>CM069860.1:114930901-116130901 GCA_036172795.1 Pelodytes ibericus
TGAGCCACTCAGGTTCCAGATTCCCAGTTCCTGGACAAGGTCACAACACAAATGGGCTTTAAGGAGAGTATCAGGAACAGAAGCAGCAGCTCTCAGAAATCAGGCCTCCAACTTCGATGCAAAAGCACTGTTTGCCAGAAACTGCAGCTATTTAACCTGGGTGTGAGCAAAAGGTAACGAGCCCACCTGACACCAAACAGAGGGGAAGGAATGCAAGCAAAGTAAGGTAGGGAGACCTATAGAGGAGGCAGGAGGAATATAAGCATATAAATAATGACTTTTAAATGCATGAGTCAGAAGGTCAGTGTTGAACCCTGACATATCCCCCCCTTAAAGGAGCGGCCTCCGGACGCGAACCAATTAGATAATTGAGCATAGAATCTGGCCAGACATATACAGCCTCCCAGAAGAGGAACAGTGATAACAAAATACATAAAACACAGGTTTCTAGGCATGAAGGGGGAAAAACAATAATACAACCACCCCTGTAAACTGTTCATGGTTGCTGAGAACAGGGGATGGCTAAAGGCTGAAACAAAAACAGGTTAGTAATAAGAATGCTGTCTCTAAGCATTATCACGTAGCATTTGTTCAAAAATATGCAGGTCTTGCTTTGTTACAATAGTCCCATTTGAGGCCTTGACACAATCTGGTGACAAATCTTCATCTGTACTGGTGTAGGGGTCCATGGGACCAGAACCATGTATTGCAGTGAGAGATATCGTTCTGGAATTACTGTAGGGTGATTCAGCAAGACAGCAGTCATACATTTCTCTAGATGTGAAATGATTCCCTTTTTCTTTTAGTGTTTTACAGACTTTCTTGTGTGTAACCCAGTGGAGTTTTTGGCAGTTCTTATCGCAGTAAATTACCAATTTGCACACTGAGCATTTCTTACTTGCACCTTTCTCTCCGCATGTAGTACAACACTTTCCATCCCTGAACCCCATTTGGCCAGTTGTGTCTCGGGTCAGTACAGAAAAGTCAGTGGGGTCAGATGCAATAGTCCCATTAGAAGCCTTGGCACAATCTGGTGGTAGATATTCATCTGTACTGATGTCTTGCAGTCTGTAGTTTTCTGGATTTACCATTTTGTTTGTTGTGAATGATAGGAGTTGTAGTCCTGACAATACATAGATATCCAGGAGGTTCTTCCATAGCTGTGCATGTTATATCCTCCTCATGGAAATCTGAGGCATCAAAAGACTTGCACTCCATATCAGACCACTCATCAGTTGCAGGTGGAAGTGATTGATTAGCAGAAACAGCTTCAGGAACCAAAAGTTTCTCAAGTGTTTTAGATACACTCTCCCCAGAAGCACTGCATGGAGGAATTGTATGGGTTTTCTCCAGTGTAGGTGTAACATAGTTATTATATGCAGGTTCCTGGGCCTGGAACTTGACATTGCTAGGTACAGAGACTTTAGCGGGTTTAAATGGGCAAAATGAAATTCTGTGGCCTTTTCCACCACAATAGAAACATGCATTGTCCATACGCCGCTTCTTCATTTGCTCACCAGTGAGGGGATCACGTTTAAAACTTTTCTTAGGCAGTTTTATAGATGATTCAGTCTTGGGGTTTTTCTCACAAACATTAGTATCACTGTTCTCCAGGACACACATCACAGGCTTGCATATCTGCAACAAACATTTAGCCAGCAGCTTTAGCACTGAGGCACTGAGGAGTGGGTGACTAAGCAGGAACACCCTGGAGAGGGTGACTAAGCAGGAACACCCTGGAGAGGGTGACTAAGCAGGAACACCCTGGAGAGGGTGACTAAGCAGGAACACCCTGGAGAGGGTGAGAAAGGAGAAGGGTAGCTTAAAGGGAATAACTTAGCTGAAGAGATCTAGAAGTACTCAGGTCTCAGGAGATGCTGAAAATCATCTACTGAGATGGTTGAGCCACTCAGGTTTCAGATTCCCAGTTCCTGGACAAGGTCACAACACAAATGGGCTTTAAGGAGAGTATCAGGAACAGAAGCAGCAGCTCTCAGAAATCAGGCCTCCAACTTCAATGCAAAAGCACTGTTTGCCAGAAACTGCAGCTATTTAACCTGGGTGTGAGCAAAAGGTAACGAGCCCACCTGACACCAAACAGAGGGGAAGGAATGCAAGCAAAGTAAGGTAGGGAGACCTCTAGAGGAGGCAGGAGGAATATAAGCATATAAATAATGACTTTTAAATGCATGAGTCAGAAGGTCAGTGTTGAACCCTGACACACATACTATAGCATAGGCGTCCAACGTGCGGCCGCCGGGCATCGAGGTGCGGCCCGCCTGAGCTTTGCTCTGATAGCCGCACCTCGAACTGCACACCACACGAGAAGCTGTGTCGGGGAACGAAGTTCCCTACACGCTTCTGTGTAGGGAACTTCGTTCCCCGATACATCTTCCCGTGCGGTGTGCAGTGCACAAATCCCCTCCTCTACCCTGCGCGTGAGGTCATGCGCAAGGGTCAGAGGGAGGGAAGAAGCACACCGGGAGCCCACAACCTCCACAGCCACGTGTGTGGGTTAAGTGTATGTATGTATGTGAATGTGTGTATCAATGTGTGTGTGGGTTAAGTGTGTGTATCAATGTGTGTGGCAGGGTCAGGGTGCTGAGGGTAGTGGGACCAGGGTCAGGGTGTTGAGGGTAGTGGGAGTCGCTGACCTGAGGAGAAGCCGCTGTTGTCACCCCTACGGCTGGAGCTCCCCTGGCGAGCAGAGTCCTGTGGAGCAGCCGCAGCTGCAGCAGTCGGATCCCGGGCACGGCCATAGTTCAGGAGCACTGCTGTCAGCAAAGTTCAGCCATGAGAAGGAGTCATGCAAGCAGCCAATCAACGTCCGCGCTGTCACAGGAAAGCCAATCAGAGGCCATGATCAGTTCCGGGTACAGGGCATGATGGGATATGTAGTACATTCCATGTACAAGAGAGAATGTGTATCGGACTGCGGAGAACTCCCTTGCCTTACAGCGTGATTATAGTAATACATAATAATATTATTACACACAGTGTCTGCGGAGAGCTCCCTCACCTTACAGCGTGATTATAGTAATCCTCTATAATAATCTTCAAGTGTCTCTGCATCCAGTCCCTGTGTCCGTGGGTTGCTAGGGCAACAGACTGGACGCAGAGACACTGCCCCACGGACAGCCGTTGCTAGGGCAACAGACTGGACGCAGAGACACATACTATAGCATAGGCGTCCAACGTGCGGCCCGCCGGGCATCGAGGTGCGGCCCGCCTGAGCTTTCCTCCGGTAGCCGCACCTCGAACTGCACACCACACGACAAGCTGTGTCGGGGAACGAAGTTCCCTACACGCTTCTGTGTAGGGAACTTCGTTCCCCGATACAGCTTCCCGTGCGGTGTGCAGTGCACAAATCCCCTCCTCTACCCTGGGCGTGAGGTCATGATCAAGGGTCAGAGGGAGGGAAGAAGCGCACCGGGAGCCCACAACCTCCACAGCCACGTGTGTGGAGGTAAGTGTATGTATGTATGTGAGTGTGTATGTATGTATGTGAGTGTGTGTGTGTGTGGGGGGGGGTAACTGTATGTATGTGAGTGTGTGTATAAATGTGGATGTGTGTGGGGGTTAAGTGTATGTATGTTTGTGAGTGTCTGTATAAATGTGTATGTGTGTGGGGTAAGTGTATGTATGTGAGTATGTGTGTATAAATGGGATAATTGTGACTGTGTGTGTGGGACTGGGGGGTAAGTGTGACTGTGTATGCATGTGTATGTGCCTGCATTAAGCATGGGGAGCCCGAGCAGCACCTTCTCTTGCTGACCTGGGCTCCCAGTGAAGCAGACGCTGATCTGCTTCACAGGGTGGGGGCGGAGCTACACCGCTCAGCTGGTTAGCTCCGCCCCCTCCCGGGATCTAGCAGAGCATGCCGAGCAGAGGGCTGGTGAGGGGGGATCTTTTGATCTCCCCCAGTCAGTGACCCTACCGGCTTTTTTTTTTGTTTGTTTGAACGGGGGGGAAAAGAGAGACAGAATAGAGGGAGAGAGAGAACAGGTATGGGGGAGTTAGAGAGATGCGCAATCGCAGGAGAATTTACTCATTGCGCATGCGCACAAAGTTACAGCTGATTACTCAGCTGTAACTTTGTAAAGACTGCGCATGCGCGAGCGGAGTGACGCTACCCACCCCCTGCCCCCTTCACACCACGCTAAGGTGGTAAGTAACACGGGGGGACGGGACATAAGGGGGCAACATAGGGGCAAGCACCCTGGCGAGGGGGCAGCCTTGAGGGCTGCCTCATCTTGATGGGAGTTGTGATCCCCCTGCTGCATCAATAATACAGCAGGAGGATCACAACTCCATCAAGATGAGGCAGCCCTCAAGGCTCCCCCCCTCACCAGGGTGCTTGCCCCTATGTTGCCCCCTTATGTCCTTCCCCCCCCGTCCAAATATGTTCTAGCGCCCATTAATTTAACGGGCTTAATGTCTAGTCATTCTATAAAAGCCTTTAATGAATTGTCGGTATAAATTGGAAAACCCCACAAAGCTTTGAAATGCCTTTACTGTGGTAGGAGCGGGCCATTCCTGTATGGAATACACCTTTGCTGGATCCATTCTGATTTGACCCAGTGAATAATGCATCATAAAAATGTGACAGTAGTGGCTTCTAAGGTGCACCTGTCAATCTTAGCATACAAGTGGTGTTCTGGAAGTCTAGTTAGTACTGTGTTCATAAGTTTTCAGTGTTCCTGTAAGGAGGGGGAGTAGATTAAAATGTTATCAAGGTATACGACAACCCAAGAGTCCAACAGATCACGGAACACGTCACTGAAAAAATGTTGGAAAGTGGCTGGTGAGTTGCACAACAGCATCACTCGATATTCAAACTGTCCATAACAAGTTCGTAAGGACATTTTCCACTTGTCCCCTTTACGAATGCGAACTAAATTGTACGCTGCCAGGAGGTCAAGTTTAGAGAAGATGCGGGCCTCTCATAGATGGTCCATGAGTTCGGGAATGAGATGAAGAGGGTACTGTGTTCATAAGTTTTCAGTGTTCCTGTAAGGAGGGGGAGTAGATTAAAATTTTATCAAGGTATACGACAACCCAAGAGTCCAACAGATCACGGAACACGTCACTGAAAAAATGTTGGAAAGTGGCTGGTGAGTTGCACAACAGCATCACTCGATATTCAAACTGTCCATAACAAGTTCGTAAGGACATTTTCCACTTGTCCCCTTTACGAATGCGAACTAAATTGTACGCTGCCAGGAGGTCAAGTTTAGAGAAGATGCGGGCCTCTCAGAGATGGTCCATGAGTTCGGGAATGAGATGAAGAGGGTACTGTGTTCATAAGTTTTCAGTGTTCCTGTAAGGAGGGGGAGTAGATTAAAATGTTATCAAGGTATACGACAACCCAAGAGTCCAACATATCACGGAACACGTCACTGAAAAAATGTTGGAAAGTGGCTGGTGAGTTGCACAACAGCATCACTCGATATTCAAACTGTCCATAACAAGTTCGTAAGGACATTTTCCACTTGTCCCCTTTACGAATGCGAACTAAATTGTACGCTGCCAGGAGGTCAAGTTTAGAGAAGATGCGGGCCTCTCATAGATGGTCCATGAGTTCGGGAATGAGATGAAGAGGGTACTGTGTTCATAAGTTTTCAGTGTTCCTGTAAGGAGGGGGAGTAGATTAAAATTTTATCAAGGTATACGACAACCCAAGAGTCCAACAGATCACGGAACACGTCACTGAAAAAATGTTGGAAAGTGGCTGGTGAGTTGCACAACAGCATCACTCGATATTCAAACTGTCCATAACAAGTTCGTAAGGACATTTTCCACTTGTCCCCTTTACGAATGCGAACTAAATTGTACGCTGCCAGGAGGTCAAGTTTAGAGAAGATGCGGGCCTCTCAGAGATGGTCCATGAGTTCGGGAATGAGATGAAGAGGGTACTGTGTTCATAAGTTTTCAGTGTTCCTGTAAGGAGGGGGAGTAGATTAAAATGTTATCAAGGTATACGACAACCCAAGAGTCCAACATATCACGGAACACGTCACTGAAAAAATGTTGGAAAGTGGCTGGTGAGTTGCACAACAGCATCACTCGATATTCAAACTGTCCATAACAAGTTCGTAAGGACATTTTCCACTTGTCCCCTTTACGAATGCGAACTAAATTGTACGCTGCCAGGAGGTCAAGTTTAGAGAAGATGCGGGCCTCTCAGAGATGGTCCATGAGTTCGGGAATGAGATGAAGAGGGTACTTTTTATTTTTTTACAGTGATGTTATTTTGCTCCCTCTAATCTATGCAGGGTCGGAGGCCTCCACCTGTCAGGGAAACCTTTGTGGGGAGTCCTTTAGGGAGAGATGTGTTTTCAGGGCTTACCTTTGTTGGGAGTCTTTTAGGCAGAGATGTATGCTCACCCTTGCAAACAAACACAGACCAGGGTGACCAGGTAAGAAGCCACGTGGCCTGTGAGTTTGTGCACGGGGGCTGGTCAGGATATCCAGGTAAAGTTACAGACAAGGACAAAAGCAAAAGAATCTTCGTGGGAAAGCCAGAGGTCAGAGGATGCTAGAATTCAGAATAAACGGGTAACAAATCCAAGGTCAAAAGCCGAAAATGATTAGGAATACTGGAAGTCAAAATCACAGGAACCAAACAAGGAATCCAGAGTCAATGAACTGACACTGCCCTTAGGGAGAGGCAGTGTCTTATACCTTGTTAATTAGGTATGTGATTCAGCTGGAGAGTTACTGACAGGTCTGAGCCTTTGGTGAAGTCCAGCCCCCTAGTGCTGCAGGCAATAGAAATATAAACAGGAGTATTTCAAAGTTCTGAAATGGCTCAGAGGCAAAATAGCAGGATACGGTCCGGAAGAACCACAGTTCAAATCACCTGTAGAGTGCATCTGGGGCGACCACGTCTGGCAGTCTGGATGGCACGGCGGCGATCCTGACAGTACCTCCCCCTTAAGAACGCACTCCGGGCGTAACTAGGTTCTTCTTCTTCGCTTTCAAGATCAGGAGAACTGTCCTCCTCCAAGAGATCATTTGGAAACAATGTAGCCTTGGCTCTAGATGTTCCCACAGGAGAGGCATTTCGTGCTTTTAATGCTTTCTCAAACATCTCTAGTTCTGCTTTGCACACTACTGTGCCATTTGAGGCATAAGTGCAATAATCTGGTAGAACTTCTTTGGCTGGAAATGAAGTGGTGATGGTGCTTGCTTGCACAGTATTCTTTTTAGGTAGAGGTACAGATGTTTCTGGAGCAGGAGGTAGAGATTGTTCAGGGGTGCTGGTAGCTGATTCTAGCGGAACACAGGTTGCATTAAATACTGTGGTCTGATTACTCTCGTGTGTCACGGAGCGTGGACCAAATTGACAGAGACTTTGGCGTTTCTCAGGCAGAGGCGTAGACTTGGCCGGATGGGTAAGCATAATCCCAACTTGAACGGTTTCTGGCCGATGTGGGCGAATTGGGCAGAGTGAGATCCAGTGCCCTCTTTCACCACAGTAAAAGCAAAGGCCATGGTTTCTTCGCCGGTCTCTTTCTTCACAAGTCCCCTTGAGCTGGACCAATCCTATTTCCATAGGTTCATCTGAGTCACGAGGAAGGTAGGTTTGCTCTGGGACCTCCCTAGGAGGAGGGGCATAAGGAGGCAGTACGGGGTTGTGGTATTGATACAGGTTCCCTTTGTTTCTGGGAATCTGGGATCCTCTGGGACGTGGTGTTGTTTTAGGCACAGCGGTCTTGCTAGGAGTCTTGCACTGTGCTTCCATGGCAGTCATGAAAGTATCCCATCCAGCAAGGACAGGACTCTGTGACTGCAACATTTCGTGTGCCCATTGTTTAATTTTTCCAGACAACAGATTAATAGCTGCTCGGACCCTTATAAAGTCATTAGCATAAGTCCGAGGTTTCAGGGAAAACACCAATTCACAATCCACTTTAAAGCTTAAGAATGAAGCACGGTTACCATCAAATCTCTCAGGCATAATTGTAAACGGTTCAGGATAAACAGGTTCCAGGGCTGGGTGTACTGTGCCTTTAAGAAAACAAACTTCTCGCTGCAGCTCCAATACAGTCTGGGCCAGGCTGGATACTTGCTGGGTAAGCAATTGAGACATTTCTGCAGACTCCATTTTTTAGGTCAGTTCATTTGTCAGGGAAACCTTTGTGGGGAGTCCTTTTGGCAGAGATGTATGCTCACCCTTGCAAACAAACACAGACCAGGGTGACCAGGTAAGAAGCCACGTGGCCTGTGAGTTTGTGCACGGGGGCTGGTCAGGATATCCAGGTAAAGTTACAGACAAGGACAAAAGCAAAAGAATCTTCGTGGGAAAGCCAGAGGTCAGAGGATGCTAGAATTCAGAATAAACGGGTAACAAATCCAAGGTCAAAAGCCGAAAATGATTAGGAATACTGGAAGTCAAAATCACAGGAACCAAACAAGGAATCCAGAGTCAATGAACTGACACTGCCCTTAGGGAGAGGCAGTGTCTTATACCTTGTTAATTAGGTATGTGATTCAGCTGGAGAGTTACTGACAGGTCTGAGCCTTTGGTGAAGTCCAGCCCCCTAGTGCTGCAGGCAATAGAAATATAAACAGGAGTATTTCAAAGTTCTGAAATGGCTCAGAGGCAAAATAGCAGGATACGGTCCGGAAGAACCACAGTTCAAATCCCCTGTTGAGTGCATCTGGGGCGACCACGTCTGGCAGTCTGGATGGCACGGCGGTGATCCTGACAGTACCTCCCCCTTAAGAACGCACTCCGGGCGTAACTAGGTTCTTCTTCTTCGCTTTCAAGATCAGGAGAACTGTCCTCCTCCAAGAGATCATTTGGAAACAATGTAGCCTTTTAATGCTTTCTCAAACATCTCTAGTTCTGCTTTGCACACTACTGTGCCATTTGAGGCATAAGTGCAATAATCTGGTAGAACTTCTTTGGCTGGACATGAAGTGGTGATGGTGCTTGCTTGCACAGTATTCTTTTTAGGTAGAGGTACAGATGTTTCTGGAGCAGGAGGTAGAGATTGTTCAGGGGTGCTGGTAGCTGATTCTAGCGGAACACAGGTTGTATTAAATACTGTGGTCTGAGTACTCTCGTGTGTCACGGAGCGTGGACCAAATTGACAGAGACTTTGGCGTTTCTCAGGCAGAGGCCTAGACTTGGCCGGATGGGTAAGCATCATCCCAACTTGAACGGTTTCTGGCCGATGTGGGCGAATTGGGCAGAGTGAGATCCAGTGCCCTCTTTCACCACAGTAAAAGCAAAGGCCATGGTTTCTTCACCGGTCTCTTTCTTCACAAGTCCCCTTGAGCTGGACCAATCCTATTTCCATAGGTTCATCTGAGTCACGAGGAAGGTAGGTTTGCTCTGGGACCTCCCTAGGAGGAGGGGCATAAGGAGGCAGTACGGGGTTGTGGTATTGATACAGGTTCCCTTTGTTTCTGGGAATCTGGGATCCTCTGGGACGTGGTGTTGTTTTAGGCACAGCGGTCTTGCTTGGAGTCTTGCACTGTGCTTCCATGGCAGTCATGAAAGTATCCCATCCAGCAAGGACAGGACTCTGTGACTGCAACATTTCGTGTGCCCATTGTTTAATTTTTCCAGACAACAGATTAATAGCTGCTCGGACCCTTATAAAGTCATTAGCATAAGTCCGAGGTTTCAGGGAAAACACCAATTCACAATCCACTTTAAAGCTTAAGAATGAAGCACGGTTACCATCAAATCTCTCAGGCATAATTGTAAACGGTTCAGGATAAACAGGTTCCAGGGCTGGGTGTACTGTGCCTTTAAGAAAACAAACTTCTCGCTGCAGCTCCAATACAGTCTGGGCCAGGCTGGATACTTGCTGGGTAAGCAATTGAGACATTTCTGCAGACTCCATTTTTTAGGTCAGTTCATTTGTCAGGGAAACCTTTGTGGGGAGTCCTTTAGGCAGAGATGTATGCTCACCCTTGCAAACAAACACAGACCAGGGTGACCAGGTAAGAAGCCACGTGGCCTGTGAGTTTGTGCACGGGGGCTGGTCAGGATATCCAGGTAAAGTTACAGACAAGGACAAAAGCAAAAGAATCTTCGTGGGAAAGCCAGAGGTCAGAGGATGCTAGAATTCAGAATAAACGGGTAACAAATCCAAGGTCAAAAGCCGAAAATGATTAGGAATACTGGAAGTCAAAATCACAGGAACCAAACAAGGAATCCAGAGACAATGAACTGACACTGCCCTTAGGGAGAGGCAGTGTCTTATACCTTGTTAATTAGGTATGTGATTCAGCTGGAGAGTTACTGACAGGTCTGAGCCTTTGGTGAAGTCCAGCCCCCTAGTGCTGCAGGCAATAGAAATATAAACAGGAGTATTTAAAAGTTCTGAAATGGCTCAGAGGCAAAATAGCAGGATACGGTCCGGAAGAACCACAGTTCAAATCCCCTGTTGAGTGCATCTGGGGCGACCACGTCTGGCAGTCTGGATGGCACGGCGGCGATCCTGACACCACCCTTCTTCCTTACAAAAAAGATACCTACTCCTGCAGGGGATGTGGACGTTCGGATGAATCCCTTAAGTTATCCTCCACATAATCCTTGAGTTGCGACAGTTCAGGTTCTGATAATGGGAAGATTCGTCCGCGCGTGCTGATACGGAGACCAGACAGCCATGGAGACTACCTGCTCCGCGGAGATCAAGTAATCCTCCTCCTTCAGACCTCCATGTTCTGTCCCCAGTGTGGCATGGAGGTTTGGTGATGGTCTGACGTCTCTGTGGTACGAATGCGCTTACGAACATCACAAGGATATGTGGCGTCCCAAAGACTGAGCATGCACGGTGGCTGGCGGTGGATTTTGAAGGGGAATAGATCATTGTTGTACTCAACTCCACTCAGGAAGCTGGGACTTACAGTGATTCCTGCCCTAATCATGCAAACACCCACTGCAGCCCTATAAAAATCCCTGAGTCCTCCACATCAGCCACATCAGTGCTTAGTTGAACTGTAGCACCTGAGAGTTACTACCGCTGTGTTAAACTCTCAGTTTCCTTCATTTCCTGAACCAGTTATTTCACCTGATGCTGGTCAGTGTTCTGGACCTGATTTTGTTCATGTTCCTACCTCTACCCCACTGCCTGGATTTACTTTTTTTTATCTCATCCATCAAATTCCTACTTCATTTTTTTATCCTCTGCAATCGGATCTGCCATAAGTTTATTACGCCTTCCTCATTCACCTAAGTATTCCTCTATTTTGTTTTTGCCTCAGTATTTTGGATTATCGTCCTTTATTTTTATTTCAGTCCCATGCATATTGTCATGGTGTCTGTTATATTTAAGAATACGCCTGGACAGTGGGGTCTCTGCAAGTGTGCTATACCTCTGCAAAAGGGTTCCTTTCTGATTAAACCTGTGGTCAGTGGTTGACCTGACAAAAGGCAAATGCTGCGCCAGGTAGTAGGTCTATAGGACAGTCATAAGACCTGTGTGGTTGGAGATGTTCGGCCTCATTTTTGTCAAAGACTTTGCTGAAAGGGATGTATGGTAGAGGTATGTTGAGGGTGATCCCTTGTGCTGATGTAGAGTGTAGAATAGTAACTAAAACGGATGAATGAAGGCAATGTTGCAAAATATAGAGGAAAAAACAACCTCACCGATTGACCAGTGGACAAGAGGGTCATGTTTGTGGAGCTAGGGCAGTCCCAAAATCAAAGGAAATAAAGGAGACTGAATCATATTGAAGTGAAGGGTTTCTTTTTGCTTGTGACCAATGATTAAAGTGATGGGTATGGTTTCTCGGGTGACCGGACCAGACTGGATGGAATTCCCATCCATTAGATGTACCGTCAGTGGTCGAGTCTTGATCTGGGTTGGGATCTTTAATAAGTGAGCCAATGCACTGTCCATAAAGCAATCATTCGCACCTGAGTCCACGATGGCCGATTGAGTAACGGTCTGGTCATCCCACTGTAGTAAAACAGAGATGGAAAAATTAGGTGCCAAGACATTTAGAAATAGAGTCGAATGAGAGGTAGAAGGCTTACCTCTGGATGTAAGCTTAGGGCAGTCTGCTACTAGGTGTTCATTCCACTCTGTCTCCACTGTGAGTTTGCAAAATTCAGAGGTATAATCCTCGACCGGTCGTCGACCTTGCCGTAAGGATCTGATGGCGGACTCAGCAGCAGAGACCAATGCAGGTCTTCGTACAGGGCGTCCATTGCTCGTCAGAAATCTGCCCATGTCACCAGGGATGGGTGAAGCAGGTGATGAGCCCAGGACACGAGGCCACCAGTGAGGAGGGAGACTGCCGTACGAATTCAAACAAAATCGGTGGTATATTACAAGGTTTTAGGACAAACATGAGCTCACAGAATGTGATGAAAGCTCGTTATGTAAAACGATCTTCATCAAAATGCTCAGGGAGTTTTACTTGGGGTTCGCGAGTGGCAGCTGTGCCC
Source organism: Pelodytes ibericus (assembly GCA_036172795.1). NCBI lineage: Eukaryota > Metazoa > Chordata > Amphibia > Anura > Pelodytidae > Pelodytes > Pelodytes ibericus. The sequence continues at coordinate 114,943,320 of CM069860.1, forward strand.
TCTGCTGGATCCATTACCGCTAGGGCAGGGTCTGTGGGAACACCTAGGGTGGAGCTGCTTGTAGAGCTTGAACTTGATTCTGAAGATTTTGATTTTGAAGCCAGGGTCAAATGTAGGAGAGATCAGAATATCCAAAAATAAAAGCTGAGGTAAAAAGAAATCAGGAACTGGAACTGTAGGAACAAGGGTAGCAAAAACCAGAGACTAAGGGTGTAATACACCTTAATAGCTTAATACACAAGCACTGAATGAAATCAGTTCTTGGTATTTAAAGGGCTGCAGGGTTAAATCCCTCCCACACCAATAAGGTAGATCCACCTACCTCCCATTGAGCCTGCAGACACTCACTGGTGTGAGTGAGAGCTTCTCTCCCAGCCTCTGCTGCTACCACCAATGGGAAGGGATTATAAGATGCTCGACCACGCCCCCTGCCACTTGAGTAAGCAAGGCACTTGCCGGACACGTCTTACTGGAGGCCAGGGATGCGGCCTACCATGCGACAGTGCCACTCTCCGGCGGGCAGGCGGAGCCAGGGACAGAGCCAGCGAGGTAAGGGACACCTGCCCGGTGCAGGACGGGGTCCAGGACCCTGACAGACAGTCTTTTTCTTGGGTTTATTAGAAATAAAATTGTTGAATGTCATAGGAAAAGGAGAAAATGAGCCACTTTGCATTTTATTTTTCTATACTTGATGTTCTTTGATATGATTATCAATTCTAAGAGCCAAAGTAACAAAATCTTCAAAGACGGAAGGTAACTTCTTAGAAGACAAATCATCTTTAAAGGCAAACCTTCATAAAAAGCAGCAATCAGAGCCTTACTAGATCAGTTATCTTCTTCAGTAATAGTTTTTAATTCAGTGGTATAATTTGTCACTAAACTAGAACCTTGACAAGCAAATACAGGGAGTGCAGAATTATTAGGCAAATGAGTATTTTGACCACATCATCCTCTTTATGCATGTTGTCTTACTCCAAGCTGTATAGGCTCGAAAGCCTACTACCAATTATGCATATTAGGTGATGTGCATCTCTGTAATGAGAAGGGGTGTGGTCTAATGACATCAACAGCCTATATCAGGTGTGCATAATTATTAGGCAACTTCCTTTCCTTTTGCAAAATGGGTCAAAAGAAGGACTTGACAGGCTCAGAAAAGTCAAAAATAGTGAGATATCTTGCAGGGATGCAGCACTCTTAAAATTGCAAAGCTTCTGAAGCGTGATCATCGAACAATCAAGCGTTTCATTCAAAATAGTCAACAGGGTCGCAAGAAGCGTGTGGAAAAACCAAGGCGCAAAATAACTGCCCATGAACTGAGAAAAGTCAAGCGTGCAGCTGCCACGATGCCACTTGCCACCAGTTTGGCCATATTTCAGAGCTGCAACATCACTGGAGTGCCCAAAAGCACAAGGTGTGCAATACTCAGAGACATGGCCAAGGTAACAAAGGCTGAAAGACGACCACCACTGAACAAGACACACAAGCTGAAACGTCAAGACTGGGCCAAGAAATATCTCAAGACTGATTTTTCTAAGGTTTTATGGACTGATGAAATGAGAGTGAGTCTTGATGGGCCAGATGGATGGGCCCGTGGCTGGATTGGTAAAGGGCAGAGAGCTCCAGTCCGACTCAGACGCCAGCAAGGTGGAGGTGGAGTACTGGTTTGGGCTGGTATCATCAAAGATGAGCTTGTGGGGCCTTTTCAGGTTGAGGATGGAGTCAAGCTCAACTCCCAGTCCTACTGCCAGTTCCTGGAAGACACCTTCTTCAAGCAGTGGTACAGGAAGAAGTCTGCATCCTTCAAGAAAAACTTGATTTTCATGCAGGACAATGCTCCATCACACGCGTCCAAGTACTCCACAGCGTGGCTGGCAAGAAAGGGTATAAAAGAAGAAAATCTAATGACATGGCCTCCTTGTTCACCTGATCTGAACCCCATTGAGAACCTGTGGTCCATCATCAAATGTGAGATTTACAAGGAGGGAAAACAGTACACCTCTCTGAACAGTGTCTGGGAGGCTGTGGTTGCTGCTGCACGCAATGTTGATGGTGAACAGATCAAAACACTGACAGAATCCATGGATGGCAGGCTTTTGAGTGTCCTTGCAAAGAAAGGTGGCTATATTGGTCATTGATTTGTTTTTGTTTTGTTTTTGAATGTCAGAAATGTATATTTGTGAATGTTGAGATGTTATATTGGTTTCACTGGTAAAAATAAATAATTGAAATGGGTATACATTTGTTTTTTGTTAAGTTGCCTAATAATTATGCACAGTAATAGTCACCTGCACTCACAGATTTCCCCCTAAAATAGCTCAAACTAAAAACAAACTAAAAACTACTTCCAAAAATATTCAGCTTTGATATTAATGAGTTTTTTGGGTTCATTGAGAACATGGTTGTTGTTCAATAATAAAATTAATCCTCAAAAATACAACTTGCCTAATAATTCTGCACTCCCTATAATAATGATATGGAAGCTGAAGCAGCTCTCCAGGAACCTCAAAAGCCTGATGATAAGTTTAAACCTGGCAATATCTTTAACTTAACTTCGGCTGTGTATCTTTCCCATAATGGAAACATCCAGGCCAGAACTTTACCAGTAACTAAAGAGATACTTACTAAATCCCACCTGAGCTCTTCAGAACAAAACATGTGTCAGCAAGTTCAAATTGAATATAACAGTGATTTAAGGAACCTCTACATGCTTCAGGTTCACCTCCATATCATTTAGAAGCAGACAATTTAAAGAAAGCAGAGGGACAATATTAACAAAGGGCCAGCCCTTGCATGGGTCATGGTGGGGCAATGACCCAGGTGGCACTCAGGCAAGCGTGGCACTTTACTGCCCCATGAAATTGGACTTTTTTTTGGTGTGATTTCCCCCTGACTCATGGAGCTATCCTCCTTGTGGGACACTGTTCCGGAATCAGAGGTTTAACCTCTCATAGTGGTAATAGCAGTGCTGGCACTAAGGGGACGGCATGCAATTATCACTGCTCCATTTGCATTTGGTCCCACTTTACTGCCATACCACATGAAAGCTGCCACTCTACTCCCTCTATGCAGCCCTCCTGGGAGAGTGCATCAGAAAAAAAGTGCCAATTGACAGGAGCAGCAGCTAAATGTGGTATGTGCCAATGTCACAGACCACTCTGGACCTCGAGACCCCCTTAATGAAAAATTAATTGTATTTGTTAAAGTCTTCTGATATGTGTGTGTGTGTTTAAGACAGTGTATCTGTGCTTGTGTGTATGTGTGTGAGACAGTGTAGGTGTGTGTGTGTGTGTGTGAGAAACAGTGTTTTTGTGAAAAGGTGTGTGTTTGAGACAGTGTATGTGTAATGTGTAACAGTGCTATCAGTCACTGTAGGATTGTATAGCAATAGGAGAATAGCACAGTCTTGCACAGTATATACAAATAAATAGATCAGAGTCAGGAACAATCAGCAGGATATTCCAATGAAGAAGATATTAAATGGCCCCATGTATGTCAGGCCTTAGGCCTAGAGCAGAAGTCCAGTTCTTGCATGAAATATACAAATGGATAGGAACTTCAATATGCTAACTGCAAAGGTTTGAAAAAACTCTTCCTAGGCATGGAAAATACACGTTTTCTAGTGTGCAATGCAATATACATGTGTCACAGAACCTACGTGAACAGAGACTTGAGGATGGCCTTGTTAAATTATGTTCCTCCCATTAATGGACTATGTGTAATGGGTAGGTACCAGAGGAATGGATCCTCATTACAGAATCAACAGTAGACACAACAGTCAATGCAGAATGTCAGTGATTTCACTTTAATGCTAACAGACCCCTGGTTGAGCCACAGATAGTAACCCACTAGTGACTTCCCCACAACTGTAATACTATCAAAGATGAGGTCTGAGTAGGAAGAATGGAGCTGGGTACCAGCGGATAATAAACCCGGGATAACCGAAGCATAAACTGAACAGAGCAAGAAGAAATCAGGCAGGTTATTCCACAGGCATTGAGTGAGGCAGGGAATGGGCAGAGTCAAAAGAGGCAGGATCAAAACAGGTAGAAACAGGATACCAGGGACAATACCAGAAGAATAATCAGGGGTCACAATCAGAGGTCTGGGTGGGCAGCAATCAAAAGAATATTCAATAAAAGGAAAAATTCAGAAACCGAAATAGCACACACTGTAACACTTAGAAAGGCAAGAGAGCTGGTGCCTGAATGAAGTTTAAATAGCTATCCTAGAATTAAGCCCTTCTATAAACCCTAATATGGAGGAGGGAAGCATATTGTAAATATCCCTTTAACTGGGCTTCATGAATATATATGTCATGCGTCGGCTGACATGTGGCATCAGTGGCCCCATGTACTTCTGAACCTGGGAAAACGTTCACACCCTGAGCTGTGATAGAGAAGACCCCAGGCAGGGGAGAAGGATGACAGACCCCACAATGGATCTGCCACAGAGATTATGGTAACACTGTTTTAGCTCCCTGCTCTGATTCATGACTCCTTTGATTGAAAGGGATTGTCCTTTGACCCCTTGTGCTCCAAGCACTTCACAAATCCACTGGTGCTACCATAGCCTGAATAGGGAACAGAGGAATTCCTCTGGATCTCTCGAGCAGATATTGAATCTGTGTCAACCTGCTAAAACTATAACTAACTGCCAATTCTCCCAAGATCATCAGATTGAAGCACTTTTTGTAGGGAGGTTGGTAACTGTGGGATGTACTGGTTTTTGGGCTGAACATTTTGGGATGGCCATGTGTACTTTTTTTCACTGACTTGGACAATTTACAACAGGGTGCCCAGAAAGGAGCCAGGCAGGTGGCTAAAGCATTTGTCTAGGGCAGGACAAAGCATTGTATATTATTAACTTAATTAGAAACTCAAGTTAATGGAGCCTCCAGGGGCAGTGACTCTGATCCTAACACCACACAGACATGAAAGATAGTGGCAGGTTCGCAGTCTCTCATTGATTCATAAGTTGACCAGGTTTCCAATGCAGGTGTAGGTCAGGTGTGGGCGCCGGTAGTGGTGGATCGTTTATTAGTGGATAATGGGATTGTAGGCAGTTCGGGGGCGCCTTCTAGTTCGGCAGTTCGGGTAGAATCGTGTGGTGAGTCGTCGGTGGCGGTTGAGGCCGGAGTAGTGGATGTAGGAGTTAAGGGTACTACTGTTTCAGAGCTCGCGAGGCTAGGGGGATATATGTCATTAATCAAAGTTTATAAGCAGCAAACGGTTTGCGGAGGGAGTTCACAGTAGACAGGGAATGCCAAAATTAAGCCATTTTAAGAAATCATGTAAAAGGCAGGTACAAAAAAGAAACTAGACAGGACACAGTGAAAAAAGAGATGCCTAAGGCTCCTCCCTCTTTTGCAATCTAGAGGGTATCTGGGAGGCATATAGTACATATGGGGGGCTGGCGTGGTACAGGTATGATGAGCAGTTCAGACAGAAGTTAGCTCCCAAGCCAGGGATGCAGTGGGATCAGATTGATCTCCCCTTATGGTTAAAATGAATGATGGCGCAGAAGTCGGTGCCCTTTCATGGAGGGGTCGGCGGTGGAGCAGCGCCTGCATCGTCGGCTGCATGAAAACCCGGTTTTTGCTTTCTATTCAGTGAGGGCTCTTGCAAATGGGGAGCAGGATGTTAGTTTAAGCACGAATGCACCACATGCGGGGGGGGGGGGGCATAGCAATACGAGATACTTTAAGAAGGGGAAGTCAGGTCAATCGGGATCTACCTCGAACGGGGGGGGATAATTCCCTCTGGGGGCAACGCCGGTGTGGCTAAGCACGATGTTGCCTTGGCTAAGCCGTTACATTAATGTAGCTGATGCAGGTTTGTTGAGGGAGGGTTTTGCGCAGGTTTTTTTTATACCACATATGGTTAGGGAAAGGTAGAATTTTGCTAAGAATTTGTAGTCCGTTGTTTCCTTCCCAGAGATAGTTAGAGCAAAATTGGAGAAAAAGGTTGCGCTAGGGCACATGTCCGTTTGACACCCCTACCTTTGGGGACCTTAGGGTGTCCCCGTTGGGTGTGGTGCCTAAAAAATGAGGCAGGGAAATATCGTTTAATTCACCATTTATCTTACCCCTTCGGCACCTCATTGAATGATGACATCTTTGCTCTTTCTCATGTACGTCTTTTGACCAGGCCAGTGATGTATTATGTGTACAATTTTGTTACAGATTATTTTATTACCTTTTGGGGTGTCCTTTTGGGGTGTCATTGCCAGGTCTGTGTAAATAATGGGCGGAGTTTTGTTATAGTAGGCAATGACAATTTATTGCAATCCACAGCAGATGCTAGCAAACATACAGGAATGATATGCAGCAGGTAACACACCTTTGCAGATGCAATAGATGCACTAGATCAGTTGGCAGCAGAGCTAGCACTGCAATTCAGCAGTAGTGAAAATCAGAGCAGGTGGTCATAGAGTAGGAACTGATACATGAGAATCACGAAACAGGTAAGGTCACTGGAAATGAATGCAGTGTCTACATGCTTGGAGGCAAGGTTTGCCACTCTGGTTAGCCAGTTTCTGGCAGTCAGGAGTGGGATTACCAATTGTGACAGAAATAACTGCTTTGCCCCATATTGATGAAATAATTGTGAGAATTTTAGTGTACGTGACATTTAACTTCAAAACAAATATAAACAGTTTATACCGTATTTGCTCGAATATAAGACAAGGTTTTTTCTGAAAAATACCCCTCGTCTTACATTCGAGGTCGTTTTATAATCTGACCTCAAATTGAGGTCAGATTATAAGACTGGGATCCAGGTCCCCCGTAGAGCTGCAGGGGACCTGGATCCCTCTCTCTAACAGCCGGGGGATGGGGGGAAGACACAGACAAGGGTGAGGGAGGACAGAGAGACAAGGAGAGGGGGGATGGAGAGAGAGAAAGAAGTTTGGGGGGGAGGGAGAGAGAGACAATGCTAGGGGGGGGGAGAGAGGCCGCATTGGCACATAAAAAAAAATAAAAACAAGAAATGTATTTGTTTAATATCAATTTTTTATTAAATATTAAAAAACAATTTACATATATACAAGTTAAACTTTTTTTCCCCCTATAGGGTAGTCTTATATTCAGGCTTTTAGTTTTTTTCCTAAAGGAATATACAAAGTTTGGGGGGTCGTCTTAAAATCAGGGTAGTCTTATATTCGAGCAAACACGGTACTTATAAACCTACATGGCATACAGCCAATTGACATGATACCTAAAATTGCTGACTATTGATCTCCCCTGTGCTGACTATTATTTAGAAATTATTAAAACTGGTCCTGCACAGTCATGAATAGGATTCACATAAGTCACACAGCATTGACCAGATCAAAATGTATAGAATTAGTTCAACACATGAACAACATTACTGATACCAGACTTAATGAGAAAAAGTTGAACAATCTGTAATGTGAGCCAAGGAAATTCTGTGGCGTATCTTCAGTGTTCCCATGCACCCCTGTTCTTCTCTTTTCTTATTCTGCCATACTTGTACCAGCAGCCAGGCAAAGTGATTGTAATGTTTAAGTTCTACCTCTGATAAAGCCTGTTGGTGATATCTGTCAGGTGTCTTTAATACATGGCAAGCATATTTTGTTTGTACAAGCTGTTTGTTTTATATCATATCTTATGTATTGTTTATCTATATATCGCAATTAAAATTGTAATTTTATATTAAAATAATTCTGGTCAGTTTTTTTTGTAGTATTTTAACTTTAAAGCACTGTTACAAATATGTCTCGGTAGTTCAATATTTAGATTGATGGACACAGAATATACCTTTTATATTATTAAATTACGCCAATTAACCCCTTCGTGACAATGGACGTGTCAGGCACGTCCAGCCGGGAACTCTGTTCCCGACAATGGACGTGCCTTACATGTCCTGGGGTGAAACAAGCTGTTTTCGTGATTGATATCTAGGCAATAGCCAGCACTGAAATTTGCTCACTGGGGCACGGAGAGATCGTGGGCGCCATATGGACGGAGCAGCATGCTCCGGCAATATGGCTATGCCCTCTTGTTGCCAGAGCTGTAAAAGTGAAAAAAAATTCACTTCCATTTCTCTGAATATGCTGCTTGACTGCCCCTAGAGGCAGTCAGCAACATTGCAATGTAAAAAAAAAGTTTTAATTATCTTAAAACTAGGATTAAAGTTAGATTAGCTGTTAGGGTTAAAATTAAATATTTTTTAGCATAAGGAATAGGGTTAAAATTATATTAAAATTAAAATATATTAAGGGATAGCATAAGGGTTAGGGTTGGGGTTAAATTTAAGGTTAGTGTTGGGGACAAAAGGTCAATATAGGAAAAAACTAAAAATAATATTTTTGGGTTTTGCCCCATAATTTGCAAAAAAAATGCAGAAAAATATGGAAACAAAAATATTTCTGAACTCGGGATAGCATTTAGAAAATATTTAAGCGGGGTCTTTTTAACGATTGTATTTGTGTAAATTATATTTTAGGTCAAAGTTAGAAAAAGTGTTTTTTTTTTATTTTTTCATCATATTTTATGTTTTTTTTTGTAGTAAATTATAAGATATGATGAACATAATGCTATCTAATGAAAGCCCTTCTTATGATGATAAAACATATAATTTGTGTGGGTACAGTTTGTGAGAGAGAAGAAAATTACAGCTAAACACAACCACCCAAGAAATGTAAACCAAGGGAAAGTCAAGGTCAAAATGTCTTGTCACTAAGGAGTTAAAAAATCCAGAATACAATTAGAAAATCATTCCTTGAGACTTATTAAATCTTATTTGCACCAAAATTCCACAAGGAAAAGTAAAATTTAAAACAACAACATCTCTAACATGTATAATCTCAAAAGACCAATTATCTTTGCCATTGTTGTATGGATTATTTATTTAAGCCATAACATTTTTGAAACAATACAGTTTCTTTACTGCACCTAAAAAAGGTAATGATATTTCTAGAAATTGAAGTTCAATTATTTATGACCACTTAATGCCATCAACGTATTTCATGCTGTAGAATGAACATATTTACAGTACTTCAAAAAATATAGTTCAAAGAGGTTGGATCATAACATTTTATGGCTTCTTATTTGCAAAGAAAAATTAACATAGCAAATTGTGGTATAATTTACCATAGCATAAAATAGGTTTGAAGAAAATTCCAACAATTTTGGTTATTTTGCATTGCATTTTATAACTTGGTTGTCAGTTCACTACAAATAACTGTGTCATATCTCTGTAATTGTCTGTCAACATGTTTCCCCCCTGTGACTCTTCCTTGTTCTAGGCATTTGAAATTTACATTTTTACAAATACCTAGAACTGTAATATGCAAACTTCACAAAACGTCACTATTCACTAAAGGGGATAGACATTTTCATAAACATGTATATTTAAAAATGTGAGTACTAGAGTTTATTACAAAGTTTTTGTGCAGTTTATTTAATATTAAAAACAAAACAAAGTTTTGTATATTTGAACAATGTGACTGCATTTGCTTCATTAATTTGAACACTAGTTCCTATTTTATTTGAAAAATACTGCAGAATCTTCAATATTAAAAATCGTAATTCATATAACATTTAAAAATGTTTTTTTGCAAGATCCATGAAACGGCTCCTCCTCAGCTTTTATCATATCTATGTATAGGAATTAGACAATGCTTACATAATACAAATCATGAGACCAGTATACAAATATATCAATGCTTTTAATAAAATAGTATTCATTTAAAAATATTTTACACAAAGAAAAAATATACATACATTAGACAAACAGGGATACATAAACCAGCTGTGTATTTGATATAAAATACACAGCATATAGAATTATCAGATGTCCCACTCTCTATTACTGTGAGAAATAAAGATGCATGTACATGATATTCATTACATTACATTATATTAATATTTATTTATACAGCGCCAACAATTTGCGTAGCGCAAGGTACAGAGCATAGAAGGGAACTACATACTAAGTTAGACAAACAAGAACAGACTGATACATGAGGTAGAGAACCCTGCTCGCAAGCTTACAATCTGATACAGGAACATGGCTAAATAGCCAAAAAGAAACCTACATAAAAATAATGCTGACAAATAATCAATGAACATACACACCTCCTTATATAAGTTTGACCTGGCCAGGTACATAGGTGTAATCATGGGTAGAAATACACAAAAAAAGAAGACACCACGTGGGACACATTTCATTCCTCAGCCAATGGATGTCAATTGAGGAAGTAACGAAACGTGTTCTGTGTGGCATCTTCTTTTTTGGCTAATGTGATTATTTAGTCCATATTCCTTCCATGCAGATGTGATGGGTTATGGTTAGCTATGACTTAAGGCTGGTTGTGCGGGCATTACCTAACACTGCCTAGGTTTCCATAAGAAGAATAGAGCAAACTTAGATTAGATGATAAGTGTTTGGTTCAGTTTAAGAATTAAAATCAATATAATATGTTATAATAATACATTTGTTTGTTTATTTCCCCCTTTTAAATATTTACAATATACAATCATTTATGGTGAAATTATTCTTGTAATACTTGTCCTAAATATTTAAAAATTAAATAATTCATTCAGTGATTGCAATTTCCTTTTCTGTTTCAAATCTTGAACATGTAATAGGATGAACAATGGATCCAGTATATCAGAATTTATTCTCTCTGGCCTGTGCAATCCACCAGAACTGGATCTGTTCTTGTTTTTTGTCTTCCTCATTATGTACATGATAACTTTAATTGGAAATATTGTTATAATAATCATCACAAACATGGACCCAGTGTTATACACACCCATGTATTTCTTCCTTGGTAATTTATCTCTATTGGATGTCCTCTGCACTACATCTACTGTGCCCAACATGTTGGCTAATTTATTTTATCAGAAAAAGGTAATATCTTTTCAGGGATGTGTTATACAAATGTTTGTATTCACTGTCGCTATGGACACTGAATTTCTTCTACTGACAATTATGTCCTTTGACCGATATTTGGCTATCTGTTATCCACTAAGATACAAAAGTATCATGAGCAAAAATGCTTGTATATGTATGGCAGCCTTTGTGTGGTCTTTTGGCTTATCCAGCTCAACGTTTCATACATCAAGTACTTCATGGTTATCATTCTGTGGCCCCAACATAATTAATCACTTCTTCTGTGAAGTTCCACAAGTACTGGCACTGTCCTGCTCTGATACAATTCTAAACCAGATGGTACTTATAGTTACAGACCTCATATTGGGGTTGATATGCATTATTTGTATTTTTCTATCTTATGTGTTTATCATTATTTCCATACTGAATATTCGCTCCGTTGATGGAAAAAAGAAGGCCTTTTCTACATGTGCTTCACACATTGCCGTGGTTATATTATTTTATGGAACATTAATCTTTGCTTACTTCAGACCCTCGACACTTAATGCGTCAAACATAGACAAAGAAATTGCAGTTCTCTATACTATTGTCATACCAATGCTGAACCCTATTCTCTACAGTTTAAGGAACAAGGAGGTGAAAGGATCTATTCAAAAAATTATTTTCAGAAAAATGTTTATCTAATGCAACATTCAGACTATTAACAAATATAAGAATATGATAATACTTACTTTTTATCTCTCAGCACGAATTGATCCTTGTATTCTGGGCAGGGTATGTATAATACTAATAACAAAGTGTACATTCAGGTATTCTCTGGTTTTCAAGCATATCCTGGGGATGTTACTGCTACACAATTTAATTACACTCATCCTATTTTCCCAGTGAGCACTATTAAGTAAAAATTAACTGCAATAGTCAGGCATTTATAGCTGAACTGGTGAGATAGACAATGAGAATGTGTCCAACTTTTTTCCATTCACTTGCACTTAAGTTGTGTTTTCATTTATAGTGAATAGGATCCAATGAGTCTCAATGCTACATTGTGTTCCTTTTGAAAATACATTTGCAACCTTATTATGAAGCAGTTTTACAAATTCAAGTAACTCTGGTTCTAAAACAAAAAGGGTTAGGATGGGTCTACAGATATTAATAACATGAATTAATATTTTTTTAATTAAAATAATGTAAAATAAAGTCACATCAGCAGGTTATCCTGCAAAATTAAAAACTTCACAAAGCAGGTGTGTATATGTAATCTGTGATCTTTTAATTTAGTGCAACAGTCACAATGCATGTCATATACAAATCACCATAAGATTAGAATGTTTTTAGTCACAGAACAATTTCCCTGTCTACTTAAGATGTATACTTAATTGTAATGTGCTCAAAGCAGAGTATTAATCATCTCTCCTCCCACCCAGCAGAACAACTAGTAAACTGAAGAGAGACAAGTTAAGAATTTAATAGGCCAGAGATCCAACAAACCCTTTCAGAGAAGAAATATATCTTTGGGCTAACCTGGAAGTTTTGACAAGCCTTGAAGACCCAAACTACTACACATTTATGGAATGGACTGAACAACACAAAACTTCAAAAAAGTTTTAAACAGATTTATTAAGCTGATCACACCCAGCATTCATATTTTGTAGCGGGTAAACTGTAATGCTATCTCGGAAGATCCCCCCAGGGTGCAAACCAGGTTTCTGTGTAGAGGGGCTAAGTGGCAATAGGCAACACAAGTTGGCCCTTTTGCTTTTTTCACAGCACACTCTAGTTGCTGTTGGCGGTACCTTTCTTGGACCAACATTTTCCCTTCCTTTATTTTCATCTATTTCTTTCACTTTTACTCTCTCCTCCCTCTTATCCTCCACATCTCCATTTTCTTCTTTTATTTCTATTTCCCTTCTTACTTACTCAAATGCTCTTAATGTTATAAGTAATGCTAATTTTGAATGTGACTATACAGGGGCATTTTTCTGTTCATAATCAAGTTTATAAGTGCATGATATTTTAAAATGCTACTTGTCCTTGAAGCACTAACTTCAATAGTCTTCTCATATAATACAAAGTAAAAGTATGACTAACTACACTTAATGACAAATGTTTGATGCTTTATGTAGAGAAAAATATACTATAGTGATTTGAAGTATGTCGACTATACAGCTTAGACCCTAGAACATATTTTCAATGTGACTTCATGAAATATAGGAAAATGTGATTGCTATTCACAGACCATCCATGAGAGGGCACCCCTGTGCATACTGTTCAAACCACTATGCACTTGACTGCATAAAGTTCCTAGGCCATAAAGTTACTAGATTATACTATTGATGTTATTATGTTTCTTTTTAACTATGGAGACATTTTCTATAAATATTCCACTAACATTTTAAATGAGTCATCTTTATTACCTTAAACTATAAATTTGTGAAGTTGTATATTATGATTTATTCTGCGCATGGCTCAATAAAACTTTGATTTAAAAAAAAAAATTAGTAGGCCAAAAATATTAATACTTTAAATCTTCCATTTCCAAGGTTTTATAGCAGATTTCAATTCTAGGTGTCCTTTTTCAACAACACAAGACGTAGGACTGTCACCTATCTTCCAAAAATATAGCATTGCCTCCTTAGGTTTAACCCCTTAGTGACAAGACATTTCGACCTTGACTTTCCTTTGGTGACAAGGGCTGTTTTTACATTTCCGGGGTGTTTGTGTTTAGCTGTCATTTTCTTTCTCTCACATACTGTACCCACACAAATGATATGTTGTTTTTATCATAAGAAGGGCTTTAGATACCATTGTGCTCATCATATCTTATAATTTACTACAAAGAAAATAAAAAAAAATATTTTTCTAACTTTAACCTAAAATATAATGTACACAAATACAATCATTAAAAAAGACCCACTGTAAATAGTTTCCAAATGTTGTCCAGAGTTCAAAAATCTGCATGTTTCCATATTTTGCTGCATTTTTTGTGAGTTGTTTTTTGTTTTTTTCCTATATTGACCTTTTGACCTTATCCCTAAATTTAACCCTAACCCTAACTTTAACCCCAACTCTAAACCTTATGCTACCCCTTCATATATTTTAATTTAATTTTAACCCTATCCCTTATGCTAAAAAATATTTAATTTTAACCCTAACAGCTAATCTAACTTTAATCCTAGTTTTAAGATAATTAAATCTTTTTTTTCCCCATTGCAATGTTCCTGACTGCCTCTAGGGGCAGTCATAGAAACATATTAAGAGCGACAGAAGTGATTTTTTTTCACTTCTGAAGCTCTGACCATAAGAGGGCATGCTGCCCCTCAATAGGGCACCCACGATCACTCAGTGGGGCGATCGTGTGCGCCCCAGAGAGCACACGAGAGCTCGTTTCACCGCAGGACCTGTCAGGCACTTCTATTGTCGGGAACAGAGTTCATGGCTGGACATGCCTGACACATCCATTGTCGTAAAGGGGTTAACATTGTCCTCAAGCCACTTTTTTTTTACTGGCTTCAGTACAATGCTAGCAAGTGTTAACAGATGACCCCCACCTACTAAAGAAACACACTCATAGTGTATACAATAATACATTTGTCATGTTTTCACCTTGTACTCCAGGCTCCTGAATGCATTATAATTGGGGTTTGTAATTATTTCTATTAGAGGCCTCTGTGTTTAGCACATCTGTTTAACACTGATACTGTCAGCTGGGTGGTGTTACATCCAACTATGTTCAGCTCTGGTCTGTAAATAGGTGTTTATCCCTGCCTTCTGGGACGTTGCTTTAGTGTTGTTACACCAGTTCTGCCTCTCTGTGCTGGTTGCTGTTCTTCCTTGGATGCACAGCTTAGCTTTTCCATCCTGTTCAGGATATATATATATATATATATATATATATATATATATATATATATTCTGGATATTCCTAGCAGGACCTGGATCCTCGAACATGCTGTCTCAACCATCTGAGGGAAGAGTTCCAAGTTTCCTCATTCTATTAGTTTCCTGCCTTCAAAATATCAGCCTGTGCTGTCCAAGAGACACTATCCAGTACAAGAGCTGCCTGCCCACTCCTGTCTGACAACATTACCTGCCCAGGCCTGTTTGAAAGCAGTGCAAAAATATTGTGTCAGCATGTGCAGCTGCTGTCCATGAGGGCATCATGCCAACAACAGAAGATGCCCTCGCAGACACACTGAACCACCAATCAGACACCTACACGCTTCAGCACAGTACCCTACTAAAAGCTTGAGCGCATTAACCCCTCCCTAACCCTGCAGCACTTATGTGCACATGGTCAATGACCATGTACATTCTTAAAATATATTCACTTTGTTTTTTAGTACATGCCCCTCAATATGTCTGAGCCAATAGTGTATCTTGGCTGAGGCCAACAAGGTCTGGGCCTAGGGTGGCACTGGGCAGGGATGGCTTTTTGCTGCCCCACCCATAGCTTAAACATCTACTGTCAGACCCCAGTTCCATCCCATGCCTCCTGCAGGGATCCCCTACCTGGTCCAGCAGACTCCAGGTACCGTGCACCCCGCCGGGGGGGCACGCGATCGCAGTGTAGGCCGCATCCCCGGCCTGTAGTACAACCTGCCTCGTGTAACACAAGCACAGGTGTCATTCTGATGGCAGGGGGGCGTGGCCTGCGGCCTGGTGGTGTGCTCCCATTGGAGGATGCACGGGAGGTGTGGAGAGGGGGCAGGTCCTACTCCTGCCTTCACTATCTGGCTAAAGCCAGAGGCGGGCGGCGACCTGCAGGATGGTGGGCGGAGCAAAGGTCCTGGCACCCTATTTAAACAGCAAGCACTGTTCATTCAGTGCTTGCTCGTTTTCCAAGCTTGTAGTGTGGATACTCCCTCTACAGTGATTCCTACCCATACCTTTGTTACTTGTTTCCCTGTGTTTATTGATCTCCCGGCTACCGAACCCTTGGACTGTTTATCGACTACGTTTACCTCTCCACTCCTGACTTCGGATTCTCCATTCAACTACGTTTACCTCTCCACTCCTGACCCCGGATTACCCATTACCTACCTCGAACACTGTTCTGCCTTACCCCTTGGTACTGCTGCCACTCCGGACTTCTCTAGTGTGCGCACCACCTAGTGCCAACACCCCTGCGCTACGCTCCCAGGTCCCAACCCTGACATCTACCCACTCTTTTTTAAGCCCACCTGCTCCTTTTTTAAGCCTGTCTGCTCTTTTTTTCATTTTTGTAGGCTGGCCTTCTCTGTTCTGGGCACAAATGAGGCACTGGAATGTGTTTGGACACAAACATGGCACTGGGATTAGGCACCAGGAAGGTGTTTGGGGTACATATATGGCACTGGCAAAGTGTTGGAGGACAATAATTGTGAATCCTAAGCAGGAAAATGTGTGGCCTGGATGGGAAGAGAGATCCTCTCTCTTTTTTTTGAGATACCATCCATTACTGCCTAAGAAAGATACTATCCAGAGAAAGATATCATTCAGTCCTGAGTAGGCACCATGGAGTGCAGGCATTATTCCGAAAAACGAATAACGAAAATATTAACAAACAAAATCCGAATGAACGAATGGTTAATAAACGAAAATCATTCGTCCATTCGTCCATTCGTGCTATTGGCATTCTAAACCGAAATAGAGTCGGTTTATACAATACCAATAGCATTGTACATTCCATAAACCGACATGAATGACTTTCGGTTTATGGAATGCATGTAATGCTATTGGCTTTCTATAAACCGAAATTGAGTTCCCATTCATACAAATAGGTCAATTGACCTATTCGTATGAATGGGGACTCTTTCGGTTTATAGAAAGCCAATAGCATTGCATGTATTCTATAAGCCGAAAGTCTTTAAAACGAACGACGTTCGGTTTATAGAATACATGTAATGCTAACTATGCTAACTAGAGTCGAGTCCCCATTCATAAGAAATTCTTATGAATGAGGAGGGACTCTAGTTAGGTTTATAGAATGCCAATAGTATTCTATAAGCCGAAAGTCTTTAAAACGAACGACGTTCGGTTTATAGAATACATGTAATGCTATTGCTGTTCTATAAGCCGAAAGTCTATAGACTTTCGGCTTATAGAACAGCAATAGCATTACATGTATTCTATAAACTGAACGTCGTTCGTTTTAAAGACTTTCGGCTTATAGAATACATGCAATGCTATTGGCTTTCTATAAACCGAAAGAGTCCCCATTCATACGAATAGGTCAATTGACCTATTCATATGAATGGGAACTCAATTTCGGTTTATAGAAAGCCAATAGCATTACATGCATTCCATAAACCGAAAGTCATTCATGTCGGTTTATGGAATGTACAATGCTATTGGTATTGTATAAACCGACTCTATTTCGGTTTAAAATGCCAATAGCACGAATGGACGAATGGACGAATGAACGAATGATTTTCGTTTATTAACCATTCGTTCATTCGGATTTTGTTAGTTAATATTTTCGTTATTCTTTTTTCGGACGAATGGACGAAAATGCTATTTTCGTCCGAAAATGCATTCGTCCGAAAACGAATGCACATGTCTACTAATTACTATGCATTTTCTTGTGTTTAATAATGCCTCTGTTATCAAACGATTCAAATAAACCAGTATTTAAATATGTCCCTGTTTTTCTACAGCTGTAGCCATTATTGGATTAGCATATTGGTTTTTATTGCATGACAGTAAACGTTTTACTCTTTTTTATTTTTAATAACCTGACGAAAACAATACTTTACTTCCCAGTACTGAAAAGGTGGCATCCTATGTGCAATGTGTTGCTCAACACTTATATTCTTCGGCTTAAAAATATACTTTCGTCATGACATTTTAATCAATCATTGACTTTGATTTATTTCTACAGGTAAGGAAGGGATACTTTTTAAACTTAAATTGCTTTGTGCTCTAAAGAGCATTATAAATGTGTGATTTCTGTTTCCTTTCTGTAGATTTTTATTTAATAATGTATCTGCTACCCACTGAATTTTCCCCATTACCTTTACCCAACCATAACTTGTGCTTGAATCATTTGGAAGAGAAAAGTAAGAATTTACCTTTGCCTGAGCAAGTCTTATACTAATACTTAGATTTTGTTTCATCTCCTGGGCAAATAACCAAGATTCTTAACACGTTTGTTGCAAAGTATGTTTACTATTTCTGTAATCTCTTGTACAGCAGATAACCCAACAGAAATCAAAATGGTCTAACTCCACTACTCACCATTAGTATTTGAACCTGAAGGTTGGACTGGCCACATGCCAAAAGTCAAGTACTACAGAGGGGGCTAGTCAGTAAAATATGAGTTTCAGGTGAGATTAGGTGAGTTGAGGTGAGATGAACATTTCATATGCATGGGGAACTCACCATGTTTGTCCATGCTCAATGTATAGCTAAATTCTTGATACAAAATGTTCATCTAAAATCACCTCATCTCACTTCAACTCATCTGCTACTCACCTTTTAGTGACTAGCCCCCACTGTGCACTGAGCAGTGTGCTGATAAAGTCCATATTATTGACAGCTGTTAGGGCAACAGTCAGGAAAAAGAAAAGGGAAAGTCTTGTCTCTGTACTTTACAGCCAAGAGCTCCTCTTGGTGCAGAGCTGAGGTCTCCACTATCTTAACTGGGTTTGTCCCAGATCTTTGGGGAAACCTATGCAGGCCTTGAATACAGTACCGCAAGCTACTGGATGAAAGCAGTACAGTAGCTTGAACAAAGGGACACTTGTGTAGAAGTTATCTACATACAAGTGGTACCCTTTGTTCTTCCTTTGTTCTTAGGATTATTAAGTCCCAAACAATCTGAGCACCTGCTCACAGATATTCTTGGCAACCTGGAGGGTCAAGGTTGCAGTCCTTACCCTCATATACCCATTCCCGCTATCGCAAAGTTTAAACACCTTGACACCATACCTGGATTGCTTGGAAGGAATATAATGTTTGAATCCCAACCTTCCCTTATATTCCATCAGGGATTCATAAACAGATGATATAAAACTCTGTAAATTAATCTATACAAAAAGGCAGCACGCCAAGTTTAGCAAACATAAAAAATAACTTTTAATATAATCATTAAAATATCAAGAAAATATAAAATTAGAAATACAAAGTATAAATAATACTAGTCAAATATAAACCAAATCCAGGCTAATAATAGTGAATATATAGCAAATGAAAAAGTAAATACATATAATACTAATAGGGGAGAGCAAAAAAAGGAAAAATAAATAGACAATAGCTAAATAAACTTACAAAGATGCTGAGACCAGGTAGAAAATACCCAAAGGAACTGGCTCCCCAATGTTTCGGCTGAATGCCTTTTACAGGAGGAGCTCCTTTTACTGGAGTACTAGTGCTCCAGTAAAAGCGGACTGAGGGCCTCTTGATGATGCCCATCAATAAAGTGAATGCCCTGAATTTCAGAAATTCTGGCACATCACTGGAGGCCCAGTGCAGGTTTCCCAAAAAAGACTGTGGATTAGCAGCACAGTACTGCTGGGCAAAAAATATTCGTCTGGGAGACAATGTCCCCCAAAATATCATCTCCCAGAAAAATTTGCACAAATTGCAGGGGGATAAATCCTGTGACATCAATATTGATGCCAGGGACTGCAGTGAAAGAAGGGATAGTTGGCTTACAGCAATTATGCACTACCCATTCCTCAGCAGGACTGCCAGCCAGGGTCTCATGACTCCTTGTGGCAGGGGGCCTAGCAGCCACGGATACATCACTAGATGTAAGGGGTTAACACACAGGGAATGGCTTTAAAAAAGCGTTTGGATCTTACAATATTAAATTTATAAAACTGACTAACTTACTAAGTTCTCACTTTGCTGATCTCTCTTGTTGATAACGTAGTAGGAATATTGGCCTGGATTCAATGTCCCACACTAGTAAGTGGACCAAAGGGAATAGTGTTTGACTCAGCTAAAGGAGCTGATATTGCAAATGAAAATAGGAGGCTCTGAGGCAAGGTAGAGGTGGGGGAGGTAAGTAGGAATTTGATTTAATTCAATTTAATTTTATTTATTTAATGTGCCAGGATAATTTTGCCAGCCCCTGGCACATAGCAGGGGGAGAGGGTTTATTTTAGCAAGGCGGTAATTTCAATTAAATAGGGGCTTGTGCACCAAATCCCAGGGGGAACTTGATTTTTAATGGGCTACAAGCATTGAGCCTCTGTGGCTCCACCAATATATATATATTTTTAAGATTAATTCTTTCATTGCTGTAAGGAGCACTGCCTGTGAGCCATATAGAACTGAAAGGGTAAAAACTCTAAAATTTAGATGTGTTAAGCAGCTTTTGCACCTTTAAATGTCTTTCTTTGAGTGACGCTGGTGGGAAAATGGAATTCTTTTTGGCAGTCAGCTTTTATCGGCATGCATTGAATCACAGTATGTGCAGTAATTACCACACAAAATGGCAAAATAGAAACTGATATATAGCTTACAAATAAGTTACAGTGGACCCAAAATGTGTCGAACTTGCTCTTATTTGCTTGGCTCTGCTTTGTTGTGGCACATATAAAAATATTTGAATATACAAATGGTGGTATGAAACATTTATTCTTTCTGCAAGTGTAAATCCTTTTTTGTACCTTTTTTGTACTTATAAATTGTCAAATATTTAAATCAGTGTTCTATGCATATATTATGCTATTTCCACATGACTATGAAAACATTAGGTATACTCATTGGCCGATGAACTCACCTGAAAGTATAAGTGTTAAAATAAATGAACTGTAAATTGTCAATTAATAACTTTAATTAATAATTAAATTATTGCTTGAGTTCTAGACTCGAATCCCCATTATTTATATGATGTAAGCAGTTCCAAAACAATATCAGCAGCAGAACTGAAGCTTTATGGTCTTTCACATTCATAGCCACTTTCCCCATGCTTTCAGAAAATAGATGATACAATGCAAAGAAATTGAGGATAATTTCCCATACATTCTTGAAAAAAATTGTGATGGCTGCTTTTACTAATTACCAAAAAGTTAACAGTGATGAACCCTCTCCCTGGCAGCCATTTTACTGAAAAAATCACACTCAGTGGCGAAATTCCTGCTACCTGTTTTAATTATGGCCCAGGCAGACATCATAGACATTGAGGCCATCCTTTCTGCCCTGAGGGCTGAGGCCCTCTCAGATGGCGGTAGGCAGCTGCAGCAGCAGCTTGCCCGGCTCCAAATGACCCCCGCGGTGGCCACGCTTCCTGCGGGGACTCGCGGTGGCATGAGGCGGCATTCTCGCCCGCCCGCGAGACTGAGCCCCGATGCCGGCTCCCTCCCATCCCACCGAAGCAGGAGTGGAGCCAGGCGTGCTAGCGGCAGCGGACCTCCTCTGGGTCCCATGTGGTCTGCCCCGGTGCCTTCTGGGAGCGGGGAGTGCAGGCCGCGCCCCTCCCCCGGGAATCTGAAGGACGGAGCTCAATAGCCCTGCTACATACCTCTCTAGCTCCAGCGACGAGGTCCTCCAGGAGGAGAAGTGCCAGGCAGCCCTGCAGAGCGGTGAGTAGGCCTCAGGGTCACACACGGGGGGTGCTACGCTTACCTCCAAGGTCCAGTGGGGGAGAGGGGGAAGAGGGGGGCAGCAGCAGTGTCTCTTCTGGGTCAGAGGATGGGGGCCTACCTCTCCTGCCCCCTCCTGCTCCACTAACTGGTTTCTCCCCTGTCCCTACTCATCTTGTCTCTACAGCAGGGCTCCTTCCTCCTCCTGCCTCGTTTTCTTGTTCACCTTTGTCTCTATTGCAGACTTCGGTATCTGACTCCACGCCAGGATACGTCTCCTCTCCTGTTTCACAGGCTGCGGGTGATATGGTAGTGCCTCCTCCTACGGCGACAGCCCCGAGTACGGTTGCTGGAGTCAGTGGTGAGTTGGGGGGGCAAGGGGTGGGTTTGGTTGGGACCGGTGGTGGGGTTGTTTCTGTCCCTAATACTCAGCCATGGGTCGATTTATTGAATAGTTTGCGCGGGGTCATAGAGCAGGTCGGCCGCGCTGAGGGGTCCCCGGGCGCATCTGTGTTACAGGGTCTCGACGGGGTGCTGGGCGGAGTGTGGGGGTCTCCAGGCACAGGCTCGGGCATTATAGCCCCGGCATGCGTTATAACAGCTCCTCCAACACCTGTGGTGGCCTCAACGGGCACCTTGCCTCCGGCGGGTTCAGCGGCACTGCAAGCAGGGGGGGTGGATGTGGAGCTCCCAGTGGCGCCAGTCGCACGGCGATTCCTACATGTGCTGGTCGGGCCCACTCGGCCTTCACCTGAAGCCGGAAATTAAAGAGCGTATTTGGAAGGGGGAGTACATAGAAATTTATTTTCTCCTTCCCCTGGAGGACGTTTCTCCTCCGGAGAAGGAGTTGAAGGACTCCGAGAAGGAGAAGGAAAAATACAAATACCGTAAAAAACCCAAAACGTATAGGAATTGGATCCGGGCCTTCTCCATCCTTGCCAGCGTTATCGGGGAAAAAGCTCCCGAAAAATGCTGCTGTTCTTGTTATCAAGACCAGATTTGGAACGCGTGCAGAGTGTACGGGGGTCTCAGCTGGTGGAGGTGGTACGACGAGCAATTCCGGCAACGGATTGCCATCCGTCCTACCCTGGGTTGGGACCAAATGGACGTGGGATTATGGTTGGCCATTATGACGCGGCCGGCTTCCCATCAGGGGGGGTTGACGTCCTTTCTTGGGGGGGCCGGAGGAATGGGCTCGCCCGCTCCTTCGGCCACACCACGACGCTCTGGGGGTTGCTGGCAGTTTAACGACAGCCAGTGCAAATTTGGCACCGGCTGCCGGTTCAAGAACGAGTGCTCTGGATGCGGGGACAACCATCCCGCCTCCCGGTGCTTTAAACGCCAAAAAGGCGGGGAAAAGGGGGATTTGGGCGGAAAGGGGGAGGACTCCGGTAGCCGTCGGGGCAATGCGCCCCTGGCTAAATAGATATAAAAATCACAAGGCAGTGGAACTCTTGCTTCAAGGCTTTGAAGATGGGTTCTGGATACCGTTTCGGGAGCGGGAGGTTTCCGCGTGCCTAAAAAATTTGCGTTCGGTTTATGAACACCCAGAGGTTGTTCGGGATAAATTGGCTAAGGAGGTGGAGCTTGGCCATATGGCGGGTCCTTTTGAATCGCCCCCTTTGGCGTCCCTCCGGGTTTCGCCATTGGGGGTGGTCCCCAAAATGGAGCCGGGTAATTTCAGGCTAATCCAGCACCTGTCATACCCCCACGGGGAGTCGGTAAACGACGACATAGGTGCTGAATTGTGCTGGAAAGGGCTGCGGGGCTAGGAGCATTGATGGCAAAGACTGATGTGGAATCGGCATTCCGTCTGCTCCCGGTTCACCCTGAATGCCACCATCTCCTCGGCTGTCATTTCGAGGGTTGTTTTTATGTTGATTTATGCCTTCCCATGGGTTGTTCTATCTCGTGTTTTTATTTCGAATGCTTAAGTACGTTTTTGGAGTGGGTTGTTAAGGAGGAGTCCGGGTGCAACTCAGTTATGCATTACCTGGACGACTTCCTACTAGTGGGCCCATCAGACTCACACGTTTGCAACCACTTACTATGGACGGTGCAATCGGTTTCTTTTTCTTTTGGGGTTCCCCTGGCGGCGGACAAAACAGAGGGTCCACCTGTCTTTGTTTTTTAGGCATCTAAATCGATTCGGCGGCAGGCGAATGCCGCCTCCCACAGGACAAACTTCTCGGCCTTCGGGCTGAGGTGTCAGGGGCTCGTGGCTTGCGAAAAATCCAGCTGAGGAGGTTGCAATCTCTACTGGGAAAACTCAATTTTGCTTATAAAATCCTGCCCATGGGACGGGTATTTAGCAGGAGGCTGGCTGTGGCGACGGCGGGTGTGTGCCTGCCACACCATTACGTTCGTCTGACACGCCCTCTGCGGGACGATCTGGCATTATGGGATGAATTTCTGGCCCCATATAATGGTCGTTCCTTGTGGAAGGCAGTGGAGGTGTCCAATGCAACTTTGCATCTATACACAGATGCTTCGGGGTCCGTGGGTTACGGGGCTATCTTAGGTTCTCAGTGGTCTGCCGAGACCTGGCCTCCCAGTTGGGGCACAGCGGGCCTTACAAAAAACTTGGCATTCCTCGAGTTGTTTCCTATCCTAGTGTCGGTGGAGCTATGGGGAGCCTCTCTACGGAACCGCAGAGTGGTTTTCCATTGTGACAACATGGGGGTGGTCATGGCAGCGAACAACCTGACGCATCTTCCCCACTGGTAGTACGCTTGCTTCGGTGTTTGGTTCTTCGCTGTCTTGATTTTAATATCACGTTTCGGGCTGTTCACATTCCCGGGGTACACAATGTAACCGCCAACGCACTTTCTCGTTCACAGTGGGATGTGTTCCGGGCGGTGGCACCTCAGGCGGATCCAGAAGGTATCCCTTGTCCGTCGGCTTTGTGGAACCTTGAGGCAGGGCTATAGGTCAGTGGATTCCCGCAAGCCCGTGTCAGGGGCATTATTATTGGGTTTATTTCATGTGCTTCCGTCAGTTTGTCGGTCCCCGTTCGAAACTACCTTGTTTCTGCTGGCTCTTTCGTTGGCATTTTTTGGAGCTCTGCGGATTGGGGAATTAGTCAGCCTGGCTACAAGGGTGGCGGGGGGCTTGATGGTAGCGGACATGGTTAGGGAGCCGGGTCTGTTGCGTTTTTTGATTCTGCGGTCTAAGACGGATGTGTGTGGGACAGGGACCTGGGTGTCGCTCCGTGAGGTGCCAGGGTCTATGGTATGCCCGGTCTCTTGCTTTGACCGGTTTTGTTTGGTGAAGCCGGTTGGCTCTCTTTGCTTGTTGGTTCATACAGATTCCTCTTCCTTGTCTCAGTTCCAATTCATTAGGGTGTTTCGTATGGCAGTGGATGCTCTTGGCCTCACTGGCAGTGAGTTTGAGGGCCACTCTTTCCGCATTGGCGCAGCGTCCGAAGCAGCTAGGCTAGGTTGCGCAGAAAGGGAGATCAAAAGGATTGGGAGGTGGGAATCTCGTAGATTTCTGTCGTACGTCCGGCCTTCTGGGCTGACTTCGGTTTCCTCTGCTTTGCAATTACAGATGCTAGGAAGGTGTGGCTCTTAGGCCACTCCTATATTAGATCTCTAATTATGCACAGGTTTGTGGTCACCAAAATTGTAATAGCTAGCAACTGGAAGCAACCCTTAACCCCTTAATGGTCTTCAGTGGTGGACCAATTGACTTGTCAGATCAAAATGGTAAGAGCAATTAGTTGGCCATTTTGAATTCCCCAAATACATTTTAAATATGGAGCCAATGACTAAATAAACTTGAACCACACTAAACCTGTGCTGAGCTTAAGTAACTAAATACCGTCTGGAAACTTTACATTTCCCCGTCCCATGTCCAGGACCATATGTTTTTTCAATATGTTTAAGCTATTTAAAGTATAGACAAATGCTTAAATATACAATATGGTTAGAGGTTTTAAGGCTGTCACATATGTATTGTCTGTTTGGTTTGTTATTTATGAATGTAATTTTTCACTTTGTCATAATAATAAAAAAAAAGCAGCATCAGTAGTTTCCTTTTGGCGATAGGGGGACTGTAACTTAGGTCTAATTCAGTTACTGTAGGAATATACAGGTATGGCTACAAGCTGAGGGACAGTTCAGTATTCCACAACACATGAAGCATAATCCTTAGATAATCTCATGATGATTTACATTTTTAATAATGCTTTATTATAACAGAATAATATTTGCTAGAAAAAGAAATCATAAAGGGACACTTCTATTCTAATTATTCTATTTCTCCACAGGGAAAAAGTATTGTCAAGGGTCCATGGTTAATTGTTTGATATATATATATATATATAGAGCGTAACATTAATATACTTAACAGTGCACAGCCTTGTCTTCAAACATAGGCAGACAAGTATTTTGATTTTGAAAATGCTTTCCTTCAGATAACTGCAGCTTATCAAAAGAGGAAATCATAATTTTAGGATCTATCATAAAATAAACTGGTTTGATTTTACCATTAATAATTTCAGTTGTAGCATATATGAATAACTGTTTTTGTGTAAAATATTTTAGTTATATATGTAAAAGCGGTTCTGTCATTTTCTTATGTTTGTATTCTGAACAATCCTATTCTCTTTATACATATAATACCTGACAAGTTACTACAAATGAAAACACTGATGCACTGATTTCTTTGCATTTAATTTCATATTCATAATGGAAAAGAATATTAAAATTATCTCTAAAGATGTAGTTGGTAGAAGGGCTTCATTGTTTAACCTTTACATCAAAGAAGCAAATGTTAAAAAAGTTTAATTATCCTTTAATATATAACCAATCATAATGTTACATACATAAATATGTATTATTTTAATAATAAGCATTACTGATGTTGATGTTTAATAAGAAACAAATTATGTTTTTTATGTAATGTCATTTTACATAATTCAGGTAACTAATGCTTTGTCTCTTTCCTTTTCATAGAGCTAAAGAATTGTTAACTTCAAAATGCTTTTCCCTGATCCATTAAGGAACACAACTTGGAAAAATAGAACTATGATCACAGAATTTTACCTCATCGGATTTTCCAATATATCTAAATTTAGGTTAACCTTTTTTTTTTATGTTTCTTGTTATATACATTTTTAGTATCTTAGGAAATGGTATTATCATTATACTTGTCTGGACACAACTCCAACTTAAAACACCAATGTATTTCTTCCTCGGTAATTTCTCCTTCATGGAGGTTTGGTACATTTCTGTCACCATTCCCAAGATTCTCATGGATATTTTGTCTGAAGTCAAAAGAATTTCAGTTATTGGATGCATAGTACAATGTTATTTCTTTTTTCTACTAGGTGCTATTGAAAATTACTTTCTGGCAATAATGGCTTACGACCGGTATTTTGCCATATGTAACCCCCTTAGATATTCAGCAATCATGAGCTACACACATTGTTGTAAATTAGTTCTTGCATGCTGGTTAGCTAGTATTTTGGGTTCATTTCTGCCATTATATTATCTTTGTACTATGTCATTTTGTGGTCCAAATCAAATCAATCACTTCTTTTGTGATGTTACCCCTTTACTAAGTCTTTCCTGCTCAGACACAGCTGTGCTGAAAATATATTTCTTCATTGCAGTTTGGATTATAGTGTTCAGCTGCTTATTCTTTACTATTATGTCATACTTACAAATAGTTTTAACACTTTCAAAGATACCATCCACCTCTGGAAAGTACAAAGCCTTTTCCACCTGTGGCTCTCATCTTACAGTAGTAGTTACTTATTATGGTTCTGTTATATTGATATATGTGAGATCACCAAATGGACACACTTTGAAGTATGACAAGATTGTAGCTGTGCTTTATGCTGTAGTAACGCCACTATTAAATCCAATAATTTACAGCTTGAGGAACAAGGATGTTAGGGCTACATTATCACTAAATTTTAAAAAAATTGTGTATACTGGGAATGTACAAAATATTTGTATCATCAAGAGAAATCTAACTATATGAATAAATAAACCTTACAATAATATTAGTGATATATTTTTGGCCGAAAAACAGTGACTGAAAATATTTTTCATGTATGATTGTGATCTAAAACAATACTCCTATTTTTGTGAAATCTAAGGGGGAGTGAACAGGATGGGATACAGTAAAGTGACTGAGAGACAATGAAATGGGATAGACAAATACAATGGAAATTTTAACTCCCTATGGGACTACGTCCCTGTGTCTATTCACTAAAATATTAATGTTGATGAACTTGCAAGTGAACTTCAAACATCTGTCATACGTATGCAGTTAATAGGGTGGTACCATGCCAGCCATTGGAAAACAGTAAAATGGGTAGTTAAAATTATCCCATTTATTATCTTATGGTTTGATTGCAAGCTTTCAAGATCAAGCTACAAGGGCCCTTATTCAAACATTGCTGAAGCTAAAGCAGACTATGTGAACTACAAAACAAAGTTCACAGCTTTAAAGAAAAATAAACACAAAAGCATGAAAGTGTCAAATGTTTGCAGCTATGTAAAAATAAGTTAGTTGCAGTAACCCAGTGTTTGTAAACAGAAAAATTATAAATCAAAAAAGAGACTGCACACCAGATATAGAAAATATAAAATATAACTTTTAATCAAAATAAATCTTTCAAAAAAAAATGTAAGAATGGTGATTAATCACCAATAAGGCATAATCCAAGCCAAAATCAAATGTATACAAAAAGAAAAGTTACACACAACAAATAAAGAACAATAATAAATACATTAAGCAAAATAAGCAGAATAACTTACAAAAAAACTAGCCAAGACCAGTAAGGTAAATACCCAGATGAATAGCACCCCAACGATTTCACCGTAAAGCCTTCATCTGGAGGAGCTACGAAACAGAAAAATTATACCAGGAAATAAATTCACTGTGTGACAGAACCCTCTGTCACTGGGGCTCCTGGAGGGGGATGAAGGCCAGCCTCTTACCCACAGATTATTGGCTCCAGCCATTTGACCTGGTGTGCTGATACATTGGGGAGACCCGGGGCACCCAGTTCTTTGTACCGGGACTATCACCCCTGTGCTTAGAACAGGCATTCTGTGTGGAGGACCAAGTTATTATAAGGTGTTGTGTGCAATGTTTATTTTGGAAGTATGAAGAAATGGTATTGTAAGTTACTGTTGGAATTTGTACGTAGTTGCAGATCCAATCATGTCCTTCTGTCATTATGTGAGTCATCCACTGACTCACATAGTAAGCTGACTGGCTTATTGTTTGTCTGTGTGTAAAGACTGCCCCTCTTTCTGAACTGTTTAAAAATATGTGTTTCTCTTCAATTAATGTTTTTAACTGCTTGTCTCTAACACAGGTTTTGTATAGTGATTTAGAGCAGATCATAACATAGCTCTTTTGAGGGCTACTGACTTCAAACACTGGTTCTGTCTAGTGGCTTGGGTTATATCACAGTCAATAGCTCTTTTAAGTCCTGTTTGCAGCAAGGAAGCAGAGTTTTTATGGAAATATCCTGTTGAAGTACAAAGGTATCTGTTACACACTGCCCCTATTAATGCGAGTGATTAAATTATTAAACTGGCATATCATTTTTAACCTCCCATATCTTTCTCTCCCTCTGAGTGCAGAAAAATGCAATCAGTGGCAAAAGCTTTACACCCTCTAAGCTGTGTCCAGGTAGACACAAATGCAATCCATCAAATATTTAAAGAATTGATAATCTCACTCCTTTTTTATTGATATATAAAAATGTATATGGAATAAAAACGTGCCATGTGCTCTTGGCTGAAGCAAACATTTTTTATTAAAATATATATTTCTATTTCAAAGTTGGCTGAAATAGTCATGCTTTCAATCATTTCAAGGTATAGTAGAATAAAAGACTGATTTAGACTATTTAAGAGTCTACTAATAGGTCAACATCTATCTTGAAGACAAATATATACACTTTAATTGCAGTGTATTACAGGTTATATACTTCTTTGCGTTGATCAGTCATAACATGTAGATCACTAACAGGTGTGAATCCGGCAGAGGCAGTGTGATGCTTTTGGCAATGTTCTGCAGGAAAGACTGGGTACTGCCATTCATGTGGATGTTACTTTGACTCGTAAAACCCGTTCTAAGTATTATTGCAGACCATGCACACCCTTTCATTGAATTTGTGTTCCCTGATAGCATAGGCCTTTTATCAGGATAATGCACCATGCCAAAAAGCAAAAATGGTTCTGGAATGGTTTGAGGAGCACAGCAACAAGTTCAAGGTGTTGACTTGGCCTCAAAATTCCCCAGATCTCAAGTCCTATCCAGGGAGGACTATCCTAAATGTGGAAATGAGAGCCAACTCCCCTTTGGCAGTGCCAACAGAGGTCGCTATTATTCGTATCAAATTTTGCCAACCGGCTCGGGACCCAGTACCATCTTTGCATAATTTTATAATATTGTTCGTGGATGTTAATGCAATGATTCACTTTCCTGACTTCTTGCCATGCTTTAGACCAGACATAGGGGGAAAAGACTTTCCACAAATCCCTTTCCCATTGCATGACAGAAGTAGACTTCTCAACCGTCACCCCCCAGTCCAAAAATCTCTGAGTTGTAGATGATTTTTTTTTTACCAGCTGTAGCCCAAAATAAGTCCCAGTCCAAGTGCTCCCTGGGTGGGAATTCAGCCAGAAAGGATTTAAGTCTTATGTAGTTAAAAAGTTCCGTGTTCCGAAGGTTAAAATTACGCATCAGTAATTCAAAAAAGACTATGTAATTGTTTATATATAAGTCGCCCAAGGTCTTAATCCCAGCATTGGACCACTTACATAGAGAAATATTAGGTATAGACATTGAGACGATTTGTAAAGGTGCAGACATTGACAATGTGTAATTTATAATTTTTCCTTTAATTTATAAAATGAGGTCATACACTCTGTAACCGTCTTAAGGGCAAAGACTATCTTTTTATATAGGCTTTGAGGCAGCCAACAGAGGAGAGACATATCATGTTTTCCGTTTATCGCTTTTTCTAGGCTATACCATCCAATTTCACTGCACGAGTGTTTCCATGCAGCAACATGGGACATTTGGGGTACCTCATATATTTTACAAAGGTCTGGGTAACCCAGTCCATCGTGCTGTAATTTATGCATAATTAGTTGGCCTGGTAAGCGAAGTTTTTTGGCCGACCATACGAATTTTACAAACATTAAATCCAATTCCCTCAGGGTCGAGATTGGAACTCTGAATGGGATAGATCTAAAAAGATATAGTAATTTTGGCATGATATATGCTTTCAGAATGTTAACGCGGCTTAGCCAGTAGAGCTCTAGCTTGGTCCAATGCAAGAGTTTGCTTTGAATATTTGTAAGAACAATTTTATAATTTACCGGGACAGTTCTATCTATTTGGCGTGTAATCCTAATCCCTATGTAGTCAATAATGTCTCTTTTGCCCCTTTTTTGGCCAAGGTGCTCCAATACTTGATCACTCGATTTTGGCAAGTAAAAGGGAATGACCTGTGTCTTGGACAGATCAACCTTATAATTAGAGAAAGAGCCAAATAGCCAAATTGGGTTTCCGCCAAAAATCTCCAGTCCACCCTGTCAAAAGCCTTCTCTGCGTCCAGAGCGACTATGACAGAGGGAACTTTCCATTGATGTACTGTCTCAATTATGACGAAAACCCTCCTGGTGTTTTCAAGGCCCTCCCGATCCGGGATAAAGCCTGCTTGGTCCGGGTGTATCAAGTCCCTAATCACCAACTTCAGGCGGTTCGCCAAAATCTTAGAGAAGATCTTGACATCCAAGTTGATGAGTGAAATGGGCCTATAGTTGGTAACCAGCTCTGGGTCCTTTCCTGGCTTTGGGATGGGAGCGATAGAAGCCTCAAGCATCTCCTCTGGAAATTCTCCACCAGCCATAATCGAGTTAAAAAGCCTTACTAAGATGGGTGAGACCACGGGCTCTAGTACCTGATAGTAAATTGATGAAAAGCCATCAGGACCCGGGGCCTTCCCCCCTTTAATTTCTTTAATAATACTAGATACTTCAACAAGAGTGATTGGGTGGCTGATGGAATCCAGACCATCCGCCGAAAGGCTAGGTAGATTAAGGGATGACAGGAAAGCTTTTAGTTCCTCTTTAGTTGTTTTAGGTTGCGGTCAGTTATAGAGGGATTCATAGAAGCCCTTAAAAGCTGAGGCAATCTGATCTGGAGAAAGACAGACATTGTCATCTTTAACTATTCTTTTTATTCTTGACCTAGAGGTTTGGAGCTGCAGTTTTTTTGTTAGGTCTTTCCAAACTCTATTACTGGTGGTATACCATTTACTTTTGAGATGGGTCATTGCAGCTTCAGCTTTATTTCTCAGACTTGCAACAATTTGCTCTTGTACACTGTATTTCTTTTACTGTCTGGTCCGATGTTTGTGTTTTATTCCAAGAGTTGCATATAACTCTGCCAGATCTTTGCCCATATTTCTTTTCATCCAGGTTCCTTTCTTAATTAAATAGCCCCTCAGAACACACTTCATGGCGCACCACAGGGTCTGATGTCGCCAGTGTCATTTATTTCTAAAAAAATCTTAGCTTGTTCATTCAGGTCTTGTCTGCTTTTCTCTGAATTCAACAGTTCTCAATTTAATCTCCAATTGTCCCTTATTTTAAAATCTGAATTGTCTTTTATCACCAAGTAAACTGGGCCATGGTCTGACCAAGTGATGTTCCCAATCTGGCTGTCAATACATCTATTGAGCATATGGCCCCCTACCATGAAATAATCAATCCTTGAATAGGTTGAGTGGACCATCGAGAGGAAGGAATAATCCCTTTCCCTCGGATGGTGCACCCTCCAGACATCATAAAGTCTATGTCTATGAACATGCCAACCTGTTCAATGTTAAATTGGAGGAAGATGAAGTATGAAGTCCTCCTCCAATTTAACCATGAACAGGATGGCATGTTGTAGTGCCGTTCGTGTGCCCATTGCAGTCCCAATTCTTCAGAGATAGAAATCCTGTCCAAATATGAAGTAATTGTAGTTGAGTATGAATTGTATTAGTTGTTATATAGCTTCCATTCCTAAGTTATCCTGCTCCAGGTTTTTGTAATTGCATATTAAAATTTGTGTTTTGATTGTTTCAATCAGATAAAGGGTTGGATTGGATATGCCATAGAGTTATAATAGTGGCTGTTTTACAGTTTTTTTTTTTTTATTATACAAACAAGTTACCTTATTATATACTTTACTTCATGGATTGCAGTAATCACCATATACAAGCATGATAATGACAAAATTAACAAGACACTTTTATCCACCTTAAGGTTCACACAATACATTGGACTTATAAATCACTTATATTATATTTTTATTTTAAACATCACACAAATTGCATTTTTATTTTATTATAGAATGTATGGGATTGTGATTGATGTGTAAGTGACTAAAGTGAATGATTGTTTGTTCCAAATGAGACTGGGAGGCGCTGATCAGAAGCTTCCCTTTTCCCAGCCCTAGTATTTGAATGGAATTGTACCCTTATTATACACATTGTATACCCTGCAGTAAAGGTACTCAGTGTAATTATGTGTGTGTGTTTATTTGTTTGTGTTTTTTGGAGGGGGGTTGTGGTAGAGGGTGTTATTGCATGCCAGGTAGTGGTGAAGGAGGGCAGGGTCCAGGGGGCCCAAACAAATGTTTGGCCAGGGTCCAATCAATATTATAGATGGCCCTGGCAGGGTTTGATTAGAAGGTATCCAGATCGCATCATCTACATTATGGCTGTATGAAAAAGAAGGGAGATAAATAATATAATAATATAGTGTAGTATGTTTAGTAAAAAAAAAATAATAATGTTGCAGGTAAATATTGTACTCACATATTTACAAACGTATAAGTGCTTTCATATAGTGTCAAATTTCTCCCAATAGAGTAGGTACTTGCTTGCAAGATTGAAGTGGTATGCAGCTAGGACGATTCTAATACAAGACTTTTGAATGATAGGAAAAATAACAATTACAAAAAAAGAGTGTAAGTGCAGATACACCAATAAGTAGCTATGCCAATTAGGAAATCCTATCTAAAATGGTATCATTTATAATAAGTTATTTAGTAATACTATTTTCCACTTTCATGCGGTGGAGCAGATATATGCTTGCTATTATTCACTCAGTTGCATTACATAAATACACACAAAAAAGAGAGGTATCAGATTAATAGGATCTACAGGTACACCACATATTTTAACAGATCAAAGTCCTCATTCATACCCACTGGTCTGTTCTAACTTTTTAATAAAGTCTCTGCCTATCCAATGTTTCTGTACTTGTTCTATTACTACATACTGTAGTGAGCTCACATCCCCATTATTGACATCTGCATAGTGTGCTGAGACAATGTGTTGCATGTTTTTATTTTTAATATTTTGTATATGGTCTTCAATACGCATAGGTCTAATTGTGCGGCCCGCGTATTGTAGACCACAGGGGCATGTTGAAAGGTAAATTATATTTTTGTTGTACATTCATCTTCTAAATGTAAGTACATTTTATTTAAGTCTGTGTTTTGCTAAATCACTCATTTTCTATTTGGGTGCACTCATTTTTTTAGAGCTATTTGGCAGAATAACGAAAACTAGAGGCTGTTTAAGGATTGAGAGCTTCTTCACTTGCACTTATTACTAAGCAATTATAAACCTGTGTTTTTCTACCGAACTCTTTTTTTTTTTCCCTCTCTCCCTCTTTTCCTTTTTTTTCTTTTCTCCTTTCTTCCCTGTACTCGTCTACTCAGCACCCGCACTAATATAAGATATATTATTTTAATTATACTCTGGAAGGATGTACTCTATGACACCTAGTACTATCCCTGATGGTACAGGGATTTTTAATTCTGCCTGTGGAGGGGATAAGTCCCAGGGGCCACACGGTAAGAAGTTTCTGAATGTTTAATTATGTGTATTGTTTGTTTATGTTTTTTGTTTGGGCGAGACCTGGTTGAATTTCTTGGAGCTTGGAGAGGTGCTATGAGGTGCTTCATCTCTGCCTGGTAAAAATAAATGTGGAGTTGCTTTAACTCTCCCTGATAGGATTGCATTTGAATGTATATTTCATGAAGAGTATAGGGAGGGTAGACATCTTATTCTGATCTGCCTTATTAATGATATCAAATACACTTTGGTTACTCTATATGCACCATCTGACCATCCAGATAAATTCCTTAACAGCTCAATGGAAGCAACTGAGAGAATCTCCGTGGGTCTTTTGGTTATAGGGGGGGATCTAAACTGTGTGGGTGACCTTAAGATGGATAGAATGACTACAAAAATAAACTCAAACTGTAGTTAGTAATCTAGTCTTAGAGCTAAGGTCTAGTCTTTTTTCTATACTCTCTTTAGACACAATCTGCATGACGTGTGGCGAGTGCACCATCCAGATGAGTGGGAATATTCCTTTTTCTCAGCCCCACACAGTTCATACTCAAGGATTGACTTCTTTTTGATGATGGGCCCTGCCTTGGATAGATGTTGTAATTCCATGGTGGTCTCCATCACATGGTCTGATCATGCCCTGATCTATTTGAAATGAAAAGATTACCCCCAATATGGTTCACGCTTTAACTGAAAATTGATTGAAAACATTCTAAAGTTAGATGAGATTAGGCAAGAGCTAACTGACCAGGCTGGGGTATTCTTTGAACTAAATGATACTGGTGAGGTGCCGGATACCACATTGTGGTGTGCACTGAAAGCATTTTTAAGGGGATTTTTGATCAAAAGGGGAACCTGGCTAAAGAGAGAAAGAGGACAAAACTTAGCGGAATTAAATATCTTGCTTCCATTTGTTGAGAGAGTAAATCAATTAAACCCTTCAGAGAAGAGGATGGGGGAGATCAAGATCATCCAGAAAATAATAATTGATAGAATGAAGGAGAATATAGAAAAAAACCTTAAAGTTCTTGGTACTTTAGTAATAATAGAGCGGGGAGAGAGTTGACAAGGAAACTTAAATTCCTTAATCAATGCTCCAGAATAAAACAAATAAATCATGAGGACAAAACCTGTATATCCCAACACAGATTGGGAAGGCATTTAAAGATTACTATGAATCCCTGTATAACCTACACGGGCACCGACTATGTACATCAAGTCTTTCCTGGGTGGTCTTTCTTTTCCTCATCTATCGGCTAACAGTTTGGAGTTCCTGGGCCAACCCTTTTCCATATTGGAAATCTCTTCAGCAATCGAAGAATTAAAGAAAAGAAAAGCCCAGAGACCAGATGGTTTTACAGCTATGTTTTTCCAGATCCAGAATCGCTATATCCCCATTGCTGAAGAGAGTTTTTAACTCAGTCAGGATAAGTAAAAGGTTTCCACCAGAGATGATCGAGGCCACTATTTCTCCCATACCAAAGGCAGGGAAGGACCCAGGGTTGTAACAAACTATCAGCCAATATCCCTTTTCAATAATGATGTTAAGCTATACTCTAAGATCTTGGCTCAGAGACTGAAAGGACATTCATGAACTTATTCATCCGGACCAAGCTGGCTTTATGCTGGGGAGGTCGGGAGAGGAGAACGAGCGCAGGGTTTTCAGCATCTTGGAAGAGATACATATAAAATAAATTCCCTCTGTTATAATGCCTTTTGACGCTGAGAAGGCCTTTTACAGAGTCAACTGGAATTATTTGCTGGAGACCCTGTGGACGTTTGGCCTTAAAGGACCTTTCCTTGAATATATATAATGGCTCTCTATATCAACCTTAGAGCCAGGATTAAAGGCTTGTTTCTGGACTCTGCTAGTTTCCCTTTATGGAATGGTACTCAACAGGGGTGCCTGCTAGCACCCCTGTTATACTCTACTACAATAAAACCTTTGGCAGCATTCATTCCGGATACCCCTGGGACCAGGGGCATAGAGATCGGACAGCAGGAGCATACTATCTCTTTGTATGCAGATGATGTTCTTTCTTTTTCCATACCAGTGACTTCTATCCATGCACTGTTGGAAGGAGTAAAGAACTTTAGAGAAGGATCATTGACAGTTTTGGTGGATTCAATATTTATCGGAACTCACAAGATGATCTAGGAATTAAGACCTCAGATACAGCCCAGCTGAATTATGAAGATCTCTTGAAAGAGATGACCTCCCTGTTGGGCCGGTGAAGGTGCATGGAATTATCCTGGATGGGACACATCAGGATTTTAAAATTCAGTGTTTTCCCAAAAATCCCATATTTAATTAGAACCAAACCTTATTCAATCCCAAATAATACATTAAATAGATTTGATATTTTATTTTTGAGCTTCTAAGTATGAAGTATGGGCTTCTAAAAAAAAACAGAATTGCAAGCATGACCCTTAAGAGAAGTACTGCCCATCTTGGTCTGGGTTACCCAGACTTAATTAGTTTACATGATTCCATCCAGCTGTATCAGCTGATGGTCTGGAAAATGAAGAAAGGATTTAACGCAGGTTGGTACAATGCTATGAAATATAGATGTGGAAATATTGATCCCTATATAGTTATATGAATAACCTTGGTTGTATTTAAAAAGCTTAAAATCAAAAGTGAATTGGTGAAAGGCATTGTTACTGCAGTCCACTAAATAGTAAAAAAATACAAATTATGTAAACACCTTTCTAAATTGAGTCCCATATAGATCCTGCCTATTTATGCATATAATTTAAGTCTAACTAGCTAGAAAGCATGGCAAATAACAAGGAAAACAGTTAATTGCATCAGCCTGCATGAACATTGTTATAAACGCTCTAACAGGTGGTACCTGGACCTTCCCGTCTAGCTAAATTCCAGATAAATACTAGTGATCAGTGTTGGTGATCCCATGCTAGCGGTGTTGATAAATTTTATATATGGTGGAAATGCTCCAGCCTGGATTCAATCAAATAGAAATTTTCTCAACTTTTTATATCAATTTTAGATCAGGGACATGAACCTAAGCCTCAAAAATCAGGTGATAGACATGTCAAATACGTATTGATCAATGTCTTGCTTTTATATATTTTATAATAGGACCTAAACAACTGCACCTATGATAAGATTTGGTCAAGCTGGTCTGAGATTTGGGATTAACCTCCAGCGTGGTCCCCCTGTGAGTATTTTTAGTTATTGTTCTCCACTCACCTTAATTTACTCTGGGCCAAAACCCTGCTCCAACATATCCAGAATAGCTACACTTTAAATTATATAGATCTCACCTAGTAGTATGTTTGTGTTTGCACCAGTTGTGTGCTTTGTTTATATGGGATCTGGGGGCCATCGGGCAGGCCCCAGTCCCCAGGGGGACAGTATATTATTTTATTTTTTTATTGGGTCTCTAGACATTTTGACCAAACATGGCCTAAATATTTTTTTATTGGGGTCTGTGGGCATTTGCCCAGCCCCCATGCCCTGGCGGGGTGTTTTTTTTATTGTATGGGGGCTAGAGGAAGAAGTACTGAACCCCAATCTAATTTATGGAGGCTGGGAGACATGATCCCCCCAATGTTTTTAATAAGGGGCTAGGAGCACCCGTTCAGCTCCCAGCCACCATCTGGGTGGCTCCCAGCTACTTGCCCTGGCCCCCATGCTTATTTTATGGGCTGGGAACCATTTTGCTTTTGGGGGCAAGGGCTACTAGTAATGGACCCCCAAATATTTTGGGGTGCAGTGGTTATTTATTTTTATTTCTGGGGCAAGCAGAAGTCTGAAGGGGGGGGGCATTTTGAAAATTATTTTTATTTATTTTTCACTTTTTAATTTTAGTTCTCCAGATACGAATTGTGCAAATTTAAATGGATGAAATATGTCAATCATCCCCTTATTAGAATTGTATTTGTGGATGATCACCACATATTGGGTACTTGAAAAACTGTGATTTGCTAGATGAACGTCTCCTGATGCGAAAACCTCTGAAGTTTTGGTTTCTAAATGGCCGAACTGTCAATTCGGATCAGCATATTGAGTGGTAGCATTTTGGGGATCAATTCATTCATTCCATTCATTTCTGTTGATTGCGACACATTTCTACCTCCCAATGCTGGCGTTTACAGATAGCAATGTAGTAGCAACTGTGCGGTAAAAAACAGTGTCTGTAGTTTAATTTTGATGATTGGGGATGGGTAAGGATATATAGGTACAAAGGGAGGAACAGTTAAGGATTTCACAAGAAATGAAGCATAATCCCTAGATAATCTCATGATGATTTGATTTTTAATAATGCTGCACTTTATTAAAACAGAATAATAATCGTTAGAAAATGAAATAGGAACACTTTTTATTCTATTTATCCATGGGGCAAAGAATTGTCAGGTATTAATGGTTATTTGTTGCATGTGTATTTATTAAAGTGTTTAGCTTAGAGAACAGCCTTCTCTTCAAACATACTTGGAACAGGATTTTAAATTGGAATATTCTTCCCTTCAGATATCTGTTGAATATCCAAAGAGGAAGTCATTTAACTAACTTTTTCCAATGGATTTTAAGATCCATTATAAAAATAGACTGGTTTGATTGTACTATATAATATCAGCATTATAATACTCCAGGATGAAACCATAGTGAGCAAAACGTGTTGCATGAGCCGGTTTTCTTGCGCTATTTAAAATTTTTGCTGTTTGGACTTTACATTCTATTTACCTGGTACATGCTGCAGTTTTTAGCGTCTAGGAGCTGAGGATATCGCTCCCACATGTAAGACACTACTTGTTTTTAATAAATTTGTATGCATTTTGTACTTACACCGTTTCCTCTGCTGTTCTTTGCTTGTATCTATCCTCCGAGCACAAAAGAGGGGGAGGAGTAGTCTTCCATTAAAGCATGTGATGGGCCTTTACCCATCTGGGAGTCTGGGAGTGCAATTATTACATTTATTGCACTCATAGTCCTTTTATTACAGTATTACATTATATGTTTGTTTATATGTTTCCTTTCATGTTTATATGATACATGGAGCATTGAAGATTAATGTTTGCATAATTTAAGGTGGTGGTCACATGACAGTGGTATGCCAGATAATACATCCCCCCACACCAATAAATTACACAGACACAGGAGTGGCTAGAAAGGTTGCAGGATTTATTTATCAGAAAATAAATGCTGCAACATAAAACTAACAGCTTAAGATAGCTGTATACATAAACAGATAATAATATACAGATCAACCGGGTATCAATAAACTATAACCATTATAGTTATAGTAAGCATTACTTATCACGAATATATAAGCGGTAGCGTGTCACTTATCCTAGCCCATCAAGGATACAGCCCTCGAGGATCTGGTGTAGGCGTAATCCCTGTCCTTGTGGCTACTGGTGTCGATATTATGCACAGTATCCATACTTCACTCTCCCAGGGACAAGCCCATGGGGAGCCCATGCAGATAGCTCCCACAGCTACTACCACCCGGGTTGGCCATACCCCAAAAAATGCCAACCCTTGCACTGGCACCAAACCCTTGGGGACCCCTGCACACAAGACAGAAAAACGCACAAAAAAGGGAAGGGAGGGAGGGAATTTGCCATAATTTTTCAAACAGGAAGTTTGTTTGTTATGTTTAACAATATATGCTCAAACCCAGGCCCTTATTGATATACTAACCACCCCTTGCTGTGGTTACGCATTACTGTTTAATTGATGCCATTTTACACAATTCATGTAACTAATGTGTTAGTTCTTTTCTTCTAAGAGAGCAAAATAATATTTTATGTCATGATGCTTTTCCCGCATACATTAATGAACACAATTTGGAAATATAAAACTGTGATCACAGAACTTTAACTTGTCAGATTTCCTAATACACCTAAATTTAAGTTTAACATTTTCCTCATGTTTCTTGATATATAAGTATATATCTTAGGTTATTATATTATCAATATACCTGGCTGGACACAACCCCAACTTAAAACACCGAGGTATTTCTTCCTTGCTAATTTCTCCTTTTTGGAGATTTGGTACATTTATGTCACAACTCCCAAGATACTCATGGATATTATGTCAGAGGTCAAAATAATTTCAGTTATTAGATGCATAGTAAAAAAAAAAAAAAAAACAGATTCTACTAGGTGCTATTGAGAATTACGTTTTGGCAGTAATGGCTTACAGAAGCTGTTATGCTTCTGGACATTGCAGGTAACTCAAAAAGGACATACTGAGTGTAGATTTTTGTCAGAAGTCTTATTGATTTCAGATAATAAGAGCTATTTGTTGCAAGAGTTCAACAATAACACCAAGAGTTTGGGCCTTCAACGCTATAGAGAAAGCAATCTTGTTGCAGATAAAAAGAAGATATATTTATATTTAAGTAAACAGAAACAATTCAAAGTAGAATTATGAACTGCAATGGTTAACAAAATTAGCCTCAAATTAGGGGGAGGAAATACGTTTGTTATTCTGTGGCTAGTTCCAGAGTAACACAGGCATTTTCTCTACATACCTAGTGATAGGGCTGGGGGAGAGAGATAACCTCAGTGGTTAGTTGGATTGGTTCCTTAGCAGAGGAATTGTGCTCCAACACTTGAGATAATTTTCTGATATCAATAATAGTTCTGCCCTATCTGTCACTAATTATAAAGCAAGTTTTATTTTTTTATTTTTCTTTATTGTTTTGTATATTTCACTTAGGGAATCACTCTAAATAATGTTGCTTTTTGAGTTATCATCTCATGGTGCCTTTTTTTCATTTACATTTACTTTCATTAGCAACTTTTAGGAGGGCTTTATTACAAAACATCCCCCCTTTTTAAATTCCATCTCTACAATATGAGTCTTACACCTAACTAAATTTCTAGTTTTGAGGGGGTGTTGGATTTTGTAACAGCACCTCCCCAGTGTTTTTCATCACTGAAATGACCCTGAATTCGGCTGAGATGGGAACAAATATTGCTGAGTGTCAGGCTGAAAATTTGGGCCCCCATTCAGCTATTTTTTCAGATTTTGACCAAAATAGAAATACCTTTTTTTATTATACATATATAAAATACTTATGAATTGTGTATACAATCATTTAAACTAATACATGAATAAATATGCATATACCACATAATACATAACACATATAATAAGGATAAAACACATTTATTATTTTAGACACTAACACATTGTGGAATAACAATGCCAGCTATAGATTGGCATCACATCACCGGTTTTTGCTTACTGTCAAAAGTTTGTATGTACCTTACCACCATCATGTCACAAATTTCACAGTAGCATTTGAAGTCCACAGAGTCGATGCCAACACTGATGGGCAATGCATCATTCTCTACTTCTTTGTAGCAAAAAGGACAATGCCATCAAGGAGTACCATTTCGAAGAAAGGGTGAACATGGTCTGCAACAATGCTTAGGTATGTAGTACTTGCCAAAGTAACATCCACATGAATGACAGGATCCAAGGTTTCCCAACAGAACATTTCCCAAAGCATGACACTGCCTCTGCCGGCTTGTCACCTGTCAGTGGTCATAATGTTATGGCTGATCAGTGTTTTTAGCAGGGGGCCCAGCTCCCAGTCCCATTTCTGATAGCTAGGGGTCAGGGAGCCATTTTGGTGGCTCACATCTCTCATAATAATGTTGTTAATTATTTATGGGTCCAGGGGAAGTCATGGGGAAGTCTTGGGGAAGGGCTTTTACATTTTTTTATTTTTTTTTAACTTTTTAATTTCACTTTATCAGATCTATAGCACTGAAATGTAGGCAACCATCCCCAA
Organism: Pelodytes ibericus; assembly: GCA_036172795.1. Classification (NCBI taxonomy): domain Eukaryota; kingdom Metazoa; phylum Chordata; class Amphibia; order Anura; family Pelodytidae; genus Pelodytes; species Pelodytes ibericus. The sequence goes on from CM069860.1 coordinate 114,985,360, forward strand.
ATCCAGAATACCACATATTGAGTAACCGAAAACCTATGTTTTCTAGGTAAACTTGTCCCGATCAGAAGGTTTCAGAATGGCTCAAACTTTCGATTTGGACACATAGTAGCTGCATTTTGGGAATCACTTCATTTCAACTAATATGGCTGAACCGAATACATTTTGGAACGGATTGCTGCATATTGAGCAGACCCTTTAGTATTTGCAATTCCTTTCAGTGACAGAGCATGTTGCTGCTCTCACTGTGGCACTGAAAAGGTTCAGGTTTTTTTACAGACATTAGGGAACTTTTTGTCTGTGTTTTTCAGGGTGATAGCAGTCACATAGCACATACAAAATACTGATTCCATTCATTTCTGTTGATTACTATACTTTTCTACCTCCCAATGCTGCTTTTAAATATAACAATGTAATAGCATTTGTTCAGTAAAAAACAGTGTCTGCATTTTCATTTTGGCGATGGGGGAAGGGTATGGATATATAGGTACAAAGGGAGGAACAGTTAAGGATTTCACAAGAAATGACACATAATCCTTAGATAATCTCATGATGATTTGATCTTTTAATAATGCTGCACTTTATTAAAACAGAATAATACTTGCTAGAAAATGAAATAGGAACATGTTTAATTCTATTTGTCCACAGGGGCAAAGAATTGTCAGGTGTTCATTGTTATTTGTTGCATGTGTATATTTCTATACATGTGTGTGTATGTATAATAATAATAATGATAATAATAATAATAATATATATATATATAATAGTAACATTAAGGTATTTAGCTTGCCTTGTCTGAAACATACATAAAGAAGTATTTTTATTATCCTTCAGATATCTGCGGCTTATCCAAAGAGGAAATAATTTAACTAACTTTTGCCAACATATTAATTATTTTAAGCTCCACCATACAAATAGAATGGTTTGATTGTTTTATAAAATATCAGCATTATAGTACATATAAATCCTTGTTATTGTCTAAAAACTTTTAGTTAATTATCTAAAAGAAATGTACTTTACTCTATAAGTTTTGCTAGTTCTGTAATTTTCTCATGTTTGTTTTCTGGACAATACTATTCTCTTTGTGGATGTAATTCCTGACAAAAACCTACAAATTAAAATATTGACACAATTGTTATTTATCTCATTTCATATTCTTAATGCAATGGAATATCAAAATTAGAAGACCATAGTATCTCAAGACCACATAATAAAATAATTGTGTATATTTATTACCATTTGATTTTTACAATCCTGTCAATCTATGAGGCTGAAATACATGTGTTATTTTCATAACTTTTTTTTTTAATACTGTTGTTTTATATGAAAGTACACTGGTAGATATTATCTGATTTTAATATCGGAGAATATCATAATTTTAACCATATATAGATATATATCCAACTGTAATGCCATAAAACCAAAACATTTTTATTTTTAAATAAATTAATAAGCATTCCTGCTTAATTTATGCAATTTTATGCAAGTCATGTAACTAATGTTTTGCCTCTTTTCTTTTAACAGGGCTAATTATTTTATTTCATGACACTTTAATTAATACCTAAATTTGCGTTTACCATTATCATTATACTATTAAATTAGTTCTTGAATGCTGTTTAGCTAGTATTTTGGGTTCATTTCTGCCATTGTATTAACTTTGTACTATGTACTTTTGTGCTCCGAATCAAATCAATCACACATTTTGTGATGTTACCCCTTTACTAAGTCTCTCCTGCTCAGACACAGCTTTGCTGAAAATATATTTCTTCATTGCAGTTTGGATTATAGTTTTCAGCTGCTTATACTTTACTATTTTGTCATACTTACAAATAGTTTTAACACTTTCAAAGATACCATCCACCTCTAGAAAATACACATCGTTTTCCACTTGTGGCTCTCATCTTACAGTAGTAGTTATCTATTATGGTTCTTTTATATTAATATACATGAGATCACGAAATGGACACACTTTTAAGTATGACAAAATTGTAGCTTTGCTCCACTATTAAATACAATAATTTACAGTTTGGGAATAAGAATATCAGGGCTACATTGTCACAAAATTTCAGAAAAAATGTCTGGGAATGTGCAAAATGATTTTATCATGATGGAAAAACTGTATGAATAAATGAACAGTGTCTGCAATTTTTTTAACATGCATAATAGGGATCTAAAACAACAGAATGGGTGTGGACAAATACAATGAAAATCATACTTTTGTATGGCTTACATGTGTAACATAAACATCCCATTTTATATAATATGTCTTTGTGGTCTGCAACTGTGAACTAAAAACACCAGTAATTCAATATTTTCCAAGATGCCTAGCTTTCCAACTGAACTATTAATGTCTAATTCATGCAGTTTACTTGCAAGTACATCACAGTTCATTTTTTACTGAATAGACTGAATAGACCCTTTTCTCTTTTCAATTCCTTTCATAACTTATGCTATATCTAAAAATGCAAAGTTATTTTGTGTTATTGTTTATCTATTTTTTGTAATTATATATTATAATGTGTATTTGTATCATTTAAGTGATATAAATAGTTGGAAATGTATATGTCAAAGAGGTAAGAGAGTGGCAACTGGTTTATAGTCAGACAAAGCCCTGCTGCTATGCTGTAAAATCTGCCTCACCTCCTTCAAATATTTTGTTAACACTCATAAAGCAGTCTTTTTCTTCCTCTCTGTCAGGATCTTGTCTCTCCTTCACTTTCATTCTTTATTTTCATCATCTGCCTCTATGTCAATATCTTGCTTGCTACTATACTTTATGTCACTATCTATCTCTGGGAAAATTCAGTGTGAAAGGTTATTAATCCAAGCTTTTGTAAGGCACTTACCACTCTCACTGTTGCACATACACTTCTCATGGTTCTCAGCAAAGGATGTGCAAATTTCCCTGCCGTTCTCTTACTAGTGCTGGCAATGGGTTCTGTTACTGACAAGGGTGCGCTCCATGGATTGCGTTGTTGACCTATATGGTCAGGGCAGCCCTGCATTATAATTTTTGTAGCCAGTATTTTTCTAGTGGGCTGGTACAAAATGAGGGTTTTTGAAAGGTACATAACTAATTTGATGTAGTCAGCATAAGGAACAGCTGTAAAAATGTGCTCAGTTGTGTGGTGTATTCATAGAAACTATGTTTATTGAACTTTTATCATCTAATTTCATTTTGTCAATTTTTATTTTGAAATTTGACTGCCAGAATCATTTTACAAAAATGTTCCACTAGCACATATTTGGGAAACCAAGGTTGGTATAGTCAGACGACAAGCCTCTAGAGTCAGTACTTATTAAGCCTCTAAGCAAAGGATCTTCAAGACTCCAGAGAATGATCCTACAACTACTACGATAAAAGCTTAACATTGTATCCAGCGCTACAGTGCATCCGCCGGAAGTGATGGTTGTTTAAAATGTATAGGCATCAGCATCTATTGAGAAGAAATGCTGTACTATATGCAGGCCTCAAAGGCTGAGGATACTAATATCAATGAAATAAAAACCTTTTTGTCCAGTGGGTGGCAACCAAAGCAGCTCAGACTATGCCTGCAGTCATTCTGGCAATCAATTTACATGGTAGGCCTGTAGAGAGTGTTTCACCCTGTACCAGCTTAGCATCTAAGGTTAAACCTAGAGGATCGGACAGCCCAGGATTTAGATCATTCTTAGTGGAGAACTCTGTATACAGACCACTAGTATGGTTGTTGCCATAGCAGAGTAGTATGGCACATTATACAGTCTATTAAATAGCAGCAGTGCAACATAGTAGTAAGAACACAGAACTTGCACTTCATTGGATATAACAGCATGCAATAGACTGCAACTCAGAGCTTGCACACACATGAGTGTGTAACACAGAGCTTGCTCTTTACTGGATGTAACTACAGGTGACAGAGCTTGCACTTTACTTGAAGTAGAAACAGGTAGCAGAGCTTTTACTTTACATGATGCAGTAGTTGGTAACAGAGTTTGCACATTACTGGGTGTACCTGTATTTAACAGAACTGGCTCTTTACAAGAAACAGTTGCAGTTATCAGAGCTTGCACTTAACTGAACATCTTTAAGTAAGCAAGAAAGTGTAAAAAAAAAAGCTTACACTTATCTGGTCAGACAAGCCAGGTAAATGCTGCAGTTAGTAATTAAACAATACAGAATCAGAAATGTAAAAAAAAAATATAAAGTTTTAAAAGAAAAAAAGCCGGTAGAGGCACTGGCTGGGGGAGATCAAAAGATCCCCCCTCACCAGCCCTCTGCTCGGCATGCTCTGCTGTGTCGGGGAGGGGGCGGAGCTAACCGACTGAGCGGTGTAGCTTCGCCCCCACCCTGTGAAGCAGAGAAGCTCCTGCTTCACGGGGAGCTGCAGGCAGCAAAAGAAAGTGCTGCTCGGCTCCCCATGCCTGCATTAAGCATGGGGAGCCTGAGCAGCACTTTCTTTTGCTGCCCACAGCTCCCCGTGAAGCAGACGCTGCTCTCTTTCACAGGGTGGGGGCGGAGCTACATCGCTCAGCCGGTTAGCTCCGCCCCCTTCCCTGATCAACATTTGCAGGCAAGGGGGGGGGGGGGGGGAAGAGGCAGACTGAACAGGGGGAGAGAGAGACAGACAGAACAGGGGGAGGGGGAGAGAGAGACAAACAGAACAGGGGGAGGGGGAGAGAGACAGACAGAACAGGGGGAGGGGGAGAGAGAGACAGAGAACAGGGGGAGAGAGACAGACAGACAGAACAGGGGGATGGGGAGAGACAGACAGAACAGGGGGAGAGAGAGAGACAGACAGAACAAGAAGAGAGAGTCAGACAGAACAAGGGGAGGGGGAGAGAGAGAGAGACAGAACAGGGGGAGGGGGAGAGAGACAGACAGAACAGGGGGAGGGGGAGAGAGAGACAGAGAACAGGGGGAGAGAGACAGACAGACAGAACAGGGGGATGGGGAGAGACAGACAGAACAGGGGGAGAGAGAGAGACAGACAGAACAAGAAGAGAGAGACAGACAGAACAGGGGGAGAGAGAGACAGACAGAACAGGGGGAGAGAGAGACAGACAGAACAGGGGGAGGGGGAGAGAAAGAGAAGACAGAACAAGGAGAGAGAGTCAGACAGAACAAGGGGAGGGGGAGAGAGAGAGAGACAGAACAGGGGGAGAGAGACAGAGAACACGGGTGTCTGGGGGGGGAGAGACAGAACACGGGTGTCTGGGGCGCAGAGACAACAGGGCGGGGGGACAGAACAGGGGGAGGAGAGACAGAACAGGGGGAGGGGGGAGAGAGACAGAACACGGGGTATGGGGGGGGAAAGATAGAACAGGGGAGGGGGGGGAGAGGGAGAGAGAGAAAACAGGTATGGGGGAGTTAGAGCGAGACAGACGTGGCAAGGAAGAGGGAAGGGACACATACATGGGGGGGGGGGCGCCACGGGGGAAGCCCGCACAGGGCGCTGGGACACTTAAGGCCGGCCCTGACCATAAGTAATTGCCAACATGCAGGATACAGAGAATTACAACCAGGTGCAAAACAGCTCAGATGCTTTTATGTTTGGCGCAAAGGGCGTTCTGCCCCCCCCCCCCCCCACACACACCTAAGAGGGGCATAAGGGTATCACTATTCTTCATGGACAGTACCACATAAATAAAATGAAGCTCACAGTGTATGGCATGAGTGTATCATACAGCCCCACAGCAAGACAACTCACAGTACTGGGCAATGGGTTTGAGTGTATAACACAACCGTACAGCAATACAAATCCCAGTTATTTGCTCCAATACAGATAAAGGAGAATATGTGGTCACAAAATTGAAAGATATCTTATCATTTCTACATCAGTTGTGTTTAATATAATGAGATTTGTCCAACAGCAGTTACAGTTAGCCTCTTTCTTGGAATCTATCCACTAAATCATCTGTTTCACAATGACATATCTTTTTATCTGTACATAATGTGCTTTATCCGATCTTTAAATCTTTAGTATATTGTTTTTAACGTGAGAAGGATTTATTGCGTATATTCCAAGAAAGATGCTACCTAGAACCACTGTTGACTATCACCATGGAGACAGTGAAATCTCATTATAAGAAAAACAGTAGACATAGACAAGAAATAAACTATTTTAATTTTGTGAACACATATTTAACTTACACAGTTTATGCAATACGATGGTACAAAGTGATACCACACAAAATTCAAAATAAATTGATGGGGAATTTTAAGTGTAATATAATAAAATATTTCTCTCTTATATAAAAGCTAGTAGCCATTTGTATGCTGAGTGTCCACAAGGAGCAAGGAGGTGACCCACAGCGGTGAGTGATATACTTTGAAAGTAAACTCACATATTTGACCAATGAAAACTCACAAACATGAAGAACTTCCATCAATGGAATTCACAGCAAAGTGTTTGTATAGAGCACTAAATGTTTTAGTTTACCCATTTCTGCAAATAAAACATTTTGGTAAAGTTATAAAGTTATGACTTATCATATCAGTAGATCAGTATAAACTCACTTTACCATCTTTATTTCTCCCCAATATTTATTTTTCTCTCTTCTTGTCTCCACCATCTCCTATGTTTCTCCATGCCTCTTTTTTCTTTACTTCTCTTCCCATCTTATTGCTTTCAGTCCGAGATGTAATGGGCTCTGGTTTGGCCATTTCTGACAGAATATTTTAAGATACAAGTTACATTACATTAATGTATATATCATCAAGTTATAATAAAAGAGACAGACCAGTGCATGAGGTTGAGGGAGCCCTGTTCACTCACAATGTAGAGGGAGTTGTTGATGATTTCCATCTCTTAACTGTAATTTGTTTTTATACCAAGTAAACAAAGATCCCTATTATAGTCAATGGAGAGCACTTACTAGTAAATGATAGCTGCACTCAGCTACTATGCACTACCTAGGGGGATGGGACACTTCATCGCGGCTCCTTCCGCGCAGCCGCTTCACCGCCGAGTCTACAACACAAGACAGATCGTCGCTGGAGATTTCATCGTGGGACATTTCATCGCTAAAGGTAAGTATTTTACCGATTTTAGTTGGTTTAGAATTAGGGTTTAGGGGGTTAGAATTAGGTTTAGTGTTAGGGGTTAATTTTACTATTAGGGGTCGGGGTTAGTATTAGGCTTTAGGGGGTTAACTTTAGGATTAGTGGTCGGGGGTTAGTATTAGGGTTAGTATTGGGGTTTAGAGGGTTAGTATTAGGGTTAGTATTAGGGTTAGTATTGGGGTTTAGGGGGTTAACTTTAGTATTAGGGGTCGGGGGTTAGTATTAGGGTTAGTATTGGGGTTTAGGGGGTTAACTTTAGTATTAGGGGTCGGGGGGTAGTATTAGGGTTAGTATTAGGGGTCGGGGGTTAGTATTAGGGTTAGTATTAGGGTTAGTATTGGGGTTTAGGGGGTTAACTTTAGTATTAGGGGTCGGGGGTTAGTATTAGGGTTAGTATTGGGGTTTGGGGGTTAACTTTAGTATTAGGGGTCGGGGGGTAGTATTAGGGTTAGTATTAGGGGTCGGGGGTTAGTATTAGGGTTTAGGGGGTTAATTTTAGTATTGGGGTTAATTTTAGTGTCAGTATTGGGGTTTAGTGTTACTATTGGGGGGGGGGAATCATTTATTAGGGGGGGTTATTTTACTTTTACTTTTAGATTTGTAAGAGCTGACAGTTCAGCGCTGAACTGTCAGCTCTTACATAGCTGCAGCCGCGGTGAAACGGCCGCGTTATACTTCATTGCTGACAGTTCAGCATTCTAACTGCCGCGCTGAACTGTCAGCGATGAAAATGCGGCGAAGAAGTGTCCTAGACCCCTACCTAGAGTTATCAAAGTAGAAAACTTCAGTTGCTGCAAGAACATAACAGGTAAATTATAGACCTTGTTACTCTGTTCACAGGTATGATGGGACATACTGATGTAGCATATTGAACACATATACTGGATGTCCCTGTAGACATGGCCAAGATTGGTAACTATATGGTAGCAACTGGTTATGCTGTTGTCCAAACATAATTTTTAACACTGAAAAGAAGCCAATTCTGTTTGCCAGCCAGTAAAATATAGTATACAATTCTATGATGTGGGTCAGTGAGAACCAGCCACTCCTTCATCTGCTCTCTCTCCTCATTTTCTTTCACTAAACAGAACTCCTGTTGCAAGCAGGCTTACCACATAGCCATTTAATTCAGGAACACTCTTAAACACATACTTTATTGCTAGGTAGACTAAAATAAAGACTGTTCTGCATCACCGTTCTGACGTATACATTTATAATAAGCGCCCGTTAATAAAACTGTGTTGTGGTCAGCATAGCTACAGCATGCCATGGTAAGTTAAGTTTAAACCTTTTATATTTTGCAATCTTTTTTTCTCATCTATTTGTACCCACCCTGTCTCATTGGGGTCAACTCACATAGATGTGAGTTGATGGTTTATTCAGGGACACTTTTTATACTCCAGGGCTGTAGTCAGTGAGAAGTAGATTTGTCTGCAGTATTTATTTTGGTCCATGCAGCACTCAGTATGCCTTTTTCATGAGCGACCATGAATAAATGGCAATGTGGTTACTCTACTTTCAAATGAATTGAGATGTAATATGATAATTTCAAAAACATTCTGCCCACAAAGAAAGGTGGATACATTTGGTATTACTCACATGCAGTCTCCAAACATGTGGCTGAAGTTTGTAGGCTTACAATGCACCCAACTAATCACCTATTAAGTAACTTCTGGTGTGACTAAGTTCTCACAGATCCCCCCACACCTTCCATTATCACAATCTACTATTATTTTTACCTCTCCCATTTTTCCTTCTGCCTTATACTCTCCTTGTGTGTCTCATGTTCCCCATCCCCTCTAGAATGTATGCTTGCAAGCAGGGACAACTACCTCATGTCTTATTCTGAAAATATTTTGTCTAATTTTGTTTGTAATTCCCTTCTTATGCTTAACAAGTGCTGCGTGAATTAGTTGGCATCATATAAATAAATGGCAATGCAATCTAATGTATTGAATCTTGGACCTTGCACATGTAAGGTAGATGGTCTACCACTGAAATATATTATCTGCTGGTGAATATTGCAATAGAGTGACACCAGTTGTACCGCACTGACGAAGCTGACAAAGGCCAAAATGTATGTTTGTGGTTGTCGTGTACCTCGTGCAAAGGAGTCTATCGTGTCTAGACTTCCAGTATGGATGAGATTACTCTGATGTGTTAATGGAGAGGTCCCCTCTGTAATTTTGACAGTGAGCAAAACTTGTGGATCCCCATGCTGAGTAGGTACCAGTGCACTATTTACAGCAAGGCATCCTAGCTGGATGCCTAGCGTGCCATGATCAGGCTGCAATGCATTTTTTTCTTAGGTCGCAGAATGATGACAGGTCACGCAACCTATCTACACTTACAGCAGGGAGCCAACTAGGACACCGTGCTGCATGCCACTAGCCACAAGGGAACAGGGTATGTTCTGGGGTGAGATTGCATGTAATTGGGGTGATGGAGGGATGTCATAGGGGTGATGGAAGCATGTAATGGGGGTGATGGAGGCATATAATGGGGGTGATGGAGGCATATAATGGGGGTGACGGAGGCATATAATGGGGGTGATGGGGCATGTAATGGGGATGATGTAGGCATTTAATGGGGATGGTGAAGGCATATAATGGAGGTGATGGGGCATGTAATGGGGGTGATGGAGGCATGTAATGGGGGTGATGGAGGCATGCAATAGGGGTGATGGGGCATATAATGGGGGTGGTGGGGCATGCAATGGGGGTGATGTAGGCATTTAATGGGGATGGTGGAGGCATATAATGGGGTGATGGGGCATGTAATAGTGTTGATGGGGCATATAATGGGGGTGATGGGGCATGTAATGGGGGTGGTGGAAGCATGTAATGGGGGTGATGGAAGTATGTAATGGGGTGATGGAAGCATGTAATAGGGGTGATGGAGGCATGCAATGGTGGTAATGGGGCCATGTAATGGGGGTATGCAATGTGGGTGATGGGGCATTTAATGGGGGTGATGGAGATATGTGATGTGGGTTATGGGTCATGTCGTGCTTTTGCAGCGTGGGTAGGGTGGTGCTTGAATTTTGTCTGCCTAGGGCAGCACAAAAATAAGATACACCACTGGTAGGTACCATCCTATAGGAAAGGCTATTTTAGTACTGTCCTCTCTATGTGAGAAGTGGCTTTCACCCTTCTTCTTTGTCTCCAAAATTGCAATAGATAACCAGGGCTAATAGGCTAGACTTTGAAGATACAAATAGACTAATAAAATGTAATAGCAGAGGTCATCTTAAACTAAGTATAGTTGAAAAAAAGGAGGATAACAGCCTTGGTGAATGCATTTGATCAGCCTCTGCAGTGTTGGGAACGCTACTGACCCCTTATAAGAGCATGGGATCACTGAGGTAAGATGGGAGGGACAGTTAAGATAACTCTAATAACTTTAATCATTGATATCTTCCAACAAAACCGAGTAGAAATATAAGGGGGATTTATGAAGGGAGCTGCAGATGCAAGTGTTGGAAAACTGAACAAATGTGCCATATTTTACAAAGGTAACAATATAACAAAAAGGTATGCTTTGTTAGTAAAAATTTTAAATTGACCTTTTATCCCCATTTCATTGTCCTTGTATAGTAACTCTGTTTTTGGGTGTAGTTCCCACCCCACCCCACCCAAAGGTGCTCTAAATATTGCATCCATTGGAATTGTTACAATTGTAGAGGTTTGTGTGTCCCTGTCAAACAATTTGTAAATAAACTATAGTTAGGACTCACCAATATTGGAGTACTTTCACTGGTGGGCTAAATATCATATGGCCATGTGATGTGATTAAATCTCCAACCTTGCCATCTGAGATATGTGCTTTTAAAATAGTTTTAAGATGAACTAATGCTTGTGGGTTGATGTTTCTATGTATAGTGCTAGGAACAAAAAACACATGTAGATAATCCACATGAATGTATACTTTAAAATTAATTAATTTAGAGACTTTTATTTAATCCGTTTTTGATTTGTTTCCACATATTTATTTTCAATCAGTATCCCTGTGTCATCGTTTTAATTGTTATAGCATCAGAATTGACCTGCCCTGCATTTTTACAAATATTTACAAATTTAAAAATCATATATATTTGGAATTAGGCAAGGCATAATATTAAGGCTTAAGTTATTACCTACGATGATATACAGACAGATAATTATGACTGTAGGCACAATTGTTAATGATAGCCTTATATATATATATATATATATATATATATATATATATATATATTTTCTTTTTTTTTTTCTTTTTGCTGTCTCTAGCTTGTCAACACTAGCTAGTTAATTTGAATATTTGTAGTGATTATAAAATAAGAGAAAGAGAGCTAAGGGTGAATTGATGATGTATGTGTTGCAATAGGAATACCATAATTGCTTCCTAGTGCATGGTGTTGAAGGTAAGAAATTACTTTTTACTTATGATGCATTAATTGAGCAATCGTATATTTGAATACAATATCAGATATGGTTTTTATCATTTTATAGAAATTTGTGAAATTGTTTTTTTTTAATGTTTTGGGACAGATTTTAGTAGGTAAATTAGTCTTTCTGATATTGGCTTATTTTATTCATGCTCAGAGGTTATGTTACTCTACAACTTTACTGTTGAAGTAAACTAGTGGAGACATTTCTGAAATGCTCTGTGTAGTATTATGTAGAGCTAAAATATGTATTGCGGTTATATTCTCAAATATTTAATCTATGCTATTCACAAATAATAGTATCATTGACATAATACATGAAGGTGCCCAAATATTAAATATCAATGTCAGTAAACTGCTTTTGTCTTTCCTCACTCTTATCATTGGTATACACTGTGGTTTTTGTCTAACTTTTATGGTTGGTGTTTGTGTGTGGAGAATGGAAAATGGTGCCGGTGTCTAGATAATATCCAAAACAAATTCAGGCAATGTATCTAAAATACTTAAGCAAAAGGACAATAAATGTAACCACACATATAACTGGACTGTGGGAACACACTTAAGGCAGCTGAAAGCACAAGTCAATCTCTTTGGCGCTTCACACTGATAAGAATGCAAATAAGCACTTTACCTCCACACCGCAAAAAAGTTGAGATCACAAACTTACGCTGCAACAAATGTAACATCAATCAAAGGAAGTTGCCGTTTAATTTTTTTTTTTTTATTTATATATCCATTTAAAATGTAACGATGCACATAGTTTGAAACAGCAGCATAATAATCCATTAGTATGGCAACAGACACCTTAGGTAATATTTGTAACTGAACATGTTGTAACATTTGTTGCAGAAGAAGTTTGTGGTCTCAACCTTTTTGTGGTGTGGCGGTAAAGTGCTTATTAATATATTTAAAATACACACATTTAAATTCTTGATTAAAATAATATCACAATTGGTATAATTGGATCACTTTATACTCAGGAAAACTGAGGAAATTGTTCCTAATGATAAAATACTACAATGTTATTCTCTGTATGCCAATTCCCTGTGCTGATGGGTCCAGCCATTGGTGTTCAGTGCTGCATTCTGTATTTATTACAGGACATAAGGGGGCGCAGACCTTATCTGTCTATTCTATGTATGTAAATGTATTTATTTATAAAGTGTTTTACCAGAAGAATTTATTGAGATTTCTTTCTTTTTTTGTATCTCATTTGGACCAAGTTCAGTATGGTTACATAGTTTCACTTTTGCAGCAATAAAAAAAAAACATATTATATAGTACATATTTATACTGGAAAGCTGAGGAGAGGACATACAAGGTAAACAATTTTCTTCATATATATAAAGTTATCTAAGAACAGGTACATTCTGTTTTTATGAGGTGGAAGACGGCTGTTTTCTGGGATTTTAGACTAGTGGATAGAAAACAAATATGCAAAACACATCGTATAGGGTGTCAGGTTTGTCAAGATGGGTCTGTACTACAGAAGCATAAACTATATCCCCATAATCTATGACCGGCATTAACATTTTCTGCAAAATTTGTTTCCTGTACAGGGAGCAAATACTACAAAACAGCTGTAGTATATAATCCAAGGACAAAAGCACTTATTTAAACAATCATATATAATAAATAATGTTGTTGAAACAGGTTGCAAATTAACTTAAAGCTACAGTTTTTCTTAATACTACATAAAAACACTTTTCTGTGAGGAATATACAAAGAGATTTCGTCACATTATATGACCATATCTTTCTCTACGTTACCAGTGTGGTTAGCTAAGCATAATATTGTCATATTATATGACTACATTTCCTTTTTTTCTTTCAGGCATTTTTATGTAGCTTATTGTAAACTTGTAACCTGTTCGGTGAATGCGTGCTAATTGCTGAAGGATCTACTAAATAAAGACAGAATCGCAGGGAATTGACACAGAAATGTGACACTTTAGGTCAATGTAGCCAAGTTGGAAAAATATTCAGTTCAGTTGAATGGGAAAATGTTTCCAACTCAGCTAGTTTGGTCTTATGTTTCAAATTAAATATCCATTCTCTTATACCTCATATCTTGTATCTTCTATTAAGTACCACCATGGCATGAAACACGGTAGGTGTGTTTTCTTTTCATTCCTGCTTTGGATTGATACTGTGGTGACCTACATGGTATGCTTCTACTGATTTTTTCTAATACATGATATTTATATTTTTTAATATTCTGAGTTGCTTGCCTTTATTAGTATCCTTATTTTTCTCCACCTCTCTCCATTTTAATTTTTGATTTGTGATTATAGTATTTGCTTATATTTTTATAAATTGCATATTTCATCAAAATGGGAATAAATAAAACATGTCTAGAAATAATTTATTTTCTTAACCATACACAATAGGCAAACTTTCTGCATGCATGTTTTGCTATGAATAGAAAACTGGTAGCATCTGCACAATATATAGTTCACAACGCTGAGGTATCCCTCATCTAGAATTGCTAAATCTTTTAAAATCAAGCACTCTTTTACTTTTGTTACAAATACTGTCCTTTGATTTTTCATAAACAATGGCATACATCTCCTATCTTTTCATATATATATGTAAATATATATATATATATATATATATATATATATATATTATACATTATTATTAAACTATAATCTGGAATGTTATCTTAGTCTGATACTATGCTTTTATTGAACATCAGCTCTTTGCAAAAAATGTATATATTTATACGCATTATTATTTAACTCGAATTTTTATTTAGTCTGATGTTATGCTTTTATTAAACATCAGCTCTTTGCAAAAAAATAAAAATATTTTTATACATTATTATTTATCTATAATCTATCATTTTAACTAAGTCTGCTATGCTTTTAATGGACATCAGCTCTTTGCAAAATATATATTTAGAGTTAAAAAAACCTTAGGCTCTTCCTTTATCATAAAATTTTGTTTTGAATTTGGAAATTGTCTCATCTAAATATAATTGAGAACATTCAATTTACATTTTGCTTAGACACATTTTACGCTCTAAAATGTCCTCTATTTTTTGTTTTGAAAACCAGTATTCATAAGTTCATGTCAGTCCCTAACTCATGGAAGGATGTAATGTTTTTGATGAATAATCTTTAAATTACAAAAAAAGTATGAATGAAGAAAGGAGGAAAAGAAACATAGAACCATAGAATGTGTCAGCAGATAAGAACCATTTGGCCCATCTAGTCTGTCAAATATTCTAAATACTTTTATTAGTCCTTGGCTCTATCTTATATCTAGAATAGCCTTGTGCCTCTCTTACTTAAACTCCTTCACTATGTTTACCTCTACCACTTCTGCTATTCCATCAATCCACTACCCTCTCAATAAAGTAATAATTCCTGATATTACTTTTAAATCTTTCCCCTCTTATTTAAGACTAGGTCCTCTTGTTGTGGTAGTTTTTCTTTCCTATATATTCATACTGATATAATCAACAACATTACATTACAATTTATTTATATAGCGCCAATAAATTTACGCAGCTCTTGGTACAGAGCATAAGAAGGAAGTTACAAACAAAATTAAACAAAACAGACTAAAACAAGAGGTAGAGGGCCCTGCTCACAAGCTTACATTCTAGAGGGGATGGTGGACATGAGACACACATGGAGAGTGAGAGGCAGAAAGAAAAAAGTGGACTTGGGCAGACTAGATGGACCAAATGGTTCTTATCTGCCGACACATTCTATGTTTCTATGTAGGAAACAGGCTAGTCTTGTTGCAAAATGATGGTGGAGATGTATGTGGGTCCAATTTATCACAAATGCACCCTACTCCAAGTGTGCTTTTGACTGGGTTATGGTGGTGTAAGGTTTAAAATTAGCTATCTGTCTGCCCTAGACTATAAATAATAATAAAAACTCTATAGCACCACCCACACTTAATTATATTGATATAACTAATGTGCTAACACTGCCACCACCAAGACAATTTATAAATGGGGTGCCTTGGTCCCCCAAGCAAATTAGACTAAACCCACAAAATATGCTTTAACACAATATCTTTGCAATTTCAAATTACCAATAAATTGGTCTAATCAGGTAACGTGAGTCTCTATACCAGACAATGGCAGAACATAACAAAGGAATATTTATTATGAACATTAGAAGAGTCACAGTGCATACATAAAATAAAACAGATGACAAATTATTTACACCAAAACAGATAAAAAGGAGAAATTAACAGAAAACCTAACTACTCACTTAGATGGATAAGTACCAGTATTCTCTGTCCGAGGGACTGCGGCAAGGAAATGATGGCAACTTACACACAATTAGATCTTGACCCTTAGTAAGCACAAGAAAGGTATTATGCAGAGTCCTTAAAAGCAATGCAATTTATCACAGAAGCAAAGTAGTTGTTTGCAATGCTATATTCATAGGAAAAAGTGACACATTTTATTGGATTTTGTGGAACCTTGGAGCAGGGAAAGATGTTGTGAACACAGGAGTTATGTAAGTTCTCATGTAGGTAAAGGAGGCAATAATACATGTACAGTAACAAGGTAAGTACTTTTTTAGAGTTTTTAATATGCAGGTACTAGTGAACACCGGAGCAAGGTAGGTACTTATGCAGGAAACAGTTGCAACTGGTATATGCAAAGTGAGGCATAATTAATATAGCAATAATACACGCAACAGTGTAAAGGTTAAATTGCATTAGGATCTTAGGAGTTAAAACTTTGTAACTGCAAATTTGGCTCTGGTTCATATTCTCTGGTACAAAATATATAAGCTACAGACCTCAGCTGTCTATCCCAGTAATACAGTATCGTGTTTGTATGCACGTACTCACAGACCAACTCATACTTAAATTATGTTGAGATGAATATATATATATATATATATATATATATATACACACACATATTTATGTATTTGTCTTCTTTTTAAGAATTGTGTCTTTCTTTTTTAAGAACTGTGTCTTTGACAGCTAAAGTAGATTTTGGAAATGTTATGCATGACACATAGTTACAGTCAATAAGGGTTTTATAAATTATCCTATATATTAGCTTTGTATTCTGTAAAATGTATTGCACATTGCAAATCAACACAGCCATACCATCTAAAGACTGTCACATACTACAGGAAGTGATGGATGAACCCTGCACAGAATGCACCTAAACACAAACATCCAATAAGTGTATAATAAAAATGTACCTACGAATATATTAAAAGAACTAAAAATGAAAAAGAATAAACTGAGTGTAATACATTCCACATAAATAGAAAATATATAAATGATGAAATGCACTCAAAAACAGTGCTCCATAATACACCTGGAGCAAGCATAGAAGCAAAAAATGTGCCATGCATTGATGTCTGTTACATGTTTTAATCTGCAAGGTTAGCAGCTGATAATATACAGAGAACAGTGGAATTTGACAAAGAAAAAACTGTAATAGTGTTAAAGCCAAGAGAGAATCCACATCTCATAGATGAAAATGTTGAATTAATGTTGTAAAGCCGAGCTCCGAAAAACCAGCAAATTTTGTCCAGTTCAGCTCTCGTTTCTCTTTCAACAAGGGGATGTCTACGGACACCTTGAATGCCCAATTTGTGAATTTTAAATCTTTTGGAGATGTTTTTTCTCTCCTTGTGATGAAAGGATAAGGTTAATTGGTGTCTGTTAAACGTTTATCTGCTGCAAACACACAGGAGCAAAGTAAATACTTTACACAGTTCTTATTATGCGGCTTTAGATAACACTGGAATAAGGTAAGTACTTTTGGAGATGCTGGATGCATTTGTATATTTTTACCAAATGATGCATGATATCTAGGAGAGCCTTTTCCACTTTGGAATAAATCTTAGGCTTGATCTGATTTGAAGTGATCCCATGATTTTTCACCAGCAGTTCAGCTTCAAGTATCTTATAACAAAGTGTACCTGTGACTCATGCAAAAATCAAATCCCTGTCACAGTAATGAGTGGGGTAGGTGCTTCAGACCTCAACAACTCTATAGACAACAAGTATCTGATTCCAGTAACAATGTTTCAAAGACTGAATGCCGTGTTTGTCACTTTCGGGTTTTTACGTATTTTTGAAATGTGGGCCTGTGGCAGCGATCACAGACCCCGTGACAGTTTATGAGTATTTAAAGTATGTGAAATAAACGTTTTATTAACAAAAGTTTAATACAATCCACTGTGACCTTTTCAGCACAATTGAGTCCTCAAGTGAACATGTTTTCCAAGAAAATGCTTCCATTTAACCAACATGCAGTACATTTATCATCTGTAAGGTCTGAAATGGAACATAAGAAACCCCTTGAGGGAAAAGTGGCTATTGTGACAGGATCTTCATATGGGTATGTCTGACATGTCTATTTATCCTATGAACTTCTATTTATTTTATGTATGCAGTAAATTTGCATTGGATGTAGAACAGTGAATTCTGGAGAAGCCAAAAAACATCCCTGTAAATATGCAGTGATGGCTAAATGCTATATACAAGTGTGCTTTATATAATATCAATTCCTTCTCCTTGTATCTTGCTTTCCTCCATCTTGATATTAGTGCCTGTCCATTTTAATTCTGCAGGTTGCTGTGCATCCCCTTAGCCAGATGTTATAGTCAGCCGGCACGATTAATATATGTTAATTCACAATGGTTGTAGCTGTGTGTCACATTCCTTCAAATCATGTATAACTACCTCCAAGAAGTGCTGTGCTTCAAGTACATTTATTTTTAGTTGATATTTAAATCTTTGAAATAAAAATTAAGTATGCATGTATGTAAATATACATGTGTTTGTATATATCTGTGTCTGTGTGTCTATCCACTAAAAAAAAAACATTCACTGGAATGTTGGAATGTTGAGTGTGTCTGCGTGTAAAGGTATCTTGACAAAGGGCAGGGGGTCTGCCCGAAATGTTGAATTATGATGTACCTTCAATAACATTTTCAACTTTCTGAGCTTTATCTTTAAGTGTTTTTTCTACTGGATGACTGGATATATGGCGTAAAACTGAAAACCGGGTGTTATTTCTGTATGGAGAAATAACAACTTTTATATAGTAGTTCAAGTAAGGTTAGTAAAGTAGTAAGATTTGAAAAAACTTTACAGGCTCGCCAGGCCTATAGCCAAATCAGCCTGCCTATAGCTAAGTGGCAGACTTGAGTGTAAACCCATTGTATATTTATAAATATACATCTCTGGTTTACAAAGTGGGAGAGTATTTTTAACAGGTTTTTTTTGTACATAGTAGTACAGCTTTTTGTAATAGGAACAATGTTGCTAAAATGAGAAAATGGCATTATTAGAGGCATATTCCAAGCATGTGTTCCACTCCCCACCCACTTTTTTTTACCTTGAGCAGCCATCCCTCTTAAACACACTTTCGGAGCTGCTGCAGATACACAGGTACTAACCTGAATAATGTTACTCCACCTACCAACTGTATGCATGTGAAATTTTCTAAGTATGCAGGTCTGAACAACTCACACATCAGCCATTTTATTGAAGATCACTTATGATCCAATAATTATTGATAGGGCTTACATAGTGATGGTGATACGGATGATCAAAGGGGGTATAAGTTGGTTTTATTTTGAATTGAAAATAGAATTTGTAAATCATTTTCAGTCTGATTGCTGAGTGTTGTCAGGGATTCTTAGGAGAATTTAGAATTATTTGTGGGATCACAGCATTCTTTGAGTATCAGAATCAGCAGGCAGATGAGAAGTGACGTCCTTACCTAAAAAAAAAACAGAATTTAACAGGGGCCCTCGGAAAACCAGCCTTTTTTTCTTTTTTTTTGGTATCGACCGGCGCAATTTAAGCTCTGGGATCTCTGTCACTAAGTTGCTAATAACAATAATGAAAACGGCAGGAACGGTAGCTGAATAAATAGAGATAATGGAGAAATACTCCAAAAAGAATTATCTTAAACATTTTTTTTTTCTGTAATCCAAAATAAATCTGTGGATTAATTCCAAGTATATGACACATTATTTGTTTATCAAAAATTATAACACCTCTGAGGAAGCCCTTGTTCAGGGCGAAACACATAAGGTTTTGTTTATCATGAAAAACTTTCCTCAAAGATTTGAGTCTCAAATAAACAGACTACGGTATATCTTGTTCTGTGCTTGCTGTTATATATATTCATCTATCTCTTTTTAACTGTTATATTACAATTTCTATATAAAAGTAGCTTGTGTCCGTTCTCATTGAGAGGGACACCACATTTTTTATTTTTACAAGTATACTGTTTTAAATCCATTCTTATATCATTTAAGGTGCCTATATCATTGTCTTGTTTCCACATCTGCATTTCTGGTATTGAAGAGCCCCATCATTAGTATTCAGTGCTGCCTCCTGTGTTGTTCACTGATTGGGGAGTAGATCTAATTTTGATTCACTCCTGTTTTGTAGGATTGGACTGTCCATAACACGACGCTTGGCACAGGATGGTGCACATGTACTCTTGTCCAGTCGTAAGCAGAATAATGTGGACACAGCTGTGAAGCAACTCCAAGATGAAGGACTGAGTGTTATAGGAATTGTTTGTCATGTTGCTAATGAACAAGACAGAGAAACCTTAGTTGCAAAGGTTAGAAAAACAGAATAGGGATTACATGTAAAAAAAAGGGGTCTAAATAGAGCAGGGTGCCACTTTTTTGAGACACTACCACACAGTTCTATTTTTTTTAACCAAAAAAGAAAAGCTTTTACTCTTTTTCCCCCTCCCAGCTAAGTTACATTTGTTGCAGGAAGGAGGACAACTCCAATGGGATCTTCAGCTGCAGAAAACCGCCACCCAGTTTCTACTGATGGATGTCTCCTGACATCTGGCATGCAGCCAGTCTGACAGAGCGATGGTGGTGGAGCTTGCAACCTTTGTGTTGTGCTCAGTATGGCCAGGAGGAGTGGTCACTGCAGACACTCCACTATGTGTAGCAGGCAGACAGGTCTGATTGGTGACTGTCTCTCCAATGCAGAGAAAGACTAATTTTTACATGGGATCAACACTGGGGACCTTAACTAGATTCCATGTAAAGATCAGGATATTTATCTGCACCCAGAGAGAGACCCCCATACCCGACAGACCTGGATCAGCATAAACCTGCATATGTCTAATGAAACACGTCTGCTTTTCTTCTGAGAAAGGATACTACTTTTTTAACGCTTGTTTCTTCTAAGGAAGCAAACGTTTCAAAAATGTTTTAGTGACCCTTTAACCCTTTTATCCCCTTTACGAACCCATTTATTTTTAAGTAGCATTGTTGGGAATAAAAAAATGCAACCCTAAGGCATCAATGGTTAGTGCTTTAACTGGAAAATTATAGCAGTACTCCTGCCTAAGGGAAAGGTTGATAACTCGTCTGCTTGGTGTGGTGCTATGAGATATACTAAGTATTTATAAGTGGTGAGATGGGAAGGTAATATGGAATTGGGTCCTTTTAAAAACACGTAATGAAATTACCACATCTTGTACCAGTGAATATTGATATAAGTAATACACAGTTCAAATAATTGGGTAGAATTACCGTTTTCCAGGCAGATGGAGGAAGCAGAAAAGCGGGTGCAAAAAATGCTCAGCTATTGAGTTTAATATTAATCACACAAGGAAGCGGGAGAATAACAGCAGAAGTAGGGAACAAATAGACAAAAGCCTTAAATGTTTCTAGCTTAGAAGAGCAAACTTGTGAAGGATGTAACACATTTGTCTCTTTGTTCCCTGCCTCTGCTGTTATCCCCCCCCCCTACCTTGTGTGCCTAATATTAAAGGAAATATAGTATTTTTTGCACTTGATTCATGGATTTTTTTCACGTTTATACAACACTCCAGTGTTGAGGATTTTTTGCATCTGCGTTTCTGCTTCTCCTTGAATATGGAATTGGGTCCAAAACACTGTACTGCATTATGAATTATTCTTGTTCAATATGATTGCAGTCATTTACATTTTTAAGGCAATTAAAATCTGGCTTTAATTTATTTAATAAATAAATTGTTTATGTAGTACACATAAAATTAATGTTATATTTTTTTCTTCAAATGTAGTCATGTTTTTTTAACTGGCGGGATGTTTTATTTTAAAGGCCCTGAAACTACATGGTAAAATTGACATTCTTATCTGTAATGCCGCTGTTAATCCATTTGTTGGTCCTCTTATGGAAACTACGGAGCAGATGTGGGAAAAGGTTAGTGTCTTGAACTGAAAATATATATGTGGCTGGTCTACATTAGCAGTTTCAAAAAAAATCAGTATGGGATCATTATTTCAATCTGAATAATTCAACTGAAAAAAATGATACTGGTAGCTAAGATTTTTATCACCAATAATCCTTTCAGAGTTTGAAAACAAATGTTTTTATAATTGTGCTCATATCATCAAAAACAGCAAAAGTGACACAATACTACTATTTCAAACCTGTGGGGGAAAAAAAGTTGTTCTCTTGACAATCCTTAAACTCTTTTATATAACAAAGCAATACTCAACAATATTGGTGTATTCACTGTGTTGCGTTTATACACGAGTTTAAGACCATTTACACTTGTGTTACATATTGTTTATTTTATAATGTACTGTTTTATTGCAGTGATTCAGATGCATGTTTTATTCTAATTAATGGTGACAATACAACATAAGTGGCTATACTTTTATAATATTTAATAGCTTATTGTGTCTTCTGATCTGTGTACAGACAACAGCACTAAACTTCATTAAGTACTACATGTGGAAATCTACAAATAACACTATGATATCATTTCACTATTTACCATATTAGGTGTTCAGAGTCAATGTGATATCAACCTTTCTTCTGCTAAAGCTTGTGGTACCTCATATGCAGAAACAAGGGTAAGTATTTGTGAACTATTTTGTAATCAAACCCACCACTTCCAAATATTTCCATTTAAAACACTTATTTTCATTATGTTGAATGAATAGTATATCATTATAAGAAACTTTTGTATCATGAAGTATGTAAACAATGTGATGCTTATTTCGTTGAGCGAGGACAGGTTGCATGCTACTTCCCTTTCTGTACCTCTTATGAGCCAGCTGATGCAGTCATCAAACTGTAGGTTTTGGTGTCTGCTTCCACAGTAAAAATCCTTTTAAAAAGGTGGAATTAGTAGAGGGAATCTAGTAAACAGTTCATCTGAGTGTGTTGTGCATTTGTCTTTAACAGTATGTCGCCACCTCCCAATTCTAAAGTGATTGTCCCATACATAAAATGCATACTACTTAACATATGTGGATCCCCTTTGCTTTCTTTTTAGTGATCTGATTATGTCTGAAAAGTGAATGGTCTGCTCAATATGTGCCAGACTTTCAGCCCTGAATTGATGCCTCTGAAGTCCTAACTAATTTGGGGCACATGGGAGGCATATTGGGAACAAATCTGTGATCAACCCATAATTCGGGTAACATTTCAGACACCATCGCATATTCCAAGCTGAGACCAAAAGTACCTCTATCATCACCATAGATAGAGATTAATTTCAGGAGGAATTTGGCTTTTATGAGTCCTCCCAAAATCAAAATATAGTAATTCATTAATAAAAAAAAATAATTAAATAAATAAATATCTCCTGGTGGGTCCCCTAAAATAATCAATGGGGCTGTAAGCCAGCCAAATGGCTCCCAGACCCCCATTATAATAAACTGGGCGGAGAGCTGGCAGCCCCAAATAAAATACACTGCAGGCCAGGGATACCAAACTGCCCCCAGACCCCAAAACAAAATACACTAATAACTCCCATGGTATCTGGGGTTGGCAAAATACCCCCAGACACCAATAAAAAATGAATTATTCACCCCCAGGTCTGGGAGCTTCTGAAAGGCCCCCAGCCCCAATCAAAATAAATAAATAATTTCCCTACGTACCATCCCCTACCTCAACTTTGTCCAGGTGGGGGGACACTTCACCTAAAAAAAATAAACCTTTTGGGTGACAGTGGTGTGAGCAGTACAAATCCCTGTGAATAAAAAAATGACCCCAAAAATAAAAAGTATTCTAACTATCCTAAAAACAATAGCCCCATCAAAAATAATAATAATAATATTGCATTAGCCCCTATCCTAAGCATCCACAGCGCGGGAAAGTCTTTTTAATAAACAACGGCATCTGTCTATTTATTTTGCACGGCCCCTTTCTTTGGCCACCGCTGATCCTTTTAAAAAGCCTGCCAACGGTCATGAATTTCATTCTGCATCCATCCTCCGCTGGAGATGGATGTTTAAGAGAGCAACTCAATCATTTTTTTTTAGGACAGGTAGATTCAATTTTATTTTTATGAGAGCCCCTTTCCCTGGTCCGAAGATGAAAATTTAAGGGTGTCACATCATTTTATTCACTGGGCACACTTTGGGTGTCAGAGGATGGGGAGAGATTTTCATAACAAGACAGAGGTGTGGGGTTGGAAGAGAAAATTTGAATTTCAAATGTATGGGGTTTTGTTGGTCTTGGAGCAGCCCCGACCCATGGGGGATCAATTATTTTTATTTATGGGTTTGATGGCAGCCCCTGAACCTCTGGGGGGGGGGGGGGTGTCAATGCTTTTATATATGGGATCTGAGGGCATTTGCTTAAATTCACTTGTTCACATAGTTTTGTAAATAATTATACAGTATGCTTGCATTCAAATTTCCTGTTCCTCCATGGCAGCGTTACATATTGGTATAGCTCCTCCCTAATGAGCTGACAGGAACAAATACAAACACATTTGAATATACTCTACCTCTACTGTTCTTTTTGTTCCTGTCCTAAGAAGCTGCTGACAGAAGCAATCCTCTTGGGAGGGATTTATCTTTCTTTTTGGTTTACCCAGCACATAGCTGGCCTTTCCATTGGAGTTATTTTTCCTCTCTCAATGGGAAACCTCTTGATCCAAAAATCACATAATGAGGTTATGTTTGGCCAGAGCAATCTTTAAGCGGCTCAACAAGGTCCATGAATGAAAAGTAGCCTTTGCCTGTCTCTATTATGCAAATTCCCTGTCTGGTTAGTTTAACAGAAGGCATTGCTAGTTAAACATGACATAAGTCATTAATAGAAAACCCAGCCATCATTGTGGGCAAAGGATGTAGAAGTAGCAAAGGAGGGAGAAGCAGTAGGATGTTTAGGGTAGGTTAACCAGATACTGAACACAAATAACAGCTAGCAAGCAGGGGAAATATTTTATTTATCACAAGTATTATTGTGCCATTAATTTGCCAGTAATACTGTGCCATTCAGGAGTGGAGAGCTCTGTAGGTTAAAGACAGAATTTTAAATTTGATCCTCGAGCAGACGGGAAGCCAGTGGAGGGCGTTGCAAACTTTAGGCCAAAGCAGCAGAGTTGGAAAGATTCTCCAGTTCAGCTGAATGGGAGAATATTTCATACTCCACTACTTTGGCTTCAATTTTGAAATTCACGCCTGTAATTTTCTCTTTATTGAGTAGGCCATAACACATAGTAAATCTGTTTGTATGGTATTGAAATCCTAATCCTAATTCAAAGCACCAATGAGACCATAATGACCAGGCTGTTCTATAAGCTTACCTGGTGCCCAAAATTCTGAAATAAATGCTCTAGATGAAAGTCTTCCTTTAAGCTACTCACTCCTTATTTAACCATGATATAGGTTTACATTTTTTTCTATCAAATGAGAATGGGTCTGTCCTTTTGGATTCATCATTAAATTCCTGTGATCCGGTAGCATTCTCAGATAATCTATTGATCTTTCCAGCAGTTTTGTGAACCATGCTTTAGTTTGTCAGAACATTATCATCACCTGCATTGCATTCTATAATCTGACTTGAAAAAATGTCCTTGATATCATTTCAAACTGAAGGAATGCATTATTCATACCATTCATCCAATTCTGTAAAAATAGTCTAGAGCTGATGTTTCTCGATCCAGTATCCAGCTGAAAAATGTATGTATTTGACAATTTATCCTGGAAGCAAACTGATCTATTTCTAAAATTCCCCAAATCTTCATAATATGATTGAATACTATCTTCTCTAACATCTATCCACTGTGATCCTTTATAAATCTTCAGTTTCATTCTGCTACTGCAGTGGATAGTCCTGGTAAATATTCAACTTTGATTTTTAAAAATATTTTGTTAAATAGACATTCCCACCCAAAAAATTAAAAGGTTTTATTTTTTTGTATTTTGTATTGTTGATTTTAGATATGCATTATGTTTTTATTATGTGACTATATTTAATAAAATAAGTAACTAAACAAGTGTGACTGGGTACCACCATTTTGTGAAATATAGTTTTTTGGGTGCCACCCCCTACCGACTTTTTAGCACAAATTTCTCCCTTTGGGGGTGGCGACACAAATTTCAGTCTATGAGTCAGAATTCTGGTCATAGACTTGCACTGAATGGGAGGGTAATGTAACTATTACATCACAAGGGGACAGAGTCATGATCATGTTTGATCAGGTTAATCTCCTCTCTTCGTGTTGGAGGGCAGGTAAAATATGTTGTGCACAGACACCTAGTCCTGCCCACTATGGTACACAGGAACCAGTAAGAGAGCAGGGACGTATCTTATGACATCATCATGCAGTCTTTGGCCACAGTTGTAAAGTGAGACTGGATAGAAGATTTTGGACGATGTTGCATAATGGGAAATATTCACAAAATGGAGCCCAGAGACAAACACCTAATTTTATTTTTCCTTTTATATACAATTAATTCAATCATTTAAAAAAGTGGCGTATGATTTATATATGTGTTTCTTTTAAAGGACCAGCTTATCGAGTTACATTTTATGTAAGTGGTAGTGTCCCTTAATTCTGGTAGATTCTTCTATTGTGTTCCTCCTGACTGGTTTATGTATAGTATTTGGACAAAAATATTAGGAAACCTGACCATTACTTTAACAGGAATTTGTTTTATATTGTATTCTAAATACATAGGCATTAATATGAAGTGTGTCCCCCTTTGTAGCTAAAACTGCTTCCACTCTTCAGGGAAAACTTTCCAAAAGATTATGCAGTATTTCTGTGGGAATTTTCCCCATTCATCCAGTAGAGCATTTGAGGTCAGTCACTGATGTTGGATGAGAAGGCTTGGTTCACAATCTCTGTTACAGTTCATCCCAAATGTGTTTATTGAGGTTTAGGTCAAGGCTGTGTGTGGGCCAGCCAAGATCTTCTGTACCAATCTTATCCAATCATGTCTTCATTGACCTTTCTTTGTGCACTGTGGTACTTTCATGCTAGAATAGAAAAGGGCCTTCCCCCAAACTATTCCCACAAAGGTGGATGCATAGCATGGTCACAAAATGTCTTGGTATGTTGAAGCATTAAGATTTCCCTTCACTGAACATAAGGGACCTAGCCAACCCCCTGAAAAAAATAGCCCATAGCGGTGGCATCATGCAGTCATGGAGGTAACATTCTCTTGGCATCTGCCAAACCCATACCTGCTAATGAGACTGCCAAACAGGGACAAACACATTTCCACTACTCCACAGTCCAGTTTAGGCATGTTTTACACCACTTCATCCGATGGTTGGCAGCAGCAGCTGCTCAGATATGGAAGCCCATTCCATGAAACCAGTGGTGGATGCTCAATATGCGCTGCACACCTAGCACGCAGCAGCCATGCTGTGTATTTCTTGGGTTTGTGTGCTCTGAACACAGATCACACAAACCCTTTTAGGGATTGTCAAATTGGCAACAGAGTGAGTGACTCAGTTGCCGAATTTGTAACTGCCACCGTCCCCGTGGATATAACTTGTGTATTTATGGGGTTTGTGTGCTGGTTTTTCGCAGCACAAAAAAAACCCCAGAAATACACGAGATACATCATGCCACTGAGTGACAGGCATGCTCCGGACTGGCACGATATGCTCCTGCATGAAACTCCCACTGCACAGTTGTTGTGTTGATATTAATGTGAGTGGAAGTTTGGAACCTTTCAGCTATTGAATCAGAAGAGCATTGGTGACTTTTACGCACCTTGTTGAACCGGCTCTGTGGTTTTACATGGAGCAACATAATAACCATAGCGTCTGTACAAGTATTTTTATATACTTCAAATTGCAAGCATTACATTTCATGCATAACAAACACTCCCCCTAGTGGGTGTTTGTCAAATCTACTTCTTTCTATTTTAAACCATGTTATATGTCTCTATTTTATCTATATATTCACAAAGAACTGTACCTGATTTACTAATGAATACATTTGTATGTTCTATGTAACAAAAAAATGAAAATACAAGTTATTTTCTTAATTTTTAAAGATTACATTATGCTGTCCGCTTTGTAATGAAACATTTTGCAACATTTGGGAACACTTTGATGTAAGATATCTATGCTTGTATTATCCCTACAGAACATATCCACAAAATAATTTACCCTTTTTTGCTTTCCCCTTACCCACCTCTGTTCTTCCTCGCTTTTTATTTTTCCTAAGCTGACTCTCTATTATATGTATTCATTGTATAGGACAACTCTATATCACCATCTATGTCCTCTGATGAAAACCACATAAGGGCTAAATGACTCAGGTCATCTGAAGAGGGCCCCCATACTATCTGACAAAGATCTCAATATTATATCAGTCTGTTCTCATGTACAAATGTTTCTGTATATTATCACATTTATCAGAAATGTTTTAACAAAATAATTAAATATTAAATTGTTAACAAGGATTTTTTGTTGTCTATCAGAGCTAACTCCAAAATACTTTGTATCTATCCTTTCTCTTTTGTGCCTCTGGAAGCAGCCCAATGAAGACTGTAGCAGCTAGTTCTGTGTGTCTTGTACTTTGGCATATTTATCCATCTAACCTTTAACCCATCTTTCTTTCTCCATCCCTCTGAGGTGCAGTCTTAGACTAAACTTCATCTATCTTTTTAACCTCCATATTAGGAACTTATGCAATTAACTAAACTGATTAAAAACAGTAAAACCATTTTAAATAAAAAATATATAACAATACTCATGTAACATGAACAAAGAATCCTGCAAAAAGGAAACTCTAATAAGAAATAAGGGTTTTAAGATCACCAGAAACACAAAAAAGTTACTTCTCCCTCTGACTACAAAACTTCTTGGAATTATTCTTGATGTCTAGGACGCAGTGACTGCATGCAACGTACACCATTGAAACGAGCAGTGGTAGCGATCAATGATCACTTTCACTACTCTGGCATTGTTTCTGTAATTCCTCAATGTTTAGGTATTAAGCAACACTAAAATTTGCAGCACAGTAGACCCACAATCAAACCATAGAATGGTTGTGGATGCTGGATGAAATGGCAACACTGTGGGCAAAATCACTCCCGTTGCTCTGTTGCTGTTGGTACACTGCCTATGGAGGCAGTCTACAACATTAGACTTAAACACAATCAGCATTAGCGAGCTGTCGATCTAGGGTTACAGTTAGAGTTAGGGATGGGGTCAAAAGGACACTTTAGGATAAAATGGTTAGGAAAAAGCAATACGCTACTTATTATTATTATTATTATTATAAGGCTAGTTATTGCCCTATAATTTGCAAAAATAACAGAAACAACATTCACTATTTCTAAACTCAGGACAAATATTCTAATGTATTTAGCAGGGTTTCATCAGTGCTTGTGGATGTGTAAATAAAACTTTCATGTTTTTCGTTTTAATTTCCCATCATATATTTATATGATATGCTCAAAATAGTGGTAACTAAAGAAATCCCTTCTTATTCCAAATAAAAGCAATATAGAATTTGTGTGGGTACAGCAAATGTGAAGAAAAATACAGCTAAACACAAAGACCTCAGAAGTGTAAAAAACAGTTTGTGCCCTAAGCGGGGCAACACTGAAAAACCAATCTGAGCAAACTGTGTTATATTTCCCTCTCACCATAAGCTTGAGTATTACCCATAGGTAATTCTGCCATGGATTGGCAGCAAAAAGCGAAATTGTCGATGTTGAAGCATTATGCAACCCCCAAATTCCCCCCCCCCCAAGTCATTTCTGGTGTCATATCTGGAAAGGCACCATGTCATTCCAATATGGCGTTGCCCTGGGGCCGGCAGGAGCGACAGAAATTATCAACATCACTTCTGTCACTCTTTACTGTAGCTTGACTGAAACATTACACTGTAAAATGTGCTAGTGTTAGCAACTAGTGTTAGAATCTAGGATTAGGGTTAAAATCTATGGTTATATTTAACGTCTAGCGATAGAGTTAGATTAGGGTTCGTGCTTATTAGGGTTGGGGTCAAAAGGTCACTGCAGGAGAAACAAAAACCCTACTCTGAGTAGCTTTTTTATTTGTGTTTGTAAATGTGTAAAATGTATTTTTTTTTATCATATGTTATGATTTTTTTATAGTAAATTATGCAATATTAAAAAAATAATGGTATCTAAAGAAACTTCTTTTTATGTCACTAAAAACAATATATTATATGTGTGGCTACAGTAAATTAGAAAGAGCAAAATTACAGCTAAACACAAACAATACAGAAGTGTAAAAACGGCCTCTGTCTTAAATTGTACAACATTCCAGTCATGTCCTGAAGGGGTTAAATGATCTACTCAATAAAGAGAGCACTGCAGGGTATTGAGAGTGAATCAGAGGAATTTAATCTAGAAGATTTATTTCAGAACCAGGTAGTCTTATAGAAGAGCCTGGTAATTATAGTCTAATTGGTGCTGTGAATGGGATTTTGATCCCATATAAGCAGATTTAGTACTGTCATGGTTATGACAACAAAATTAAATGTATGGCAAGTATGAATACATGTTGGTTTTTTATTTTCTTGCTCTCTATATGTTTTGAATATTTAGCTTTTTTTCCTCTCTCTAGGGCTGGATCAATTATTATCTGCTCTTCATTTATTGGTTATATTCCCCATTCAGTAAGTACTGGAAATAATTTTAATACATATCTGTATATATGGGAGAGAAAACAGTCACTCTAAAGGCAGATGAAAAATATATATTTTTTAATTAAGGTATATCAGTCTAAATGACCCAAGCCAGAGCCCAACAGTAAAAAGTGCTAAGGTGTCATGGGCAATTTCTTTAATATGTATAATAATGAAAACATGGGCAGTATGCCCTCACCTCAATAAGCCAAACAAGTGTAGGCAAATATGTTGCAGAAAAAGTTCTAAACAACAACATGTACAATATTTTTTGTTCAGCAATGTACATAATTATTACACTTCCACAAGGGTTCCATGTCAGGGAGGTAACTTCACCTTGTACATGGGTGTAATGTTTTTGAGAGAAAGGTTGAAAAAATGTTAATGTTTGCAGCACATGTTGCAGAGTATAATTTTGCATGAGAAGGCAGAATGGGTTTGGAGAATGCACAGACCCCGGACACCCTTGTTTATTAAGCATCTTTTTAACTGCAGGTGTTGGAGAAAGCCCTTTTACACCTTTTGCAGATGCCCATGTTTTGCTTTGTCCAGACCAGCCCTTTTGGGTATATTTGTATGTGTGAATTTATTGTGTGCAGATTGTGGTTTATTTCTTTTTAACAATCCTTAAAATGTTCGTATGGAGCCATGTAAAGAAATACAATTAATACATAACAAGTAATGGATTAATAGTTGTTACTCTAAATCCACACAGCAAACTGAGCTTCTCTCAACCTGTGAGGTGCATACATTTAATAGGAAATAATGTAATTGCTCTAAGTCACTTTATTAGTTTTAATTAATGGTTCATAGAATGCATCAAGGATACATACATTATATATTACATAGCCTTTTACACAGTTGTTTTGGAAGAAAACTCAACATTTTGAAAAACTTAATGCTGGAACTCTGTAAATAAACAGACTGGTACAACATTTTTAAAATACATAGGGATTTTATTCATGAAAGAGGGAATTGACAAGGGAATGTCAAATTAGCTAAATTGAAGCATTTTTCCAGCTCGGCTATTTGAACCTCAGGTTTGAAATTTCCTTGTCAGTTCCCTGCTATTCCCTCTTTCATGAATAAAGCCATTAGTGTACTAAGAAAGCATTTTTACCCCAGTTCAGCTGAATGGTGGTGAGATTTGACACATTGAAGTAGATTCTATTGGCTCCATTAACTAAAAAAGTAGTGTTGACGGCACAGTAATGCCATTAACGGGTGCAATAAAATCATTATGGTACCCTTTAAAAAAATTACTGCATCTGTTACAAAGGCCTGTAGGTACAATGGAGGATTACTGCTCCAAAAAGGATGAGCTAAATGTGTTTTGACTACTTCATTTAGCCCTTCAGTGCTGTGGGGAACACAAACCGTGTTACCTACAGCACTGAAAGATTAACTTGTGAAACAAAAATGTTGGGAGCCACGTGGGGTCCTCCAATGTCCTCAAGCTCCACTCCTCCCCCCAAAAAAATAAAATGATGGCCCCCTTTGGGGCCAAAGGCTTCCCGTGGCCCCATTAAATATGTAACATTTTCCCTAAGTTTTCTGACATTTGACCATGGATGTATATTCTGCTCACACTGCTTCAACTGATTTGAATTCATACATTCTTTGTTAACAGATATAAAACTTTGTTTTTTTGTATCTTTTAGTATATTGGTCCTTATGCAATAACAAAGACAACTTTACTTGGTATGACAAATATGTTGTCTCATGCCTTACGTCCCATGAACATAAGAGTAAATGGCCTAGCAATTGGATTGATCAACACTACATTCAGTGATGTGGTAAGTTTAAAATGTTAATCTCTGTGCCCTAACAATATTTTTTAATGTGTCTGAAGGCATTATTACATTGTTCAAAAGCAAAGACTATTATGCTGCCATATGATGAAGTAGCACTGCATGGCAGAAGAGCTAACCAGTTGTGTTATCCCCACTTCATCATTGGTGTACACACAGTGCTGTATTCACCGCGAGGCATCCTAGGCGGATGCCTAGGGCGGCAAATTTTGGGGGGCGGCAGCGCCCCCCAGCACTGAAAAGAAAAAAAATGTGAAAAAAAAAAAATGTAAAAAAAACGCGGCCCTTTAAAAAAAATATATACCGCGCTTGCAGGCAGAGACGGAGGTGAGAGGGGATCGGAAGATCCCCCCTCACCATCGCTCTGCCTGCCAGGCTGCACGGGGAGCCGAACAGGCAGCACGGAGAAACCTCCGTGCTGCCTGTTCGGCTCCCCGTGCAGTGTGCCGACACGGAAATGCCGACAGTCACGTGAGGGGCGCGCTGACGTCATACGCGCGCCCGGTCACGTGGCCTGTCGGCACAATCGCCGGGAAGCCGAACAGGCAGCATGGAGGGACCATGCTGCCTGCCTGCCAGGGAAAGGTAAGTGCTGATGGGAGAGTGTGTGTGTGTGAGAGACTGAGTGTGATGGGAGTCGGAGTGTGTGTGATGGGAGACAGTGTGTGTGGCTGAGTGTGATGGGAGTCAGAGTGTGTGTGATGGGAGACAGTGTGTGTGGCTGAGTGTGATGGGAGTCAGAGTGTGTGTGATGGGAGACAGTGTGTGTGGCTGAGTGTGATGGGAGTCAGTGTGTGTGTGATGGGAGACAGTGTGTGTGGCTGAGTGTGATGGGAGACAGTGTGTGTGTGTGATGGGAGACAGTGTGTGTGACTGAGTGTGATGGGAGTCAGAGTGTGTGTGTGATGGGAGACAGTGTGTGTGACTGAGTGTGATGGGAGTAAGAGTGTGTGTGATGGGAGACAGTGTGTGTGACTGAGTGTGATGGGAGTCAGAGTGTGTGTGTGATGGGAGACAGTGTGTGTGACTGAGTGTGATGGGAGTCAGAGTGTGTGTGTGATGGGAGACAGTGTGTGTGACTGAGTGTGATGGGAGTCAGAGTGTGTGTGATGGGAGACAGTGTGTGTGACGGAGTGTGATGGGAGTCGGAGTGTGTGACTGAGTGTGATGGGAGTGTGTGTGTGATGGGAGTATGAGCTTGATGTGAGTCTGAATGATGGGGCATGTCTTAGGTGTGTAACGTGGGTGTACAGCTTGGGTAGGGGGGTGCCCGGATTTTGTCTGCCTAGGGCAGCACAAAATCAAGATATATACAAATAAAGAACAATAAGTGCGCTTGGAGCAAACTGTGATAAAAAAATATATGTGATAAACACAATAAATATATATATATAACACCTTATAGGTGACAATGTGAAATAATATCCTGAGGAATCAGGAGGAAGCTTTGATCCCCCTCAAGGGGATGCACTCACAGGATGGCTGGATAATAGTTGCACTTCAAGGGTAAGGTGTCGTTTTGTAGGATCCTGCTGTGGCTAATCTGCTTAGATTTTAGCTCAGGAACAGAAACAACAGATATCCAATTAGTGTGTAACATATACAGACTTTTAATAAAAAGAAGTATCTGCTTACATGGAAGTTTTCTCTGTCAAACGTAGTGGGCGCCACACAGCTGCAGGAGAAATCTTGTCCAGTAAGTATCAAAAAATAAAAGATGGGGAATAAAAATATACACAATATATGTACATAAAGAACAGCAGGGTGAGTCCAATCCGCTACGCGTTTCACCCTTTGTGGGCTTCTACCAGGCGTCTGGACTCCCTGCTATGAAGTGGTGTTTTATATCCATGTCCTCCGTATCATTGGTTGGCAAATTACTTCCGCTTTCGTCATCCTCTCGCGTGATTTTGACATAGTACATTTTCTTAGCGTGATTTGCTGTTATCTCGCGAGGTTTTGACTTAGTCCTTGCATTTTCATGTATTGGCTTGCATATATATACCCAGAGAAAAAACAAAGAAACAAGTGTTTTATCTTAAACAAAAGTGCTAGGTGCATCTATAAGCAGGAGTATGCCCATATTTGGAGCTCAAATGTACTTATATTTGTTAAAAAACAATAATGTAAACAGAAGTATAAAAACTGGGATAGCTAAAAAAAAAAAAAAAAAAAAATTCTTTATGATAAGAAAAAATATATTAGTATGAAATAATTAGTTAAAAAATATAAATATACTCTTATAAAAAATATATATCTATATAAAAAACAGATCCAATATTGCTTAATCCTGTTTATGCACCTTATGGGAAAAAGATACATTTGCATAATATTTACATAAAATTTACATAAAATTGTGCAGGTCAAAATCTGCATTTAGACCTTGTGGCTTTAGAGTGGCTAAATTAAATACCCATTTCATTTCATGTTTTCCTATATTTTTAATGTTATCACCCCCTCGCCAATTTTTATTTACCTTTTCTATAGCGCAGAATTTAATCCCTTTTGGGTTCTTTTGGTGGCAGTCTAAAAAGTGTTTAGATAAACTGTGGGTTGTAAGGCCATTTTTTATATTTCTTTGATGTTCTTCTATTCTCTTTTTTAGTTGCCTAGTAGTTCTGCCTATATATTGGAGGCCACACGGGCATTCCATAAGGTAAATCACATTTGTAGTGGAGCATGTAATAAAACTTGTTATATTATATTTTTGACTATTTACTGTGGAACAGAATTCTGTAATTGGATATTTAGGGTGGGTGATAGACCTACAACCTGCACAATTAAAGCATCCATAAAATCCTGATTTCCTAGTTAGAAAGTGGTTTGGTGCCTCGTTAATTGTTTTCAATTTGCTCGTATAATTGGTAGTTAACTGTTGTTTGAGATTAGGAGCACTTCTAAATATAACTGAGGGAGTATCTGGTATGATATTATTTCAAATTTCATCCTTTTTTAGGATCCCCCAGTGTTTTTTTATGATCTTTTTTAAATATTTAGATTTATTATTATAGTTGAAGACGATAGGGATGTTGTTCTGAAATTTGTTGTTTTCTTTTGTTTTGTATGTTAGAAGTTGGTTTCTGTCCATTTCTGAAATTTCTGTGATAGTATTATCTACTTCTATACTATTATACCCCTTTTCAATGAATTTTTCTCGTAATATGTCAGTCTGCTCTATATAAGTGTTTAAATCAGAGCAGTTTCTTCTTAATCGAGTGCATTGACTCTTTGGGATACCTTTTAGCCACGGTGGATAATGACAGCTTGTTTTGTCAATAAAATTATTTGCATCCACTTTCTTAAAGTGATTTTTGGTTTTTATTTCCCCATTTTCTATAAAAATTTCAAGATCCAGAAAAACAATGTGTTCTTTGCTGTATACCGTATTAAGTACTACATTTTCATTGTTTTTATTTATATATTCGAGAAAAGAGTTTAAATCTTCTTCACTGCCCTTCCATATAAATATTAAATCGTCTATATATCTATAGTATAGAATGATATTAGATTCCCAGTTATGTTTGCCCCAGATATATGTATTTTCCCATTGGGACATAAATATATTAGCATAACTAGGGGCAAATTTTGAACCCATGGCTGTTCCAGTACACTGGAGATATCTCCAGTGTACTGGAACAGCCATGGGTTCAAAATTTGCCCCTAGTTATGCTAATATATTTATGTCCCAATGGGAAAATACATATATCTGGGGCAAACATAACTGGGAATCTAATATCATTCTATACTATAGATATATAGACGATTTAATATTTATATGGAAGGGCAGTGAAGAAGATTTAAACTCTTTTCTCGAATATATAAATAAAAACAATGAAAATGTAGTACTTAATACGGTATACAGCAAAGAACACATTGTTTTTCTGGATCTTGAAATTTTTATAGAAAATGGGGAAATAAAAACCAAAAATCACTTTAAGAAAGTGGATGCAAATAATTTTATTGACAAAACAAGCTGTCATTATCCACCGTGGCTAAAAGGTATCCCAAAGAGTCAATGCACTCGATTAAGAAGAAACTGCTCTGATTTAAACACTTATATAGAGCAGACTGACATATTACGAGAAAAATTCATTGAAAAGGGGTATAATAGTATAGAAGTAGATAATACTATCACAGAAATTTCAGAAATGGACAGAAACCAACTTCTAACATACAAAACAAAAGAAAACAACAAATTTCAGAACAACATCCCTATCGTCTTCAACTATAATAATAAATCTAAATATTTAAAAAAGATCATAAAAAAACACTGGGGGATCCTAAAAAAGGATGAAATTTGAAATAATATCATACCAGATACTCCCTCAGTTATATTTAGAAGTGCTCCTAATCTCAAACAACAGTTAACTACCAATTATACGAGCAAATTGAAAACAATTAACGAGGCACCAAACCACTTTCTAACTAGGAAATCAGGATTTTATGGATGCTTTAATTGTGCAGGTTGTAGGTCTATCACCCACCCTAAATATCCAATTACAGAATTCTGTTCCACAGTAAATAGTCAAAAATATAATATAACAAGTTTTATTACATGCTCCACTACAAATGTGATTTACCTTATGGAATGCCCGTGTGGCCTCCAATATATAGGCAGAACTACTAGGCAACTAAAAAAGAGAATAGAAGAACATCTAAGAAATATAAAAAATGGCCTTACAACCCACAGTTTATCTAAACACTTTTTAGACTGCCACCAAAAGAACCCAAAAGGGATTAAATTCTGCGCTATAGAAAAGGTAAATAAAAATTGGCGAGGGGGTGATAACATTAAAAATATAGGAAAACATGAAATGAAATGGGTATTTAATTTAGCCACTCTAAAGCCACAAGGTCTAAATGCAGATTTTGACCTGCACAATTTTATGTAAATTTTATGTAAATTTTATGCAAATGTATCTTTTTCCCATAAGGTGCATAAACAGGATTAAGCAATATTGGATCTCTGTTTTTTATATAGATATATATTTTTTATAAGAGTATATTTATATTTTTTAACTAATTATTTCATACTAATATATTTTTTCTTATCATAAAGAATTTTTTTTTTTTTTTTTTTAGCTATCCCAGTTTTTATACTTCTGTTTACATTATTGTTTTTTAACAAATATAAGTACATTTGAGCTCCAAATATGGGCATACTCCTGCTTATAGATGCACCTAGCACTTTTGTTTAAGATAAAACACTTGTTTTTTTGTTTTTTCTCTGGGTATATATATGCAAGCCAATACATGAAAATGCAAGGACTAAGTCAAAACCTCGCGAGATAACAGCAAATCACGCTAAGAAAATTTACTATGTCAAAATCACGCGAGAGGATGACGAAAGCGGAAGTAATTTGCCAACCAATGATACGGAGGACATGGATATAAAACACCACTTCATAGCAGGGAGTCCAGACGCCTGGTAGAAGCCCACAAAGGGTGAAACGCGTAGCGGATTGGACTCACCCTGCTGTTCTTTATGTACATATATTGTGTATATTTTTATTCCACATCTTTTATTATTTGATACTTACTGGACAAGATTTCTCCTGCAGCTGTGTGGCGCCCACTACGTTTGACAGAGAAAACTTCCATGTAAGCAGATACTTCTTTTTATTAAAAGTCTGTATATGTTACACACTAATTGGATATCTGTTGTTTCTGTTCCTGAGCTAAAATCTAAGCAGATTAGCCACAGCAGGATCCTACAAAACGACACCTTACCCTTGAAGTGCAACTATTATCCAGCCATCCTGTGAGTGCATCCCCTTGAGGGGGATCAAAGCTTCCTCCTGATTCCTCAGGATATTATTTCACATTGTCACCTATAAGGTGTTATATATATATATTTATTGTGTTTATCACATATATTTTTTTATCACAGTTTGCTCCAAGCGCACTTATTGTTCTTTATTTGTATATATTGTCTGTTTTTGTGTGGTTTAGGGACACACTGCCTAAGTGCTGCTAGAGTTGTGATTGCAGCGCTGGGTTCACTTTTTTAATTTGTGTACAAAATCAAGATACACCACTGTGTACACATATAATTTGTGCTGCACTCAGCCAACAAAGGGATAGGTTGTGGGGTAGAATTAAACTTAATTGAATGTGAGTGTTGACTCACATTGACGTCATAAGGAAATGTCCTTAGATATAAAATGCATAAACAAAGATATATACAAACCCTTATTCCTGCCACTAAATGGTATGATTCAAATCTACTAATTGATGGCTCAAAAATACACAATAACCACAAGTCAATAATAATATTACATAAAATAATTGTTTTAATATTTATGGTACAACACATGGAAGATTTTGACGATAAGATCAGTTTATACCCGATAACATCATAAGTCTAAAAGCCACTGCATTTTATTCATTGGAACATGATAGTTCAACATGATTTTTCCAAATATGTTCTGTTTCCAACAGATAAAAAAGACAAAGGAACTGCAAAGCAATTTACATCATGTTGGTATTCACAGGTATGATAATTCAGTTATGAAATATGATAAAAATTGTGGGTGATTGCATAACAGACTTTTTCCCCTCACAAAATGTTTATTTTTTTATGTTAAGTAACCACTGTCTGCTAAAAATTAAGACCTGTTTAGTTGAAAAATTGTAGGCAATTTGAATAGAAATACTTCACTGAAATTCAAGAAAGATCTGGGGATGACCTTTAGAATATTCGATCAGGTGATCTGATTCAAAATAACAAACAACATGTCAAACCTGTGAAACAGCTATATGGAGCAACAATGGCTCAATAAGGTACTTTGTTTCAAATAGATGCTTTAATGAAAGAACACAGTTCTCTCTTTAAGACATCTATTTAAATCAACATGAAATACCGTATTTGCTCGATTATAAGACTAGGTTTTTTTCAGAAAAAAAAATCTGAAAACTACCCCTCGTCTTATAATCGAGGTCTTCTTATAATCTGACCTCAAATTGAGGTCAGATTATAAAACATGGATCCAGGTCCCCAGCAGAGCTGCAGGGGACCTGGATCCCACTCTCTAACAGCAGGGGATGTCTGCGCGATGAGCGCAGACTCTCCTGCTTCCGTCCGGCACGGCCGCCGGGGCTTCTGTGATGAAGCCAGGTACTTCCGCTTTCGTCACAGAAGTCCCGGCGAGCGTGCCAGGCGGCAGCAGGGGAGTCATCATCTGCTGCCCCACTAGCCACCAGGGAGAATCGGGCAGCTGGGGGATGTCTGCACGATACGTGCAGATATCCTCCATGCTGCCCGACGCGGCAGACTATTATGACGGACCAGCTGTCCGTCATAATAGACTGCCGTGTCGGGCAGCATGGAGGATGTCTGCACCTATAGTGTAGACATCCCCCGGCTGCCCCCACTAGCCACCAGGGATCGTTAAAGGTGAGGGGGAGGGAGGGGGCCGAGAGACAAGGGGAGGGGGTGGGACAGAGAAACAAGGGGAGGGAGGGGGCCGAGAGACAGAGTCAAGGGGAGGGAGGGGGTTAAGAGACAGAGACAAGGGGAGGGAAGGGGTTAAGAGACAGAGACAAGGGGAGTGAGGGGGTTAAGAGACAGAGACAAGGGGAGGGAAGGCGTTAAGAGACAGAGACAAGGGGAGGGAAGGGGTTAAGAGACAGACAAGGGGAGGGGGGAGAGAGAGCCAACACTAAGGGGAGGAGAGAGAGAGAGAGAAAAATGGGGGCAAGGGAAAGAGAAAGGCAGCATTGGCACATAAAAAGAAATAAAAACTAGAAATACATTTTTTTATATCATAATTTTTTATTAAAAAAGCAATTTACATGTGAATATATAAAAGTTGAACTTTTTTCCTATAGGGTAGTCTTATATTCAGGCTTTTAGTTTTTTTCCTAATGGAATATCCAAAGTTTGGGGGGTCGTCTTATAATCAGGGTCGTCTTATAATCGAGCAAATACGGTACCTATCTTTCAGCTAGACAGAACAATATAATTGTCAGCAATATTAATTACAAATGCTATAATAAATGTTGTCTCAAAATATGTTATTGTTGAACAAAAGAAATCCATTTTATACTCAGATTTTCTGAAGATTCATCATTCTCAAACATAGTGAATTTCCAAAAACAGAACTAAAAATCCTGTTCAGTCCTAGCATGTAATGGCAAGAAAAGATAACTTTGAATAATGCATGCATGACCATTGCAAACGTGCATTTTATTCCCACACAAAAAAAGACAAAAAAATGTCCATGAAAAAGATCTCACAGCTTCTTGCACCTCCATACTGGCAAATAATATAATGTCCAAATGTCCACAATTACTATATATGAAGCAATTACCAAGAAGAGTTGGTCCAGTTGTTCAAGGAAAAGTTAACATGGATTATAAAATAGAAAACTGTCCACTGAACAGAGTCCAGTTCAACTATTCAAATAGCTGTAAATGAATGTCCTGGTGTTTTAAAAAAAAAAAAAAAAGTTTTATCTTCTATCACCTTCAAAGGCTTCAAAGCTCTGCCATCACAGTAAAAACCTAGTGGAACCACATCTTCTCTAAGAAATCAAATACATTTTAATACAAACTCAAATAAAATACATAAACAATAAAAGACCATAGATTGTGGTGACACAATGTCTAAATGCATCAGGTGTTATTTTGAACGGAACTTATGGTGAATATACATGTTTTTATATGTGCATTAGACATCTTGTCACCGCAATCTATGGTGTTTTAAAATGTATGCATTTTATATGAATTTGTATTAAAATATATTTGATTCCTTAGAGAAGATGTGGTTCCACTAGTTTTTTACTACTACTACTTTGTGAACTAGTGCCCTTATTAGACCTAAACACATATTGTCTCCCTACTCTCCAGAGCACTCTTTGGAACTGTGCTCTCTGATGTTGCCAGTTACAGCTCAGTTATCTTTTACCTGCTATCTGTTTTGTTTTTTCTTATACCTCTCACTCCTTCCCTATTTTAATAGGTGCAGTCTTTTATCCTATTTCATACAATGTCTAACTATCTCATATTTTTGTTTGTTTTGCATTTATTCCTTATTTTTCTGTTCATTTCTTCCTTTTGCTTCTGATCTGTTCATATTTTTCTATCAACTTGTAAAAATGTAATCTTATGGATTTTCATATTCTATTTGATCATATCCTTAGATTTGGAGAACCAGAAGAATGTGCTGGTATTGCCTCCTTTTTATGTTCCAAAGATGCTTCTTATATTAATGGAGAAAACATTGCAGTAACTGGGGGAGCTTTTGGAAGGCTTTAAATTCACTGCACCAAGGAAGTGACCTACATCTACAGAAACATATACTCAATAGTTGATTAAATGGCAATATATTCTTTTGATGCATGTTTTTTAATAAACATGAATATTGTGTCTATGTGTCACCATTTTTATGCTATTTGTGAAGGACTGTACAATGTATAATATCAATATCAAGTATCAATATGAAATTCTTTGTGTTTGTCTAAATATTAAGGTATTCACAACCTGATCTATTTCATAATATTTTCACAAACACATGTATTCATTGTATAATTGGCATTAGTTCATTTATGTAATGCATGCCTCCATGAACCGTTAAATTATCATGTACTGGGGAAAGGAACACAAGAGAATAACAAAGGATAGGGACAATATTTTGCAAGAATAGGACTTAAATCAGGCAACGGATTACTATGATTAAGTAAAATATATGACTTTTTGAAAAATAATATTATAAACATAATGTTCCTTCTCTTATGTGATAGACATCACAATCAAGATTAAATTCCAGTAAACTAAAAAAAAGTTGCAGAGAGGAATATTTCCTAACAAAAAATGAGTTGGATCAATCCTTGCGTCTCAGCAACTGAATGCTGGATCAGAAAAATCAAATTTATAAAACCTTCCAGCATATATATGCATATATATATAACCTTTCTTTTGTATGCAAATATAAGCTTTCTGTATGAGGTGGCATTTTATATGCAGAAAAGCTCACTTTTTTAAGTAAAGAATTTAGGATGATAAAATTCTATAATTTATTTATGCTTTTTAATGTCAGAATTACAATGCAAAGAACTTTTACATTTGTGCTGAAAATGGTTCAACAAGGGTTTAATGAAGGACAGATTATGAATAATAATTCCTGAGAACCTTTTATTATAAAAACAGTTAGGAACTTTCTAGAAAATCTGGGATGCCAGTGAAAAACATTGGCCAATTTGAAGTTAGTATGATCGGATGTAGGATATTGGCAACAGGAGAGCTGCTGAGAAAACTTCACTGCTTTCAAGAAATCTGGGAATTAGATAACTTGATCGGTTAGTATGATAGTAATAAAGGCAAGAAAAAACAAACAAATGGATTCTGTTTTCAAAATTGTGTAAAAAAATATTATGAATAATATTGTGAATGAAATTACCCACTTCACACAGAAATCACCCACAGTGGCTCAATGATAAGGTACATAGATCAATCTACCTCCCCATTTATCTGATATTTCATAATCCAAAAGGTGGGAAAATGAAAATCGCCATTCCATAGTTGAAATGTGTTGTGGTCTCACACAATAAACTGCAGTCCTACAAGAAAAAGAAAAATAATAGTGGAGTACAGTTCAAACACCTTTACTACTAACAAAACTATTTTGGGCACACGCAAGTGAATCTCTGATTAGACAAAATAGAGCAATTCATTCACTTAAACATTTACTATATGAGTGAAGGCAGTACTGTATTCACCGCGAGGCATCCTAGGCGGATGCCTAGGGCGGAAATTTTTTTTTTAAAATACTGATGGTGATGCAGTATAACTTCTACAAGTAAATGTAACCGTAAATCTACAGACATAGTACAGTATAGCTCTTACAAGCATATCCTTACCAAGATCCTGTGCATTAAGCATTTCCCTGGTGTTGTGTAGTG
This sequence comes from Pelodytes ibericus, assembly GCA_036172795.1. Lineage (NCBI taxonomy): Eukaryota > Metazoa > Chordata > Amphibia > Anura > Pelodytidae > Pelodytes > Pelodytes ibericus. The sequence continues at coordinate 115,028,395 of CM069860.1, forward strand.
CAGTGCAGGACTTGATTGCCTGTGCCTCAAATAATTTTTTCCTGCCTTGGTCACGCAGGCACTGGATGTAGAATTTCTGGCATCCCTACCAAATGGGATTTGGGGGTCTAAGCAGAACTCCTGCTACGGTGGGTGCCGAACAGCCCGAATCCCTTGTATGTTGCTCACATACAATGGAGTTCAGGACCAATGGAGCCTGCCATTATGGGACAGGAATACCCGCTATCGGGGGAGATTTATATATTTCCTCAAATAAAAGAGGGGGAGGTGCGCTGGTTAGTTATTTTTGTTTGTCTTGTTGTGTGTCCACGTGTCACTGGGGATCGGGTACGAGGCAAGTACGTCAGAGTCGGATCCGTCTCAAATGACGATAAGGGTTGCTTCATTAAACGCACAAGGGATTAATTCCCCCCAGAAGAGGAGTATAATTCTCCAATTTATAAAAAAGCAGAACATCACGGTATGTGCTCTCCAGGAAACCCACTGGAGGGACACAGATTCATCTAGATTTAAGAATAAAGATTATCCAACACTGATACATGCATCATTGCCCCATCAAAGAAAGAGAGGAGTAGCCATCCTATTTCAAATAAACTTGCGGTTAAGATCAGATACCAGAGTTGTGATTCAGAAGGAAGATATATAATTATGATAGTAGAAATAAACAACAAAACATAGACAATTGCTAATATTTACGCTCCAAACCAATCCCCTATAGGATTTATCTGGTCCATTTGTAATAAAATAAGAAGGATAGCCCAAGGAACAATAATAATGTTAGGCAATTTCAATTGTGTGATGAATCCCCAAATGGATAGAATACGGAAGAAGAGCAAGAGTAAAAATAAAACTATGGAGAACATCTCAAGACGGCTCAGAGAAATAATGACGAAGTATGATTTATTGGATATTTGGAGGACTCTCCACCCCAGTGAAAAGGACTGTTCATGCTTCTCGAAATCTCATCTATCATACTCCCGAATCGATTTAATCATGGTAGATAGGTCCAATACAAATATGGTCATTAAAACAAATATTAGAGAATTTGCCTTCTCAGACCATAACGCGGTGATTGTGGAGCTGAAGGACCAACCTAGACATCAAACGAAAGACTGGAAACTCCAACAATATCTATTGAAGAAGGCTGAAAATCGGAATCACATTTTAAAAATGACAGATAATTACTTTCGGGAAAATGGAGGAACAGACGTAAATCCAGCAGTCGTCTGGTGTGCTTACAAGAGTGTTAAAAGGGGTCTCCTGATAAGTATTGAAATAAAAGACAAGAAAACAAGAGGGCTTCCGTTAACACAGTTATACATAGAGCTAGATATAGAAACATCTAAAAACAAACGTAACCCAAACCCACAAACAACAGAGCGTATAGTAAAAATAGAGATTGATATTAAGGAAAGATTGATCGATGGGGCCAATAGAGCACTGGAAACACTTCAAAGAAAGTGGTATTACCACGGTAATAAGGCAAAAAAATCGATGTAGCAGAGATTAAAAAAGGATAAACTTAAAAAAGTAATAACAAAAATTAAATACGATAATAATGACATACTGCTACCAGATAAGATCGCAGAGGCCTTTATGAAGTTTTACAGCGACCTGTACAACCTCCCAAAACAAAAAGCCCAAGGAAGCCCTGGTTATCTGAATAAAATTAGACTACCAAAAATCACCACAGATCAATTAAATTCTTTAAACAAACCAATAACAGAAGATGAGGTGCTTAGGGCTATAAATAAACTGAAAGTAAGGAAAGCCCCGGGCCCAGATGGCTTTGATAACTGGTTCTTTAAGATACTAAAAGATCAAATAAAGTTTTATCTGACGAAAGCTTTCAAAGAATTTAAGAACGGTATTCCTAAAGAACTACTCAGAGCATTCATAATACCGATCACCAAACCAAACAAGGACCCAGAAAATATTAAGAACTATAGACCAATTGCACTAATGAATGTGGACATGAAATTATACACATCTGTACTGGCGGAGAGAATAAAGGTACTGTTGCCACAGCTAATGCGCAGGGACCAAACAGGCTTTGTCCCCGGGCGATCCCCAATAAATAACATTAGAAGATTGGTCGGTGTCCTTCAGATGGCTAGGGCGGAGAAGATCCCCATGATGACCCTGTCATTGGATGCAGAGGAGGCCTTTGACAGTGTCGGCTGGGCGTATATGAAGCAGGTGCTACACACGTTTGGCTTCGAGGGGGAAATCCTCTCAAGTAATGGCCCTATATGAAGGTCCTTCAGCCCAAATAAAAGGCACGGGGTTCAAATCAAGTTGGTTTGATATCCAGAATAGAGTCAGACAGGGATGTCCTCTATCACCGCTACTCTATCTGTTGTCTATCGAACCACTAGCCATGGCGATCCGTAATAACCCTAAAATTAAGGGTTTGAATATTAAGGGCAAAAATTTGAAAACCAATCTATACGCTGATGATATTATACTGACCATAACGGACCATTTAAATTCCATCTAGAGAAATCCATAGCATTAGCTACTAACATAACTCAAGATAAAAGAAAACTTTTAGCACAACAATTCGGTTTTGTTTGGGATAAACAATATATAACCGTTTCAGATCCACTACAGCTGGTTCAAATAAACTTCCTCCCTCTACTATTGGAAACCAATAAGAAGCTAGCAACATGGAAACCATTGGGATTCTCGTGGTGGGGAAGAATAAACATAATAAAATCTTATATATTACCTAAATGGACATATCTGTTTAAAATGCTAAATCTGGAAATTCCAAAAAACTGGATGTTGATGGCACAGTCAGCCATCAATAGATTCCTTTGGCAGAATTCCCACCCGAGAATTAATGCAACATCAATGGCACTGAAAGTGGGAGACGGAGGACTGGGTGTTCCAATCTTAGCTGACTAGTCATATGCATGTAAACTTGCACAAGCAATGTATACCCAACAGAACGATGCAGAAAACGAAAGTTGGTACACGGTTTAACAACATCTGACAAAATGTCAGGACCTAGGGGCATTATTTTGGAAGTTAAAAGTGGTCCAAAGCAATACAAGAGATATAAAAATCAAAGAAGAGGGAATACCAGGAGCATTGATCCTACACGACATAATAAAATCTTGGATAAAACTAAAGAATTAGTTGAAAATAAAATCCCTGTTACTGTCTAACTTACCGCTAAGATTATTAACCATAAATGTGCAAGACCTAAATTTAAAAATATGGGAGGATCATGGCTACGTAAACATAGACGATTTGTATATCTCATCAGGTCTTAAGACCTTTTCTCAGATTGTTGAAGACACGAGAATGCCCATTAAAGAGCTTTTTTCATACTTGCGAATAAAACACTTTTTATTAAAATACGTTAGAAAACCTAATAATAACAATCAGAAAGAACTACTACAAATATTGAATACGAACAATATGAAAAATATGATATCTAAATGTATGGCTCTAATTAGACACTCTAAAACAACGGTAAACAATATATATATAGAGATAAATGGAGCATGGATATAGGCCGTCAAATAACGCAAGAAGAATGGCTGGGTGCCTTGAGAACAACATACAAATCAGTCCACTGTCTAAATTTGAATGAAGTACATGTTAAGTTACTAAACCGTTGGTACTTGGTGCCTACACGGCTAGTAAAGATAAGCAGCAACAAATCAGACAAGTGTTGGCGTTGTGGCGTATATAAAGGGGACATCCTTCATATTTTTTGGAGTTACGACGATACCACTAAAATGTGGGAAATTATTCTACAGAAAATCAAGGTACTAACGGGGATAATCCTCATTTGGGACCCAGGAGTGTTTTTACTACATCTATTCAACCAACGGATGACAAAATCTCAGAAACAAGTTATAACCCATATCCTGGCAGCTGCGAAACTATTAATAGCAAGGAGATGGGCTTCACAAATTATACCAGTTTGGTATGAAATAAAAAACCAAGTACTTACTCAAATAAAAATGGAGAAAGGAATAGGCCATCAGTTTGATATAAAATATAAAGATAATACAAACTGGTCAGAATGGATCGCAAAACTTGAAAATATGATATAAGTAATGGAGAGTCTCTTAGAGGTGAACGGATGTAGGGGAAACTCAAGAAACGGATGAAGATAGAGTTAACATCTATATTAAAAGAGGTGTCGTGCCCGACCCCAGTGACACGGTGTGTTATATGTTTGTATGTGTAAATGTAATACGTAGGTTCCGATGTAAGCGAAAATAGAAAGGGATACTCGACAGGACAGGAGGAAGTCTAGATCGTGTCGAGACTCTATCACTACAATAGACAAATAGCTTATTTTACATCAGATCACGTTTTTTTCTCAATAAAATAATACACGAAGACAAAATTGATAATTGGAAATATGACACAAGGATGATATTGAGAGAGCAATAGGATGAACAAATCTGAATACTCCTTATGTCTCACAGTCTGAGTGTTAAAAAAGAAAAAGAAAAAAAAAAAAACATTTATCACCTGTGAGTTTTGAAGAGAAACATAAGAAAACCCTTGATGGAAAAGTGGCTATTGTGACCGGATCTACATATGGGTACATCTGACATTTACAATGCTCAAATTGATATGTAATGTTTATATCTGGTATAATTTGTTTAAGCTGCAGTAATGAACAATTGTTCTATATATATGTTTTTATATTTTTGTATATTGTTTTCCTCCTTGTTCTTTGCTTTTTTTCCCTCTTTGATCTCCCTGCCTATCAGCAACATCTTCATTGTATTTCTGAAGGCTGCTATGCCTTACCTCAGCCAGGTGGTGTAGACCTGTGTGTAATAATGGGCAGTTGACGGAAATGAAAAAGAAGAATTGGAAAGCAGCTTCATTAAATGAGCATTGTGCCTGCATATATAGTGCAAAATAAAAAATTGCTAGGGTTATCTCTAGTCTTATCTTATTAGGTCTTGGGCTTTCCAAAGTCAGAATCAATTTTTTTTCTCATGACCATAATAGGAAATGTTGTCCATAAAACTTGGCATGACCAGTGGTGGATCCAGGGGGAGGGAGCAAGGGGGCAATTGCCCCCCCCCCTCCCCCCGTGGAGCTGTTGTCCTTCTGTCAGCTTTTGCACTCGGGGATGCGAGATGAAGGACCAACCCCACCCTTTTTTCGGCAAGCTGCATCCACTGCAAAGTTTGAAAAAAAAACTGTCATTGCCACCAGATATGAAAGTAAGTCATATCTGCTGGCTGTATTTCTCTCCTCCGTGCAGGAAGGAGACTGTGCGGAGGAGACTGACGGGGACACGGAGTTGCCAGGTGAATAGTGGCATTTGAATGGGAAAACTTAAACTGGAATATCAATGGGCAAAATAACACTGGCATATTAATGGGCAAACTAATGCTGTTATATTAATGGACAACATAACACTGGTAAACAAATGGGTTACACTTCAGTGTTATTGTAATTGACAGAGTGCAAAAGACTTGGGGAATACCTGGATTTTCTTCAAGAATTCAAGAAGAAGAATTATGTTATTTTACTCTGACCAGTTGTTATACACAGTACCTATCCTGCATTGCGGTTCCAAGTCCTACCTGAACCATTACAATTATCCAGGCCCATGGTCTGCTCATAAAGCTGCAAGTCTTGGCTACCAGTCGTGTCTCAGTTGCCAGTCTCAGCTACCAGTCCTGCATGGAGAGAAGTAGCCCTGACCCCCTCAATAATAACCTTTTATCTGAAAAATTATACCTTTTCAAATTTCCTACACCAATGACTATGTCCTCAGTCCTCAGCTTTGATCCATGGAAAAGGGCCATATAAAAAGAATTAAAAATAAATAAACCACCTTTCGCTAAAAAAAAGTAAAAAAAAAAAGTGATACAGGTGTTCTATTTGCATCCATCCTCAATGGAGGATGGATGACTAATGAAATCTCAGCCCAGGTGGGATGGGATTTCAAAAATTGTCTGATTTGTAAACCCAGTCAATATGGGCCATTATGTGTCTGTTCTGCTGAATGTGCTTTGGTGAATCCCTAATAACTGATTTATCTGACATTTGACTATTTATGCGTACGTCATTCACATTAAAATCTGAATGAATTTAGTTCATAGATAATTGTTAACAAATATAGCTCTGTATTTTTTATTTGTCTTTTTTCATTAGTATATTGGTCTTTATGCAATAACAAAGACAAAATGACTCTGTATGACAAATATTTTGGCTTATGCCTAGGGTTGCCACCTTTTACAAAAAAAAATACTGGTCATCAGTGATGGTGGAGCTACAAAAGGGCGGGGCCACAAAGGGTAGAACCAAAAAGGGGAAGTTAACGTAAATGTTGCTTGCCCCTACGATATTGTGTTTCTGTCAGGAGCACAGTTTTCATAAAGCGCTGAATAATCTGAAGGATATCCTGAATGGATATTCCCATTAGGCTCAGCATGATAGAAACTGTATTCCACATTATGTGGAATGCCAATTGTCTCTGACTGACTTATGGTATTGCAGCTCTTGGGGAAAATAGATCCTATAATGCTCAGCAAACCTTATGGTTGGCTAAACGTCATGGGGATTGTATTCCAAAAAGTGCTTATGTACCATAAGTCGGTTCTATCACTGCACCTGTTGTAGCCTGCATTTAAAACAAGTAAATGTAACATTAAATAAAAAGCGTAAATTTATCCTAAACAAAATGCTTTAAATATTTTTTGGGGAGGGATTTTTCCTTTTCTTTTCAGATTTTGATGTTTTTATTTATTTTCATTATATAATATTTTATTAATCAATTTGCTTTTTCATATAGAATAAAACATACAATAAAATACAGTACTCTGACAATATACAGTACTATCATACATGTAAGTGCATGGCAGTGTTTTAGACATACTTATTATATTTTAATGTTTTTTTTTTTCTTTTTTAAGTTTATGGTATTGTGCTGACATCTATTGAAGCAGGCCCATATTTAATATTGATTGGACCCTGGGCAATAATTTACTTGGGCAACCAGGACTCTCTCTTCCCCCACTCCCTGGCATGCAATAACACACTGCACCCCACTCCCCCAAAAACACACAATTGCTGCTTACAATAGTGCTCTCTAATAGCCAGGTACACTTTTGTAATATAGGCACTGAGTATTTTAATTTCAGTGTATAAAATGTATAAATGGAAAAAAATTTAAATATATATATATATATATATATATAGCTGCAAAATGTATACATTGTTATTATGCAACACTGCAATAAAAGTACTCAGTGCATATATTACAATATTATACACAGATTTTAGAGAAAACTTACATATTGCACCTCCTCTGCACCTACATTCCACGTAAAGGACTTAACACAGCATCACACAGTAAACACAGCACATGCTGTGTACCTATACTGTACCCACAGGATTTGGCTTGCACTCATATTGCACCCACATGATTTGGCATGCTACAGTGTGAATTTGCCCCACAGAATATAGCACAGAAATGCCACAGTGTCACTTTGCCACATAGTACATGTTCATTTCCCCCACAGAACATGCCACAGCATCAATTTGCCAATTAAAATAAGCCACTGCCAGGTACCAATTAACATGCCAAAGTCATTTTTCCATTAACATATGCAACAGCCAGTTTGTCCATTAAAAAATGCCACAGTGTGTCCAGGAAATATGACAGTTTGCCCATTAAATATTCCGCAGCCAGATACTCATTAAAGCATTTCACAGCCAGTTGGTCCATAAATATGCCTCAGCCAGTTTGCTCATTAAAATATGCCACTGTTAGTTTGCCAATAAAAATGTGCCACAGTTTTCCCATTAAAGTTAATATGCCACAGCCAGTTTGTCCATTAATATTCCACAACCAGTTTGCTCATCAATATGCTAATGTTAGTTTGTCCATTAATATGTCACTTTCAGTTTTTCCATTAATATTCCACAACCGTTTTGCCCATCAATATGCTACTTTTAGTTTGTCCTTTAATATGCCACTGTCAGTTTTCCTATTAATATGCCACTGTTAGTTTGCCCTTTAATATGCCATTGTTTGTTTGTTCATTATTATGGCACTGCTAGTTTGTCTATTAATATGACACAGACTGTTTTTCCATCAATATTTCACTGTTTGTTTTCCCATTAACATGTCCCCCCCCGCAAAGGGAACAATAAAAACATTACACACTTCCCCTGTACACACACTTCCCCTGTACTAACCCAGCTGCTGCTCTATCTTGTCCACAGCCGCTCTCTGTGTAGTCTTCTCTCCTGCATGCTGCGTAAAGGATGAGGGAAATTGCTGCCTTATAGGACGTGCTGTCACATCCCTTGGCAGTGTCAGGAAGGTAGTAACCGCATCTGCTTAATGTGGCCAAGTCTCGTGGGCAGCAAGCCCATGGGTCAGCTGATTTGGAATGACTGAAACTTGGGCAGCTACCCCATTTTCCCTGTGTTAAAGACAGCCCTATGTTGAAACAGCAAACCATGGCAGAAGATAATGCCAGTAGTGTGTTTGCCTCCTTTCCATTATTGATGTGTGCGTGTGTGAAGCATTATGCACATAGCCAACAGAGGGATAAATTGCGGGGTGTAATTCAGCTTAAGTGAATGCGTTGTCACATATGGTATAGGAAATGACTATATTACAGGTTAACCTATAATATGCAATGTCTACACAATTAGCTCACATAATTAAACTTTCCTAGATCTGAAATGCAGAAATAATCACAGAAATATGCAAACCTTTATTCCGGCCTCTAACTGAAATGGTACAAAGCTACTGATGATGATCATAAATACATGAAAAACACAATTTAACATTCTTTTATGTAATATTATTTTATTATTTATGGTACAACACATGGAAGCTTTTGACAATATAATCAGTTTTTACCAGATAATGCAAAGATTAACTGGAGAGAAAGTCAATATGCAGAGTAAATAGGGAGAAGTGGTACATACCTAAGAATTAGTGCAGGAACCAAACTCGAATCAGGATGGGATCTTTAAAGTTTATACAGGAACAAGCTGGTAGCAGGATTTGCAATCCACAAGGGTTGAGGTGCATACATAGACAGCAGTATGTAAATGCACTGTACAGGTCAAATCATTGATAGTCACAAGTATAATCCACTTAGATGATGCTAATGAGGATGCAAGCACAGCAGCAAAATGGTAATGCACAGTACAGACCGAAGAACTTATAGCTACACTTATAACCCACTCTGGTCTTGGCCATGGTGGAGAGTTTGGAATCTTATTGACTGATTGCTTCTGTGGACAGGTGTTTTTTATACAGGCAACAAGCTGAGATTAGGAGCACTCCCTTTAAGAGAGTGCTCCTAATCTCAGTTTGTTACCTGTATAAAAGACACCTGTGAGACAGAAATATTGCTGATTAATAGGGAATCAAATACTTATTTCGCTCATTGGCATGCAAATCAATTTATAACTTTTTTAATGCTTTTTTCTGGATTTTGTTTTTGTATTTCTGTCTCTCACTGTTAAAATACACCTACTATTGAAGTTCTAGATACAAAACAAGGTGGTAGGTGCGCTATGTGACAAACACCAGTGAAATACAGGAAATCTGATAATTGCCTTATAGTAGGTTACTCTTATATGACGATGTTCAATCAATATCTTCAAAAAGACAGAAAAAACACAAAGACCATAGTGTAATATAGTCTAGATATGGAGTAATCTGTGCAGGGAAACTAGTGCACACACAAACAAAAGAAGGAGAAAATCTTATCTGTGGTTTCTTGTATGGTCCTCTTGCTCCTCATCCAGTGGATGTATGGTATAGGATTAGATGAAGAAAACCATAAATATGTGGTAAAATACAAGATTTTAATAAAGCAATAAGGTAGCTTACATCTAAAATGGAGATATGCAGCACAAGAGATGGTCACAGGCGATGGTCCAAAAAGAAGGTCCCACGCTACTAGTAAAATCCAAGTGGATGCAACATTCCAAAGAACAGGAGAAAATGACAGGAAAAACTGTATAAAATAATGAAAGGTTTGCAGTACATTGAATCACGCTACGTGTTTTCAACAAAGTTTCAGATCCTTATGTCAGAGAAATGTGCCCAGAGATAACTGGTTGCACCCTAAGAGACTGAGACCATCCCCACACTCATTTTACGCTCTTCCAGAAAAAAGAGGCAAATATCCTCAAGACCCTAGGCACCATGTCTCCCCATGTCATTTATTTTCCTCATCCCAAACATCACCAAAGAGAGGCAGCCCCATGTTGAATACCACAAATACAGGTGGTAATGACATACCTGGCTGTCATAATGGTGCCTCAACGCCATCCTCCACCATAGGTGTTATGACACCACAACCCCCGATACCTGTTTCGGACCATCTGTGGTATGGTTGTGCCCGCTATTGCCAGCCCCGCCCCTGGTCCTTCATGTGGGCTCCACCACACTTCCAGAACTTCTCCGTATGTTTTGGCCATAAAGGGCCATACTTGAAAACTTTATTTTCTCCTCCCAACTTGCTCATTGGTCCAGCAATTTGAATCACCATAGAAACATAGAATGTGTCAGCAGATAAGAACCATTTGGTCCATCTAGTCTGCCTAAATTTCTAAATACTTTTATTAGTCCCCAGTTCCCTATTTTATATCTAGGATAGCCTTGTGCCTATCCCATGCATGCTTAAATGTTTTGACTGTGTTTACCTCTACCACTTCCGCTGGAAGGCTTTTCAATACATCCACTACCCTCTCAGTAAAGTAAGACTTTCTGATATTACTTTTAAATATTTGCCCCTCTAACTTAAGACTATGTCCTCTAGTTGTTGTAGATTTTCTTCTTTTAAATATACTCTTTTTCAACTGTGTTGATTCCCTTTAGGTATTTAAATCTTTCTATCATATCCCACCTTTACATCTTTCCTCCGAGCTGTACATTCTAAGATACCTTTCCTGGTAAGTTTTATCCTTCAGTCCATGAACAAGTTTACTGCCCTTTTCTTAACTTTCTCCAAAGTATCAATATCCTTCTGGAGATACGGTCTCCAGTACTGCTTACAATACTCCAAGTGAGGTCTCAACAGTGTTCTGTACAATGTCATGAGCACTTCCCTCTACCTACTGCTACAATTACATTGCCTACCTACCTTTAAGTCCTCTGAAATTATTAGTCCTAAATCCATTTCCTCAGATGTTGAGGTTAGGACTGCATTAAATATTCTATATTCTACTTTTGGGTTTTTACACCCAATGTGCATAATCTTGAACTTGTCCACATTAAATGTCAGTTACCACAGCTCTGACCATTTTTTCTAGTTTAGCTAAATCATTTGGCTTATCCCTCCATGAACATCAACCGTGCTTCAAATCTTCGTATAATCAGCAAAAATAAATACTTTACCAACAAGACCAAGAACAATATTGAAATTCAAACTCAAAGATTGCAGTTTATTGATAAGCCTTCTATGTGCGACAGTGTCAAAAGCCTTACTGAAATCTAGGTAAGCAATGAATACTGCACCACCCCATTGCGGTATTTACCATGAGGCATCCTCGGCGGTTGCCTAGGGTGGCAAATTTTGGGGGGGCGGAAACGCCCCCAACACTAAAAATAAAAAACCTAAGAAAAAAAAGCACGGGCAGCAGATTGCGGCGATTGGGCTGCCCGTCTGTTTTTTCTAAGGGGGGCGCGGAGTGATGACAGGTCACCTATCCACTCTCACCGTAGGGAGCTGAACAGGCAGCATGGTAGGACACCATGCTGCCTGCCACTAGCCACCAAGGATCAGGATAAGTTCTGGGGTGAGGGGGCATATGATGGGGGTGATGCAGGCATGTAATGGGGGTGATGGGGTTAATGGAGGCATGTTATGGTGGTGATGGAGCATGTAATGGGGTGATGGGATTAATGGAGGCATATAATGGGGTGATTGGGTTACTGGAGGCACATAATGGTGGTGATAGGGCATGTGATGGGGCAATGGAGGTATGTGATGGGGCAATGGAGGTATGTAATGGGGGTGATGGAGGCATGTAATGGGGGTGATGGGGCATATCATGGGGTGATGGGGACATGTAATGGTGGTGATGGGGACATGTAATGGTGGTGATGGGGGCATGTAATGGGGGTGATGGGGGTATGTGATGGGGTCATGTAAAGGGGTGATGTGGGTTATGGAGCATGTCGTGCATGGGTAGGGGGGTTCCCAAATTTTGTCTGAATAGGGCAGCACAAAACCAAGATACACCACTGCACCACCCTGATCTATTATTTTAGACACCCAATCAAAAAAATCAATAAGATTAGTTTGGCATGAGCTCCCTGATGTAAACCCATGTTGTCTCTGATCTTAAAATCCATGCGATTTTAGATGTTCAACAATCCTATTCTTTAACATTGTTTCCATTATTTTCCCCACTACTGAAGTAAGACATACTGGTCTATAGTTGCCTGATTTCTCCCTACTACCTTTCTTGTGAACAGGCACAACATTTGCTAATTTCCAATCTTCTGGGACTACTCCCGTTAAGAATGATTGGTTAAAGAAATCTGTTAATGGTTTTGCTAGTACACCACTAAGTTCTTTTAATAACTTTGGGTGTATCCCATCAGGGCTTATCAACTTATTTGTCTTGATTTTAGAAAGCTGAAATAAAACCTCTTTTTCTGCAAACTTACATGCATCAAAAGACTCATTTGTCTTTTTCCCTAAATGAGGTCCTTTACCTTCATTTTCATTTGTAAAAACTGAACAAAAATATTCATTAAGGCAGTCTGCTAGGACCTTATCCTCTTCTACATAGCATCCTTCTTTTGTTTTTAATCTAACTAATCCTTGTATTAATTTCCTTTTCTCATTTATGTATCGAAAACATTTTTGTCCCCCTTTATTACTGACTAGGCTATTTTCTCTTATGCGTGTGCTTTGTAAGCTCTCATAGCTTGCTTTGTCTCTTTCTGCCTTCTCATATAGATCTTTCTATCTTCCTCGCTCTGAGTTTTTTTTATCATTACTAAATGCTAGCTTTTTGGGTTTTTTACTATGTAGGCCACCTCTGCAGAGTACCACAGTGGTTTCTTCAATTTTTTGCTCTTACTGACAAACCTAATGCAATTTTGTGTTGCCTTCAGTAGTACAACTTTTGGATAGTCCCATTTCTCCTGGATTCCATTTAAATTGCTCCAGTCTGATAATGACTACAGTTGAGCGGACACCTGGATGGAATCTTTGATTTTAGCTTTGGAAGAACATAAATCTAAATCTAAAGCATGGCTGCCAGGAGGATCAACAAAATAATCCATTTGAGAGAAGGTTGGAGTGCAGGGTATTCTCTTTCAGTTTATACTAAGTGACCCATAGGTTGAGGAGGCGGTGACCGTGGTGGTGTAGGTGGAAGCGGCGCTGGAGAAGGAGGAGGAGGAGGTAGCCAGAATTTTTCAAAGTGCGCTGTAAGCACAGTATTGTACTGTTCTATTTGACTCTCAAATATGAAGTGCACCGCAAGACGCAAATGTACTATTTAGCACCCAAAACAATTTGAATTTTTCAAAGTGCGCTGTAAGCACAGTATTGGACTGTTCTATTTGACTCTCAGATATGAAGTGCACCGCAAGACGCAAATGTACTATTTAGCACCCAAAACAATTAGAATTTTTCAAAGTGCGCTGTAAGCACAGTATTTGACGGTTCTATTTGACTCTCAGATATGAAGTGCAGGATGCAAATGTAATATTTAACACCAACAAATTGCAGTATTTAAAAATGCCTAGATGTTGCCCACTGAGCTAACAGAACAGGATTAAAGTCATGTGCCTGGCACACATGCAGTTGCAAGTGCACTGCACTCTCTGTGGCACTGGGCTCAGGGCAGGGTACAAATATGTAGTATAGCACTCACTAAAATAATGACTGTAATTTGAATAATCGCTGTAGGATTATGCCCCTTAATATGCCAGGGTTATGCCCCTCAATATGCCAGTATTATGCCTCTCAATGTGCCAGGATTTAGCCACCCAATATGCCAGGATTATGCCCCTCAATATGCCAGGATTATTCCCCCTGCTAAGTTGCGCCATAGGCGGCTGCCTAGGTCACCTTACAGGTGGCGCCGGCCCTGCCGAACCCCGAACTCCAACACGAACATACAGTGGAATGTCCGTGTTCGGGTCCGGGGTCCAAAAAACGTTATGTTCGGTACGAACCCGAACAGTGCGGTTCGGGTTTGCTCAACACTAATAATGACTCCTTTACACATAATCTAATTTTAGAAAAATCATTTTTTCTAAAACCTAAAACTTTTGTTTTTGTGTGGTGTGACTGCATCACTGTTCTTATATTAAACCACACTAGATCCTAAACTTTCACCTACAGTAATATCTGAGAACAAATCTGCATTTGTGAACACTAAATCCAATATGGCCTGCTTTTGAGGCTCCACAAATACTTGCTTTACAGATAATCACAGTAGGGAGTTAAGGATATGTGTACTCCTGGCGCAAGTGGCTATTTTGGATTTCCAGTTCACATCAGGAAGATTAAAGTCACCCATGATGATCACTTCCTTCTTCATTGTCATTTTAGCTATTTCCTCAAGTAGTGTGTTATCTAACTCCTCTATTTGTCCAGGGGGGGGGGGGGGCCTATAAATCGCAACTACATGAGTTACCGTGTGATCACCAAATTCTAACATAACCCAAACTGACTCTATGTTTGCCTCACTAACTTGTATTACGTTAGATTTTAAGATATCCCTCAGATACAGGGCCACCCCTCCCCCTGTCTTGCCTTCTCTGTCTTTTCAAAATAAAGACTACCCTAGTATTGAAATGTCCAAGTTATGTTTTTCAAATCTACATTCTCAGTTGTCATTATTGCCACAAGTTCAAGAATCATATTCCCTAAACTGCGATCATTTGTAGACATGACTCTAAGCTTATCATTTTTCAGCACACTTACTACAGGCACCTTTTGTCCCTGTTTTGTGGGAAATTGGATTCATGTTTTATCTCCACCCCCCCCCCCTGCCCTCCTCTTTTAGTTTAAAAACCTCCTAGCAAAACCTCTGAACTGCTCACTGAGAACATTTGTTCCCTTTTTACCTGCCTTCTTGCTGCCAGCCCTGACCTGTTTTGCTTGTCCAACCAGTCCAAGACCTTCTGTTTTGATTCCATGGCATATTTTTGTTATTTTTTGCACTCTGCCTATTTTGTTGCTGCAGTACCATCTTCAGTCCTGTGATACGTATAGGAGAGCAAATGTCCTGGGGGGAGAAAGCCTGCAGCTCAAACATAGGGTGAATTCCATTCTAGCTGTATCCATATTCTGTTGATTGGTTCCCTGCACTGCTTCTGCATTTTGGTTGATCCCGGCTTACAGTGTGACACCGGCATACTGAAAACACTTTCAAATTCTATAGTGTTGGCTACCCACCATAAGCTGAATGTGCTCCTGCTGGAGAGGAAACCTTTGAGGCCTGGAAGGATAATGTGATAAAATTGTTGGAGGAATAGTCCTATGGACACCATAAAGAAATCTCAGCAGCACTAGGAAACAGGAAAAGCTTCACTTTTTACTTTAGGGATGCAATTTTAAAACATTTCTGAGATTTGTGAAGTTTGGGCTAGATGTGCCAGATGCATGGCATTGAGTGTGTAATTGACCTATCTTTGTGAGAGTGGCTTCTCAGGTCCATATAAAGACAAAATGTACATTGAACACACAAGGAACAGAATGGACATTGAAGACATCCTCTGAGTTGCTTCATCAACCCAGACTTTGAGATACTTATCAGAAGCAAAAAGCATCTTCAGCATTCCCATTAATTCTAATTAGGCTCATATGTTTCAATTTTTGTTAAATTGTATTGTGTTTTTTTTGCTCAGTCTCACTTGCACAGTACCACTTTAGCATGATTTTCTTGCTCTGTCATACTGTCCTGCTTTTTAGTTAAGTGGGACAGTGTGATTCAGGACTGCAATCCTATGTTGCTGATCATATGGACTAGACTGTCCCTTTAATGTGTCTGTGGAACCTCCTGTTTATGACCTCACCAGTGGCTTGATATGCTAATTACACATTTACAATTGCAAAGTAGTTAATTAGTGTATCAAGCCACAGGTGAGGTCATAAACAGGAATCTCTTAATCAGTGCATTTGCTTGAAATTCAGCAAACAAAATATATAGTTTAGTTTTAATATTTTTTTTATTTTAGTTTTGATATTTTTTTAATTCTCTACCTCAGAGGTGGGGAACCTTTTTTCTACCAAGGCCCATTTGGATATTTATAACACTGAGGGCCATACAAAATTATCAACTTAAACTGTCCTGCACTCATGAGATCTGGAAGTGGGACCTACATTGTGAAATGTAGATGAAAAAAGGTGGCATACACAGGGCAGCTTTAAGACCCTGTAAGCAAAGTCTTTAGCAGTGGGCCACCCTCAACCCAATTTTTCTAAAGTCAAATTGTAAATAACTGTATGTAAATATAAACTTTTTAATAGTTTATGCATCTATTTTCATATCACATTCAACTATTTGTAAATGTAATAAACATTTTGTTGAAAAAATGCTTGTTTTAAATACCCTTTTTCTTCACCCACATTGCACATAAAGGACTTAACACAGCACCATACAGTACCCGCAGCACTTGCCATGCACTCTTATTGCACCTACACAATTTGGTATGCCACAGTGTCAATTTGCCCCACAGAACATACCACAATGACACTTTCTCCCATATAACTGCCCCTGCAGAACAAGCCATAGTGTCACTTTCCCCCATAGTACATGTTATATTGCTCCACAGAACATGCCACAGCATTACTTTGCCAACTGAAACAAGCCACTGTCAGGTATCAATTAACATGGCACCGTGTCTTCATCAGTCAGTTTGCCTATTAAAATATGCCACAGTATGTCCATTAAATATGCCACAGCTTGCCCAATAATATGCCAGTATTATTTTGCCATTAATAACCCACAGCCAATTTGCCCAATAATATGCCAGTATTATTTTGCCATAATAAGCCACAGCCGTGGCCAGCAGGGGCCCATTTAACTAGTGGGCCCTGGGTAAGTGCCCATTGGTTAAAGTGGCCCTGGGCATGCAGCAATCTGCGACACCACTACCAGGCCGGGCAAAATGATTTCCAGACATTCCCCACCCCTGCTCTTCATAAAAATCTGTGGTGTTGATAGAATACTATGGATAGTTAATCTCATCCTCATTGGTTTCTGATCTTTTGAGTAGAATACATGATGTACAAGAAAAAAAACCCAGCCTGGTATATAATATACAGTGGTTTTAAAATAGCTGATCATTGCACTGATTAATTACAGTGTTGTATTAGTTAGTTTACTGGATTACTGAACTGAAGCATGTTTAATTAAAGGTTACATTAAACATACATTACTTTCTGACTTTAAGCATAGCACTATCCTCTCTTTTCATGTGATATTTTATAGTCTCATCCTGTTCCCAAACGTCACTCACTGATTGATTTATAGCAGAAATACATTGGTTCCTGCTAAGTTATTTAACATAATTCATATAGTCTATGCTCTTTAACCATAGAAAAAGTGTGTGTGTATGTGTGTGTCAAATGACACACAAACACACACACACATATATATAATTATTGTTAAGTTTTTTGAGTTTAGAACATATATTTCTCAGTAGTAATACAAATAACATAATGATATCACTGTATATAAAATTCATGCACAGAGTAAAAGAAGACATGAAATATAACATTTTTGAAAGATGCTTCTCATGTAGAATTCACCTCTAAACATCTTATGTCTTGTTGCATATATAATGAACCTATCTATAGGTAGATGGTGACTATATATGTTTAAACTAATATGCAAACTCACTGCTGGTTTAATGGCTTCACAACAAACTATAGTATAGATGTCTAAATGCATCAAATACCCAACAGCACTTAACATATGATACTATTAGTGACATTTGTTATCTGTAGAACACAAAAGACCAATACAATGTAAAATTGATATCCATCAGATGTTAAAACACGCTGTCAGCCTTCTTGCAATTATGCAGGAACGTCTTGTAAACTCAACATTTAGGCAACTCGTTAGTCATGATGGATCGCCCTCTTGTGTCCAGAATTTAAATAACACTCTGAAAACTATAAAATGGTACTGTAATGTGCTTTACAGAAAATGAAATAGAAAAAAGAAGAGTAGAACTAGGGGGAAGAAGGAGTAATTAAAACGTATATAAAGAAAACATAAAGAGTGACAGGGAGATCAGAGGAAGCAACTGTTGTATCCAGGAAGACAAATAGCAAAAACTGAAGATATTCTGCAAAAACCCTCTTACATGACTCTAGGATTAAGTGCAGCCCCTAAAGCTTCAGGATAGAGAGCGAAACTACAGGGATACAAGTAACAGGGCAGGATCTGGTCTAAGGCCAGACTGGAAAGCACCACTCTGTGGCTGGACTGGGAAATAAATACAAGGTACAGGGAAAACACAGAAACAAGCATACAACATACACAAGAGAGTAAGGTAAAAAGGATACAAAAATGACTGGATGCAACTTGAACAAGATGCCACAAGGGTTGAAGTCACTACTTATGTTGTTGGGAAAGCAATGCTTGGGCAGCAGTGTGTTTAACTGAATTATGGCTACCAGTTTTCACTGTTTATAAAGTCAACCAAGAAGTTATTCAGCTGAACATTTGATTATATGTTGCAAAGTGATTTGACAAAACTAGTTAAAAACGTTAAAAATAAAGTTTGCCATTTCATAGTGGCAACAGTTTTCTTAACAATGTCCTTGTAGCATCCAGTGTTGTACATTGGAAAAACAATCTCATCACTAGACATGAGGTTTTACTGATAGTCCTGGCAGATTCCCCTTCCGGTTTGTGCCAAGCAAAGGAATTGACTGCAGTGAGAAATTACAGGCCAAAAAAGAGAAGTTGGCCAAACGATGGGACTGGTGACAGAGTAGGTAATCAGTTAGGATACATAGGGCTTTATTCATGCTCAATGGGAGAATTTTTTTCAGCTCGGCTACTTTGGCCTTACGTTTGAAATCCCCCTGGTCTTTATAATAGCTGAAGTTTGGGTCAAAAGCACATAATCATAGATGGTTAGAATATTGAAGATAAACGGCACAGACAAAACAAAAGAGAGGTTCCAACTAAAGCAAAACAGTACTGGCTTATACAAATACAGTGAGCTACTTCAGGGTGGAGGTTTAAACAGTTGAGTGCATTTTTTCAAAGTATACAAAAAACAAAAACTGTCTGCGCTTCCCACCCTAATAAAGTTGGCAACAAATATAGGAATATAATATAAATGAGAGGTTTTGTTTATATGAATTGGCCAAAGCATAATTAAGCTCACAGCCATGTCAAGACACACTCTATCTAGCTTACTTTTGCCATCTTCAATGTTGGTTCCATTACTGTTTAAGGTCCTATAGTTTTAGTCCATGCACGATTTTTAATGTTCTGTGTGAAGCCATTGGGCCATTGGCTCTTTTGTGCCCCTAGGGCCATCCCCCTGTTTAAGTTTTTATCAGTGAGGGGTTAGGGGTCATTCCTATGGCCTGGTTGTCCTTTCTTTTTTCAGCTCCCTCTGGCCACCGGTGTCTTTCCTACCTGGGGATTATCCCCTAAATTCATAGTTATTTAGTTATTCTCACTAAATGCTCTTACTCAAGCCTTTCATTATAGCGATTATTATATTGTTCCCTGATTATCTCCTATGATGCAATATCTGTATCACTCTTGTTTATTAACCCCTTCGCAACACTGGACATGTCAGGCGGATCCAGCCAGGAACTCCGTTCCCAATAATGGACGTGCCTGACACGTCCTGTGGTGAAACAAGCGGCTTTTGCAATCAAGGATCGTGAAAACAGCTCTAACAGTGCTGGTCTATTGTCTTGATGTCGAGGCAATAGCCAGCACCAAAATTTGCTCTCTGAGGCACCCACAATCGCGATTATGGGCACCATATTGATAGAGTGGCATGCTCCGGCAAGATGGCTCTGCCCTCTTGTGGTCAGATCTTCTGAAGTGAAAAAAAAATTCACTTCCTTTGCTTTGAATATGTTGCTTGACTGCCCCTAGAGGCAGTTAGCAACATTGCAATGGGGAAAAATATTGAATTATCTTAAAACTAGGATTAGGGTTAGATTAGCTGTCAGGGTTAAATTTAAATAATTTTTAGCATAAGGGATAGGGTTAAAATTAAAAATTAAATTGAAATTTAAATATATTAAGTGGTAGCATAAGGGTTAGAGTTGGGGTTAAAATTAGGTTTAGGGTTAAATTTAGAGTTCGGGCTGGGATCAAAAGGTCAATATAGGAAAAAAACAAAAAACACTATTTCTGGTTTTTGTCCCATAATTCGCAAACAAAATGCAGAAAAATATGGAAACATGCATATTTATGAACTCGGGACAACATTTAGAAACTATTTAGATGGGATATTTTTTAATGATTGTATGTGTGTAAATTATATCTTAGGTCAAAGTTAGAAAAAGTGTTTTTTTATCTAATGAAAGTCCTTCTTAAGATGATGAAAAGAGAAGAAAATTATTGCTAAACACAAACACCACAGAAATGTAAAAACAGCCCTTGTCACCAAGTGAAAGTGAAGGTCAAAATGTCTTGTCACTAAGGCTTTAAAAGCTAGATATTAAGCTCAGGACATGGAGCATTAAATATATATTTAAAGAAAAAACTGATTTATTGCAATTTTTTGGTTCATTATCAGATCTTGAAAAAAATGTGAATGACTGGAGGGGTCTCAAAATATCCTGGCAGACAAATATTTTGCAACAGTTTCAGAGAACAATAGCACAACACATTTGGCAATCTAAAAAAAACAGAGTTGTCCAAAGTATGTAAAAAATATAATTTCCTGATATTTCTACTTTACACAAGACCTCATGCACCATAGCATGACGTGTCCCTGATTGGCTAAGAGTTTAGAGGGACACAGACCCCTCTCTGATTGGTTTTAAGGGCTGAATCCATGCACAACTATGGTTTGCTCTTTTTCTGACTTCCTTCTGGTTGGGGCCTGACAGTTTAGGTACCAAATTTGATTGTGTTAACCAGCTTTTAACTTTCTTTGTTCAATTATGTATTATCTTATCTCAGTATGTATAAATATAATGTCTGCTATGCATTAAATTGTATTTTCAAAATGTCAACAACAATTTTAGTGGTTTTAAATTCACTAAATGAATTGAATTTCTTGGATCTATTCACTAGAAATCTAGAATATCTTTAGGAATTCTACTTTCATGTTGAGACCAAGTCAAACTTGGCACCCGAGTATGACTTAAGAAAAAAAAAAAACAGGTTTGAATATTTCCCATTGAAAGTGGATGCCAATTGATTGAAGCCTTTTTGGAGACTCAGCACCCCAGTTTGTCTCAAAAATAGCTGGGACCCTTTTGCCTCCCATTACTTTCAATAGGGAAGGTTCGAACCTGGTATTTGTCCTCCGGGAGGCATAACCACCTAGCAAAGCTAGTGGGTATGCGGCAGCCTCCCGGAGAAATATGCCAGCTGAAAACGCTCGCGCTGTGCTTCTACACAGCAACAGCGTTTCAGCCAATCAGGTAATCAGGTGATCCGTGCTGAGCGCGGGGAAACCTGATTACCTCAGATTTTTTAAAATGGCATTGATGGAGGACGCTATTTCTGTGTCTGCAACAGATTTAGCGGATGTCTCTCCTAGAGACAGCCCCATCAATGCTAGAAAGCTCCATAAGAGAGCTTTCCTTGCCAGGGATCTATCCTCTTCATCTTCTGAGGAGGATTGGACCCCAGTTTTAAATAAAAAGAATAAAGAAAGGCGGCTGGTCTCCTCTGCCAGTTCTTCATCTGAGGACAACTTCTCTGCCTTTCATTCCCCTCACACTGGTATGTGTAACATTAAGGGGACAGGACCCCAAAAAAAGGATAGTGTGTTTCCCTCGTTTGAGAACCAGAAACACCTTCAAGATAAAAAGACCAAATCTCGTTTGAGACTAGATGGTTTTTCCCCTTCTTCTTCTAGAGCGTTTGCTCATTCTTCCTCTCAAAGCCGTCCTAGTTCTAGTTACGGCTCTCCAGTTATAGACTGGGAATCTGAAGAAGTGGTACGTTCAGCAGCTTCCACTGATGCGAGGGAAGTTAAGTAATGTCCAGATGGCTAGAGTAAGTCTCCTAGGAAAGACTCTTCCATCAAAATTATTTCACTCTAGATGGGCTATGGAGCACGATTCTGAGGTAAAGGATTTTGCTAAACTAGCCTTCAGAGCACCTTTGGTTAAGGAGGATGATCTTCTCCTCAGGAATCACATTAGTATTCCGGACATTCAGGCTTTAATGGCTCCAGAGGTAGATCCTGCCCTTTTATCCATCACAGGGAGCAGTGTATCCTCAGATCCCACAGATCAGACTTTTCGCAATGTACAGTTTAAGATTGCAAATGCTGTGGGTCCACTATTATTGATGCTGGATAAGGCAGAAAAAGAAGGCAATGCCCAAAAACCTTCTGCATCATCTCTGTTGTCATCTAAGATGGCTCTTTTAAAAGCAGCTGGCAGGGCAGTGCTTATTATTGGCCAGTCATTTAACTATATTTCAAATATACGTAGGTCCCGCTGGCTCCATGCAGCAGGTCTGTCTGATCTGGCTCCCAAATCTTATGAGTTCCCAAATGTGGAGGATTCTTACCTTTTTGGTCCCTCGTTTATTCAGGAGGTTAAAGGCCGTTATAAGGCGAGGAGATCTTTCTCAGAACTTCAGAAGTCTGTTCCCGGCTACAAAAAGCCCTTTCTGAAAGAGGGTCGCTCCTATAGGGCTGCAGGAGTGTCCCGAGAAGTCTCACACCAGGCCCAGTACCGCCACTACAGTGGAAGACACAAGTTCCAGGGCGGTGGCAGAGGTGCGCTTTCCAGAGGCGGTTCCGCTTCCAAAAGAAAACCCATGCATTCAATTAAGTGTGCCTCCTCATATGCCAATGTATTGGAAGGACATTTCCTCAGACAAATGGGTTCTAAAAATATTTCAAAGTGGTTTACATCTCCCCCTTTTAAGGTTCCCTGTCCAGAGATTTCCACCTCACAGAGGGGTAAACCCAGTGCTAGATACCTCTGTTTCTCTAGCTTTAAGTCAGGGGAAGATAGAGTTGGCAGATTTGTCTATGACAGGATGGGTCAGCTCATTGTTCCCAATCCCAAAATCAGACGGTTCCTGGAGACCGGTCCTAAACGTGAGGGCACTGAACGCTTTCATCAAAAGGAAAAGGTTCAGGATGGAGGGTTTATCAGATCTTCCAGGCTTAGTTCAGAAAGATTTTTTCTGCATAAAGCTAGACCTAAAAGATGCTTTCCATTCAGTCCCCATAGCCAAGAAACACAGGCGTTTTCTCAGGTTTCAGTGGAAAGGAAAGGTGTGGCAGTGGACGGTTATGGTGTTTGGCCTATCCAACGCACCTTACACTTTCTCCAGAACTATGAAATCAGTGATAGCCCATGTCAGATTAAAAGGCTTCATGTGTCTGTATTATCTAGACGACATCCTACTCTTGAATCCAGATGGGGAAGTCCTCATTTCTCAAAGAGATTACCTTGTTTCCCTTTTACAGGACCTAGGTTTTGTAATAAATCTTCAGAAATCAATCTTACTTCCCACACAAAGCATCCTTTTTCTGGGTTTCGTTCTGAACACCAGAACTATGTCTTTAGGTATTCCACAAGACAAGTGGGACAAACTACTAGAACATCTGACTTCATCTCTCAGGCACCAGAGTTGGTCTTTGAGAAACCTAGCAAAGATTATCGGGAAATTAATAGCTTTAACACCAGCATACGACAATTCCCCTTTACTTTGCAGAAGAAGTCAGCTGTTTTTAGGGAATCAACTAAGACAGGGTGGCCATTGGGAATCAAGATCTGTTCTCCCCAAAAAGGTTAGAGAAGAGTTGATGTCCATACTGGAGTTCGAAATTCCTCTCCCTCGTCCTCTGTTACAGCATCCTGCGGCAGTTACTCTGACGTCAGATGCTTCAAGTCACGGTTGGGGGGCTTTTACAGCTCAGAACGCCATAAGAGGAATTTGATCCGACCAAGAAAGTCACCTCCATATAAACATCTTGGAGTTAAGAGCCATAAAGTTAGCTCTCCAGAGTCTAGTTCCTCAGACCCAGTCACCATTGTCTGTAAAAGTCCAATCGGACAACAGGACAGCGGTGGCTTATATAAACCACAGAGGGGGCACAAGATCAAGGGATCTTTGCTTAGAGGCTCTAGATCTTTGGTCTTGGGCTTTAGAAAACAATGTTCAGGTATTCACAGAATATGTTCTGGGAGAGGCGAACGAGCTGGCAGACTCTCTCTCTTGCCAAGGTTTGTCTCTGGCAACGATTCAATTGAAGATTGCTCTATTCCAACGGATAGAAAGCAATTTCGGGAAGAGACAGGTAGATCTGTTTTCATCTCAAACATCTGCTCAGACTCCCAGGTTCGTCTCCTGGACCTGGACAAAGGGAGCTTGGAAAATGGATGCAATGTCTTTCCAATGGACAGATGTTCCAGCCCCATATGCTTTTCCTCCTCCATCTTTACTGATGAGAGTTCTGGAGAAGATCCGCAGGGACAGGGTACAGAGCTTAGTTCTTGTTTACCCAGTATGGACCTCCAGACCCTGCTATCCCTTGATCCATCAGTTAATCAAGTGAACCATGATCCCATTGGGCATGACTGTGGACTGCTTTCAGGGAACCAGCGATCTTCTGCTCAAGCTCCCGCAGCTGATGTGGATCGCTGCCCTGATAGGCTGTTAAATCATCCCCTTTTATCCGACCAGGTTTTGGATATTATTAACTCATCTTTAAGACGTAGAACTAGGGTAAGATATAGAAAAATTATTGAGGATTTTAAAGAATGGAAGGTTTCTTTTCTGTCTAACTCACAGGGATCTGATACTGTTCCATTGGCTTTAGAATTTCTTACCCTTAAGTTTCATTCTGGCTTATCTGCCAGTACAATCAAGACATATGGTTCTGCTTTAAACTTCCTGATCCCCAATCTCACTCAGGATACCCTTTATTTGAGATTAATAAAAGGGTTATCGGTTTGCCGTCCATATACTCCACGCTACACATCTACTTGGGATGTAGATATCTTATTAAATTTCCTTAATTCATTGGACAATGCTAAAATTGATTTACGATGGACTGCTATTAAGTTGGCCTCTCTGCTGTCTTTGGCTCTGGCAGCTAGAGGAGCTGAGTTAACTCAAATTCATATTTCAGATCCTTGGTTGTCCAGGACTCCGGGAGGTTTCCATATTATACTTAAAGGCAGACAAAAAACATCCCATTTTTCTCCTGGTCCGGTAGAATTGGATTTGGTTCATGATCCTGCCAAACCAGGCTTATGTTTAGTCAGTTTGTTACAATCATACCTTCAACTTTCTTTGGCATTTAGAAATGATATCAGTCAATTATTCATCCCTTTCGTCCAGCCAAGGTTAATACAATTAGGGGCTGGATATTATCCGCTATGTCTTCGGCGGGTATCGATGTTTCTGTGTTTAAAAGCCATTCAATTAGGGGAGCTTCGGCTACCAAAGCAGCATGAAAGGGCCTTCCTCTCTCTATAATTTTGAAAGCTGCTAGATGGTTGTCTAGTAAAACCTTTGTTAGGTTTTACTGGAGACCATCGGAAGTTGAACGACTTCAGTTTCTTAGGACCACCACCAGGTGCGTGCCATTCTACCCACTAGCTTTGCTACGTGGTTATGCCTCCCGGAGGACAAATCAGAGTTTGCAGGAATCTATGATCTGCAAACTTTCTTTGTCTTAGGGATGAGCATAAACCTAGCAATAGCGCCCGTCCCACCCTCCCCTAGGTTAAGGGTTTTTGCCTGCTGGTGGTAGTTTTCTTTTCTAAACATAAGGTTAGTGGAAGCTATTTTAGCTTATTGATATCTGTCCTTTGTTTGTTTTTTACAAATTATAACCGCACTTCAAGACAAGACCAACAATCTAAGGATCCTCCTAAGTAGGAAGTTTGGATGTTAATAGTTTCGTCAGTATGAGATTCTCATGGATTTCCTGTTTAAAGAATTTGTTCACCGGGAATTGTTACAATGTCTATTTTCCCTTTATTGAAATCTTTTGTTACAATTTTGGAATGTATGTTTCCAGGGTTCATTCGATACTTTCCTGGATATTCAAAGTTTCTCCTTTTTCTGTTCAAGAAATGTCAAGCCTATCTTTTATGTCTGTGTGACACATTAAAAGATTTTCTTGTTCACCTGTATTATTGGCCATTCGCATTGCTTTCTTTCATGTTTAGGTGTTTAATCATATTCCTATACACTTCGGCCATTATTTATTTTTTGGTACTTTATGGGATGTGCTAACCATCCGCAGTTTCCCAATTTTAAAAAATCTGAGGTAATCAGGTTTCCCCGCGCTCAGCACGGATCACCTGATTACCTGATTGGCTGAAACGCTGTTGCTGTGTAGAAGCACAGCGCGAGCATTTTCAGCTGGCATATTTCTCCGGGAGGCTGCCGCATACCCACTAGCTTTGCTAGGTGGTTATGCTCATCCATAAGACAAAGAAAGTTTGCAGATCATAGATTCCTGCAAACTCTGATTTTTTTTTTCTAACTCAAACTCAGGTGGCGAATTTGACTTAGTCTCAAAATGAAAGTTGAACTCCTCGAGCTATTATCAAATTTTAATGAATATACCCAAGAAATTCAATTTATTCAGTGAATTTAAAACCACTAAAATGATCATTTACATATTGAAAATACATGAGAGAATCAATTCATAGCTAGCTATGGCACATGTGATGTGCAAACTATATTACCAATGACATTAAGCAATTAAATATGTATTGGCATGAAATATGTTATTGTAAAATAGTAGCATTCTTATTTGCATATACATTTGTAATGCTTTGCAGTGTGATAGACTCCAAGGAAATTCACACACAACAGGGAATATACCATCAGTGAATACAACATCTTATTTATATACTTTAAGACTTCTGCATTCAGTAAGCATGCCGATAAGGAATCAGATTCATGTCTTCATTTCCATATATTAATGGTCACATGCTTCAGAAACAAAACTGATATTTTGCATTATCTGTGAGTACATCTTTTGTATGTTTACTGATGATGATTTACCTTCTGTTTTCTGCATTTAGAACATAAATAGCAATGTTCACACTTTCTTCTACATCATATATTTTACACTAAAATACAAATATCACAAACTTAGAGGTAGCTACCTTCCCTGCTAGCAATCGCTCACACACATATAACACAAAATAGTATTTTGATTCCAAAGTAACAGGTTTTTGCTGTCACACAGAAGGAAATGCCCTGTAGTGCTGTAATATATCTCACTTGCCCTCCACAAGTTACCATCAACATTATATACCAAGCTCTGGGACAACATAATAATATAGGAAAAGTGTATGCCACCTAACTGTGTATGACACCTAAGATGCCACCTAACTGTCACATGTTTATATATAAATATATTTATTTTGTACTGTGTTGCAGTCCTTCCTTGTATGACAGGAAATAGGCCCAATTTTCTCACTATATGGTTTATCCCTCATTGATTCAGGTCCAACACATGCTCAATATTATAGAGAACTATTTGTGCAATCTAATTTACAAGCTCCCCATATGTAAAATATGGCTATGATTAATGTATACAGAGAGGAAGAAAAAGCCCCTTTTATTAATGTAGCTTTTCCATGTCAACCACCTCTTTACTCAATCTGTAATGGTCTGCCAGACTTACATCTAACTCGTTCAGCTGCCATAATATAGGTTCTTTTACATACTTCAACAATCTTTAAAAAGAATGTCCAGAGTTTTAATGTTGGCCATCAATGCCCTTAATAATTAAACCACACCTAAACATATATAAAAAAATTCTGACGTAGAAACTTTAATCTGTCACTGAACTTTACATTTTCACAAGTTGTGCCATCCTTATATTTTTATATAAGGTTATGTTCACTATATGTACACATTGCTTTTTCATTCAATTACATTGAACAGCACTGCAGTACAAAAGCAGTTTGCTTTATAAATAATAATATGCATGTGTTTTGTTTTGTACAATATTACCTGGTCTATAATTCTCTGACACCCTGGCTTAGAACATATGTTTTACTTGGAGGGGAATAAATCCACTGCTTTTGCCTGGACCAGAAAATTTCTGGAAGAAAATATAAATTATTCTCTTTTCCTAAATTGCTTTTCACTTCAGTTATACAGCCTTAGCTCTTGCCAGGAACATAAGGCTCCCTCGCAGAGATATAAATCTACTGTTCCTGATCAGAACCATGGTGTTCTAAACTATAAATTATTTCTTGTTCCTTGTGTTGTGTCTTATCAGCTCTAAAGCCTCAGTTCTTGCATGGATTTTAATACAATTCTAACACATTTAACAACTGAATAAACAGACATTTTTTTAATTCAATGTAGATTTTAATTTACTATATTTAACATGGTTTCCTACACTGAAATAGTGAAAAATGTTTTATACTTATACACTTGTAAGCATGCATAAATAAATGTATTTGGTAGTGTCGGATATTAATAACCATTAAAATATGAATACAGGTTATTAATTATGAATCATTAAAAATATGAAAAATTGATGATTCATAAATATGGGTCAGACCAAAAACATCCATATCAAGAATTCTTTATTTATATAGAGAGTTTGGATGACGTTTTTACTAAAGTAAAGCAATGCAACAATTATTAATAAAATAATAATTAATTTATTGAATATAAAATAAAGATCAAATGATAAGCAAAATAGCGTAACAACAAAATACAATATCAATAGATGTTAATTATAATTCACATGTATGACTTATAACAGAGGTGAATAAAATAAAACATGAATTATGCAACACTGTAGCTATATCAATATGCATGTAGTATATTTTACTATGCAGTTACGTTTCTGACCATAAGATGGCCATGGATTTTATTTAGATACAACCTACATTGATAATTATTAGTATTTAAAATAGTTAATGATAGTACACCATAATTACCTACAAATTACCAGCATATACTCTGCTTAGATAAGGTAATATTACTAAATCATATAACTACTCAAGGTGGCTATTTCTTAATCTGCCCGGTAAATGACAATGTATGTATTCTAGCTTAGACTTTAAGAATAAAAATCTTAGATAATCTCTGGAGATTAGATATTACATATTTGGGTAAATAGCTAGACTATAAGAACTTATGGTTCTTTGTAATATCTATAGGATATTCCTCTGGCTTCGTTCTGCAGAAAGGATGACAGATAAACACCAGGCTAAAACATATAGATCCCAGAAATTGTGGGATTTAAGTTTAATTTACCCTAATATATATGCTAATTACATCCATAAAAATTCAGATTATGCTAGAAACAAATTACCACATTTATACATTACTGGCAGAGGTTGGTTTGCAGTTGAGACTCCTTCCATTGAAGAATTGAGTGATGGGAGTTACTTCTGGGACTTAGCTCAATACTATGGGTATGGAGATTTCTATTGTTATAGTGAACATGTGCTATTAAAAGCCTCATATTCCTGTGTTCTCCCCAGAAGAAGAGCGACTCAGCCTGTTTCTAAAACATTCCCATCTCTCACCCCACTAGTGGCAGCTCTCCCAAAATCAGCCCCCCAGGTCTTTTTAGGTATGTCAGGTCCCCTCTACACCTCCAGTATCAACTTATCAACCAAAACTTATCTCAGATTCACACCCTGTTCTCTGTAACTTCTAGCCAATTAAAAAATGAATGGGTATAAAACAAATGAGATGATGTCATGATTTATAGCTATACCTGGATTGTGAGTAAAATATGAGCAAATATATATGTTGAAATATAGAAGTGTTAATACAATTTCAAATTGGAGTAAATATTCTTATCATTCCACATTAGATTAAAACTCATAATAAAATTTATACCACACTAATAAAACAATATTTTAATTAATATGTAGGATTAAGTATACTTTACATATTTATGAGTGAAGGTGTGATATAATTAGCTCCACCCTCAAGGCAGGCAGGACAGAAACCAAAACTATAAGGAAGCACCCCCCCACTAGCCTCCTCAGTCTTTTTTCTGTCCTCATAGGGATGTCAGGACATTTTTTTCTTATTTTTTAGTTCTTTCTTAAATTTGTTCCGGGAAGTTTCAGCCTCTTTCTTCCCGAGGTCATGTAGTCTTACCTTTACGGCCTCCATGATTTATTGATTCCTCCGTACACTTACTGCAAGTTGGTACTGGAGATGATCAGTTATTTGCAGAGGTGTTTCCTGCTTTTATTTACCGACATATCTGGGAATTTTGCTGGCTCTGGAATTCCTCAGTAAGCTTTCTGCAAGTGGTAGTGGAGATGCATTTTCTTATATATATATATTTTGTACACGGATGGATCCCCATTTCTGGAAGGTTGCCTTGTCTTTTTGTGTGTTTTTATTTCTGTTTTGGCCTTATTTTCGGCATTGGAACCCATATGCATTCCAACACCCCTTTTTTCTTCACTTCCACCTCTCCTTCTCCCCCTTGGTCTGTTTTTCAGGTGGTGGAACGCATATGCGTTCCACGCCTTTTTTATTAGTGTATCCCTTTTAGTGGAGTCGAGGGTGGAATGCATATGCGTTCCACATCTCCTCCTCACTTCCGTTTTTTGTCCTTGGAACGCATATGCTTTCCACACTTTAGTTTTGTCTGTTTTTGGCGCCTCCTGGGGAATACCCCCCCATTTTTATTTCCTTTTTAGGGGCCTTGGTGCTTCCTGGCAGTCTCCCTGGGATCCTTTGCTTCTTAAAACCTGCTTTGCTAGGTTTTTCATTCACCAGCCTCAGGTATGTAATCAGTCTCTTTTTTACCCCTTCTTCTTGCACTTAAATGCATGTTTTCTTATCTGAGTTGTTATTTTATTTTGTCTCAGCTTGCCTTTTCTTTTTATCTGACATGTCATCCTCATCTAAGAGGTCGCATTCACGTCAGTCTAGGTAAGTCTGTTTTTAATTTTATTTTTTTATAATAATTTTTTTTTTTTTATCCAGTCCTAGGCCAGAGCCAGACCCTGCCAGGAAGAGAAAGGAGAAACAGCCCGTTGCCTGGCCTGGGATGCCACATCTCTGCGGAGATTGTTTGTCCCATGCTTCGGTACCTCCGGATCCGTCTCCAAACCTAGTGCAACTTATTAACCAAGCCATGGAGAAAGGCTAAAAGGAATAGATGAGTAGATTCTTTATGCCTCAGCACGGTTTGCAGGAGGAGGATTTATTTAAGGAGTACCTAGATCCCGAAGATCCTATGGGAGCTGACAGTCATTATTCCTCAGTGGAAGAAGAAGGTGATACTGGGGTTGTCCTGGACTCCTCCCTTATTGACCACCTTATTGGAATGGTGAGAACTACCCTGGGTTTTGCAGAGCCTCGTCCTGTGGCTGTAGCAGGGGACACATATTTCTCTAATCTCCATAGAATACATCCATCTTTCCCGATTCATGATTCTATAGAGGAATTAATTGCCTCTGAGTGGAGGGCTCCGGATCATAAAGTCTCATCCAGACGGAGAACCGCTAAGTTATACCCAATTGCTGTAGAGATGCTGATCTCTGGACATCTCCTCCAGTTGTGGATGCCTCTGTAATTCGTGTTGTTCGACGGTCCACTCTGCCACTGGACGGTCCAGCTCAATGATCCTATGGAACGTCGGATTAAAGACTCGCTTACCAGATCCTATATGGCAGCAGGCGCTATTTGTCAGCCCACGGTAGCCGTGACCTCAGTCTCCTGGGCTTTGAAGTGTTGGATCCTTGATCTCAAGGAAGATATTGAAGGTGGTGTTCCCAGGGAGAAACTTTTGGACTGCCTCTCTGGCATTAAGTTGGTGGCAGAATTTTTTATTGAATCCTCTTCAGATATCGTGAATCTTGCTGCCAGATGCATGAGCATGTCTGTTTCAGCCAGAAGGGCCTTATGGTTGAAGCATTGGCATGCCGATAATGCTTCTAAAAATTCCCTGGTGTCCATTCCGTTTGAAGGAATGTTATTATTCGGTAAGACCCTGGAGGATGCCATTCATAAAGCTTCTGAGGAGACCAACGTTTTCTTGCCTCAAGAACGAAGATGCCTTCCCAGATCTGTTTTGAATGATCATCATAACTTTCATTCTTCCTTCCTTGACTCCAGACAAAACAGACCGGAAAAGGAGGTTGCTAGATACTGAACATGGAGAAGCAGATTCCGCAGTTCTACCAGAGGTAGATTCCCCACCTCTACATTTTGGGGAAAGTTTCAGTCCTGAAAGTCTTCCTGTCCAGGCTGCTCGGGTTGGGGCTCACCTTCCCTACCTTCCCTTCCCTTCCCTTTTCTGCAAACCGGCCTGGATCGTGGCTTGGGATTGAACTCCCTGCATGTTCAAGTTTCAACACTATCTGCCCTTACAATGGTTCGTTGTGCATTGGACCCTTTGATTGTCCATTTTTTCAAGGCTGTCCTGAAACTTCGTCCTCCAGCCCATTCATTTCAGACTCCATGGAACCTTCCTCTCGTCCTTCATGCCTTGGTGGATCCACCATTCGAACCTCTTCAGGATTCTTCTCTGTGGTTGCTAACTCTGAAGACCCTACTTCTGTTGGCCTTAACCTCCGCCAAACGATGTTCCGAGTTACAGGCTTTTTCGGAGGCACCTCCCTACACTGTGTTCTTTCCAGATCGAGTCATCCTCCGTCCTGTTCTGGATTTTCTACCTAAAGTAGTGTCTGCCTTTCACCTTAATCAGGAAACTGCATTGCCTGTCCCTCGACTCCAGAGGAATATCGCTGGCATACTTTGGACGTTGCTCGTTGTTTGAACTTTTACATTGCCACTTCCTCTCCTTGGAGGAAAACTTCTAGGTTGTTTGTTTTTCCACTGGGAATCCGCCGGGGTGAGGCTGCTTCCATCTCCACTCTACGTCGTTGGATCGTTGCTGCCATCTCCTGTGGTGTTACGTCTCCTGTTGTGTTCTAGTTCCCCCAGGTCTCACGGCACACTCTACTAGAGCTGTTTCATCTTCATGGGCAGCTGAGGCTGGTGCTTCTTTGGCATCAGTTTGCAGAACTGGTCGTCCAAATCTACATTCCTCCGGCATTACCGCCTGAACGTCCGTCAGGAGAAAAAGTCGTCCTTCACCCACTCTGTTTTGTCCTCTATCTCCTTTCATTAAAGCCCTTATTACTTGCAGTATTCCTCTGTCTGTTTTGTGTTTTTTTATTAGTGGGGGATTTTCAGCCCACCTCGGGGATATCTGCTTGGGTATGTCCCATACGTAACTGCTGCCATGGTTAGCCAGGAAAATTGAAAATTGTTTTATACTTACCATAATTTTATTTTCCTGGTTGTTATCCATGGCTGCAGTGAGTTTCCCTCCCTTTTGTTAGTTATTTTTTATGAGGAGCTTGGGACTTAGAGTGAGGAGGCTACTGGGGGGTGCTTCCTTATAGTTTTGGTTTCATTCCTGCCTGCCTTGAGGGTGGAGCTAACCCATACATAACTGCCATGGATCATAACCTGGAAAAGAAAATTACGGTAAGTATGAAACAATTTTCAATTATATTTTAATGAACGATTAGAATCAACTAGGTGTGTTTATAATAACCCTTATTAGATTCTTCACATCTAAAATCCAAATAATCTCAGTGTGTCTGTGTCTGTCAGTTTCTGCCAGTTTGGGTGGGCTAGCAAGCTGAAGAGAAGCCTCCTTCACCTCTTGTATGTATATAGACACAGCTGTGTCTGCATAAATACAATGGGATGTGGCTTAGAGTCATAAACCTTCCACTAACAAATCCCACCTTATTTGTTCCGGTGATATTATGAACTTATCAGTAAAATATTTGGTTTCAAATAACAGAGGTAGGAATGTGGAAGTTTCTTTTATCCTCAGGGACACAGAATAAGATTTAAAGACCCATAAGGATGTCCAAAACCTGACACAAAATGGAGGTTGTTTGCACCCATCTTGTTATCCTTGGCTTCTGCTTCATTCCTATGCACTATTCTCGAGATTACTGTTCAATACCTCTGACAGTAGAAAAATAAGAAACTCAAATAAGAGAAATTAACTTATGAATTAAATATTTTGTTTATGTTTTACCAGGAATGTATTATTCCATCTCTATTATTCTGTAGTGCCTAGTTGATTGCATGTCTGAATGTGTACAGGTAGATTGAGCTAAGAAATCTATGTAAGACAAGGTAACCGCTGTCACCTTATTTGTAACTGTGACCAGGTAGATCCTGTTTTTATCATTAGACTGCTTAACCAGGAAAGCCATCAGTTAACCCCAGTATGTGGTATTGTCAGTTAAGTAAGCTGCTTCCTTAGCATGGTAAATTAACCTATGGCTCTCACAGTGTCTGGTTGCCACTCCACATTTGTGTCCAAACCGGACATACATGTGGAGTGGTCAGGCTAACACTGTTCATTCCACCGCGGGAGGGGCAACATCCATGAACTACCCATTTTGATAAACATGACTGCTGATATTGTGAAATTCAAGTGGTAAGTTGAACCACAAAAAATTAAATTTCAGGGATACCAGTGTCCATGTTAAAGTTTGTGAAGGTCCATCAATTGTCCGATACAACATCTAGTAAATGTGCACCATGAATAATCCCGGTGCCTATCCTTGAATACCATGGAAGTTAGTAGATCATTGAGAGCTTCCACAGAGAACAAACTGAGAGAAGATAAGGAATTTTATGAAAGATAACTATAATATAAATGTTTATTTTGATTTTGTTTATTTATATCTTCTAAAGGATGGGCGTTGATTTAGCTACAACTGTGGTGTTTAAGCTACAATCACAATCTCTTACTTGATAAGGTTTAGAAAGGTACAGGAACATTTTAATGGTTGGCAATAGTTGTTTGCGATGGAGAAAATCCTACACTAAAAATTTAAATCTCTTGCAAATAACTATGAATTATGTTTTTCAGCAAATGAGACAAAAGATAGAAATGGAAAATCAAACCACAGTATATGAATTCATTCTTCTTGGATTTCAAGAAAAACCACAAGTGGAAATTGTGCTATTTGTTTTATTTCTCTTGGTTTATGTAATAACTCTGGCAGGCAATTTCCTTGTTCTGATGGCCATCTGCAAAAACTCAAGCCTCCATTCTCCAATGTATTTCTTCATTGCAAACTATTCCACACTGGAAACATTTCTTACCTCTAGTGTCATCCCAAAGGTTTTAATAAACTTAGTTTCTCCACTCAAGACAATTTCTTATATTGGATGCCTGCTACAATCCTTTTTCTATTTTTCCTTCGGAGTAACTGAACTTCTAATTTTGGCAATTATGTCAATTGATCGCTATGTGGCAATATGCAAGCCTTTGCATTATTCTACAATAATGAATAAAAATATGTGCGTGAATTTGAGTGTTAGCTGCTGGAGTATTGGTTTCATCTCAATTTTTTTGCCAACAATACTGATGTTTAGAATGGCATTCTGTAATGCCAACATCATTAACCATTTTTTCTGTGACAGTAATCCGCTGATGAGGTTGTCTTGTACAAATACAAGTATTATTGAAGTCATACATTTTTTCATCTCTTCTGTAATAGTCTTGAGTTCCCTTATGATTGTCCTATTTACATATCTTGACATTATTATAAAGATAATACAGATGTCATCTGTCTCTGGACGGCAAAAAGCCTTTTCTACCTGTGCCTCTCATCTGATGCTTGTAACTTTGGGTTATGGAGGAACAATATTCATTTATGTGACACCTAGTAAAAGCCATTCATTAGAAAAAAATAAAGCAGTTGCAGTCCTCAATATTTTTGTCACTCCTGTGATCAGCCCCTTTATATTCAGTCTACGTAATGAAAAGGTAAAAATAGCAATTAAAATAATTATTCTTAAAATATTAGGCATTTTTGAGAAGTGAAATTAATAGTAACTCTACCATATATTTATTTACATCTTACTAACACAAGTTAAGATATCAAAGAAATTATGGATTTTCCTGCAGCAATATGTTTTCAAAATGGTGAGCGATAAATTGTGTATTTCTTTTGTATTGTATCAGAGTTTTTATTAATTTGAGTTTTGTAGCTTATAAAATATTTGAAGGGTTATCAAAATGGTTTTGATAACTAAAGCATTGACAAAATATTATGGATAATTCAAAATGAGGAGGCGCTTACTTAAGTCATGTGAGAAGGTTAATAGTATTTTATATTTTTAAATAGCCACATTACCACCACTAATTATGTGGGACATTTTTTTTTTTTTTTACAAAGTATATGAATATTCATTTTGTTGTTTCATGTATAGATGTATAGACAAGAGTTAAAATGCAACTTTACATGTACTGTACATATATGGATCTCTTTTTATCAAAACCAAAGGTTGCGCCAGTATAAGAGTTATTAAATATGAATCTATTCACTAAAAGCAGGAATGATAATATGACATGCACAGTTTTCTTTCCTATTTTTTAATAGGTAGATAGCTAGACCTAATTTCTACAGAATCTATTTTTGTAAACACTATTCTGTAATGGACATGTGGCAAATAAAAGAAGGCCTGTAACTACATATCTTAAATTTAGCTTCTTACATTTGTATTCTATGAAAAATATTCAGCAGAGGAGAAGTATGCATTCCGTGGAACCCAATATATACATTAAAGATTTAGTATGTGCCTTTTTTAAAGTAATGTTTTAATTATTTTTTATTTATTTATTTGAGTAGTATAGTAACAAAATATCATTGATGCCTAGGGTCGTATATCATTTGGCATTTTCTCATCATCTCTTCTACTCTTGATCTCTTTCTTTCCATGTTATCAGACACTGGAAACAAGTAAAGTTTATATCACAACTTTACTGGGTACTGAAGAAAATTATATCTAGGGACATGTCTCATTAATTGAGCATAGTTCACATAATATTATCACTAGGATTGATCAACTACAACAGGTGTGGTTGAAGCAGCACCAACGTGGTATAGTTCCTGAGCCAGAGGCTCCACCAATCCTCCAAAATATAAATGAAGACATATGATCAATTTTTTGCAAGACGTTTGCTGAGTTTTTTCTATGGTAATACAAAGGGATGTATGTCAACCATGTCAAAGCATTTCCAATCAGACTGCATACCCAATAATCACTTTCAACAATGGCACATTGCCTCCACTGCACATGCTATTGATCATACTGCCTCCGCAGCACTTTCCACTTTGTCCCATTGCTCCCATTACACATATTATGGATCACACTGCCTCCGCATCTGTCAGACCCCAATTCCGTCCCATGCCTCCTGCATAGACTTCCTACCTGGTCCAGCCGACTCCAAGCACCTTGTGTCCCGCCGGGGGTTGCCACATGATCTGCAAAATGAGCAAGCCATTATGGAGCCTGCAGGGGTTGCTGATGCCATCCACGCCATAACCCAGCAACTCACGGCATTGGCACAAACAGTGCAGAACATCCAAGAGTACCAACAGACCCTTCACCCTTGGATTCAACTGCTCCAACAAATTATCCAAGAAGTGGCCCCACCACCACTTCTAGCTGCGGCAGCATTCCCTGGTGAAGGGGCAGTGGCAGTTCCTGAACCCCATGTGAAACTCCCTGAATGCTTCTCAGGAGATAGGAGTTTATATTGCTCCTTTATGACTTCTTGTGAATTACTGTTTGTACTGAAGGCCCAGACCTATGCCACCAACTACGTCAAAGTAAGGACCACTATCTCCTTATTATCTGGCGGTCTGATGTCCTGGGCTCACCACTTTCTCCAGGAGAACCACCCCTCCTTGGACACCTGGGCCGCATTCTGACAAGAGATGGATATGCTCTACGAGGAACCACATAGAACCTCTTCTGCTGAATCTATCATCCGAGCCCTGAAACAGGGCCATCGGCCAGTGGAGGTATATATGGTGGAATTCTGAGGAGTAGCGGTGGAGACCCACTGGAACGAACCAGCCCTACTCCATCAGTTTCGGCTGGGTCTTTCCAGACAACTCAAGGACAAAATTTCTGGAACCCAACTGGTGACAATTTGTCACCCAACTGGATCACCGCCTGCGGGAACTAAGTCAAGAATGGGCTGCCTCATCAGGCTCCATCACGCGTTATCCGCTTTTCAACCCTACACCTCCTGCACAGTCTAACTCCTCCCAGGAGGAGCCCATACAGATTGGAGCAACCTGGGGTCGCCTAACAGCCACTGAATTAACTCATAGGAGAGAGGCCAACCTATGTATGTATTGCGGGAAACCAGGACATACCATGCAAGTAAAACACAGCAAAAAAGATGGAGAAAGTGGCACTACAATGACTTAAACAGCTTGACGAGTTTCGAAATATAGCACTTACTCATACACCTACTTATTACTCACATATTAAAATCACCTTTTGCATTGACAACTGACTCCTGTGAGTGCCGTTTATACCTTCCTCTGTCGCTTGTTGTTTAATGGTGCTGGCCATGCATCTGTAGATGCACCGGAGGCAGTGAGTGGGGACACAGTTATTTGAAACACTTCCAGGGCTTGTGAGCCAGATTACCCGATCTTCTATCTAGCTCACCGTTCACCTGGTGGATGGGAATCCTGTACCATCTGGCCCCATCACAGAGGAGACTATTCCCCTCACTTTCACCGTTGGCACAAAACACCCCAAATTGTTTTGTCTTAATCTGGTTCAATCCCCACTGTTTCCCCTCATACTGGGACTCTCTTGTCTTCGCCAGCATGACCCTTATGGTCATTGGAGCACAGGGAAAGTCACATTTGCTTTTCCGTTTTGTCTTTACAAGTGTCTTCAACCCCATCACATTCATGCAGTACACAGCGAGCCTTCAGAACACTTCATTCACGAACCCTATCTTGCATTTAGCAAAGTCTTCAACAAAGAAGAGGCCGAACAATTACCACAACACCAGCCCTATGACTTTACGATTGACCTACCCCCACGGGCCACTATCCCCTTTCGCAGTATCTTTCCTCTTTCGGAACCCAAACTCGCTGTGCTCAAAGACTACATTGATACCAACCTACACAAGGGCTTCATACGCCCCTCCACCTCACCTGCAGGAGCAGGCATCTTTTTTGTAGGAAATAAAGATGAAGGTGTGCGCCCCTATGTTGGTTATAGAGAACCCAACAATATCACCATCAAAAATAAGCATTCACTTACTTTGATACCCGAGTTGATGGATCGGTTACGAGGAGCATGAATATACACGAAACTTGATCTCCTAGGGGCATACAACCTTGTCCGCATGTGCCATGAGGACGAGTGGAAGATGGGCTTCCAAACCAGGTGTGGCCACTATGAATATTGTGTCATGGCCTTTGGTCTTTGCAACTCTCCCGCAACCTTCCAATACTTCCTTTATTATGTGTTCTGGGACATGTTGGACTCCTATGTGGTCGTTTACCTGGATGACATCCTTGTATATTCATCCTCTCTATTCGAACATAGAAGACACATATGTCAAGTCCTCCAACTGTTACAGGACAACCATCTCTATGCCAAATTAGAGAAGTGTCACTTCGAAACCACCTCAGTGGATTTCCTTGGCTTTGTGATCAAACCCGAGTTAATTGAGATGGACCCCAAAAAGGTCTCTGCAAAGGTCTCCTACAATGGCCAACACCCACATCCGTCAAGGCGTTTCAATGGTTCATTGGCTTCGCCAACTTTATAATTTATAAATGGCTTCTCAAGGGTTGTACAGCCTCTTACCCACCTTACCAAAAAAGTCCCTCCCTTCATTTGGTCTTTCAGGGCACAACAGGCGTTTAACCAACTAAAACTTAAATTCACCTCCGCTCCTCTACTCATGTTACCCAACCCGGAGAAGGCATATTTCCTAGAGGAGGACACCTCTGACACAGCGGCAATACTCTCCCAACAATATGGATAAGAGAAGACCTATACCCTGTTTCTTTTTATTCGCAACGACTTTCCCCTGTAAAGATTAACTACAATGTTGGTGACAGGGAAATCCTGGCCGTAAAACTGGCTCACATGGAGACATCTCCTGGAGGGAGCACATCATCCAATCACAGTGTTTACGGAGCACTGTAATCTGGAATAACTGCACACTGTAAAATGCTTATGTCCTCGTCAAGCTCGATGGCCGTTGTTCTTCACCTGCTTCCGATTGCATATCACATATCGGTCAGGAGCTTAGAATAGCAAAGACGGTGCTCCCTCCTCGTGTTTGATACCTCCACCATAGAATCCCTCTCCAAGGACACTATTCTCCAACCTGATAATTTCCTAGCTCTTCAAACCTCACTCGTACAGGAGATCTGAAAACACACACAAGATCCCTCTCTATCAATACAGTTTCCTACCTTAAAACCATAACAGTCACTTTTATACAAGGATTAAAGTGTTTTTGTCCCAAAACCAGCCTGTATGACCACCTTGCAGGATATCCATGACCACCCTATGGCAGGACATGGAGATCTTCAAAAAACACTCCACCTCACTCAAAACCTTTTGGTGACCTCAAATGGCCCAAGACATCCACTGCTATATCAGCACCTGTGAAACATGTGCCCTATCCTGTTTGGAACCATAAGATCTCAGGGTTACTACAACCTTTGGCCATCCCTACTCAACCTTGGGAAGATATCTCAGTAGAAATTATAGTCGACTTTCCACCTTCACAACAATGCACCACAGCTATGGTCGTAGTGGACCACCTCACGAAGATGGCCCATTTTATCCCGGTACACAAACTTACCACGGCAGCAGAGACAGCTGATTTATTCATACAACATGTCTTCAGGCTACACAGAGTTCCTCGCACCATCCTGTCTGACCGAGGCTTTCAATTCACCTCTTGGTTGGAAAGCTTTCAGTCAAGCTCTTCAACTACAGAGCCTTTCATCATCAGCCTATCATCCCAGTACATATTCTGGAATGGTACCTTCTATGTTAAACTAACCATCTACAGGACAACTGGTTTAACTTATTACCTCTAGCCGAGTATGCCTACAACAACAGAATCCAACATTCCATGGGCATGTCTCCCTTCAAAGCCAATTATGGTTTAGACTCTGGCTTTTCTTTTGACCTTCCTCGCACCTCCACTGTACCTCTAGCAACTGATTGTCTTTGTATTCTTCAACAGGGTTTTTCTACTATAAAACCACTCATACCAAAAGCACAAGATTACAAGAAACAGGCTGACCATCACCGAATACCGGCTCCCGAATACCAATTTGGAGAACAAGTATGGCTTTTATCTGCCCATATCAAAACAGTAGATCTGGCCAGGAAGCTAGGCCCGAAATTCCTAGGTCCATTCAAGATCACAGCCTTGATCAGTCCTGCTGCATTTCGTCTTCGTCTCCCAGTTTCATGGGGCATCTATCCCACTTTCCACATCTCCCTTCTAAAGAAATGTCTTCCCAACTCCTTTTTGGGGAGGGCTCAACTACGTCCACCTCCTATTACCATAGATGCTACAGAAGAGTATGAAGTGAAAAAGATATGCGATTGGAAGATTTAGTCAAGTGGAAAGCATATGATCCTGAGGAGAAGACCTGGGAACCGGAGAACAAGGTGCACGCACCTGACTGAATAAGTGTCTTCCACAGATCCCATCTGGATCGTCCAGCCCCTAGGCCCCCCCGGAGGAGGCATGTAAGGGGGCGTGTCCCTACTCCCTACTTCGTCCAGCCAACTCCAAGCACAGTGTGTCCCACCGGGGGGCCACGTGATCGTGTTGTAGACCACATCCCCAGAATGTAGAATGGCCTGCCTCACACACCACGAGCACAAGTGTCAGTCTGATGGCAGGGGGCATGGCCTGCGGACCGGTTGCATGCTCCCATTGGAGGATGCACGGGAGGTGTGGAGGAGGGGCAGGTCCTACTCCTGTCTTCACTATCTGGCTAAAGCCAGAGGGGGGTGACAACCTGCAGGATGGTGGGCAGAGCTAAGGTCCTTGCACCCAATTTAAACAGCAAGCACTGGTCATTCAAACTAGCTAGTAGTGTGGCTACTATCTCTACATTGATCCCTACCCAAGCCTACAGACCTTATTACCTTGTTACAATTGATCTCACGGCTACTGAACCCTTGGATTGTATTTTGTACTATGTTTACCTCTCCACTCCTGACCGTGGCTTACCCAGTATCAACCCAGAACCTTTTCGGCCTGCATTGACCCTACAGACTGTATTTGACATCGCTCTGCCTACTCCCTTGGCACTGTTGCCCTCCAGGCTATTCTTAGTGTGTGTTCCACCTAGTGCCATCACCCCTGCTTTACGCTCCCAGGTGCAAATCCTGACAGCCCCAACTGCATTTTATACAATGTCACACTGCCCCAACTGCATTTTATACAGTGTCACATTTCACCCACAACACTTGGCACTGTGGCACACTGTTAACACAGAACTTGGCATGGTGTCCCACTGCCATCAGAGCACTTTAAACAGTGTCACATAGTTCCCATATGACTTTGCAACATGCCACATTAACTCACATTACTTGCTCCATTGCCCCACATAACTTCCCCAGTGTCACTTGGCCCTACAGTGTCATTTTGTCCCATATAACTTGCCACACAGACCTTGCTACAGTGTAATTTTACCCCATAGACTATACCACAGTGTAACTTTTCTCCTTAGTATATTCCATCATATATCTGAGAACATGCTAATGTGCAACTTTGCCCTCGAGAACACTCCACAGTGACGCTTTGCCCCTTAGAACATACCATAATGTAATTATGCTTTGAGAACATACCACATTGTCACTTTACTGCTTAGAACATGCCAGGGATAGGCACCAATATTGTTAATGTTGGCCCTTAACAAGACTTTGTGAGAGACAATTTAATGATGTTCTGTACATGTTTACAGACCTTGCCATAAAAACTTGTTTAGCTTCCAATAGTATTTAGTTTGACAGATACAGACAGTTATAGTTAGACTGAAACAGTATCATACAGAGGTTCACATACACACACACGGTCACACAATGGCATATTAACACAGTGGCACATATACACACATAAAATGTCACACAGTGGCACACACAAAGTGTCATATACACAAACCATGTCATACACAGTTATGCACAATTTCACACGCACAGTCTCACATATACACACAGTGGCACATGCATTTAAAGTGTCACAAACACAAGATGAAACATACAGCAACTTTATTATCATGGTTGTAACTATAAACCACAGGGATTGAATTGACCCCAGGGCCTTCAATTTCACCA
The DNA here is from genome assembly GCA_036172795.1 of Pelodytes ibericus. Taxonomy (NCBI): domain Eukaryota; kingdom Metazoa; phylum Chordata; class Amphibia; order Anura; family Pelodytidae; genus Pelodytes; species Pelodytes ibericus. The sequence continues at coordinate 115,071,700 of CM069860.1, forward strand.
AGGAATATATCACCCACTTCCCACAGTGCCAGCTTTGCCACAAACAACTTGTCAGTGCCAAATATGTCCCCAAACAACTTGCCAGTGCCATAGTTACGAACAGATTGACATGGCCATCTTTACTGCCAAACAGCATATCAGTGTCACCGTTGTCCCCAAACAGATTACCAGTGTCACTCCACAAGTGGCTTGTTGGTGTCATATTTTCCTCAAACAGATTATAAGTGATATTGTTGTCTTCAAAATGCTTGTTGGTGCCATATTTGGCACCAGTTTGTCAGTGTCATATTTAGCTTTCAAATAGCTTACCAGTGCAATTTTTTACCCCAACCAGCTTGCCATTGCCATAGTTTCCCCAAATGACTTGCCTGTTTCTTAGTTGTCACCAAACAGCTTGCCATTACCATATTTGCCATCAAACATGTCAGTGCCATCTTTGCCTCCAACCTGCTTGCCAGTACAGTTGTTAGTTCCATCTGTGTGCCCAAAACAGCTTGTCAGTGCTCTATATGTCCCCAAACAGCTTGTCAGTTCCACATTTTCCTACAGTGTGTCAGTGTCTTGTTTGTCCCCAAACAGTACAGTATGTCAGCACCATATTTACACCCAAACTGCTTTTCAGTGCTCTCTTTGCTCTAGTCAGGTTGTCTGTGTGCCAGCTTATAAGCACTATTTTTGGCTTTAAATATGTTATCCAGCTCTTCAAGATGAAACCTGTACCTGTGAAATCAGACAAAACAGAGGAAACACATAATGCTGATTCCATGGCCAGTGCTGTATAAATGCTTCGGTGGGCAGAGCCTCCAGGTCCGTCTTCCAACTGTAAAACAGATTAAGTTGGACATTGAGCCTGGAAGCAAAAAGATCTATACTGAATGAGCCCCATGGATTTTTTGCCCCATCAGATTCTGTATGCTCATTGGAGGGCTTAGCCTTCTTCCAGGAGCGAGTCTATTTTGCCACTTTCTCAGAGGCAGGTGAAACCTTGCTGGATTTCTTAATTTTGGAGGCTGAAGGCGTAATTTGACGTGCTTTTTTAACATATTTGTACACATTTGTGCCCTTCAGGTTTTGTGCCAGACATAGCAGATGATAAAAGGGCTGCAGAAATAGACTGTGCATTAGTTGAGGGCACTAGTCCCATTGCAGAGTGAATAGCTTGTGACACCAATTTTGCCATGGTATTATCCAACAGCACTCAAAATTCCTCAGAATTTATAAGGTCAGTGTGGGTATCATCAACCTTATGCTAAGTGACTCCTATGTAAGTAGTGTGGGAGTGAGAGGAGGAAGCCTCAGTTTGTTGAGATTTATGGCTCTGCATGAGTCTGGAGAAACAACTGATACACAGTACCTATAAGAGAACTTGATGCAGACAGGTATAGTTAACAGCATTGAAGTGGATGTCAAAGCAGTGATGAACAGGAGAGGACCAATGCTTTAGGGGCAATGGAAGAGATGCACAGAATAAACGTTGCTCTGATGTCACTGAGGCAGGAAAATTTTGTGGGAGTGTACAGGAAGAGTGAAGTGTTATGCACCGGACACATACATCCCGTGGCAACAGTGAAATGGCCACCGGAACATGAAACACGTGCGCTCTGCAGCCAAAAGAAACAAAACTTCGACTAACAGGTGGAATGACTGAAGGACCTAAATAAATATAGGTAGGTGACGCGTGTTCAAGTGTGCATGCGTCAACCGAACAAAAGGACAAAATACAGGTGAAAAACGGTTAAATGAGAAAGCACACTAAGATGGTTGCAATGTACTGCGCAAGTGCAGGCAGGCAAGTGGGAAAGCTTACTCAATATCAAGAAAAAAAACAGAGGAAGGGAAGGGGACACAACGGACTCCAGTATATAGGAAGTGACTAGGCTGACACTCTTACATATAGGGGAGGGGTGGGCTATGTTTACTTGTTCTCATTGGTTCATTTTTTATTCAATCTCTTCTTTGCTTCTGAGGGAATAAAAATAGAGATATTGCATAATAGGAGCCTCTGTTGCTTTATAAATCTGATAATGAGACCGGCACAGGTAAGACATTCCAAATGGAAACATTTCACATTAAATAAACTATTTTGTAAACCAATCAGAATATAGGTGAAATTGAATCCGGACTATTAAACCAGAATAAATATAAGAATAAATCAATCACAATATTGTGATATAGGTATAGCTTTTTATAAAGTGATTTTCCATGTATATGAAACTTAAATAAGAATACCACTGTCTCTTTAATGTGTTGAGCAGATTCAAAACAGCCACATTAAGACATTAAGGTGGTTCCTCTCAGGAGATTAGATACGTCTTCACCCTAACTACTACTTTGTTTTGGAGATATGCATTTTTTCCCTGCACAATTTAATTATTTAATTGGATACATAACAGAAATGATTTGTTACTCCCACTGGACAATCCTCAAGGTTTTATTTAGCTATCAAAGACATGCATCAGTAAGACATACACAAACAGTCTGAAAACAGGACACTGTTTTTTCTCAGGCCCAGATTATTTATAATGCTAGATAATAAACTTTATGTCTCCAGCTCCTTTGAAAAAAAAAAACAGTGGGAAAGTTTGCAAAGGTGTTAATTGTTCAAAGGGCACTAAGCTTTGACATCCTATAGCAAATAATATGGATTTGAAAGAAGGGGTGAGTTACATGGAACATGAAACCTTTGCTTTTGCTTTTTTACTGGATCTTTGACAGCAGAAATAGGGAAATACTCGTGTCGTTATACAGAGCACTGGCAGAAAGAGGGAAATGCTCATGTCGTTCTACAGAGCACTGGCAGAAAGACCCAAATGCTCATGTTACTGTACAGAGCACTGGCGAGACCTCACTTCGTAGGACTTGGGGTTGATTTTTGGTAGTATGTTGTACTATTATGGCAGAGTATAAATGTAGACAAATATGGATAGAATCAAATGACCAGTTTCAGACACAAATACATATCTTGCAACAAATACTCATTAAATACTGCTTTAACAATATTTTTACTGGAATTAATATTTTTTTTTACTGCAATTAACTAATATCCATATAACTGCAAACATTTGACACCTTCATGGATCTGGCATATTTCAAATGACTTAATACCCCCTTTAGCTAGAGAGTAATCCACAATACTATACCATAATTCTGTAGGCAGACAATGTTTTAGAACAGCAGGAAATGATAGTAGGATGCTCATACCCTTATAAAGAGAATTGGTGAGACCTCACTTGGAGTATTGTACATTGTACTGGAGACAGCAGAGAACTCCATGAGCCAATGCTAAACTGATTCATGGACTGCAGGATAAAACTTACCATGAACAGTTAAATAATTGTAACATAAATAGCTTGAAAATTGATGAGACAATGATAGATATGATATGACAGAAACATTTAAACACATAAAGGGAATCAACACAGTAAAGGAGAAGAGTATATTTAAAAGAGGACATAAACTTAAATTAGAGGTGCAAGGGTTTAAAAGTAATATCAGGAAGTATTACTTTGTGGAGAGGAAGGTAATGCACAGAATAGCTTTCCATACTAGATGGGCTGATTTTATATTTGTATGTTTTTATAATGTGTTCAGTAGCAAAATATAAAAAAAAAAGGCCTACCTTTCACAACAGGCCAAGGAATGGTCCTCATGAATACATAATTTGCTTTTTAACAGCATTTTGGATTTTGTATGTTAAGTATATATATTTTGGATGATTTGTGAATAATGTTTGTTCCTGTTTATGTTTGAGCTAAAACATATAAAATAAATTATATTCTTCATTGTGAGATGAGGAGGGCAGAATGTATATCAAAGTTTTAGTGTCCGAGAACTCCACTAGTTGCCTAGCTTTACTTTATTCATAGATATATATTAAATAGTTTAATTACAATTTGAAAATATGACATATTTAATAAAAGTATAACGCCAGGAACTGTTGTATTACATTTAATTGAGCATATGCAAAATATATTACATAAACAATAAAATATAATAGAAATAATCCAATTGCATATGTTTACATCTGCAGACAACGGCTCAAAAAAATGAAACAGTGGTCACAGAATTTCTTCTCCTTGGTTTCAAAAGCCTTCAAAATGTCAAGACACTAATTTTACTTTTATTTTTGACTACTTACATTTTGACGCTATCTGGAAATATGCTAATAATTGTACTAGTATCAGCAAGCAGTCGTCTTCATTCTCCAATGTACTTTTTTCTTAGCAATCTATCTTTGTCTGAAGTTGCTTTCACTACAAATATTGTTCCCAATATGTTACAGAGTTTATTTTCGGGAGATGCTGCCATTTCATTACCTGGGTGCTTTACACAGTATTATTTTTTCAGCTCTATGGCCACAACTGAATGTGTGCTTTTTGCAATTATGTCCTATGACCGATATTTGGCAATATGCAACCCCTTGCGCTACACAGCTTTGATGAACTTTAAACTTTGTGCCCAACTAGTTTTATGGGCATGGTTAGCTGGCTTTATTATATCAATGATAACTCTTGTTTTGCTATGTGAGGCAGATTATTGTGGTCCTAATGTAATAGATAGTTTCTTTTGTGACCTTACACCATTAATCAGACTTTCTTGCTCAGACACATTTTTAGTAGAAATTGAGTCTTTTTTATTTGCTGCTATAGTTACTTTGTTTCCATTCGTTTTTATCATTGGAACATATATCATTATCATCTACACTATTGTCCAGATCCCTACAGCTACTGGTAGAAAGAAAGCTTTCTCCACCTGTAGCTCTCACCTTGTAGTTGTATCCACATATTATGGAACCTTGATTACTATGTATGTTGTTCCATCCCAAGAACAAATATTCAATATGAGCAAAGCTTTGTCCTTGCTGTACACAGTAGTGACTCCCCTGCTAAACCCAATTGTATATAGTCTTAGAAATCAGGAAATCCAAGCAGCATTAAGGACATTGTTGAACAAGGTAAAGGTTATTCCAAAATTTTAATTGTGTCCTAATAACATTATGATTGACAGAACACATGGGAAATTAACAATATGTGTTTGAAGAATTGATACATTGTTCCTTTAATGTTTCACAGTATTGTATCACATGTTGTCAATATGGTTAGAAACACATAATACCCAGCTTATGTTATAATTTTATATATACATATATATCTATATATATCTATATATATATATATATATATCTATATATATATATATATATATATATATGTATATATATATATATATATATATATATATATATATATATGTGTGTGTGTGTGTGTGTGTGTGTGTGTGTATGTGTGTGTGTGTGTATAGAAACACACCTTTAACAAATATTGAAAATGATTTTCAAGTGTTCCTACATTGTTCTAAAGGATACTTTAGAAATACATTTCCTAAGTGTTATATCTTAAATATGTACCCGAAATTTCTAGAAACCAAAAAAATACTAATCTAAATTATGTATTCCTATTAACATTAATTTATTAAGATACAAAAAAAAACATGTGTGTGGTTGAAGCTACAAACTGAATAGAATTTTTTATGTACCATATTGTTTAACAGGTTTTTGTTATGACAATTCTGGTGTTTATATATATTTGTGCATTCATATGCTCATTAATATTGTGATCACATGTTCCTATCAAAGGCCAACTAATTATTTTCTATTTATTGTTTGGAGTGTACCATAGTTTTATGTACCAAATTATCGGTCAATTTAAGTTACTGATGATTTTGGCGTTCATTATGTACATTTTACCATTAATATTATGAACACATATTCCTATTAAAGGCCATATAATTTTGTGCTGCTTTTACTGACCTCTCTTTTTTCTATTGAGATTGTTAACTAGCTTTTTTTACAACTATGGAGTTTGTCCCTTTTGTTAAACTCTAGTTTAAAAAATTTATTCTGGAAGTAGCTGTTCCGCAGATAAGAAAATCTGTGAAGTGGGTGTGCTACATGTCTCATTTAATTCCATGAGACAACTGGAAAAAGACATACCATAAAACAAGGTGAGTGAGGATTCTGCAAAGATAAAGTAGGCAACATGGTAGATTAATGACATGAGAGAAGATCCATTCTGATTTTAAGATGTTAAAACGTATCTCTATAAATTTGTATTCAGTATGTAAGTTAACAATAGAAAAGACATTTATAGACACAATTATACACCACAAAGAATAAGTATTGATTGCTCCCCATTCCTGTATCAGCAGGTTTAGGGGCAAAGAATCATGCAGATTAGAGGGAAAAAATTAAATAAAAATAAAAACGACAGTACAAACATTTGTGACTTGAGGTTAGGGAATGGAGAGTCAACAGCATGCTTAAATGAGGATATCGGATTAGGGGATCACTGGGTGACTAGAGAGAATCTGTCTTAGGCCCAAAATCTAGTATAAGTTATAGGTGGATCCAAGGGTCCTAAATTCTAAAATATAGGGAAAGGTTATAATTATTCAGGTATATAGCCTTTTCCATTATGCATTGAAAATGTAATTGGTTCTTAATCTTTTTAATGGAAGGGGTAGTGTATATTTTTTCCAATTTCTGGCAAACACATTATTTAAAGGCCATCAAGGTATGGATAATTAGATATAGTGAATGGTTTGGTAGATTTGTGAGGCTCATATGGAACAAAAATCATTTGATAGATAGATCCCCTATGTCCAGATGGTTTTCAATAAATCTATTATACCCTCTTTTAACGTTTCCAACTTTGGACATTCCCCACAGATATGCAATAGGGTCCCTATCCCTTCACCACACCGCCAACATTCTTTAGAAGTAGAGCTTTGAAATTTGCATAAATGGCTTGGGGTATGGTTCCATCTGTGGAGGATTTTTAAGTATTTTTTGGGATATTTACAACATGGACTGATTTGCACAATAAATTAGTGGCTGTCAGCCATTCCACAGCCCAATAGCTTATACCCAGATCAGTCTCCCATTTCTTCATTGTTTTGCCAACATTGTTATAGTTTAGTTAAAGGGCCCTGGAGTACCCTTTCTATTGGGGAATCCACAATAATCTGAACCTTAGACAAAAATCCAGCAATTCTCAAATACTTAAACACATCTTTAGAAGGGATTTTAAATCTATCCTGAAGTTGTGAAAAGGTGAGTAACTGGGATTCACAATATAAATCCCCCAAAAGGTATATAACTGCATTGAGCCAGTTTCTAATCTAGAAATCCTCCATAAAGTGCCTCAAAATAGAGAGGGGCGTAAATGGAAAAAATTGCCCCTTGGAGTAAAACCTTTTCTTTACCTCTAATATAGAATTAAATGTTTGGATGATGATAGGATTTTCTATAGTTTCTATAGTTTCTATTAGTTTCTTAAAGATAGGGAGATCTAACCAGAACAGCGAGGCGAGACATGTCACGCCACATAAGAATATTTCATACTTATACCACCATGTCCCAAAGGATCTTTAATCACACCACGCGAGTCAAGGTCATTGACAAAGTTGGAAACAGACATGCCATAAAATGAGGTGAGTAGGGATTCTGCAAAGAGAAAGTAGGCAACATTGTAGATTACTGACACGAGAGCAGATCCATTCTGATTTTAGGATGTTAAAACTTGTCTCTAAAGAAATTTAAATTTTTCATTCATTCATAGACAACATCTGTCTTGTGATTCAGAGATCCACAGACAGCATTTATGAGTTTCTAGAGTCAGCATTCTTTTGATATTTCATCTTGACCTCAGTAATGCTTATGTATTCATGCTAATTTACATAATGTGACAGTTGATTTGCATAGACTGAAAACTTCACCTTTCTGCGTGCATGGAAAGCAAACACTGGAACTTATTATCCAACACAACTGCTCTTAGATTTGGTCTGGGAATTTTCTGGTGCTGCAAACCATGCAGTAGCTTAGGTTGATGGACTGGAGATTATTAATTTCACAAGGCAATACAATGAATGCTATGTTCTTTATAGAAAGAAGGCGTACAAAAAACCCCTGAAAGGCCACATCAGTCCCCCAGTGTTCTGCTGAATATTAATGGCTTTGATCTTTCTTGGTCAGGATTTGATCTTTCTTGGTTAGAATGCTTTAGATGCAAAACCTACTAAATGACACAAAGGGTAGCCTTTAAGATTTACTTTAATAAATCTCCCTATAACATAAACTTATTATGAGAATCTTAGTTTTGTTAGTCAAATGATCCAGAACCATAACAGGTAGGGAGAAAACAACAGCAGTCTTGCTTATGGTGCAAACAAGAACCACAATAATCTGCCTAAGATACATGAAGCAAATAGAAAGAAAGGTGAAGTGAACACCCTGTGCTAAATAAATGAACTTTTTTCATACGTGAAAAAATGCAGCTGCTTACAAGTACTCCTCACATTACTTATGTATAGAAATAGATAGGGAAGTGGGGCAGCGCTGGATTTACACATGAAACAATAGAAACTCAAGAAAATCATAATGTAATAAGTACAGTACAGATATACAGATGGTGTTTTGATAATGTATAATATCACACTCATAAAACCAGGTGAGTGTCAAGCATCTAACCAAACGTGGTCCATGATATCTGGAGAAAGTATCTCTGTGCAAAAGAAATTAAAGGCACATAGGGCAGTACAGTTGTGATATAAAAATGGCCTCCTTTATTGGAGCAACTTACAAGAAGAAGAGCCCACAAATTGGGCTAAAACAGCAAAAGACGGTCTAAAAAATAGTCCTCTGTAGAATGTAGTTAGTAGAAGCCTTCTGATGAGTTTCACCGAGTGCAGTCCCAGTCGGGACTGCTTCCTCAGGTACCTGATTCCCCTGGATCACGTTTGGTTTGATGCTTGACACTCACCTGGGTTTGTGAGTGTGATATTATTCATTATTAAAACAGCATCTATACTGTACTTATTACATTATGATTTTCTTTGTGTTTATTTTGTATCAAATATACATGAAGAGAAGTGACTTTTATATGCAAAGCCAGAAACCTGATCATACACAGGTGAGGAGACTGTGGAATACAGGCTGGAAAACTGTTAATGAATAGGGCCAGTAACATGAAAGTCAGGCTTCAAGTCCTGGTGAAGTCAGTTCCTGACACCTCAACTCACATTTTAGTGAATAGCCCCCTAAATCCAACTCAAACTCCAAACTCAACCACTCTTTATCTTTTATTGAATATCATTTTTCAATGTATTCAATGGGAGGTGGAGTTGAGGTCAAGATGGTAGTGGAGTTTTATTTAGTGAATAGCTCATGGTGGTCAAGTTGGGAGGTTGAGTTTAATTTTTAGACAAACTTGACCCCCTAGCTCAACCACCTTATACAAAATAGACATGTGCATTCGTTTTCGGACGAATGCATTTTCGTCCGAAAATAGCATTTTCGTCCATTCGTCCGAAAAACGAAGAACGAAAATGCTAAGCTAACGAAAGCCGAATGAACGAATGGTTAATAAACGAAAATCATTCGTTCATTCGTCCATTCGTAGTACTATTGCATTCTATAAGCCGAAATAGAGTCGGTTTATAGAATACAATAGCATTTAACTATACGGAGACAGAGTCTCCATTCATAAAATTATGAATGGAGACTTTGTCTCCGTATAGTTAAAAGCCGACAGCCTATAAACCGAACGTTCGGTTTATAGACTTTCGGCTTATGGAATATATGTATTCCTATTGCTATTCTATAAACCGAACGTTCGGTTTATAGAATAGCAATAGGAATACATGTATTCCATAAGCCGACAGCCTATAAATCGAACGTTCGGTTTATAGGCTGTCGGCATTTTACTACACGGAGACAAACTCTCTCTTTTAACTATACGGAGACAAAGATCTCCATTCATAATTTTATGAATGGAGACTCTGTCTCCGTATAGTTAAAAGCCGACAGCCTATAAACCGAACGTTCGGTTCATAGGCTGTCGGCTTTTAACTATACGGAGACAAAGTCTCCATTCATCATTTTATGAATGGAGACTTTGTCTCCGTATAGTTAAAAGCTGACAGCCTATAAACCGAACGTTCGGTTTATAGGCTGTGGGCATTTAACTATACGGAGATAGAGTCTCCATTCATATGAATGGAGACTTTGTCTCCGTATAGTTAAAAGCCGACAGCTTATAAACCGAACGTTCGGTTTATAAGCTGTCGGCTTTTAACTATACGGAGACAAAGTCTCCATTCATAATTTTATGAATGGAGACTCTGTCTCCGTATAGTTAAAAGCCGACAGCCTATAAACCGAACGACTTTCGGTTTATAGACTTTCGGCTTATGGAATACATGTAATCCTATGGCTATTCTATAAACCGAACGTTCGGTTTATAGAATAGCCATAGTACTACATGTATTCCATAAGCTGAAAGTCTATAAACCGAAAGTCGTTCGGTTTATAGGCTGTCGGCTTTTAACTATACGGAGACAAAGTCTCCATTCATATGAATGGAGACTCTTTCTCCGTATAGTTAAGTGCTCACAGCCTATAAACCGAACGTTCGGTTTATAGGCTGTCGGCTTTTAACTGTACGGAGACAAAGATCTCCATTCATAATTTTATGAATGGAGACTCTGTCTCCGTATAGTTAAAAGCCGACAGCCTATAAACCGAACGTTCGGTTTATAGACTTTCGGCTTATGGAATACATGTAATCCTATGGCTATTCTATAAACCGAACTTTCGGTTAAAAGCCGACAGCCTATAAACCGAACGTTCGGTTCATAGGCTGTCGGCTTTTAGAGTCTCCATTCATATGAATGGAGACTTTGTCTCCGTATAGTTAAAAGCCGACAGCTTATAAACCGAACGTTCGGTTTATAGAATAGCCATAGTACTACATGTATTCCATAAGCCGAAAGTCTATAAACCGAAAGTCGTTCGGTTTATAGGCTGTCGGCTTTTAACTATACGGAGACAAAGTCTCCATTCATATGAATGGAGACTCTTTCTCCGTATAGTTAAATGCGCACAGCCTATAAACCGAACGTCCGGTTTATAGGCTGTCGGCTTTTAACTGTACGGAGACAAAGATCTCCATTCATAATTTTATGAATGGAGACTCTGTCTCCGTATAGTTAAAAGCCGACAGCCTATAAACCGAACGTTCGGTTTATAGACTTTCGGCTTATGGAATACATGTAATCCTATGGCTATTCTATAAACCAAACTTTCGGTTAAAAGCCGACAGCCTATAAACCGAACGTTCGGTTCATAGGCTGTCGGCTTTTAGAGTCTCCATTCATATGAATGGAGACTTTGTCTCCGTATAGTTAAAAGCCGACAGCTTATAAACCGAACGTTCGGTTTATAGAATAGCCATAGTACTACATGTATTCCATAAGCCGAAAGTCTATAAACCGAAAGTCGTTCGGTTTATAGGCTGTCGGCTTTTAACTATACGGAGACAAAGTCTCCATTCATATGAATGGAGACTCTTTCTCCGTATAGTTAAATGCGCACAGCCTATAAACCGAACGTTCGGTTTATAGGCTGTCGGCTTTTAACTGTACGGAGACAAAGATCTCCATTCATAATTTTATGAATGGAGACTCTGTCTCCGTATAGTTAAAAGCCGACAGCCTATAAACCGAACGTTCGGTTTATAGACTTTCGGCTTATGGAATACATGTAATCCTATGGCTATTCTATAAACCAAACTTTCGGTTAAAAGCCGACAGCCTATAAACCGAACGTTCGGTTCATAGGCTGTCGGCTTTTAGAGTCTCCATTCATATGAATGGAGACTTTGTCTCCGTATAGTTAAAAGCCGACAGCTTATAAACCGAACGTTCGGTTTATAGAATAGCCATAGTACTACATGTATTCCATAAGCCGAAAGTCTATAAACCGAAAGTCGTTCGGTTTATAGGCTGTCGGCTTTTAACTATACGGAGACAAAGTCTCCATTCATATGAATGGAGACTCTTTCTCCGTATAGTTAAATGCGCACAGCCTATAAACCGAACTATCGGTTTATAGGCTGTCGGCATTTAACTATACGGAGATAGAGTCTCCATTCATATGAATGGAGACATTGTCTCCGTATAGTTAAAAGCCGACAGCTTATAAACCGAACGTTCGGTTTATAAGCTGTCGGCTTTTAACTATACGGAGACAAAGTCTCCATTCATAATTTTATGAATGGAGACTCTGTCTCCGTATAGTTAAAAGCCGACAGCCTATAAACCGAACGACTTTCGGTTTATAGACTTTCGGCTTATGGAATACATGTAATCCTATGGCTATTCTATAAACCGAACGTTCGGTTTATAGAATAGCCATAGTACTACATGTATTCCATAAGCCGAAAGTCTATAAACCGAAAGTCGTTCGGTTTATAGGCTGTCGGCTTTTAACTATACGGAGACAAAGTCTCCATTCATATGAATGGAGACTCTTTCTCCGTATAGTTAAGTGCGCACAGCCTATAAACCGAACGTTCGGTTTATAGGCTGTCGGCTTTTAACTGTACGGAGACAAAGATCTCCATTCATAATTTTATATATGGAGACTCTGTCTCCGTATAGTTAAAAGCCGACAGCCTATAAACCGAACGTTCGGTTTATAGACTTTCGGCTTATGGAATACATGTAATCCTATGGCTATTCTATAAACCGAACTTTCGGTTAAAAGCCGACAGCCTATAAACCGAACGTTTGGTTCATAGGCTGTCGGCTTTTAGAGTCTCCATTCATATGAATGGAGACTTTGTCTCCGTATAGTTAAAAGCCGACAGCTTATAAACCGAACGTTCGGTTTATAGAATAGCCATAGTACTACATGTATTCCATAAGCCGAAAGTCTATAAACCGAAAGTCGTTCGGTTTATAGGCTGTCGGCTTTTAACTATACGGAGACAAAGTCTCCATTCATATGAATGGAGACTCTTTCTCCGTATAGTTAAATGCGCACAGCCTATAAACCGAACGTTCGGTTTATAGACTTTCGGCTTATGGAATACATGTAATCCTATGGCTATTCTATAAACCGAACTAATTTTATGAATGGAGACTCTGTCTCCGTATAGTTAAAAGCCGACAGCCTATAAACCGAACGTTCGGTTTATAGACTTTCGGCTTATGGAATACATGTAATCCTATGGCTATTCTATAAACCGAACTTTCGGTTTATAGAATAGCCATAGGATTACATGTATTACATAAGCCGAAAGTCTATAAACCAAACGTTCGGTTTATAGGCTGTCGGCATTTTACTACATGGAGACAAAGTCTCCATTCATAATTTTATGAATGGAGACTCTGTCTCTGTATAGTTAAATGCCAACAGCCTATAAACCGAACGACTTTCGGTTTATAGACTTTCGGCTTATGTAATACATGTAATCCTATGGCTATTCGGTTTATAGAATAGCAATAGGAATACATGTATTCCATAAGCCGAAAGTCTATAAACCGAAAGTCGTTCGGTTTATAGGCTGTCGGCTTTTAACTATACGGAGACAGAGTCTCCATTTATGAATGTAGACTTTGTCTCCGTATAGTTAAAAGCCGACAGCCTATAAACCGAACGACTTTCGGTTTATAGGCTGTGGGCATTTAACTATACGGAGACAGAGTCTCCATTCATATGAATGGAGACTTTGTCTCCGTATAGTTAAAAGCCGACAGCTTATAAACCGAACGTTCGGTTTATAGGCTGTCGGCTTTTAACTATACGGAGACAGAGTCTCCATTCATAAAATTATGAATGGAGACTTTGTCTCCGTATAGTTAAAAGCCGACAGCTTATAAACCGAACGTTCGGTTTATAGGCTGTCGGCTTTTAACTATACGGAGACAGAGTCTCCATTCATAAAATTATGAATGGAGACTTTGTCTCTGTATAGTTAAAAGCCGACAGCCTATAAACCGAACGTTCGGTTTATAGGCTGTCGGCTTTTAACTATACGGAGACAGAGTCTCCATTCATATGAATGGAGACTCTGTCTCCGTATAGTTAAAAGCCGACAGCTTATAAACCGAACGTTCGGTTTATAGGCTGTCGGCTTTTAACTATACGGAGACAAAGTCTCCATTCATAAAATTATGAATGGAGACTTTGTCTCTGTATAGTTAAAAGCCGACAGCCTATAAACCGAACGTTCGGTTTATAGACTTTCGGCTTATGGAATACATGTAATCCTATGGCTATTCTATAAACCAAACTTTCGGTTAAAAGCCGACAGCCTATAAACCGAACGTTCGGTTCATAGGCTGTCGGCTTTTAGAGTCTCCATTCATATGAATGGAGACTTTGTCTCCGTATAGTTAAAAGCCGACAGCTTATAAACCGAACGTTCGGTTTATAGAATAGCCATAGTACTACATGTATTCCATAAGCCGAAAGTCTATAAACCGAAAGTCGTTCGGTTTATAGGCTGTCGGCTTTTAACTATACGGAGACAAAGTCTCCATTCATATGAATGGAGACTCTTTCTCCGTATAGTTAAATGCGCACAGCCTATAAACCGAACTATCGGTTTATAGGCTGTCGGCATTTAACTATACGGAGATAGAGTCTCCATTCATATGAATGGAGACTTTGTCTCCGTATAGTTAAAAGCCGACAGCTTATAAACCGAACGTTCGGTTTATAAGCTGTCGGCTTTTAACTATACGGAGACAAAGTCTCCATTCACAATTTTATGAATGGAGACTCTGTCTCCGTATAGTTAAAAGCCGACAGCCTATAAACCGAACGACTTTCGGTTTATAGACTTTCGGCTTATGGAATACATGTAATCCTATGGCTATTCTATAAACCGAACGTTCGGTTTATAGAATAGCCATAGTACTACATGTATTCCATAAGCCGAAAGTCTATAAACCGAAAGTCGTTCGGTTTATAGGCTGTCGGCTTTTAACTATACGGAGACAAAGTCTCCATTCATATGAATGGAGACTCTTTCTCCGTATAGTTAAGTGCGCACAGCCTATAAACCGAACGTTCGGTTTATAGGCTGTCGGCTTTTAACTGTACGGAGACAAAGATCTCCATTCATAATTTTATGAATGGAGACTCTGTCTCCGTATAGTTAAAAGCCGACAGCCTATAAACCGAACGTTCGGTTTATAGACTTTCGGCTTATGGAATACATGTAATCCTATGGCTATTCTATAAACCGAACTTTCGGTTAAAAGCCGACAGCCTATAAATCGAACGTTCGGTTCATAGGCTGTCGGCTTTTAGAGTCTCCATTCATATGAATGGAGACTTTGTCTCCGTATAGTTAAAAGCCGACAGCTTATAAACCGAACGTTCGGTTTATAGAATAGCCATAGTACTACATGTATTCCATAAGCCGAAAGTCTATAAACCGAAAGTCGTTCGGTTTATAGGCTGTCGGCTTTTAACTATACGGAGACAAAGTCTCCATTCATATGAATGGAGACTCTTTCTCCGTATAGTTAAATGCGCACAGCCTATAAACCGAACGTTCGGTTTATAGGCTGTTGGCATTTAACTATACAGAGACAGAGTCTCCATTCATAAAATTATGAATGGAGACTCTGTCTCCGTATAGTTAAAAGCCGACAGCCTATAAACCGAACGTTCGGTTTATAGACTTTCGGCTTATGGAATACATGTAATCCTATGGCTATTCTATAAACCGAACTTTCGGTTTATAGAATAGCCATAGGATTACATGTATTACATAAGCCGAAAGTCTATAAACCAAACGTTCGGTTTATAGGCTGTCGGCATTTTACTACACGGAGACAAAGTCTCCATTCATAATTTTATGAATGGAGACTCTGTCTCTGTATAGTTAAATGCCAACAGCCTATAAACCGAACGACTTTCGGTTTATAGACTTTCGGCTTATGTAATACATGTAATCCTATGGCTATTCGGTTTATAGAATAGCAATAGGAATACATGTATTCCATAAGCCGAAAGTCTATAAACCGAAAGTCGTTCGGTTTATAGGCTGTCGGCTTTTAACTATACGGAGACAGAGTCTCCATTCATAAAATTATGAATGTAGACTTTGTCTCCGTATAGTTAAAAGCCGACAGCCTATAAACCGAACGACTTTCGGTTTATAGGCTGTGGGCATTTAACTATACGGAGACAGAGTCTCCATTCATATGAATGGAGACTTTGTCTCCGTATAGTTAAAAGCCGACAGCTTATAAACCGAACGTTCGGTTTATAGGCTGTCGGCTTTTAACTATACGGAGACAGAGTCTCCATTCATAAAATTATGAATGGAGACTTTGTCTCCGTATAGTTAAAAGCCGACAGCTTATAAACCGAACGTTCGGTTTATAGGCTGTCGGCTTTTAACTATACGGAGACAGAGTCTCCATTCATAAAATTATGAATGGAGACTTTGTCTCTGTATAGTTAAAAGCCGACAGCCTATAAACCGAACGTTCGGTTTATAGGCTGTCGGCTTTTAACTATACGGAGACAGAGTCTCCATTCATATGAATGGAGACTCTGTCTCCGTATAGTTAAAAGCCGACAGCTTATAAACCGAACGTTCGGTTTATAGGCTGTCGGCTTTTAACTATACGGAGACAAAGTCTCCATTCATAAAATTATGAATGGAGACTTTGTCTCTGTATAGTTAAAAGCCGACAGCCTATAAACCGAACGTTCGGTTTATAGACTTTCGGCTTATGGAATACATGTAATCCTATGGCTATTCTATAAACCGAACTTTCGGTTAAAAGCCGACAGCCTATAAACCGAACGTTCGGTTCATAGGCTGTCGGCTTTTAGAGTCTCCATTCATATGAATGGAGACTTTGTCTCCGTATAGTTAAAAGCCGACAGCTTATAAACCGAACGTTCGGTTTATAGAATAGCCATAGTACTACATGTATTCCATAAGCCGAAAGTCTATAAACCGAAAGTCGTTCGGTTTATAGGCTGTCGGCTTTTAACTATACGGAGACAAAGTCTCCATTCATATGAATGGAGACTCTTTCTCCGTATAGTTAAATGCGCACAGCCTATAAACCGAACGTTCGGTTTATAGGCTGACGGCTTTTAACTGTACGGAGACAAAGATCTCCATTCATAATTTTATGAATGGAGACTCTGTCTCCGTATAGTTAAAAGCCGACAGCCTATAAACCGAACGTTCGGTTTATAGACTTTCGGCTTATGGAATACATGTAATCCTATGGCTATTCTATAAACCGAACTTTCGGTTTATAGAATAGCCATAGGATTACATGTATTACATAAGCCGAAAGTCTATAAACCAAACGTTCGGTTTATAGGCTGTCGGCATTTTACTACACGGAGACAAAGTCTCCATTCATAATTTTATGAATGGAGACTCTGTCTCTGTATAGTTAAATGCCAACAGCCTATAAACCGAATGACTTTCGGTTTATAGACTTTCGGCTTATGTAATACATGTAATCCTATGGCTATTCGGTTTATAGAATAGCAATAGGAATACATGTATTCCATAAGCCGAAAGTCTATAAACCGAAAGTCGTTCGGTTTATAGGCTGTCGGCTTTTAACTATACGGAGACAGAGTCTCCATTCATAAAATTATGAATGTAGACTTTGTCTCCGTATAGTTAAAAGCCGACAGCCTATAAACCGAACGACTTTCGGTTTATAGGCTGTGGGCATTTAACTATACGGAGACAGAGTCTCCATTCATATGAATGGAGACTTTGTCTCCGTATAGTTAAAAGCCGACAGCTTATAAACCGAAAGTCGTTCGGTTTATAGGCTGTCGGCTTTTAACTATACGGAGACAGAGTCTCCATTCATAAAATTATGAATGGAGACTTTGTCTCCGTATAGTTAAAAGCCGACAGCTTATAAACCGAACGTTCGGTTTATAGGCTGTCGGCTTTTAACTATACGGAGACAGAGTCTCCATTCATAAAATTATGAATGGAGACTTTGTCTCTGTATAGTTAAAAGCCGACAGCCTATAAACCGAACGTTCGGTTTATAGGCTGTCGGCTTTTAACTATACGGAGACAGAGTCTCCATTCATATGAATGGAGACTCTGTCTCCGTATAGTTAAAAGCCGACAGCTTATAAACCGAACGTTCGGTTTATAGGCTGTCGGCTTTTAACTATACGGAGACAAAGTCTCCATTCATAAAATTATGAATGGAGACTTTGTCTCTGTATAGTTAAAAGCCGACAGGCTATAAACCGAACGTTCGGTTTATAGACTTTCGGCTTATGGAATACATGTAATCCTATGGCTATTCTATAAACCGAACTTTCGGTTAAAAGCCGACAGCCTATAAACCGAACGTTCGGTTCATAGGCTGTCGGCTTTTAGAGTCTCCATTCATATGAATGGAGACTTTGTCTCCGTATAGTTAAAAGCCGACAGCTTATAAACCGAACGTTCGGTTTATAGAATAGCCATAGTACTACATGTATTCCATAAGCCGAAAGTCTATAAACCGAAAGTCGTTCGGTTTATAGGCTGTCGGCTTTTAACTATACGGAGACAAAGTCTCCATTCATATGAATGGAGACTCTTTCTCCGTATAGTTAAATGCGCACAGCCTATAAACCGAACGTTCGGTTTATAGGCTGACGGCTTTTAACTGTACGGAGACAAAGATCTCCATTCATAATTTTATGAATGGAGACTCTGTCTCCGTATAGTTAAAAGCCGACAGCCTATAAACCGAACGTTCGGTTTATAGACTTTCGGCTTATGGAATACATGTAATCCTATGGCTATTCTATAAACCGAACTTTCGGTTTATAGAATAGCCATAGGATTACATGTATTACATAAGCCGAAAGTCTATAAACCAAACGTTCGGTTTATAGGCTGTCGGCATTTTACTACACGGAGACAAAGTCTCCATTCATAATTTTATGAATGGAGACTCTGTCTCTGTATAGTTAAATGCCAACAGCCTATAAACCGAATGACTTTCGGTTTATAGACTTTCGGCTTATGTAATACATGTAATCCTATGGCTATTCGGTTTATAGAATAGCAATAGGAATACATGTATTCCATAAGCCGAAAGTCTATCAACCGAAAGTCGTTCGGTTTATAGGCTGTCGGCTTTTAACTATACGAGACAGAGTCTCCATTCATAAAATTATGAATGTAGACTTTGTCTCCGTATAGATAAAAGCCGACAGCCTATAAACCGAACGACTTTCGGTTTATAGGCTGTGGGCATTTAACTATACGGAGACAGAGTCTCCATTCATATGAATGGAGACTTTGTCTTCGTATAGTTAAAAGCCGACAGCTTATAAACCGAAAGTCGTTCGGTTTATAGGCTGTCGGCTTTTAACTATACGGAGACAGAGTCTCCATTCATAAAATTATGAATGGAGACTTTGTCTCCGTATAGTTAAAAGCCGACAGCTTATAAACCGAACGTTCGGTTTATAGGCTGTCGGCTTTTAACTATACGGAGACAGAGTCTCCATTCATAAAATTATGAATGGAGACTTTGTCTCTGTATAGTTAAAAGCCGACAGCCTATAAACCGAACGTTCGGTTTATAGGCTGTCGGCTTTTAACTATACGGAGACAGAGTCTCCATTCATAAAATTATGAATGGAGACTTTGTCTCCTTATAGTTAAAAGCCGACAGCCTATAAACCGAACGTTCGGTTTATAGGCTGTGGTCATTTAACTATACGGAGATAGAGTCTCCATTCATATGAATGGAGACTTTATCTCCGTATAGTTAAAAGCCGACAGCTTATAAACCGAACGTTCGGTTTATAAGCTGTCGGCTTTTAACTATACGGAGACAACGTTCGGTTTATAGAATAGCCATAGTACTACATGTATTCCATAAGCCGAAAGTCTATAAACCGAAAGTCGTTCGGTTTATAGACTTTCGGCTTATAGAAAACATGTAGTACTATTGCCTTTCTATGAACCGAACGAGAGCCCCATTCATAAGAATTTCTTATGAATGGGGCTCTCGTTCGGTTTATAGAAAGCCAACAGTATTACATTGTATTTCTATAAAACGAACGAATTAAAATTAACGAAACGAAAATAATGAACGAATTTCGTCTGAAACTAATGCAGTAATGAACGAAATTCGTTTTAGACGAAATAAATAACATTTTCGTCCGAATGACGAAAACAAAACAAAAATTTTAGTTTTGCACATGTCTAATACAAAACTCAAACTTTAATAAATAGACCCCACTAAGGTGGGCTTGGAAGACGCAGGACAGTATTTACTCAATTAAACAATATATACTTTATATAAAGTTTTTGAAGGGGTAAAAAAGAAAGGACACATATTTTTCTTTTATCTATTAATATTTTTGGGATGCTGTAGGTGCAATTGCCTCCTAATGAGTGTGTTATATTTGTTTTACTTACTAGTGAATACATCACTGGTGAGTGTATTATGATTCTTCTTAATACTGAGGTAATGTACTATTAATAGCTTACTGACAAGCCATGAAATTTAAAAACACAAATGCAAACATCCTGTGCAAGATTTGATTTAAATCTTTTGTTTACATGTTTTCTTTATTCCATAAGTGTTGTTGTATGCCTCTACTTAATATATTGATTATTTTTACGCATTTGCTGTTGTAGTATCTTATTATGTGAGATTTTCATACACTTAATATTAAGAGTAAGGATTCTTATGAGATTTCTGTATTACATACACTATATGGACAAAAGTATTGGGGACCCCGCTGCAAGTGGTGGGGGGCCTCGATGTGCTGTTAAATGTAGGACGTTCCATGCCATCCTACTTTCTGGTGCCAAGATTCTAGTAGGACGGCATGGAACGTCCTACATTTAACAGCACATCGCGGCCCCCCACCACTTGCAGCGGGGTCCCCACTGCCAAGTGAGGCCACTTTGAGTGGCCTCAGTCTGACACAAGAAATGTAGTGAATGCTCAAACTGAGTATCCGCTACATTACTGACATCCGGGCGTGCCCAAACTTCCGGGTTTGGGTACACCTCTGTGACTTCACATGTAACCTCACAAAGTATTGCGGGATGTCAGCAGGGACCGACAGGGTCTATAGAGACCGTGATCGGGTCCCTGCCTGGATGTTTCTGGCTGCCGATCACAATGTGATCGGCGCCCAGGAACAAAAAGATGCCGATTGTGCTTTGGTCATTAAGGACCAAAGCATCATCGGTCGGGAAGGGGTTAATTATTGAATTCAGGTGTTTTAATCAGACCCATTGTCACAGGTGTATAAAATCAATCACCTAGAGAAGTCTTCATTTTTAAACATTGATGAAAAATGGGTAATTCTGAAGAGCTCAATGAATTTAAGCTTGGTAGTGTGATAGGATGCCACATTTTGGAAGCATTTAGGAACAGCAGCAATTCAGCCATGAACAGAACACCATGTAAAGAGAAAGATCACCTAGTGCTGAGGCACATGGTGGGTAAAAGTCACCAATTCTGATTCCATAGCTTAAGAGTTCCACACTTCCATTGGCATTTCCTCACAAAATATGTGCAGCGGGAGCTTAATTAAATGGGTTTCCATGGATGCATTGGATTGAGTGGTGTAAAGCACACAGCCACTTGACTCTGGAGCCTTGAAACGTGTTATGTGCAGTCTTCAGTGCTTCCCAGCCTCATAGTCGAGTCTGGGTTTGGTGGATGCCAGGAGAATGTTACCTGCCTGACTACATTGTGTGAACTGAGTTTCTTGAGTTGGGCTAGGACCTTTACTTCCAGTAGGAAAACCTTAATTATTCAGCATACCAAAACATTTTGGACAATGTTATGCTTCCAACTTTATGTGAACAGTTTGGAGAAGGCCCTTTTCCATTTCAGCATGCCTGTGTCCCAGTGCACAAAGCAAAGTCGATAAATACATGGTTGGATGAGTTTGGTGGGGAGACACTTAACTGATCCACACAGAATAGTGCTAATCTCAACCTAGAAACTCAGACTTTAGTGAATAGACTCCACAGTGTAGTATATTGTTTTGTGTGTTTTATTCTTCTGTGTTGGCGACTGGTGTAGTGTATGTTAATTCTTGGTTGATGTGATTTTTTGTATATAACCCTGTGTGTTTCACAATAAAGTTGTTCATTTTCTTTAGCCTAATGTTGTTCATCTTCTTCACCATACACTATGTTCCGACTAGTCGTTCGGTTGGCTAAAGATAGGGGATTTCAGGGCTAAAATCATTGTTCCCAGTCTTGTAAGAGCTGAGGGACCCGAGGAAGTGAACTTTGATGGAAGTACCCAGCCTGAGTACCAGAGGATCTCAGCAAGCAATTTGGCATGCTTAACATCATGGGAAAATGAGTCCTCAACAACTGGAATAGCTCATAATGTTTGTTGTGGATCACAGAGCTACACTATGCAACACTGCACTAAACTTTGTTGATTGCAGATCCCATTATGAGCAACCATATATATCCCTAAAGCTCTGACAATAATCTAAATTGCTAATCCTAACTGTAACTCACTGAATTTGTTTTTTGTGATTTATAAAAAATCATGGATGTGCTACGTGGAACTGGTAGAGACCTAACCATGATTGTTAGTTTCTTCTCCCTGCCTCGTGATTTTTGTGGGGGAGAGAGAGA
Source organism: Pelodytes ibericus (assembly GCA_036172795.1). Taxonomy (NCBI): domain Eukaryota; kingdom Metazoa; phylum Chordata; class Amphibia; order Anura; family Pelodytidae; genus Pelodytes; species Pelodytes ibericus. The sequence continues at coordinate 115,094,196 of CM069860.1, forward strand.
CTAGAGCTGTCAAAGCCTTGGACTGGGATAGTGATTGCTTGTGTCTGGGAGGTCAATTGCAGTGAAACTGTGGTATACCTGTGTGTGTGTTCTGGGATTGTGTTTGCATGATGTGCCAGACATGCCCACTCTCCTCAATGGGACAGTTTTTCATGATGTGTCAGGCATGGCCACTGTCCTCAATGGGACAGTTTTTCATGACGTGTCTGGTACGTACTAGGTATATCATAAAAAAAATGTCACTTAGTGACACTGAACATACCTAGTACGTCCTGCACTAACACACATATAGGCAACAATTGAATATTAGGGGTAGATTTAGGGTAAGAGTTAGATTTAGGGTTGGGGTCAAAAGGTCACTGTAGAAAAAATGGTTAGGAAACAAAAACCACTAATTTTTGGTTATGGCCTCAAAAACTTGCATATTTCTAAACTTGGGACAACATTTAGAAACTATTTAGATGTCGTCTTTTTTACCAGTTTTAATTGTGTAAAAAAAATTTCAGGTCAGATTTAGAAAAAGTGTGATTTTTTTTACTTTTTTCATCATATTTTAGGATTTTTAGTAAATTTTGTGATATGATGAAAATAATGGTATCTAAATAAAGCCCTTTCTTTGTTGTAAAAACAGTACATAATATGTGTGGGTACATTAAATGAGAATTAGGAGATTTAAAGCTAAACACAAACACTGCAGAAATGTTGACAGCCGTTGTCACAAAAGGTACTTAAATTTCACAACAGTCCTGTCACTAAGAAGTTAAGCACAAATCTACACACACCAGAAAAGTCATAAGACTTTTTTCCCACAGAAATCTCACAATAACAGTGCTGCATAAAACCTATAGTAATGTTTATCAGAAATGAGCCACATGATGGCAGCATAACATAAGAAAATGTGCAGTATATTAAGACAACTGTGTTTTGATTATTTTTAAAATCATTGTACACACAGTACAGCAATATAACATAAAAAGATTTCTGTTCCTTTTCTATATCCTTCATCATATCCATGGATCACTGCAAAACATAGGTTAGTAAGAGAAAATCAGTTTTCACTGCCCAAAGGGATATTTAGAGGGTATTACATGATGACAACCTAATGCTTAAAAGCCTTGTACTATTGCAATAAAAGACACCTGTTAAGCCTCGTGGGAATTAAAATGATTGTGCCCCATTGACAGATCAACTTTTAGCTTTCCCAGTAAAGTTATTTTTACCAATGAAACCCTGGAGTGCAAATAGCTAAACTGCAATAAACTGCTTGCCTCTCTTTTATTGTAAGGGTTACAATTCTGATGCCTATATAACAATCCACAAGATTAATATTTCAGAATAAGGGAGACTTTGGTGACATAAATAACTTATATGGTACATTGGCTCATTTCATGTCATGAACCAATCCATTGCATGCTTGGTTCGTCTTACGTGCTAATTGTAGTAGTCACAGTTTGTAAGTAGCAAATATGAGCAAAAAATACATAATACCATAGAGTTTTCTGATTACACATTAGAAAAATTGTTTAGCAAGTAGAATTACATAAGGGAATGGATGGTGGTAAATGTGAAAGCATATTAGAGCATAATTAATAAGATGTTATTGATAGCAATCAAAGCTGTATAGAATGTCAACAAATAATAAAAAATATAAATAAAGCAAATGAGATAAGGAGGATTGTTTCAGCAAAATTAGTAAATCAGCAGTTATTTGATGTATACTATCTTTTCTTAAAATGTCTGTTTTTACTTTTTTTCTCTCTATAACATTAGTATTGTGACACAAGAGGGTAACAAACAGTTTTATTAAGTTCCACAGCATCTTGTAGCATTATTGAGAATCCAACTTTACACAATATAGTATTTGTATATAAATTATATCACTAAAATATATGTATACCTATGTGCATAGGAGAGGTATTGTACAGCATGTTCATGAAAACGACAAGCATAAGTAATTTTCCTAAAATGAAAATTGGAGTCATTATATTTATATTCAGGAGGTGTGTATTGAAATGATGTTTTGTGAAAATATAGTCTCTGCTTATTCAAAATGTCAATCATTAAATATTTAATGGGGGTAGATTAGAGTTTAAAAGGGAACAAATGTTTTAATAAAAAAAGATGGCAAAGAATAAAATCGGTGTCAACCTCTTACACTGTTAAACTCAATACAGTCAATTACTGAACATGACCAAGTGGTTAAAAAAATACATGTATATTACCTAATACATTGATAACAGAGATAGAGAAGGTATGATGACTCTCAATCTAGTTGAATCACTCTGAGCCTAGTGCTACCCGTATAATCTGCTAAAAAGCATGGGGAGTCTTGTTAAGTTAGATGGCCTTCCAGACTATGTGCAACAACTTGAATTTAAGCGTGGCCTTACAACCTGCATAAAGGGTTAATATTTATTTTATGTTAAATAGGTATTTTTCACTTCCCACTTTACTTTTTCTCCTGACCAGTGGAGTATCTTGATTTTGTGCTGCTCTTGGCAGACCAAATACGGGCACCCCCCACCCATGCTGCACACCCACGACATGCCCCATAACCCACATCACCCCATCACATGCCTCCATCACCACGTTACATGCCCCTCATCACCCCCATTACATGCCTCCATCCCCACATTACATGCCCCCCATCACCACATTACATGCCCGATTACATCACCACATTATATGCCCCATCACCACAATACATGCCCCCATTACATCACCACATTACATTCCACCAATCACCACATTATATACTTCCCATCATCACATTACATGACCCCATCACCACATTACATACCCCCATTACATCACATGCCCCCATCACCTCCTTCACATCACCCCCAGGACTTACCCTGGTCCCTGGTGGATAGTGGCAGGCAGCATGGTGTCCTACCATGCTGCCTGTTCAGCTCCACACGGTGTGTGCAAAGAGGTCATGTGACTATTAACTAGACCAATTAACTAGCTAATAAAAATAAAAATATAGGAATCCAAACCCCCCAAAAAAGTACAGAAAAAAGCGTTGACCAGTGTAATGTACTGGATAGAGCAATCAGAATCACAACCCAGGCATGCAGGTGTTAACTGTAATTAAATCAATATATGAAAAGAATATAAGTAATATAGTAAAATTGCAAAAAATAAATTATGAGAAAAAACTAAATGAGGGCCATAAACTTGGAAGGAAACTGATGACAATAAAAAAACTTATCAGCAGGGGAAGGGTTAGATTGTTTAAAACAGATAATTAGTTTGTTTTTTTCCTTTCATTGCTGTCATTGTCTCTCTGTATTTCACAATCAGTATATGAATTACAGGGAGTGAATTGGAGGCAAAGTTAGTGTATATAAGCATTTAACATATACCATAGATTGTATTACCAAGTATTTTAAAAATTATGGATGTGAAATTTAAACTTTTTTTTAAAATATATTACATGTTATAAAGTTTATATATTTCACATCCGTAATATTCAAAATGCTTAATAATACATTATAAAACTTGACAAATACAGACAGACATACAGTATATAGATTTTTTTATTCAAACTGAAAGCAATTCCCCAACCTTACACTAGTAGTATGTCTGAGCTATGGAATTCGTCCATTCATCCAATTCGGATTTTATGCTGTTGTATGTAATGCTAGTAGCATTACAATACAACAACTAAAGTCAAAATTGAGTTACATTTGAGTGAAATGTTGTCAAAATTGAGTCTATTGGCTAAAATTCAAATTTGGAGGTCGACCTCCAAATTCGAATTTTAGTGAAATAGACCCACTTTAGTTACATAAACAACTGAATTCAAAATGTGTCGAAATTAAGCTGAATTGATCAGATCAGAGTCATAAGACAGTCATGTTTCATTTAGGATCAGTTTTACTATTACATACAATAACGAAATTGAGATGAAATTTGAGTACGACATATCATATTGGTTGCCGGCATCCGAATGAACGAATTGTTGAATGGACGAGTGAACTACGTTCATTTAGCATTCGTTCATTCAGCTTTCGTTAGTTTTCCATTTTTTTTGTTCTTTATTCGGAACGACAACAAGAAATAAAAAATCGAAAAAAACAAGGCAGCATATCATATAACAGACATAGGTATTCCGATTAATTTATGGGAGTCAAAAATCTAAAAAAAACAAGGAAGCATATCATAACAGACATAGGTATTCCGATTAATTTATGGGAGTCAAAAATCAAAGCTTTCCGGAATATGGGCATTTTGTTCTTTTCACTATTGGCGCAGACCCACATCAATTCCCAAACCACAATTATAAGTTATGCCACTTTGTTTTTTTATATTGTGTCTTCAAACAGACGGTTGTTCATTTTGTATAGTACCCATGTACTTGCTGGTTTATGTATTGTATTGTTCGCAATTTTTTATATTGGGTGTGCATAGAGGTTGGAGTTCTTTTTCCTTATTACTTCCCCTCCCCACCCACCTTTTTTCCCCTCATTTTTTTCATTCTTTATAGGACTCTGCCCACTGTGCACACCTATGTCTAATTTGTCAAAACCGGTTGGTGAGACTTTTATGAAGAAATAAAGTCACCATGTGGTTTTTCAAAAATAACTGAATCCATCTTTATTTTTGCTTCAACGTGTGAGAATTATTCCTCTGACCTCACAGAAGTGCTAACCTAAGGTATTTTGCAACCATTGCAAACACCTAGTTGTGTTACATTACAGGTTGAAATGAGGTGAGATGAGGTAAGAGCAGGTCAAATTTGACCTCCGGAAATAAGTCTAATTCAACTCAGGTGAATTGGGTAAACCAGACGCTGAGAAATTATTTTCAAATACTGAGTATGGAATATAACCGCTAAGCAAAAACTACAACACTTATTAGTACATTTCCAGATGTGGATACAACTACACTTATGTCAGACATTTAATTATTTTTGATACAAAGGGATTTTTCATAGTCAAAAATTTGGGATCTCTACTTAACCACAATACAACTACCAGTCAACACAAGTATTAGACTTATAAATTACTTCTACCAGTAGTGGTACCCGTATTTTATTTTACATTGGGACAAACCACATGTCTTAATAGACTGTCCATTCCCCTCCTCTAACACTCTCAAACACACTCAGTGCAAATTAAAAAATATATTCAGAACTCCACAAAACTCAACAGTAAACCAGACAAGAAAAAAATAAAAATCCAAAACCAGATAAAAAAACAGTGAAAGGTCTGATACCAAGATAACCTGAAATGGATTTCAATTCATAAATTGAAAACACGAACTCAAAAACAACATCACAAGTCACAGCTTTAGAAGTAACACAAACTTTAATGCCTTTGGTAGATGCCCAGTTCACAGAACTCAGAAACGCTGTTGATAACATGATAAGATTGATGACTGGTAATACATCCAGAATGCAGGATTTGGAAATAAGACACATTGACATGAGGCTTTGAATTTGCATCAAACAGAGGTTCAAAACCAACAAACTTCTATACAGGAACTCCAAGAAAAAAAAATGATGACCTAGAAAATAGATCACAATACAGCAATGTACATTTATTTATTTTTTTAAATTATTTTATTACAAATATAGAAAAAAGTTACGTGTAAAATACATATCACATTACAAGATGAACATAACACTAACAGATTTGGCCTCCAATATTAAGTATGAAAACAATCAAACATATATCTATATGGTGATAGTGTGAGGTAGCTTCATGTGGTCTACCGCTTATATAGATGTTGGTAAAGTACAGCAGATTTACTGTGGCTTTCCTGATACCTCTTATCCCCATCTATATTACTTGTACATAGAGGGGGTATATATTCAAAAGAAAGCCATGGTCACGAGGCCAAACCAAATGTGCATACAAACATACAAGTAAACATATATCTAAAACACTTTATGTTGTGAAGTCTTTTCGAGGGCATCTTTCTGTTGTCAATTCTCATATTTTTTTGTATATAAAGATTAACTGTATTTTCTCTTTGTATTGTATTGTCCTATGCGGGTTGAGGGAGTTAATTCTATTTATTTTTTTTTTATTTTTTTTCCTTTCTTCCTTAGTAACCTTATTGAATCTTTCTCTCTTGTGGCTATTTTCAGTTCCTAAGTGTCTTCCTGCTATTTTATGTCTCCCCTATGTCATAACTTTGGATCCATAATTGCCAAGCTTCTTCTGATATGACTGCCTTTTTACCTTGATTTTTTCCATCTGTAGCTGGGATTTTATTTGAGTTTTATCCTGTTCCCATACAGGGACTTCTGTTGGTTTCCACCTTCTAGCCAGTACTATCTTTACTGCAATAAGGACATCTATCGCTAAGTATTCTTTTACAGGGGTGGTCTTAGGCCATTTTTAGATGTAATAAATAGTTCTCTATTTTTGGAGAATCTATATCTATTTACAGAGCTACCATTATATCTATGACCAGTCTCCATAGGTCTTTAAGAGCCTTACAGCTCCACCATATATGTGTGTATGTGCCCGGCTCCTCTATACATCTCCAGCAGACGTTCGAGTGTGACTGGTACATCTTTTTTAGTTTTTTCTGGAACAAGGTGCCATCTATTATTTATCTTATACTGAAGTTCTATTAAATTTGCGCAGTGGCATACCTTAGTCAAATTAGACATAATTGTGCCCCATTCTTTTGATGTGATCTCTTTAGCTATTTCCTTTTCCCATTTATCTTTTGCTGGAAAGTTGTTCTTTTGATTTTTTTAATTTAATAATTCCGAGTTCTTGACTTTCGTCAGATTTGGATTAGATGTTAATAAGGTTTCTAAATCCGATTGTATTAATATTTGTTTATTTTTGTTCTTTTTTAATTCTGTTTGGATGTATCCCTTAATCCTAAAGTATTTAAAGATATCTTTATTTGAAAGCAAATTGCAATTGGGAAAAGGACTTTATCTTATTATCCTCTATTAATTGGCCAAATTTATAGAGGCCTTTTTCTTGCCAATCTCTGACTTTCATATCCGGTATGTTCAGCTCTAGAACACTGATAGGAGAATCGGCTAGGGCTATTCCATATATCTTTTCCTTTTTCCTAAACTTACGCCAAAAGTTCAGGAGTCCCAATATCAGTCTATTTGTGACTTTATTTTTATACCAATTTCCCTTACTCTTTTGTTTGTTTGATTTTTGTATCTTTTCTCTCTAGATGGTACCACGCCTCTTTAGCCGATGTTGTTGTGTACCATCTAGATTGATGCATTATCATAGCGGTGTCTTGGTATTTAAATATATTAGGGAATCCCACTCCTCCTTTTGTTTTTTTTTGTAAAATGTTGAATCCTATTCTTGGTTTTTTTATTTAACCATACGTATTTTATAAATGATTGATGGATCTTTTTTTAGCCAATCTTTTTTTAAGGGTTGTGGGAAAAGTCTCCATAGATAAATCCATTTAGGTAAAATATAAGATTTAATAACATTAAGCCATTCCCACCATGATACCTCTAGTCTGCTCCAGGTATTCAAATAGGTTGATGTATGCAGAAGAATAGCTTTGTAGTTTGTTTCTAAAGATTTGTTGGAATTGGCTGTAATAATTATGCCTAAATATTCTACTTGTTTATTAGACCTATTAAATTTGTGTTCTGTAATCAGTTTTTGCCTCATAATTTTTGAGATGTTCTTGATCATTACTGTTGTTTTGTTTATATTAAGCTTATAGTTAGAAACTATACTACAAGTCTCAATTTCATTCATAAGGTATGGAAGAGAGTTTATTGGATCTTTTATTGTTATTGCAATATCGTCTGCATACATACCTATCTTAATCTTTTTTTATTTTTGCAGAAGACCACGGATGTCTCTGTTATTCCTGATCCTTTGGGCCAAAGGCTCTAATGTCATAATATACAATAGAGGGGACAGTGGGCAGCCTTGCATTGTTCCATTTCTGACTTGGAACCATGGAGATGAAATTCCGGATCCTACTATCCTGGCGGAGGGGGTAGAGTATAAAGCCATAACAGAATCTAAGAATCTGCCTTGGATACCAATTTTTTTTATTGTAGTATACATATAATCCCATCCTACTCTATCGAATGCTTTTTCGGCATCTAAAAATAGAGCCATCAGTGGGGTCCCTGTTTCGTTTTGCTAGATCTATAACGTTTAGTAACCTACGAACTCTATCTGTTGAGGATCTGCCCGCTACAAAGCCAAAGCAATTTACATTTCATATACCAGACTCAGTACCGCCACAAGCTCTCATATGTATGCTCAAACAATGGCTTCCCGATACCCTCCATCTAAAACACCCACATAGTTGCCATAATGTTCCAAGCAAAAGTTTACTTATTTTACAGGATTACTCAGCCCCCCTAGCCACAAAAATAACGGAATTTGTGCCTGTCTATAATGAATTATTTCAAAAAACAAATCTGAAATTTTCTTTGATATATCTGCCCATGTTGCTCATCATCTGTGATGAAAAGTCTGAAATCTTTGATTCTCCTTAATTTTTAATTTTAACAGTGAGAGAGGTGAAGGTGCTGATAGCTCCATACCTAATCCACAAAAAACAAACAACAACTTAGATAGAAATTCATCCAATAAAAAAAGTAATTTTAGTTTTCATGTTACGTTATTATGTCCAAACCGTTATTCAATATTTTTTGTTGTCAAAAATGATTGAGTACTCCTGGTTGATACCCTCAGCTCATGGGGACAGAGGACCTCCCTTTCAGGTGCATTATTTATTTTAAGAAATGGAAATCAAGAAGTGATTGGATAATCAGACATCTATTAATGCAACCCATCACTCTTCCTCGAGCCCACCACAAATAAAGATAGGTTCTTGGAACATGAATGGACTGTTAGGGTTTCTCTGCTGGTTCAAATAGAAACCCTTTCCTTCAATGAGTTAACCAGCAGGTATTAACATGCTGTTACCATGGTTACTCGCCTGGCTGCTATTAGCAGCCCCTTTGTTGCTCAAATCAGGTATTTAAGCAGCTATTCTCAGTAACTAATTTGCCCTTACGTTGTTTCCAAGTGCAGTTCCTGGTTTTCTGTGTTCCTTACCCAATTCGGCTGACTTCTCTTATGGTTATTTATGCTTGGCTTTGTTCCTGATGCCACTGATCTCCGTTCTCCTGACTCTGGCTCATCTAGGTATTGCATTTGGCTTATTTTTACAATTTTGCTATTTATTATTTATAAAGGTATTTTTTTTGCATCTTACCTTCTGTTTCTGTCTGGTTCCTGGTCCCTCACATGGTCTACATTTGCCTATTATTGGGAAAAAAATAACAAAAACATCTTAAGAAATATAAACTGGACATTACTCTTGTGCAAAAAACACACTGGTCAGAAACGTGTACATCAACACTCAAAGACAATTGGTTGAAAGACTGCATTATGGCTAATAACAAAAAATATGAAGTGGAGTTGCCATTATTTTCAGAAAACATATAGATTACTAGATTCACTACATTTAAACATTGAAAGGGACATTATCTCATCATTGATGTAACTGTCAATAATTTAAAGATGCAAATTGTGAACACCTATGCCCCAAACTCTCCAAATCACTGTTTTTATATATTCCTGTTTGAAACATTGTCTGATGATACAGATATACCTTTGATCATAGGGGGCAACTATAATACTGTATAATAAGCTGACAATGACCCTGCACTTCCACACCAGACAGAAACCCTCAGTTCTCACAAATAGAAGGCATCAGGTTTTTATCTGGCAATTTACAACTAATTGACCCATGAATGCTGCTGAATGGCAACTCATGGGAATATACTCAGCATTCTCATGTCCACAACACTGAAGCAAGCATAGACTTACCTCCACCTCTATACTCCCACAAGGCACAAACACCAAAATATACCCTATTCCCACGTACATACCTACACAAAAAGCAAGATTTATATAAATAAAATGAAATAAACCCTGACTATCCCCTTACATTGACCAGATAAGGGGGGGAGGGGATCTAAATTATTGTTCCAAAACCTGTAAATAAAAAACACCCTCTGAGTGCCTGGAGGGTGGGCTGTGAAAAGTCACCAATGCTGCAATTCCCTAGCTGCAAACCTAGGCATTATGGACAATGCTTGGTTGAGTCTGGTGTGGAAGACCACAACTCTGAAAATAAATATATCAGTTTGCTAAGCTAGTCACATGCTCAACTAATATAAATTTATAAAAATGAAGCCTATTTATACATTTATTTAACTTGAGCCTGTAACTACCTTAGCACACCGGCATTTTTCTTTTTCCTGCTTACACATAGTGATGGTTTGTTACAGGGTGGCATAGCATCCTGTTGAGTCTTGATGCGGAGAAGAGTGAGTGGTGTGGCCCCATCTTATTTGTATTCTAAAGTTTCAATACAATGGTCAGCCATTTATTACTTTTATCAGAAAGCTGTCTGATGCCCCAGTTACCCAACTGTGTCTTAATGGTCTTGATTCAGAAGCAGTGATTATTTATAGAGGCTCCAACTATGTTGTTCAGTCTCACCTTTGTTGTTTGATATAAATATATAATTAGAAATATCCACTCATCATTTGACTTTCATGATATAAGGGTGAGATCAAGAAAGCTTAAGACAACAGTATGTTGTTCTTTATTTCTCAACCTCATAAAATCATTTCCTGGATGCTTTTAATAAATGTAGTAGGACTACTGGCTATAAAATCAATGCACAGAAATCTCAAACTTTATACTTATACAGTATGATCTTCACCCTAGACATCGCCAGACATTTGGCCTTTCTTGAGTATATGCACCTATAGACTACCACTCACAGGACTTGCCCCAGAACCCAGGAATTGCCACAACACTTAGATTGCACTCACATTGATTGCACTCACAGGACTTGCTCCAGCACCAAGGCCTTAACACAGCACTTACATTTACAGAACTTTCACCAGCACATATATGGAACTTCTAAAAGTCACTGGTGCAAGCAGGGGTGAAAAGATTCCTCTCAGTCATATCTGGCAAGGCAACATCACACCTGCATCTCACAGTGCTTAAAGTGGCAGCGGTCACATCTTTAAACTGGCTGCAACATCCTTAAAGCAGTGATGTTGGCCACATCCTTAAAGTGGCCTACAGGGAATTTTCCCAGTAACCCAATATGCCAGTCTGGTCATCTGGTGTTTTCTTTCCCATTTCTTCTCCAGGCAACCCACCTGGTCAAGACCCCTAGGCTCCCCCTAAACCTATGCATTAATCTGATCATGTAAATACCCAGCTATAGATATTACAATCTTTACTTTTTTACAAATCTGTAGTTATATAAATGGATTGCAAATACAATTTACTATTTCTGAAAATAAGCCCTTATACACAATAATTTGAAATCTCTCCCGTACCAGACATTCTACCAAATGGCTCTATAAACTGCTTCATTCTAAAAAGACTAACACTTATGAAATTAAGGGTTTGCACCCTTGGACAACACACAGTCCCACCTTAGATAACAGGCCGGCCAATTTTGAAGCCTACACCACAAAATTGTCCACAATACCTATGTGTCACCCGAGGCAATATTGCATGGGACTATGCAAGGTGGATACCTAACCTAAATGTACTGCCCCAGCAGCAGATATTTACCATTTGTTTTTGAAAATGTCCTGACATAGTAAAAGGCTGGAAGGAGGCCACAGTACTAGGTAAAAGCTATTAATGTCTTACAGGGTGTATCAGCTCAAAATGCTAATATTGGGAATACTGGGTGAAAAAAGGGATTTGTACTCTAAATTGCTATAAAACCTTCTAGCTGTGGCCCAAAAATATATATTAAACCAATGGCTCATGCTGCTCCTAGTACTTTCTTCCTTAATAAAATATAATTGGCATTTAAAATGGACTGGTTGTAAACCACTCCGAAGAAAGAGATCATAATGAAAACATTCTTTGCTAAATGGTCCTCTTACCTAAATCAGTTGGATCCCCAGACTAAAATCATATTACAAAATACTTTCCAGTAGGTATTGTGCAGAGGTTTTAATAGGGGGTGGGCTATTAAGTAATTTTTTTCTGTGATAAGTTGGCTGGGGACGTAACTTCGTTACGAAGTAGTGGAGTTTTACTTTATAGAAGAGCTGACATTCTGGCATACATAGTTACATAGTTACATAGTAGTTTAGGTTCAAAGAAGACTTGGCTCCATCAAGTTCAACTCTTTTTCTATCCCTTGTTTAACAAAAGAATGGTAATGTGTGGATGTTGATCCAAAAGAAGGCAAACCCTCTTATTTCAGCAATTTCAAATCCTGTTTTAAATGGGAAAAAAAAACCTTCTTGACTCCAAATGGATTTTTCCTTGGATCAACACGCACCAAATAAATACATATAATACATAGCCCTCTATGTTTTAGTTCATTAAAAATCCAGGCCATTTTAATGGTATCTGAGGTATTTGCTAACACCACCACTTTAAGCAGTAAATTCCATTGCTTTATTGTCCTTACTGTAAAAAAATTCCCTTTGCTATTGTAGACAATATTTCCTTTCTTTACACCAGTATTTAGAGATTTGTTTATTGACCCTGTACATATTAAAATTGATATGCCATGTGTATAATGTGTTATTTATGTAGCTGATATATTTTGTTATTGTTAATTTATGTTGGTTTCAGGAGTACCATTCACCTTACCTGATTTTATTGGCAATGTAGAAACATCTTATTCATATCTAGCTATCATTTACATATATCAAAATACTTATTTTGTCATGCTTAAAATGTATAATTTTCAGCCTCGCCGGTTTTTTTTTTAGAATCATATTTATCAACGTATGTGAAGTGTCACATTTGAAGCACAGAGTTTTTTCCCCCCATAAAGTAACCTGTCCTTAAGATATTAACTTAAAAACAGAAAAATCACACTATGCTATTGCTATCACGCAATATATTAGTCAAGTATGTCTACTTTGTTGTCCCCAAATCTAACCTTTGAAAAAAAATGCAATAATATTGTATCTTTTTAGATAATTTTCCTGTGTTTACAGCATATCATTTCTGTTTAACAGTGTCAGCAGTTTAATTTTAATTACAGCCTTGGCTGACACAATGTACAATGTAACAGAATTTATAAATCTAAATGACTCATTGTATGAACATTTCAGTGATCAAACTAGGTATATTCATATAACTTTTTACTTGTTCCCAAGTAAATCTTTAAAAAAAAATCCACATTTTATGTATTGACTTTTGGAACCCTGTTGAATCATGCTCAGGTTAAACAAAGATATTCAGTGACACATGGACATATTTATATTTGTAATGAAGAAATAGGATTGCATAATATTTGAGGTTTATATTAAAATTATAGTAGAAATAAGTACACATTACAAACACTATACATCTTTATGCTGATCAGAGCCTTTTGAAGGATTGCCACAGGCACATAGTAACATAGTAACATAGTAACATAGTAATTTAGGTTGAAAAAAGACACAAGTCCATCAAGTTCAACCCATCTACTTATCATTAAAGCGTTTTGATCCAAAAGAAGGCAAAAACCCCTAAGGAAGCTATTTTGAATTTTGCCTCCTAGGGGGAAAAATTCCTTCTTGACTCCAAAAGGGCAATCAGATTTCTCCTTGGATCAATAAGCTCTATTATTAATGCTTATTCTATTATTAATAGCCCTGTATGTTCTGCTTTTCAAAAAAAAAACATCCAGACCATTTTTAAATGCTTCTATTGTGGTTGATAGCACTACCTTTTTAAGGACTGGTGCCCAGAACCGTACTGCAAATTCAAGGTGAGGTCATACCATTGATTTGTAAAGAGGCAAGATGATGTCCTCCTCCCATGAATCTATACCTCGTTTTATACATGCCAATATCTTATTGGCCCTTGCAGCTGCTGACTGGCATTGGGCACTGTTGCCAAGTTTGTTATCTACAATGATTCCTAAATCCTTTTCGTTAGTAGTTTTTCCCACATATGCATTACTTTTCAATTGCATACTCGCTCCCCACCACCACCACCTGTTCTTCTTTAACTAGGACAGTATACTTCAAAAAATAGTTTTCAATCCGCACTAGATTGTGCCCGGTGCTAGGGCTCCAAGACGCCACCCAATTCTTCATATAATGAAATAAATATGCAGAGTCCAGCACTCGATATAAGGTGAAGGTTTTATTCACACATTTGTGGCAACGTTTCAACTCCTAAGAGTCTTTCTCAAGCCTGAGAGGCTTGAGAAAGACTCTTAAGAGTTGAAACGTTGCCACAAACGTGTGAATAAAACCTTCACCTTATATCGAGTGCTGGACTCTGCATATTTATTTCATTAACTAGGACAGTGTCTATTGTGGGGTTCGTCCTGCTGAGCTCTTTCTCCATCCCACTTTTCAGAAAAGAGGTTGAACTTTGTAGGACAGTGTGACTGAGAACTCAATCCCGCAGTCTGGATCTCATTATCCAGTGTTTGAGACACTGGAGAATGATTGCTGCACATATGCAGCATTGTGTGCATGAGCAATAGCACTTCCAATAATCACCAGTAATGATAATTGTTGACTTTATAGCCTATTGATCTATTTGGACATCTGGAAAAAAAAGACAATGTGTTGGAAAAATATGAATTATTATCTATTGTAGTACAAAGCAGAATTTTTAAATACAGCTTTTCTTCATCAATGCATTAAAATGGACATAACATCCAAATCCCATCCAAAAATATATGCCGCTCTATGACATGACAGAAGTGACAGGTGTTTGGTATGTCACATGATGATTCCATCATGTTGTTCGCTGTGTGCAGTCCAAGCCTACATGTACAATGCCAATGGTAAATATCTCTGGAACAGTGCACAAAAAAATTTGATGTGGTCTTCACATCTCAAAACAAAAAAACATCCAGTGTTCGTTCATTCCAAAAATTATTTTGAAGAAAAGTTGAATGCTGAACGATGCTAACAATTAAGTGCCTTCCAGTCAGTGCAATGTTTTAAGCATTTGTAGCACAGGACTTTACTATGTAAATCCCATGGAAACATAAACTGTTTTTATTGATTTATAAATAAAACTAAAGTTTCAACTGAGGGCCAGGCTGCAGCTTTTTTTTGGCAGGACACTTTTTTTTGTTTTTGTTTGGTGGTGTATTGGATTTTCAGGGAAGCGATGGAAGCCTTGCAAGGTGCTTGTCGTTCAACACACTGTGCCAAGTGTAAAATATGTATGTCTCTATAACACAGTTGGAAATTGTTCCCATTTGTTTTGTACTTAGAAGTAGTCTTCTGCCTGATCAAAACTGTTTTCAGGTGTATTCCCTCTTTGAACTCTATTTCATGTTACATGACATTCACTCTTTGTTTTGCAATTGTCAGGAAATAAATATTACTTTCCAGAAGTATTACACAGTGTAATACATAGCAGTCTTAACAAAAACAGACATTCCATAGCTTTGATTCTGTCATTCCTGTGCTTGGTTTGTCTCTGTTTTTTTTGTTGAGCGGGGGGGGGGGGGGGGCTATACGTTACCTGGCCTCTCGCCTACACAGACCATTGAAATGGATCAAGGCATGAAGATGGAGTAAGGTATTTACACTCAATGCTAAGAAAGCAAAGAAAGCCTATTTTCTAGACATGTGCAAAACTAAAATTTTCGTTTCGTTTTCGTCCATTCGGACGAAAATGTTATTTATTTCGTCTAAAACGAATTTCGTTCATTAGTGCATTCGTTTCAGACGAAATTCGTTCATTATTTTCGTTTCGTTAATTTTTTTCGTTCGTTTTATAGAATACAATGTAATACTATTGGCTTTCTATAAACCGAACAAGAGCCCCATTCATAAGAAATTCTTATGAATGGGGCTCTCGTTCGGTTCATAGAAAGGCAATAGTATTAATTGTATTCTATAAGCCGAAAGTCTATAAACCGAACGACTTTCGGTTTATAGACTTTCGGCTTATGGAATACATGTAATCCTATTGCTATTCTATAAACCGAACGACTTTCGGTTTATAGAATAGCCATAGGTTTACATGTATTACATAAGCCGAAAGTCTATAAACCGAAAGTCGTTCGGTTTATAGGCTGTCGGCATTTAACTAATAAGAGACAGAGTCTCCATTCATAAAATTATGAATGGAGACTTTGTCTCCGTGTAGTAAAATGCCGACAGCCTATAAACCGAACGTTCGGTTTATAGGCTGTGGGCATTTTACTACACGGAGACAAAGTCTCCATTCATAATTTTATGAATGGAGACTCTGTCTCCGTGTAGTAAAATGCCGACAGCCTATAAACCGAACGTTCGGTTTATAGGCTGTCGGCTTATGGAATACATGTATTCCTATTGCTATTCTATAAACCGAACGACTTTCGGTTTATAGAATAGCCATAGGTTTACATGTATTACATAAGCCGAAAGTCTATAAACCGAAAGTCGTTCGGTTTATAGGCTGTCGGCATTTAACTAATAAGAGACAGAGTCTCCATTCATAAAATTATGAATGGAGACTTTGTCTCCGTGTAGTAAAATGCCGACAGCCTATAAACCGAACGTTCGGTTTATAGGCTGTGGGCATTTTACTACACGGAGACAAAGTCTCCATTCATAATTTTATGAATGGAGACTCTGTCTCCGTGTAGTAAAATGCCGACAGCCTATAAACCGAACGTTCGGTTTATAGGCTGTCGGCTTATGGAATACATGTATTCCTATTGCTATTCTATAAACCGAACGACTTTCGGTTTTTAGAATAGCCATAGGATTACATGTATTGCATAAGCCGAAAGTCTATAAACCGAAAGTCGTTCGGTTTATAGGCTGTCGGCATTTAACTATACAGAGACAGAGTCTCCATTCATAAAATTATGAATGGAGACTTTGTCTCCGTGTAGTAAAATGCCGAAAGCCTATAAACCGAACGATCCGTTTATAGACTTTCGGCTTATATAATACATGTAATCCTATGGCTATTCTATAAACCGAACGTTCGGTTTATAGAATAGCAATAGGAAATGGAATACATGTATTCCATAAGCCGACAGCCTATAAACCGAACGTTCGGTTTATAGGCTGTGGGCATTTTACTACACGGAGACAAAGTCTCCATTCATAATTTTATGAATGGAGACTCTGTCTCCGTATAGTTAAATGCCGGCTTTTAACTATACGGAGACAAAGTCTCCATTTATAATTTTATGAATGGAGACTCTGTCTCCGTATAGTTAAATGCCGGTGTTCTGACAAATTTCTGGAGCAAATTCTCCTGCGCAATCGCAGGAGAATTTGCTCACTGCGCATGCGCATAAAGTTACAGCTGATAACTCAGCTGTAACTTTGTGACCACCGCGCATGCGCCAGCTGCGCAACCCACCTCCCGCCCCCTCACACCCCCTGCACACCCCTTCTTACCAGATCATCGACCACAGCGATACACAGCGCATGCGCACGCCTATCCAGCCGTTTGGGAATGTGCGCGTCCGTTGTTGTGTTCTTAAGGTGGTAAGTAACATGGGGCGTCGGGACATAAGGGGGCAAGCATCCTGGTGAGGGCTGCCTCATCTTGATGGGATTTGTGATCCTCCTGCTGCATCAATAATACAGCAGGAGGATCACAAATCCCATCAAGATGAGGCAGCCCTCACCAGGATGCTTGCCCCCTTATGTCCCGACGCCCCGTGTTACTTACCACCTTAAGAACACAACAACGGACGCGCGCATTCCCAAACGGCTGGATAGGCGTGCGCATGCGCTGTGTATCGCTGTGGTCGATGATCTGGTAAGAAGGGGTGTGCGGCGGGTGTGAGGGGGCGGGAGGTGGGTTGCGCAGCTGTCTCATGCACGGTGGTCATAAAGTTACAGCTGAGTTATCAGCTGTAACCTTATGCGCATGCGCAGTGAGCAAATTCTCCTGCGATTGCGCAGGAGAATTTGCTCCAGAAATTTGTCAGAACACCAGCTTTTAACGATACGGAGACAAAGTCTCCATTTATAATTTTATGAATGGAGACTCTGTCTCCATATAGTTAAATGCCCACAGCCTATAAACCGAACGTTCGGTTTATAGGCTGTCGGCTTTTAACTATACGTTTGTCTCCATTCATAAATTTATGAATGGAGACTCTGTCTCCGTATAGTTAAATGCTATTGTATTCTATAAACCGACTCTATTTCGGCTTATAGAATGCAATAGTACTACGAATGGACGAATGAACGAATGATTTTCCTTTATTAACCATTCGTTCATTCGGCTTTAGTTAGCTTAGCATTTTCGTTCTTCGTTTTTCGGGCGAATGGACGAAAATGCAATTTTCGGACGAAAATGCATTCGTCCGAAAACGAATGCACATGTCTAGTATATATTCACATGTAAATTGCTTTTTTAATAAAAAATTATGATATAAATAAAATCTTGTTTTTATTTCCTTTTATGTGACAAAGCTGCCTCTCTCTTTCCCTTGCCCCCAGATTTGTCGCTCTCCCCCCCTTAGTGTTGTCTCTCTCTCACCCTCCCTTTGGCTCCCCCCTCGCTCCCCTTGTGTCTGTCTCTTCCCCCCTTCCCTCCCCTTGTTTCTCTCTGCCCCCCCCCCCCCTTGTTATTCTGTCCCCCCCTCACCTGTTTCTTGCTCCCTGGTGGCTAGTGGGGGCAGCCGGGGGATGTATGCACTATACATAATAGACGGAAGTGTCGGGCAGCATGGAGGTTGTCTGCACGATTCGTGCAGACATCCCCCAGCTGCCCGATTCTCCCTGGTGGCTAGCGAGGCAGCGGTGGATGTCTGCGTGATGAGCGAGACCTCCCCTGCTGCCGCCCAGAACGACAGCCAGGACTTTTATGAGGAAGCCGGAAGTACCCAGCTTCATCATAGAAGTCCCGGCGGTCATGCCGGGCGGCAGCAGGAGAGGTCTCGCTCATCGCGCAGACATCCTCCGCTCCCTCGCTAGCCACCAGGGAGAATCGGGCAGCTGGGGGATGTCTGCACGAATCGTGCAGACAACCTCCATGCTGCCCGACACTTCCGTCTATTATGTATAGTGCATACATCCCCCGGCTGCCCCCACTAGCCACCAGGGAGCAAGAAACAGGTGAGGGGGGGACAGAATAACAAGGGGGGGGGGGGGCAGAGAGAAACAAGGGGAGGGAAGGGGGGAAGAGACAGACACAAGGGGAGCGAGGGGGGAGCCAAAGGGAGGGTGAGAGAGAGACAACACTAAGGGGGGGAGAGCGACAAATCTGGGGGCAAGGGAAAGAGAGAGGCAGCATTGTCACATAAAAGGAAATAAAAACAAGATTTTTTTATATCATAATTTTTTATTTAAAAAGCAATTTACATGTGAATATATACTAGACATGTGCATTCGTTTTCGGACGAATGCATTTTCGTCCGAAAATTGCATTTTCGTCCATTCGCCCGAAAAACGAAGAACGAAAATGCTAAGCTAACTAAAGCCGAATGAACGAATGGTTAATAAAGGAAAATCATTCGTTCATTCGTCCATTCGTAGTACTATTGCATTCTATAAGCCGAAATAGAGTAGGTTTATAGAATACAATAGCATTTAACTATACGGAGACAGAGTCTCCATTCATAAAATTATGAATGGAGACTCTGTCTCCGTATAGTTAAATGCCCACAGCCTATAAACCGAACGTTCGGTTTATAGGCTGTGGGCATTTAACTATACGGAGACAGAGTCTCCATTCATAAAATTATAAATGGAGACTTTGTCTCCGTATAGTTAAAAGCCGGCATTTAACTATACAGAGACAGAGTCTCCATTCATAAAATTATGAATGGAGACTTTGTCTCCGTGTAGTAAAATGCCCACAGCCTATAAACCGAACGTTCGGTTTATAGGCTGTCGGCTTATGGAATACATGTATTCCTATTGCTATTCTATAAACCGAACTTTCGGTTTATAGAATAGCCATAGGATTACATGTATTACATAAGCCGAAAGTCTATAAACCGATCGTTCGGTTTATAGACTTTCGGCATTTTACTACACGGAGACAAAGTCTCCATTCATAATTTTATGAATGGAGACTCTGTCTCTGTATAGTTAAATGCCGACAGCCTATAAACCGAACGACTTTCGGTTTATAGACTTTCGGCTTATGTACTACATGTAATCCTATGGCTATTCTATAAACCGAAAGTCGTTCGGTTTATAGTTTAGCAATAGCATTACATGTATTCTATAAACCGAACGTCGTTCGTTTTAAAGACTTTCGGCTTATAGAATACTATTGGCTTTCTATAAACCGAACTAGAGTCGAGTCCCCATTCATAAGAAATTCTTATGAATGAGGAGGGACTCTAGTTAGGTTTATAGAATGCCAATAGTATTCTATAAGCCGAAAGTCTTTAAAACGAACGACGTTCGGTTTATAGAATGCATGTAATGCTATTGCTGTTCTATAAGCCGAATGTCTTTCGGCTTATAGAACAGCAATAGCATTACATGTATTCTATAAACCGAACGTCGTTTGTTTTAAAGACTTTCGGCTTATAGAATACATGCTGCTATTGGCTTTCTATAAACCGAAAGAGTCCCCATTCATACGAATAGTTCAATTGACCTATTCGTATGAATGGGAACTCAATTTCGGTTTATAGGAAGCTAATAACATTACATGCATTCCATAAACCGAAAGTCATTCATGTCGGTTTATGGAATGTAGTACAATGCTATTGGTATTGTAAACCGACTCTATTTCGGTTTAGAATGCCAATAGCACGAATGGACGAATGGACGAATGAACGAATGATTTTCGTTTATTAACCATTCGTTCATTCGGATTTTGTTAGTTAAAATTTTCGTTATTCGTTTTTCGGACGAATGGACGAAAATGCTATTTTCGTCCGAAAATGCATTCGTCCGAAAACGAATGCACATGTCTACTATTTTCTTTATCAAAAACCTCTTGCATAGCTGCTAAAAAATTTAAAAGTAAGAATTATGCAAAATAAGAGAACATTATGCATGGATCTGACAAGAAAAAGCCTCTAACTATTTAACTTGAAATATTTAAATTGCATATATTCAGAAAAATATTTCCAAAATGATATGCAATTTAACCAAAATGGGTATGTTTGTTTTTTCCCTTCAACACATTGAATTGAGAAGAGCACTATGTATTACATTTTGATGAGTTTATGTGGGTACACATAAATAACATACACGTTAATCGTACAAAAAGAGGAATATGTACACAATTAGCAATGATAATTAATATTTAATAGAAAAAATTACTTACTCACACTGCCTAGTATTCTCTTTATGGTTTCTGCCAATTGAACAGTAGTCAAATCTAGTTCAATCCTATAAAACTAAATAACCGTACTTGTGTAATTTATTGTGAGGTTTTATACCCTCCTAAGTTCAGACTGTGTATCATATTAAATTTAAAATGTTGCTCTATGAGATAACATGCATATAAATACAAAATTTAACTTCTAGTTCCCAATAAACAGTTAACATATTAAATTAAAACCTTTAATGCAACCTAGAGCACACATAATCTAATTTAAAAGGTAGAATTAATTCAGAAGCATTTATGGGCAATGGAAGCCAACACTCATTTGAGATGTACAACCTTATTGATTTTGTCTGTGCAGTAAGTTAAATTGTTTACTTTTTTTGTACATGGCATTGCAATTTCATTAGTAAATGTGACAAGATATGAAGTTGTATACAGAGGGATTAAGAAGAGACAGACATTTTTAAATCAATACAGATTAAATGTTATTAGAAATGTGTAGCAAAACCAACATTACCTGATTGTTTTACATTTTCAGACCGACCCTACATCTCCATTGTGATACAACGCACAGGATGTAGTACGCTGTAATAAGTTAGAAGGGCAGCATGGCTGACCTAATGGATTTTAATGATAATACCTTTACTGTTGTGTCTCTTGTTGTACTGCTTGTTATAATCAGGTTGCAGAATGAAACCCTGGTACATGAGGACTAAGTGCTTTTCATGTTTTAATTGTGTGTCTAACCTAAAGCTACTCAAGAACATATACAATGACAGAAGTGAATATAGGATATGAGACACTAAGAATAATTTATCATCCTATTAATATAAATGTATAATGAAACACTCACAAACACAAATTGATATCAGGATCAGTACTTTTATTGGACTGTGAGAGGACATCTTTCTGAATGGGGATAACTTGGTCTAAAAAAAAGGCAAGAATAGAAATACAATAGTGCAATACTACCACTCAATATAATGCATAAAAATAAATGTAAAAAGAGGATAGAAACTGATCCACAAATCATATTTTCCAAAAGGGTAAGAGTCAAGGACTGAGCTGGTATATAAAATAAATACAGCTATATAGTACAAAGCATATTATCGCTCTTTAGAAATATGTCTCATTCCAGTCCAACATTTGATTAGATCAATGACTGAAGATGTTTGTGCAGAATTTTACAGGATACATTTAATTTATGGTAATAGTGCCTTGGTATATTATTTAATTAGTATTATTTCTACTAGTAATATAGATTTACATATGTGTGCCTTATTTATCATGCAATGTTGTAACTTACTTCAGTGTTAAAGGGAATTCAAGAAATAATCTCTATTGGATAAATCCAAATGAATCTGATTTGATTAAAGACCACTTCTGCCTGAAAATGTAACCATCCAATGGACATGAAAAACTGACTATTTTTTTTCTTCAATACTTACTTATGTATATACAGGCATAGACATTAACATACACTCTTTAATGAGTCCAGAGCATGTATGTAAAATGAAAATGTATTTAAAGTGAAGCACTACCTTTTTTACTTCAGTAATGCATTCAAAATCCACTTAGTGAATGCAAAGAGTACTACTCACAAGATTAAGAGTGTAAATGTCCTAAAGTCTTTTGAGCTCCTTGTTTGTTATTCAGCTCCTCATTTGTTCAGTCAAGCACTGCACAATGCTGGCAAACTACTACAGTGGCAATCTCTTCCTGTGCAGTGAGCAGGGATTTCTTCCTGTTTGGCTAGTCACACTACAACTACAGAGGCATTTTAAACACAGAGTCTCCAGCCCTATCTGTTCTCACGAAGCAGGTGTATAATAACAGGGGAATGGTTGTGCTTTAGTCATGTCCGTACTCCTGAGTGTAAGTAAAGTGAGGGTCCCTAAAGTGGGGTATGCCTGTACCCAGTTTATTGGAAGAGCTATAGTTAAGAGCCGTAGAAGCCAGGAAAGAGTGTCCATGATCCTCTACTGATAAGCTTTTCATGTACAGTACCCTGAAAAGGCAAAAAGGTATCCAGAATCTGCTACTGTGTAGGGAGGTATGATGTTGGGAATTAACTACAATGGAATTCGCAGCATGAATTATATGTTGCTGTGATGTTTTTTTACATGTTCACCAACGTGCTTAATACTTGATGACTTGATGATTAAGCTGACTCTCCATACTGTGTTGAGTCAGGAACCTGATTCTTAGTCTATAAAAGCCACTTCCTGTGCAATCCTTGCCAGATTTTTGTGTTTCTTACTTGCCCCATAATCAAGATTGCTTCTACTAATATTTAATACCTGTGTGCAGAATGTGGACTTCTCCTGCCTCTCCTGCCTTCTCCTACCTGCTGACTGCAATTGTTATTTACATTGCTCCCAGCTGCTTGAGCTTGCATCTTCTGACTGCCAAATCTCATGGCTCAACCCAGCAGGGACATGGGTGATTGTTATGGCAGAAGGCATAGCTAACCTGGCTTAGGGTTCCAAAATCTATTCATACTTTTTTTTTTTTGTGCTTTGCAAATTTTAAATAAACACCTCCAAAATAGATATTACACATATGAAGGAGCCTGCTAGAATTCATACTGAATAGCGTATATCTGGTGTTTAGAGAGCATTTTTTCTTGTAATGGTAATTTGTTATTATTTTATTCTTTTTTTAGACATGTTTGGGAATGCTAATAAAAATGTATATTTCAGAACTGTAATGGTTAAAATTAAGACTGCTTTACATTTTACTGATTACAGGCCACGAATAAATATTTCTCATAAGTAACACTGCATAAAATAGGAATGCGTTGATCCAGTGTGCTATTACATTCTAATCAATAACAAGACTTTGAAAAACTAATATATAGTTACTAATTCACACTTTCAATTTGAGGAACTTTGTATCATGATGGGGGATTCACAAACGCAGATTTTTTTATTTACGCCATTCTACAGACACAGTTTTCATTCTTGTAATCCCTAATGATGATTCCCTGTGATGTACCATTTTATTAAAGCATCATTGAACTATAGCCTATTGATTTAGCTTTCACAGACAATTGAAAATTAAATTGACCTCAAATTGAATAATTTCAAGCTTTTCGTTGTTATTATTATATGATAACAGAAGTATGAGCATCAGATGTATAAATATCGAACTGCGCTTGTAATGGTGTTTTATGCTCCAAGTAAAGGATCATTTGGAGAATAGTGACCATAACATGGTGCCTGTCAGGTCCGTGCATCTATCCCACGTCGCTTACCTCAAAACACTGTTGCCATCACTGCTAATGTCCCCCACCATTGGGCATCTTGTACAGCACGCTCCTGGCACTGGAGACTAGGACGCGCGTGCCGCCATGCTTTATGTCCCAAGTGGACATATGGGAAATGAGCGGCATGGTGCGGATCCCACATGTCACATGGGCGCAGCCACAGCCCTTTAAATCAGAAGTGCGCATAGTTCAATTTTTTGATGATTGAACAAGCTTGTCTCAGCATTGTTTGTCCCCAGCTTTACTGGTTTGCTACCTTTTTATTTTCCTTGGATTACCCGAACTTCTGGACTGACCCAACTTTCTTCATGATGCCCCTGATGTTTCGGCTATACCTTGGACTCTGCGCACCTCCGGACTCCCTGACCTTGCTACCCTTTTTGACCCTCATGCTTTCTGGACTCCTGAACATGGCTTGCTTCTATTACAGCGCACCATTTCTGGCTCCCCATCTCAGACTGCACCTCGACTAGAGGTGGCACCCACATCTATCCAACCTCCATCCTGTCGTATCTGACGCTTGTGCCCGCTACCACTATTGAAGCCTGCTTCCCCTGTGGTCCTCAGTATCTGTGGTGTCAGGCAAGGGCTGTCTATTTCTGCAATTGGGGACTCTTTGCATCTGAATCACTGTATATCTATCTAACTATCTTACAGTGTCCTTTGAGACTAATTCAAAAAGGCAAATTTGTAAGTGTCCCACCAAAACACTGAATTTTAAAAACATTCACATGTTTAATAAAAACCTTTGTCTTGTTGATTGGGAAGAATTCTTTTTTGTGAAAAAACACAGAAGGTGAGTAGAATACCTTCAAACTAATACTAATAATAAAGGCGAGGAATCAGCATAGACATTTTCAAACTATAAAGATGCCATCAAAGCCTGTTAAAAGACAATTAAAATGTCTAAATTGGAGAATAAAAAAATAATTGGTAAGGAGAGCAAGAGGAATCGGAAAAAAAATATTTAAATATAAATGGCAAAAAATTAAAGGCTGATAATGTTGGGTCTTTTCTATAGGAAATGGTTAAGATAGTCAGTGGCGACAGAGAGAATGCAGATATTTTAAATAATTTATTTTCATCTGTTTGTACCAAGGAAGAACTGATGGAAGATGGAAAGGAAAGGGTGGTGGTAAGTGGGAAGTTATCAAACTGAACACGTGATAAGTAGAGTACCCCAGGGATCTGTCCTGGGTCCTCTTCTTTTTAATTTGTGTATTAATGATTTCCCAGTGGGAATAGGAAGCCATGTCTCAATGTTTGCTAAAGAAACACAATGAAGTACAGTAATACAGTCTAACCTAGACGTGTGTTCACTACAAGAGGATTTGGACAAATTGGGTAACGGCAGAAAAATGGCAAATGACATGCAATGTATTAAAAAGTAAAATGATGCATTGTGGGTATAATAAGTACGTTAATACAAATGAAACATTTGGTTTAAATTGTGTTTCCTTGGGGAAATCTATTAATGAAAAAAAATTGGTAGTAATTATAGACAATAGACTTAGCAGTAGTGTGCAGTGTAAAAAAAATGCATTATGGAACTAGAGAAGGTGCAGAAGAAGGGTACAAAGCTAATAAAGGGAATGAAAAGTTTTAGTTATGATGAAAGACTAGAAAGGTTACATTTGTATATACTAGAGAAATGGCATCTTAGAGTTGATTTGATAACGTTATATACATATGTACAGGGCCAATACAATTGGAACACTAAAGACCTGTTCATTAACAGTACAGTTCAAAGGACAAGAGGTCACCCACTAAGACTTTATAAAAGGTAATTAGTCTAGGACAAAGGAAGGATTCTTTATGGTAAGGACAATAAAGGTATGGAAGTCACTGCCTGAAGAGCTGGTGCTAGCAAATGCAATAGATGCTTTTGAAAGGGGCCTGGATACTTTTTAATGAGTCAGAACATAGGGGGCTATGTGTGTTTTCATAGGCACCAGTGGTTCCTGGACTACAACTCTCAGAACTCTTGGTCATGGAAGGTTGGCCAGGGAAGATGGGAGTTAGAGTATATCAGTAGACATGGCCAGACTGGGAACAAAAACCAGCCCTGGAAACAAAATTGTATGCCAGCCCCATAGCATAACATTATTAAACCAGCCCCATAGCATTATATATTTTTTTTGTAAATAAAAGAGAAAACCAGGCATTTTAAAAGCACATCTTAAGACTATGTACACAAAGTTATATGAATTGCCCTATGCAGAGGTATATATCAGGGCAGTGTGTGAGACATAACCTTGTGTACATACTGGGTGGATATAATGACTTACCCTAGCACCAAGATTGCTCTCACACGTTTGACCCAGCACCCATATTGCACTTACAATGTATGACCCAGCCCCCAGGACTTAACACAGCCCTGGGATTTCACTCACAGGACTCACCCCAGCACCCAGCCCAGCACTGAGATAACACCACAGCAACAGATCCATAGTCTATTTTTTAGGAGAGGAACTGCCCATGGTGGTCTGTATTTTTATCATTTCTGCAGTATCTGTCTCGTTCTCTCATTTCTGTAGTGTTTCTCTCTCTCTTTCTCTCTCTCTCTCTCTCTCTCTCTCATGTTTGTAGTATCTGTCTCTTTCTCTCATTTCTGTAGTGTGTCTCTCTCTCTCATGTTTGTAGTGTGTGTGTGTGTGTGTGTCTCTCTCTCTCTCTCTCTCTCTATCATTACTGTAGCATCTCTCTCTCTCTCATTTCTGTAGCATCTCTCTTGCTCTCCTTTCTCTAGTATCTCTCTCCCCCTTACCCCTGTAGTGTCTCTGTCCTCCCCTCTGTCTCTGTCTCTCCCCCAAGTGTCTCTGACTCCCCCCATGTCTCTGGCCCCCTTGTCTCTGTCTCTAGAAATAATTTAGAATAAATAAAAGAGGGATACTGTCCTCTCTTCTAGCTTTGTACAGTTAGAACCTGTTGTCTAGGCCCAGAAATGTTTATGAGGTCTTTTGTTAGGGTATTTGTATCATGTACTATCAGTGGTAATACTGTTGAATGCATTATTTCTGAGATAAAGTCTGTTGCTTTATATAAAAATCTATTTTAGAAAGAGATTACCTCTTTTAATTAGTTCAACACCTATAATGTTGAAGCCATCGTAGATACAGTTGTTTGACATTGTGTACAAGATGAAAAGTTAAATATCTCAACCCCATCTAAATATAGAATAAAATGTAATTTCCTGAACTACATACCAATAGACTCTCATTTGTGCTTTTCAAAATGTAAAATAAGATCCTTATGATGCAATTCCAACAATTTATTTCAGATGTAGTATCATTTTCTTTAGAAAAATATACATACATTTACCAAAGCATCTGTAAATTGTTAGAGTAATTTTTGGTTTGCTGATATGTGAAATAATGTATGCCCAAGAAAATAAAACCCTCTCTTTTCTCTCTCCATTTGTACTTCAGAAAAATCAAGAAATAAGCCAAGCATAAATAAAAAGATATTACAATACAAAGGATTCTACAATTTGTTATGGGAACTAAAACTGACAGAGAGTGAGCTAATCTGGCTAATAATTTAAATGGTACAAAAAAAGTGAACATTTTAAATTGACTCTGGTTTTGATATGATGCCACTCCTGTAAGGTGAAAAGCAGTAAAACAATGACTGCATTTTTACAAAGTCAGCACAGACATCACTGCCAATGCTGGATACACTAGCTGGATTCTATGAAATGCCAAAAAAAACCTAAAGAAAATATGCCGTAATTAGATCCAGAAATATGGATTAAGATTCTGGCATCATCAAGTTTTTGTCTTGGTTCATTCCCAACATTGTTTAAATATGACTAAAGGATATCATAGTCGTTGAATAAAAAAATGAAAAGAATAAGAAAAACATACACTCCTCATGCTTTTCTAAGATGATTGCAATTAAAAACATACATTTGTAAGTTCTTTAATTGCAGCTCATTTACCAATAGTGGGAGGGGAGTGTGCTTCCTCATCTGAAATTATTTTCTACAGTGGAAGAGAACACATGCTCCATTCCACTCTTAAGGGTAAATGTACTTTAAGACTTAGTTCATGTAGACTCAAATATGATGTCTTTAACCCCTTAGTGACCGAATGCTATGTTGCATTTGATGTGCCTTGAAGACCAGAATTCCATTATTTTTTTCATACGTTTACTGAACTGTGAATTTCTTTCTTTGTGTTCAGTCCCCTCACACAAATTATGTATAATTTTTTAAAGGACAGATAGGGCTTTCATTTGATACTATTATTTTCATCATATGATATAATTTACTATTAAAAAAAATATAAAATATGATGAAAATATGCCATAAAAAAACACTTTTTCTTACTGTGACCTAATTTCTTTTTTTTTTACACAATTACAAATGGTAAAAAGAACTTTGTCTATATATTTCTAATATTTGTCCCGAGTTTAGTAATACCAATGTTTCCTTGTTTGTCTATGTTTTATTTCAAGTAATAGGGCAATAAACAATATTAGTGTTTTTGTTTTTGTTTTATAACCATTTTCTTCTACAGTGACTTTTTAACCCCAACCCTAAATTTAGCCCAACTCTAAATTTACCCTAACCCTAAATCTACCCCACCCCTTAATCTAACCCTTGTAATCATCTGAACCCCCCTGTAACCCTAATTATGACCCTAATTATGACCCTAACTCTAGATCTAGGTTTAGTAGATCTAGGGTTAGCTTTTTCCATTTATTTATTTATTTTATTTATTTATTTAATTCATTTTTTCTTTCAAACTGTAAGATACTTAACTGCCTCTAGGGGCAGTCAAGTAGCGGTTTCGGAGCGATAGAAGAGATTTTTTTTTCTCTCTTCCGTCACTCTCCTCTGAGCAAGCTCCTCCAATACAGCACCCACCCGGGTGATCGCGCTGCCCAGGGGGACACAGAAGGCATCGATCGAGGCATCATTGCAACACGTTAACACACATAGGCAGTGATCAGCTTTCACTGCCTATGTGTGTAACACGCATACGATCACATTCGCAGTGATCATATGTGAGCGGGGGGGGATGAGGGGGGGCGGATCAGAAGCAGCCTCTGAGAGTAGCTGCAGGCATGTAGTGTTGCGCTAAAGAGCGCAACGCTACATGTAAATGGAGGATGTATATGTACGTCCTCATGGTCCTCAAGGACCATGCTTTTCAGGACGTTTATATACGTCCAAATGCGTTAAGGGGTTAATAATGCTAAGATGCACATAATTCTCTGTTTTTTTATAGTACTGTCTCTTAGAAATTAGCTCCCTGAGACACGTGTTCCTTAACATGCTTATTTAATATAAGTATATTGTGTTTTCATTTGAGAATAAAAATAGTGTGACTGTTAAATCATTAAGTCATTTTGTATATGAATAAGCTGATCTCCATCTAGGAGAAAAGCTCTTAATGATTAAAATTTTTGATTTTAGCATGTCAGTAAATAACTTGAATACTTGATTTGTTTACAAAATAAATTCCTTTAAGCACACTTAGATACATTTCTATTTCCCTTAACCCATCCAATGTGTATTTACTTTTGCTCTTCCCTGCTCCTACCAGTGTTGCATTACAGTTCATTTTTAACTGCCGAATTTAAAATCACTGGGTAATCTGAGTATGTCGTCCCTACCAAAAATACTATAACACATGATACGAGCATAAGCTACAAAAGGCAACCACAAAAAAAATATACAATAAGAATATTAATAATAATTATAAAATATCAAAATAATACTATTTATAATATTATATTATACAACAATGATTATTTTTATTTTGTATTTTACATTTGACACGTTAATGCTTTAATGTCAAGTTTGTATTGTTTGGCTGTGCTTGATCCTTAATTTGGCCTTGGGTACTATAATAGATTGACTTGTTTTGCAGTGCCTAGTATCATACAAATCAACTAAGACATTCAGTAATGCAAATGTATATGTAAACATACACTCAGAATATTTTATTTCTATATTAGTGCTTACATTTTCATGTGTTGCAAGGTAATAGATTATGCTTTCAGTGCTATAAATAAGCATTAATGTTTACCCTTTTAAATGGAGACACTTTTCATTTCACTCATTTACAACTACCATGTTGCATTTTTCCGACTGTTGCCACCTCATTTATTAGGTTATAGAAGCTTTCGAAGAATGATGGACAGTAATTAAAAGTTAGCTGGCAATAACCTGCTCACTCTTGACATTTCTTTGAGGTTTTCATTCACCATTATCTACATATAGATTAAAATTTGTAATTGGACCACCGAAAGGGTAAGAGAAATAAGCCAACTTCGTTTGCCTGTGACTGACACTTTGAAATTTTATTTAATTTGAGAAAATTGAGTTGAACTGCAGAACACCAGAAAAGTCAAGTTGTCTTGAATGATATCAAAGGGGATGAAAACAATTCTATAATTTTAAAACTAGGGTGCAAAATTATGTATAGTGGTGGAATGGAAACTGAAATTACTTTCCAACTAGTGCTAATGTGTAAAAGAAATGCAGTTTAAAGTTCTAGTACTAGAATGAATCTTCGTTAAATGCAAAGGTTTTAATACTTTTATTAAATGGTCAAAATTAGATCTCATCAATTAATTTATGTTTCAGAGAAAAAATATGAAATTCCACATGTTTGAGCAAATAAGTACATTTGCTATATTTAGTACAATATCATATGCAGGTTATGCAAAGCATTCACTTTATGAATTGTAAAGGACAACGTTCAACAAAAAATTAAACAGTGTTTAATTGAAAGATTGCATCAAGTGTAGGCATTAAAAAAGAAATGCTTTTACAAATAAGGTACCATATTGTGCTCACCACTCTGTATAGCTCTTTCAGGACGCAGGCATCTTGTTTCGAATTTTGGGTCAGAGAATGTCAGACCTCTGATAGAACTAAACAGAATAGGGCTCCATAAAGTACTTTTTTTGTATCCTTTCATTTAAATTAGAGAATACAAATATAGTTACTTATTGAGCCCTCCTTACGCTGTATAGCTCTATCAGAGGTCTGACCTTAGATAGAATTTGTCATATCTTCCTTTAAATTGACCAAACTTATTTTTCCCATTTATACTCAGGATGTAGGAAATCAACAGTGCAGACTAATGAAACTGTATGTGAATCAGGCAACAAGACAAGGATACTAAACATACATGCAGATCTACACAAGAACTACGGAAGAATTATATCAGAATTTTGAAAGAGCTGAGGCAATTTCTACACCTGATCTAAATATAGATGTTGTGCTAAAATGAGTACTTAACAAAAGTACTCTTTGAAATGCCTTTAAGCTGAAGGCGTTTTGTTAGGAGGAATGTGAAGAATTCCTCTTAATTATTACATTTGAACAGTAACATGTTTACCAACATTTTATTTTTCCCCTGATTGCACGTAGTTGAGGTTATCTCCTCTGTTTGGTGACAACTTGCAGTCCAGGGGTTGATTGGGAAGAGGATTAATTTGAACTCTTCGTACACATTAAATAGGTTTTAGTAGCAGTATGCAGTGTTTTGTGTTACAGCTAGGTAGTATGTGAGGTAAGGGTCTCATGTTGTGCTTAAATTATGCAATGGCCGATTCATTTAACTCACAACTGAGGTGAAAAGCACAGTTTATTTTTGTTTGATTTTTGAAATCAGTATCTAATTGCAAAAATCTTGTACCTGTTGAGTGTACCATGGTCTAGGCCAACAAGACATAGGGTGATACTTTTCAGGAACAGCATAAAAAGCCACCTCCACCTTACTAGCGGCTTAAAAAAGCTGCTTCCACCTGCCGGAATCTTCAGCCAGGGGAGTTAAGAAGCATTTTGGTGATAGAGTGATGGCACTGGGAATCTGTTTGTGGATGGATATGTCATTTAGAAACTTCTTGGTGACAGATATGACACTTGGAACTGTTTGGAGTCACAGTTAAAACTGGAATGTTATTTGGGGACAAATTTGACAGTGAGAAGCTGGTGGGAAGCATTATGAAGCTGTGTATGGACTAATAAGGTACTTAAAAGCTTTAGGGACCATGATGGCTCGATTAAGCTGTTTGGGGGCAAAGGTGGTAGAGACAAGCTATTTTTGGCACAAAGATAGCTCTGTTATTCTGTTTGGGGACACATATGCACTGTTAAACTGTTGTTGACAAAGATGGCAGAGACACACTCTGCAGGAAGAGATGCCGCCTGCACATGAAGGGATGGGGCAAATGAATATTAGGAGAAGCATGTTTAGTCAGGCCTAGGGCAGCACAAAACCTACATTCACCACTGAATATTAGCCATATTACACTAACTAGGCCAATAAAGCCTGCAACATATGCCTGTGGTTGCTATGTTGCTTTGTGCAGAGGAAACTTGCCTTACCTTTTAGGTCAACCACCTTTATGGGTGGCCAAGTATACAAACATGAATGGATAGAAGTAACGCTAACATTTTTTTAACTGATTTCTATGTATTTCTATTAATAATACTAACTGATTTACTAAAGTACATTTAATGGATACACAGTCCCTTTAAGAGCAATGGTTAAAGGATATTTTATTTAAATATAGTTATAGTTTAAACATACTATATTACTTCTGCTAGGGACAGATTTAAGATAATATTGTCAAAACCTATATGGGTCTATTGAATAAAGAGAGAATTGCAGGGTATTGATACAGGAATTTCAAACTCAAGGCCAATGTAGCTAAGTTGGAAAAATGCTCCCATTAAGATATGGTTCCCACAATTTACTGAGCCCTATGGCATCATTTTACATTTTTCCACATGTGGCCTAACATCTTTGTTTGTTAAAAATACAATTATTACTTTGGAATATATCAATAAACCAGAAACTTTAAACTTTTTTTTTGTTTTGCATAATTGACACACAAGAAAGGCATTTAAAAGTGTGTTTTCGGGGGCGTGTCCTGCCGTTGATGAAGATGGCTGCCTGAACCTTTAGCTCCCGGCCTTCCCAGCCAAAGACTTAACAATCCGCGATCATCGACAGACATGGGCAGGAATAAAAAGCCCCAAGGAAACCAGGAGACCCCAAGGGGAAAGGGGCGACACATTTCAGCCTCCCTGAGGCTACTTCTCAACTGCCAGAAGGCCACGAGGCCTCAGCCGTCCACTCACCTGCGTCCTCCATGGACTCGGATGATATGTCTAAAGCACCACAGGGGCATTCTACGGAGCCCTCAACTTCAGTGTCAGCGCATGCTATTTTTTCTTCTGCCCCCTGGAAGGAGGACTTCGGGACATTGATCTTGGAGCTCAAACTCACGATCACGGAAGCTGTATCCACGCTGTATCGACTTAACTACAACACTGCTAAGAAAGGGACACAGGTTGTATAATGCTTATATACACGATACAGTCCTTCATTTTTTATCACCATGCTATCACCGTGTTTGTATTTAATCAAGATTTCACATAGTTTTCCCGATGTAAATGTTCACTGTCCACAAAGTGTTGGTTCCTGACCTTCCACGGGGGCTATACCTGCTTATTCATATGTTCCCGGTGCGCCTGTGGAATATCAATATTACAATATTACACTGTGACACCGCTGGGATGTAGACACGTGCTGTATCTTTATTACACATGCTCTACGACCCCCCCTTCTGTTTCTGTTTTCATATGATGTTACGTGTTCGCTAAGTCTATGCTTTGAAGGTATCTTCATACTTACCGCGCCCAACATAAGGTCCCCCCAGAGTCCATGTGACATGTCCATCTTCGGTAGCTGCCAGATTGTATCTGGAGTATATACATGCTTACCTACACAATAACGATCTGTGCCATAGACGTAACCATCATATTGCAGGGACGTAGACGCAGGTTGTCTGCGGTATGCACAGGGGCCACATCCCCTCTCTTCATCACTGTACTGGTCGCCTCATGGCCTCTATATCTATGTTAGATAGGTACATGTGTTGGTACCACATTCAGTATAAATGCCCCTGATCTAGTTGGTACCTGTCCATATTGTCTAGCTATCAGACTTTGTGTAGGGACTCAGCTGGCTTCCCAGATGATAGCGCTGCACTGCAACTATAAGGGACGGTGGCCCACCCCTACTGAAAGTCCCACTGCTCCCATCGCCCGTTCACCAACACACTATCTCTCTTCCCTAATTGGAATCTACTGGACATCGTGATACTGTAATGTTTCGATAAACAGATATTGTCCCCTCCCTCTCACACAAACCACTACAATGAAGACTCAAAAAAAAAAAACACCCTTTGCCCTTGGGCAAATCTGATAGCTGACAATGCAACTAGACCGCTAGCCAACCCCCAAGTTAATACTATTATCATTACAAATGATGTCCTGTTTTCCACTACCCAATACAAAATTGACCACAAGCCATGGTCAGTTACTGATATA
The DNA here is from genome assembly GCA_036172795.1 of Pelodytes ibericus. Classification (NCBI taxonomy): domain Eukaryota; kingdom Metazoa; phylum Chordata; class Amphibia; order Anura; family Pelodytidae; genus Pelodytes; species Pelodytes ibericus. The sequence goes on from CM069860.1 coordinate 115,129,039, forward strand.
TGTCTGACATTGTTTTATGTAATTATATTGCACTGTGGATTATAATTGCTAATGTTTGTATTTGGAGCTTAACTGTCTGGGAAGCCGAGCTCCATATTTGATGTTATAACAGTTTTTTGTTGTTGGCTCTGACTATTTAGTTGGGTCGCTAGTTTTTGGTTGACGGCTGCCACCCACCCTCAACCCTTTGGCGCCCTTGAATTATTGTTGGGTATCTGGGTTTTCCTGAGGTGGCTTCCTCTGAAGTAATAGGCCATCGAAACCCAGTTACCTCCCAATAGATGCCTACGGACAATTTTTACGTAATTTTCCAAACCCTTTTTTTTTTCCTCACCCCCCCCTCCTCCTTCCCACCCTTTGTGTTATCCGACCCTTTTCCCACGGGGATAGTACAGCACAAAGACCAACCCCACGAGACAGACACCCTATCAACCGGCGGAGCTAACGTTTTTCTCTCTCAATGCCAAAGGCCTGAATATCCCGGAGAAACGGTCAAACCTCCTCCGTGACCTTAAATTCCACAAGGCCTCAGTAGTGTTCCTTCACGAAACGCACTTTAAGGCCCCTGACCACCCTAAACTTACCAATCCAAATTTCCCCCAGGGATACTATAGCAGTGCTCCCAACGCTAAAATTAAAGGGACTGCTGTCCTTTTCTCCAAACATGTACCATTTCAAGAGATTGCACATATAGCTGATCAGGACGGGAGATATGTATTTGTGAATGGCAGTATTGCTGGCCACATATATACGTTTGCAAATATATACCTCCCTAACATACAACACAAAATATTAGCCAAAGCACTTTCTGAACTGCGTCCTTTTCAAGAGGGGCTCCTTATTGTAGGAGGTGATTTCAATGTTGCACTTGAACCCCATATGGACACCTCTAATGGACACTCACGTCTACCCGCACGCATTACCACAAAAATTAAGAAATTACTACATGAGTTTCAACTGGTGGATGTATGGAGAGCCTCTCATCCCACAGACAAAGACAAAGATTATAGTTTTTTTTCCACACCACACAACTCGTACTCTCGCATTGATTATTTCTTCATTCCTTATTATCACTTATCTTTGTTGAGTAAGACTTCTTATGGCCCCATCACTTTTTGGTAATAACAAACAAACAATGAGGAGCTTATCTCAAATATCCAAATAAGAGAACACTTGGGGAATAGTGACCATAATATGGTCTCATTTGAGATTAATGCAAAAAAGCAAATTGGTAACTATGCCACCAAAACACTTAATTTTAGAAGGGCTAACTTTGATGGACTAAGGGCATCGATTGAACATTTAGACTGGGAACGATTGTTTTCTGGACTAAACACAGAAGACAAGTGGAATTCATTTAAACAACTATTACAAAAGTACACATCCCAATATATACCTTTGGGAAACAAATGCAAAAGACACAAATCAAAACCAATGTGGCTTACCGGTAACGTGCAACAGGAGCTACAAAACAAGAAAATGGCATTCAAACATTATAAAAACATGGGATCAGCATTATCATTTATAGAGTACAAAGAGGCCAACAAAGCCTGCAAAAATGCAATTAAAATGGCTAAATTGGAAAATGAGAAAAGGGTTGCCAAGGAGAGTAAAACTAACCCCAAAATGTTTTATAAATATATAAATGGAAAAAAGCTAAAGAGGGAAAATGTTGGGCCCTTGTTATCGCAAATGGGAAATTTGGTAAGTGAGGACAGAGAGAAAGCAGACATTTTAAATACTTTTTTTCTTCTGTTTATACTGAGGAAGAGCAGATGGAAGAGCCCCTGCTGCAGGAAGTTATGGGACATTCGCCGCAAACATGGGATTGGTTGACACAGGAAAAAATGCTTCAGCAATTAAACTCTGTTAAGATAGACAAGGCCCCAGGGCCAGATGGTATACATGCATTATGGGAAAAATAATAACAAAGCAACATATACTTTAAATGTTTTTTTCCTTGGGAAAAACTACTAATGAAAACGATTTAGGAATAATTGTAGATAACAAACTTGGCAACAGTGCCCAATGTCAGTCAGCAGCTGCAAGGGCCAATAAGATATTGGCATGTATAAAACGAGGCATAGATTCACGGGAGGAGGATATCATTTTGCCTCTTTACAAATCAATGGTAAGACCTCACCTTGAATATGCAGTACAGTTCTGGGCACCAGTCCTTAAAAAGGATATTAAGGAACTAGAAAAAGTGCAAAGGAGAGCTACAAAATTAATAAGGGGATTGGAGGATCTTAGTTATGAAGAGAGACTTAAAAAATTGCATTTATATACGTTAGAAAAAAGGAGTCTCAGAGGGGATATGATAACATTGTATAAATTTGTGCAGGGCCAATATAAAGAGCTCTCCAGTGACCTGTTCATTAACAGAAAGGTTCAAAGAACAAGAGGTCACCACCTCAGACTGGAAGAGCAAAGATTTCATAGACAGCAAAGGAAGGGATTCTTTACTGTTAGGACAATCAAGTTATGGAACTCCCTGCCAAGAGAGGTAGTGCTATCAACCACAATAGATGCTTTTAAAAATGGTTTGGATTTTTTTTAGGAAAGCAGAACATACAGGGCTATTAATAATAGAATATGCATTAATAAAAGAGCTTATTGATCCAAGGAGAAATCTGATTGCCTCTTGGAGTCAAGAAGGATTTTTTTTCCCCCAGGAGGCAAAATTCAAAATAGCCTCCTTAGGGGTTTTTGCCTTCTTTTGGATTAAAAGCTGTAATGATAGGTAGAAGGGTTGAACTTGATGGACTTGTGTCTTTTTTCAACCTAAATTACTATGTTACTATGTTACTATGTTACTATGTTACTATCACGTGGTCAGACCATGCACCACTCACGCTCACTCTCCAATCCCCATTAGTTAAACCATCGCAAAAATCGTGGAGATTAAATGATTCTATACTCCTAGATAAGACGCTACAGCACACTACTACTACATTTCTCACAGATTTTTTCGAACGCAATTGCACACCAGATGCTTCATTAACCACTGTTTGGGAACCCCATAAATGTGCAATTCGTGGTCATTTCATTCACCATTGTGCCATCTTGAAACGACAACAATCGGCCGCCCTAGTTGTATTATATTCCCAAATCACTACACTGGAAACTTCCCACAAAATGTCTTTAGATCATAAAGAATTTCTACAACTAACCAAGCTAAGACAGGAGCTACACACTATCTTAAACCTTCAAGCCCATAGATCGTTCACTCAGCTTAAAGCGATATATTATGAACATGGGGACAAACCCGGCAAATATTTGACCAGAGCTTTACGGGCACGACGGGCCCAACACTATATCCCCAAGATCCGGGATAAAAAGGGACAATCCCATTAACTCCCGACTGAAATATCAAAGGAGTTTGTATCCCACTATTCCCATGTGTACAATCTCACTCCGACCCTTACGCCAGACATGTTAGCCCATAAAAGAGCGGAGATCAGAAAATATTTGGATTCTCACCTTCACCGTGAAACTGTCCACAGAAGATGCTAGTTCAATAGAGCACCCTATCACACCCGAGAATTGGCTTGGGCAATAAAAAACACAAAATGGGTAAATGCCCTGGACCTGACGGCCTCTCAGCCTCCTACTATAAGAAATTTTTAGACACCCTTGGCCCCCAGTTTGTACAGGTTTTTAACGGTATACTTGAAGGCGCACACATCGACCCCTAAACACTATCTGCTACAATTTCATTGATACCTAAAGAGGGTAAGAATTCGGAACAATGTGAGAATTTCCGCCCGATTTCTCTGCTTAATGCAGACATCAAATTGTTTTCAAAAATTCTGGCACTAAGAATTAATAGACTCCTCCCTGGCCTGATTCATCCCGATCAGACTGGGTTTGTCCCGGGTCGGTAGTCCAGGGACAGCACTATCAGAGCTCTGAACCTGATGCACCATGCAGGACTCACAACTACTGGCACTATCCTCCTGTCGACAGATGCCGAAAAGGCCTTCGACAGGCTGGACTGGCATTTTATGTTGGAAGTCTTACAACAGATGGGATTTGGCCCTAACATTTTCCTATGGGTGGCGTCCCTGTACTCCCGACCCTCAGCCAGGATTAGGATCAATGGAGCATTGTCTGATTCGTTCCAGATAACTAATGGGACGAGACAAGGGTGCCCGCTGTCCCCTTTACTCTTTGTTCTTGCGTTGGAGCCCTTCCTAGATGCGGTACACCAAAACCCAGATATCACGGGCCTCACAATAGCTGATTCCCATCATAAGGTCCTAGGCTATGCAGATGACTTGTTATTTCCCCTGACGAATCCCCAGATATCTCTTCCAGTTTTGTTGGAAGAATTCCGTGTGTATGGTGCACTGACTAATCTGAAAATTAACTTTACAAAATCAGAAATCCTGAACGTCAACCTGCCCCGCGCTATGGCCAACACTTTAGCGCACTCTTTTTCTTTCCGGTGGTGTGAGACCAAAATCAAATATGGCTCACAAAAGACATTTCTCTACTATACACCCATAATTTTCTCCCAATGTTGCCAGCGATACAAAAAGATTTCTCTTTATGGGCGCCTCTACACATTTCCTGGACAGGCCGGATTAACGCAATTAAAATGAACACTCTCCAACGCCTTCTTTATCTGTTCCAAACTATTCCAATCAAAATACCATCAGCTTTCTTCACTTCGTTGAAATCTTTATTCATACGTTTTATATGGGCTGGAAAAGCTTCCAGACTAAAATTTGACCTACTGACGAGCCATAAGCTCAAAGGGGGGCTTGACCTCCCCTGTATACGGACATACTACAGATCGAGCCATCTGGTACGGATCTTGGAATGGGTATACAAACCCTCTCACAAACTATGGATACAAATTGAGCAACATGCTCTCCGCATCCCCATCACCGGGTTACCATGGGTCTCCCCATCTAAAGCCAAAATAGAAGCAAAAACTCACCCATTTGTAGCGGCCTCATTGCAAGTCCTACACCTCAATCACCGGTCACTTGGCATTTGTCGGCCGGTGAGAACTGACACTAACAGTCCCTCAGTGGGAAAATTTTTTTGCTATCACCCATAAAACCTCACCTCACAATAAGATACAAGAGATGTCATACAAATTCCTATCCCGATGGTGCAGAACTCCGTCTGTATTACATAAAATGTTCCCAGCTAGCCCCGACATTTGCTGGAGATGTGGGTCTTCTTCTGGCCACATGCTACACATCTGGTGGGACTGCCCCTTGATCTCCCCAATTTGGGAGAAAATCTACAAAACATTGCACCATTTCACAGACAACCCGCCAGCATTTTCGCCTGCGGCTTTGTTGTTACACCATACTCCCGTCCCGATCAGTTCATACAAAAAATCGGTGATTAGACATTTACTGAACGCTGCAAAATCACTAATACCACTCCATTGGGGTGAGACTTCCCCTCCCTCTATGAAGGAATGGATAGTAGCTGTAGAAGCGATACGCTGAATGGAACAATTGAAAGCATGTTCTGAGGACCAAATTGACCGATTCACCCAAATGTGGTATTACTGGCTCTAATTTGTGGATAACCCACAGACAGCCTCAGGGGACTGACTCGAACTCCCTACCTGACATTTTTCTTTATTTCCCATGTTCTGTGGCGTACATCCCGCAATTTAAGGTTTTGATTACTGTTTCAATGAAGAACAAGGCCGAGCTTATACTCTAATGTTATATTCATTAACTATTGAATTGTATTGATGAATCGAAATGTGCTGTACCCCCCCCCCCCCCCACATTCCCATTCCGACCCCTGAGGTGCCCTCTGCAGCAGGTTCCTCACACCCTCCACCCCCATCCCCGATTTATTTTTAATCTTACTTGAAAAAAATGAAAACCAATAAACACTGATTTGAAAAAAATAAATAAAAGTGTGTTTTCTTGACATTTAATGTAAATATTAAATTTCATTAAGTCATTTAAATTAATTAAGACACTTTTCCATTTTATGTGTCATGCCAGCATATGATAATCATCCACCTGTGTTGATAATTGATGTTTAAATGTTGGTTGATGCCTCTTTACGTGTATCAGTGCTTCATTGCTAGAAAAGCATCTAGCCGTTTTTTTATTTCTTTATTGAAGTCACCAAAAATATTTCAAATGGTGATTTATTTTGATATTTAACTGCCCTAACAGTAAATAAACATTCTTTTCCTTTCTTATAATTTCAAGGAATCCCTTGTTTAGAAAGTTTGATTTCATAATGAAATCCCCACCAACATCTTTGTATTGACCTTGAATGGTAATGATATCCAAACAAAAATATTTGAAAAACAATTCTATTTTGTAAATGCTTTCCTTATAGGTGAAGTCTTAAATGCCTGTCTCCACATCTATTCCAGCTCCATATATCAGTTTGTTTTTTTGTGCCCAAAACTGCACTGTATATTCCTGTTGACTTCAGAAAACCTGAGACAGGTCTATTGTTAACAAGTACACCCAAATCCCTCCCATTGTGACTTCCCCAACAAATAACCAGTATAATTAGCATTCTTGTTTCTTGTGCATTTATTGATATTGAAACACATCTGCTAATTAATCTCTTAATTGTCTAAATCCTTTGCTCTGACTATATAAATGTGTGTCACTTGCAAAAATGTAGGCATTGCTCCCTGTAATTACTTCTAGGCAGGGGCGGACTGACCATAAGAGCACTCACACACTGCCCGAGGGCACAGGCTAGAGTGGGGGGCCTGTCACCGACATGTGGGCGCATAGTTGCACAATCGTGGATTGGGAAGAAGGGGGCATATTGGCACATTTTGTGGGGGTAGATTGGAAAGTGGTGGTCAGATTGGCAAATCTGGAGATCAGATTGGCAAATCTGGAGATCAGATTGGCAAATCTGGGGGTCAGATTGGGAAGTAGAGGTCAGATTGGGTAGTGTGGGCAGATTTTGAAGCATTTGAAGAGTCTTATTGTGAAGTGTGGGGTTCAGATTGTGAAGTGTGGGGTTCAGATTGTGAAGTGTGGTGTCAGATTGCAAAGTCTGGGAGTCAGATTAGGAATAAGGGGGCAGATTAGTAAGTGTGGAGGACAGATTGGGAAGAAGAGGTAGATTAGCACATTTGGGGGTCAGATTGGGAAGAAGGGGTGAGATTGGCATGTCTGAGGGGTCAGATTTGGAAGTGTGGGGATGCATTGGCACTGTTAAGAGGATCCCATTGTGTACAAGAGCAAGTTGATTGCAGTGAACACAGTGTATTCTTTCCAGCACAGGAAGTGACTAAATGAAACAAAACTTTATATGCGCAGCATCTATATAATCTGTGCTGCCGTGCAGTAAACATGCAGAATAATAAATGTGATTTATGCAGAATGCCTGCATCAAATCAGACTGGAAAACAAGCCTGTGCACTATACAAGCAGTAACCTTCACCAAAGTTAGTTTGGGGACTAGACTGTCTCTTTAAATAGTATAATTTGTTTATCTATTGATGCTTTCGTCTATCTTTCAGTTAATTGCCTGTCTGTACCCTCCGTTCACTTATTTCACAAACTACCGAATAAACTACTGGGTGGAATTGTCTGATTCTGAAAAGGGTATGTTTTAGAGGAATGTGATGCATATTTTGAAAGTTATCAATATTGTTAGTTAGTCACATTCTGTGATCATATTGCTTTATGTGTAATGTTTAATTCTGTGAGTAGACCACTCTAAAGGTTTATAATGTGTCAGTGACAATCCTGGATAGTTTACTCCAACATCCATTGTTCTGTATTAACTGGATTAACTGATTATGTTGGGTTCATAATGTCTCTTACTGTGTGTTTTGCAATTAGGTCTACTCACTGTATGGTAAATTGGTTGCAGTCTGAAAGTCTTATGTGTTCCTAGCCCCAGTTAGTTGGAGAACTATGTTTAGTTCCATCCCCCCCATTGTATACTAATGTCTGTGATGTCATGTTCATGTTTTTTTATAAGTCTGTGTTGTTACACAAATAAAGTAGATCTCTCTTTAACCCTCAACACGGAGCTTGGTCTCGTACCTGGGGGTATGGGATTCGTATGATTTACTTGTGCGGCTCTTTGGTTCGTGAAGGATTTCGTATGGTTCCTGTTCGGCTAATTGGAACTGCGGTTAGCTGCTTCTTCATTCGGAAAGGGAACGTCCTCAGCGGTTTTAACCTCTCTTATACCGGGGTGTACCGTAACAAGACATATTTGCTCAGAACCACATTTGATTCAATAGGGTAGAATATATATATATATATATATATATATATATCTATATATATATATCTATATATATAAATATATATAATTATTAGACCTGGAACATTTAATTTACTGCGTTAAAACACATGTACAGCATTAAGGGAATAACAATTTCCAATTCTCCATTAAATAAAAGAGCGGAGATCAGAAAATATTTGGATTCTCACCTTCACCGTGAAACTGTCCACAGAAGATGCTAGTTCAATAGAGCACCCTATCACACCCGAGAATTGGCTTGGGCAATAAAAAACACAAAATGGGTAAATGCCCTGGACCTGACGGCCTCTCAGCCTCCTACTATAAGAAATTTTTAGACACCCTTGGCCCCCAGTTTGTACAGGTTTTTAACGGTATACTTGAAGGCGCACACATCGACCCCTAAACACTATCTGCTACAATTTCATTGATACCTAAAGAGGGTAAGAATTCGGAACAATGTGAGAATTTCCGCCCGATTTCTCTGCTTAATGCAGACATCAAATTGTTTTCAAAAATTCTGGCACTAAGAATTAATAGATTCCTCCCTGGCCTGATTCATCCCGATCAGACTGGGTTTGTCCCGGGTCGGTAGTCCAGGGACAGCACTATCAGAGCTCTGAACCTGATGCACCATGCAGGACTCACAACTACTGGCACTATCCTCCTGTCGACAGATGCCGAAAAGGCCTTCGACAGGCTGGACTGGCATTTTATGTTGGAAGTCTTACAACAGATGGGATTTGGCCCTAACATTTTCCTATGGGTGGCGTCCCTGTACTCCCGACCCTCAGCCAGGATTAGGATCAATGGAGCATTGTCTGATTCGTTCCAGATAACTAATGGGACGAGACAAGGGTGCCCGCTGTCCCCTTTACTCTTTGTTCTTGCGTTGGAGCCCTTCCTAGATGCGGTACACCAAAACCCAGATATCACGGGCCTCACAATAGCTGATTCCCATCATAAGGTCCTAGGCTATGCAGATGACTTGTTATTTCCCCTGACGAATCCCCAGATATCTCTTCCAGTTTTGTTGGAAGAATTCCGTGTGTATGGTGCACTGACTAATCTGAAAATTAACTTTACAAAATCAGAAATCCTGAACGTCAACCTGCCCCGCGCTATGGCCAACACTTTAGCGCACTCTTTTTCTTTCCGGTGGTGTGAGACCAAAATCAAATATGGCTCACAAAAGACATTTCTCTACTATACACCCATAATTTTCTCCCAATGTTGCCAGCGATACAAAAAGATTTCTCTTTATGGGCGCCTCTACACATTTCCTGGACAGGCCGGATTAACGCAATTAAAATGAACACTCTCCAACGCCTTCTTTATCTGTTCCAAACTATTCCAATCAAAATACCATCAGCTTTCTTCACTTCGTTGAAATCTTTATTCATACGTTTTATATGGGCTGGAAAAGCTTCCAGACTAAAATTTGACCTACTGACGAGCCATAAGCTCAAAGGGGGGCTTGACCTCCCCTGTATACGGACATACTACAGATCGAGCCATCTGGTACGGATCTTGGAATGGGTATACAAACCCTCTCACAAACTATGGATACAAATTGAGCAACATGCTCTCCGCATCCCCATCACCGGGTTACCATGGGTCTCCCCATCTAAAGCCAAAATAGAAGCAAAAACTCACCCATTTGTAGCGGCCTCATTGCAAGTCCTACACCTCAATCACCGGTCACTTGGCATTTGTCGGCCGGTGAGAACTGACACTAACAGTCCCTCAGTGGGAAAATTTTTTTGCTATCACCCATAAAACCTCACCTCACAATAAGATACAAGAGATGTCATACAAATTCCTATCCCGATGGTGCAGAACTCCGTCTGTATTACATAAAATGTTCCCAGCTAGCCCCGACATTTGCTGGAGATGTGGGTCTTCTTCTGGCCACATGCTACACATCTGGTGGGACTGCCCCTTGATCTCCCCAATTTGGGAGAAAATCTACAAAACATTGCACCATTTCACAGACAACCCGCCAGCATTTTCGCCTGCGGCTTTGTTGTTACACCATACTCCCGTCCCGATCAGTTCATACAAAAAATCGGTGATTAGACATTTACTGAACGCTGCAAAATCACTAATACCACTCCATTGGGGTGAGACTTCCCCTCCCTCTATGAAGGAATGGATAGTAGCTGTAGAAGCGATACGCTGAATGGAACAATTGAAAGCATGTTCTGAGGACCAAATTGACCGATTCACCCAAATGTGGTATTACTGGCTCTAATTTGTGGATAACCCACAGACAGCCTCAGGGGACTGACTCGAACTCCCTACCTGACATTTTTCTTTATTTCCCATGTTCTGTGGCGTACATCCCGCAATTTAAGGTTTTGATTACTGTTTCAATGAAGAACAAGGCCGAGCTTATACTCTAATGTTATATTCATTAACTATTGAATTGTATTGATGAATCGAAATGTGCTGTACCCCCCCCCCCCCCCCACATTCCCATTCCGACCCCTGAGGTGCCCTCTGCAGCAGGTTCCTCACACCCTCCACCCCCATCCCCGATTTATTTTTAATCTTACTTGAAAAAAATGAAAACCAATAAACACTGATTTGAAAAAAATAAATAAAAGTGTGTTTTCTTGACATTTAATGTAAATATTAAATTTCATTAAGTCATTTAAATTAATTAAGACACTTTTCCATTTTATGTGTCATGCCAGCATATGATAATCATCCACCTGTGTTGATAATTGATGTTTAAATGTTGGTTGATGCCTCTTTACGTGTATCAGTGCTTCATTGCTAGAAAAGCATCTAGCCGTTTTTTTATTTCTTTATTGAAGTCACCAAAAATATTTCAAATGGTGATTTATTTTGATATTTAACTGCCCTAACAGTAAATAAACATTCTTTTCCTTTCTTATAATTTCAAGGAATCCCTTGTTTAGAAAGTTTGATTTCATAATGAAATCCCCACCAACATCTTTGTATTGACCTTGAATGGTAATGATATCCAAACAAAAATATTTGAAAAACAATTCTATTTTGTAAATGCTTTCCTTATAGGTGAAGTCTTAAATGCCTGTCTCCACATCTATTCCAGCTCCATATATCAGTTTGTTTTTTTGTGCCCAAAACTGCACTGTATATTCCTGTTGACTTCAGAAAACCTGAGACAGGTCTATTGTTAACAAGTACACCCAAATCCCTCCCATTGTGACTTCCCCAACAAATAACCAGTATAATTAGCATTCTTGTTTCTTGTGCATTTATTGATATTGAAACACATCTGCTAATTAATCTCTTAATTGTCTAAATCCTTTGCTCTGACTATATAAATGTGTGTCACTTGCAAAAATGTAGGCATTGCTCCCTGTAATTACTTCTAGGCAGGGGCGGACTGACCATAAGAGCACTCACACACTGCCCGAGGGCACAGGCTAGAGTGGGGGGCCTGTCACCGACATGTGGGCGCATAGTTGCACAATCGTGGATTGGGAAGAAGGGGGCATATTGGCACATTTTGTGGGGGTAGATTGGAAAGTGGTGGTCAGATTGGCAAATCTGGAGATCAGATTGGCAAATCTGGAGATCAGATTGGCAAATCTGGGGGTCAGATTGGGAAGTAGAGGTCAGATTGGGTAGTGTGGGCAGATTTTGAAGCATTTGAAGAGTCTTATTGTGAAGTGTGGGGTTCAGATTGTGAAGTGTGGGGTTCAGATTGTGAAGTGTGGTGTCAGATTGCAAAGTCTGGGAGTCAGATTAGGAATAAGGGGGCAGATTAGTAAGTGTGGAGGACAGATTGGGAAGAAGAGGTAGATTAGCACATTTGGGGGTCAGATTGGGAAGAAGGGGTGAGATTGGCATGTCTGAGGGGTCAGATTTGGAAGTGTGGGGATGCATTGGCACTGTTAAGAGGATCCCATTGTGTACAAGAGCAAGTTGATTGCAGTGAACACAGTGTATTCTTTCCAGCACAGGAAGTAACTAAATGAAACAAAACTTTATATGCGCAGCATCTATATAATCTGTGCTGCCGTGCAGTAAACATGCAGAATAATAAATGTGATTTATGCAGAATGCCTGCATCAAATCAGACTGGAAAACAAGCCTGTGCACTATACAAGCAGTAACCTTCACCAAAGTTAGTTTGGGGACTAGACTGTCTCTTTAAATAGTATAATTTGTTTATCTATTGATGCTTTCGTCTATCTTTCAGTTAATTGCCTGTCTGTACCCTCCGTTCACTTATTTCACAAACTACCGAATAAACTACTGGGTGGAATTGTCTGATTCTGAAAAGGGTATGTTTTAGAGGAATGTGATGCATATTTTGAAAGTTATCAATATTGTTAGTTAGTCACATTCTGTGATCATATTGCTTTATGTGTAATGTTTAATTCTGTGAGTAGACCACTCTAAAGGTTTATAATGTGTCAGTGACAATCCTGGATAGTTTACTCCAACATCCATTGTTCTGTATTAACTGGATTAACTGATTATGTTGGGTTCATAATGTCTCTTACTGTGTGTTTTGCAATTAGGTCTACTCACTGTATGGTAAATTGGTTGCAGTCTGAAAGTCTTATGTGTTCCTAGCCCCAGTTAGTTGGAGAACTATGTTTAGTTCCATCCCCCCCATTGTATACTAATGTCTGTGATGTCATGTTCATGTTTTTTTATAAGTCTGTGTTGTTACACAAATAAAGTAGATCTCTCTTTAACCCTCAACACGGAGCTTGGTCTCGTACCTGGGGGTATGGGATTCGTATGATTTACTTGTGCGGCTCTTTGGTTCGTGAAGGATTTCGTATGGTTCCTGTTCGGCTAATTGGAACTGCGGTTAGCTGCTTCTTCATTCGGAAAGGGAACGTCCTCAGCGGTTTTAACCTCTCTTATACCGGGGTGTACCGTAACAAGACATATTTGCTCAGAACCACATTTGATTCAATAGGGTAGAATATATATATATATATATATATATATATATATATATATATATATATCTATATATATATATCTATATATATAAATATATATAATTATTAGACCTGGAACATTTAATTTACTGCGTTAAAACACATGTACAGCATTAAGGGAATAACAATTTCCAATTCTCCATTAAAAATAAGCTAGGTGTCCTGCTGATCACCAGGGAGACCAGAGCTTTGAAGGTTGCATCTCTACAGTGACTGGCAGGGTTGCTGGGGCTCCCTTGGAAACAGGGACGCGTGAGCACAGCCTGGTTTCTGATTGGACGCAGCGCGTATGCATGCTAGCTGACATCACACCCTCATGGCTGCAAAATTTTAAAAAGAGTCTCAGAGCACCTCTCTGTGCTTGGTGATTCTTGTTTCTAGTCTCTCCTATCATTTTGTCCTTGTGATTTTATTATTTGATTCTCCATTGGTTTATCTGTTTCTGATCCTGAGCCTGTGCCCCTGACCCTTTGCCTGCCTTCTGTTGATGCTGTTTTGCCTGTGCCCCTTGGAATCATTTCTGTGCCATCGTTTTGCCTGTTCCCTTTGGAATCATTTCTGTGCCATTGTATTTTTCATATCCTCTTCTTCCAGTACTCCTAGTATCTGCAGTATTATCCAGGTGTCCCGTTGTTCATTATCTGCTGCCTGTGTCTCTGTTGCTTGCTTGTGCCTACTGTGGACTTACTACCTAATACTACTGCTTTTCCATAACCACCTGCTGCATTTCTATCCTGCTGATTATATATGCTGACTGTCTAAATGGATTACAATTACTATGCAGTACTGCTACTTATCTGTAACTCCCTACTGCATTTAAATCCCACTGCTTATCGGTGCCCACTAACCAAGGGGTTTACAAACTTTACCGTTGATCCTGGTATTCATTTTAATTAGGTATGTACAGTATATGTTTTTAAATCTATCTGTTATCCTGCATATTGGTCTCCTCACCATGTGTACACCCCTTCACACTACAAGACTGGTGGTGTAATAGCCACTCCCAATCCCCTAGCATCCCCACCTCCCCCCCCCAAAAAAAAATGGTGCCACAAAAAAGTTAAAAATAAAAAAGTGACTTAAGGCGAAGCAGTACCCGCACTCACTTTAAAATGTAAATGTATGCCCCCAAGGTGTGCCCAAGGCTGCAAAATGCCCTCTCCCCTTGAATTGCCTTACTTAGGTCAACTTCCACTTGTGATAACAGGAAACTTGATTATTTGCATATATGAGAATACAATTTCAATAATTGATGTTTGGAAGTGGTTCCCTGAAGGTTGATTGCCTGCATAAAGAATATAACTATTGCTATAGCAAAGTAAAGGAATACAAAATAGAAAGATTTTTATACTTGATATTGTACGCTTCGCATTTCTGAGGACCATGGAAATTGTAGTTCCATTCTCTCCTTCTATCTTGGTGGTTTGGCGGTGTGCACAACCTACACAAACTGCTGTCAAGGCACCAATGTGTTGCAGCAAGCATTATGGAAAAGTCAGGTTATTAATTATATCCTCTCTCACTTCTCTACTAGCCCTGTGCTCAGCGAGATAAACTGGGTAACTGGGCAGGCAAATGGCAATCGAGATTCAATATAGACAAAATTTATTGCTATGCATTTTGGGTAAAATAATAAAAATGCAACAAATAGGGGTTGACTAAATATATACCGATCAGGCCAGGTCAGTCAAAGTAACCTTAATATTTTCAGTGATTTTGAGCCTATTTTTTTGCCATATTCGGAAGTTCCCTGAAAAGAACCTGAAAATGGCTAAAACTGCTGAATTTCTGGCATTTCAATTCTACAGTTAGAAGCTGGGGAATCGACATTAAAATAATAAAATATATATAAAACATGTTAAACCATTGCCCAATACCCTGTCTCCTATTAATATCATGGGGGGGGGGGGGGGAGACTGGAAAATAGCCTGCTCCCAAATATAAATGTGCCTTGAAGTCTATCTAATGGCTCACAGCCCCTCTGTTATACATATGGGGAGTTAGGGCAAGTAGCTGTCATGCATAGGGTACCTGATGACATAGGTAACTCAGAGTATCTGAGTTAAGGAGCTCATTAGCAGAAGTGGAGACACAGGGTCTGGTTCAGGGAACCGAACTCCCACCAAAAGCTTGAGGCTCCAGGTTTGTGCATCCACATTCAAGGGCCATGTAGAATCAGCTGCTGCATCCAGTGCAGAACGATGCTGAAGCTGAAGATGCCCTGTAGACATCCTAAAACAGACATGCAGCACAACCTTGACAGGATAGTAGGATATCTGCAGACTAAGAAAGAATAAACCAAGTAGAGCAGGGAGGATACAGACAGCGGAGAAACAGGAGACACTAAATAGAGAGTACAGGGCTACAGGACAGACAGGAGCAAAGGCAGGACTAAATCATACATGAACAGGGTAAAGGCATAAAACAATATAGCGAACTAAAGAGAAATACACAGGCACATAACACAGGGCTAGAAGCTAAGGAACACAAGGGGTGGAGTGAGGAGCTGGGATCCTAAGATGCTTTCAAAGGAGAATCAGCATTGCGACTTGGAAGAGGACAGAGGAGTTGGAATCCTCAGGTGCTTAAGGAATAGAGAGTCAGGCCACATGCAAACATTAATACAGGAACTAACCTAATACGGTAAATGGTGAGAGTTAAGTTATTCCAAAATAGCCATTTAAATGATAAGCTTGCCACAAGAGTCAATGTACCTCACATTAGGCAAGTCCCTAACTCCACAACTTAATAATAAACTAGCAAATGAACAACAGTTGCCACTCTTTGGGTGTGCATCTTTGTGACCTAGCTAGGGAGGGACTAGTGCAGGTGAAACACACAAGGATATAAAGAAAACCAGAGCAAGCATAACTAATAAGCAGAACAGCAAAGGACAGAAAGGAAACCAAAGAAACTGGATACATAGTATGATACATTGAGAGCAAGGGCTACTACGCCTCTGGACCTCCTCCCCCAATAAAATATGATATACCCTTCTGTATCTAGATTATTTACCCCCCCCCCCCCCTCGGATCTGGGGGCTGGCACTCAGACATGATAAATTCAATTCAAATAAAATAAATCTTTACCCCACCTCTACTTAGGGGGAGACAAATCAAAAATACACCTGTAAAAAAAAACACTTTTTATGCATCAGGGGTAAGGCAGTGAACATCACTGACTACCCCCTGGCACCCAAAGGATTCCCTTAAAATAAAAACACCTGTGTTAATGTCTGACACCATTCCCGATGTCCTTGATCCTTATCTTTGACCCATGGAAAAAAGCATGTGGCAGAAAAAGTTTTTAAAACTTCTCTGTCTAAACATCCATCCTCAGCAGAAGATAGATGTAAAAGAAAATCTCTGCCTGGTAGAGTGAGTATTTCATTTAAAAAAAAAAATAGTTTTAGTTGTTGGCTAAATGACTTTGGCCTGTCCACAGACCTTGAGGAGTAAATCATATTTATTGGGGTGTGGAGGCATTTGGGCAGAGTCTAGACACCAGAGGAGGTTTGATTTTATTATGTATTATGTGAGGGACTAAGAACCATTTGGGCAGCTCCCAGCCCCATTCATTAAAGAGTTGAGGGGTCTGGCCAACTTGTCATGGCACCCGATTTATATTATAGGGGCTCCTTAAAGGCTTATTTTAGTTTTTAAAAAATATTTAATTTATTTATTTTTTGGAAGAACTTCGGCAATTTTCATAACAGAGGAAGTCCTCCCAACATAAGTCTCTATACTCCCAAAGAAGTCTATGAGGAGGATAGAGGCTACTATTTTGGTGCTAACCACATTACATTACATTAACATTTATTTATATAGCATCAACAATTTACAGAGCATAGAAGGGAACTACATACTAAGTTAGACAAACTAGAATAGACTGGTACATGAGATAGAGAGCCCTGCTTGCAAACTTACAATCTAGAGGGAATGGGATACATGAAGCACATAAGGAAGTGAAGAGGTCAGAGGGAAGGTAGTTGTAGTTACAGTAATGTGGATGGCTGGCACTAAGTGGGATTGGACAATGATTAATTGTGTGTGTTCCAGCTAGGTGGGATTAGCTACAGGTAAAGTGAAAGGTATTCTAGTGTGATGGGTAGTAAGCTGCAGTTTGTCACAGACAGTGCTATCTGCTGAGCTGTGACATGAGAGTATGGATGTAAAAGGGGCTAAACGGCAATCAGACTTCTGGTTTTTGTCACCTTCCCTGCAGGGCAGAAAGCAACCACCACGAACCCCCAGTGGTTACCCCTAAATTTCCCAGCTAAAAGAACAATTACCCAAAAAACACAGTAGAATTGCAATATACACACAAACTCTTACTGACAAAATATCTAGCAAATTAACCCCTTAGTAACGTGATATAAAATGGCTATCTCTAGGTTGAATTCGATTAGAGAACAAGAGACAGAACAATATGTAATCTGAGTAAAATAAGTCACAGGGCTGTTACACCAAAAAGGTATATAAAAAGAGACATAGACTTAAATGCAAGTATTTGGTGGTGTTTTTTTTGTTTTTTTTTGTTATAGCGATATCATTAATTATTCTATGGAAGGGTTTTATGTTTGTGGCTATAGTGCTGTTTGTCACAACCGTTTGTGATATTTAAAAATGAATTTGAAGCATGGACTATAGAACTAATCATGTCATGTGAGACATGTTCTCATGTCTGCAGCACAGTGATACCTTTTACTGGCATTTAAAATAAAAACACCTGCTTAAAATGTCATGCCCAAATGGTGCTACTCTTCCCAGTAACTCTTTCTGGTAAAATGCAATCTATGAAAAGTCTAAGAAGGTCAACTAGCAATATCCCAGGAGTTACATGATTCTAAACCAACAGGATATGAGCTTTTTGAACTGTGTGCATACACGTACATACAAGTTGACACATATTTAAAGCTGCAACAAAAAGGTTCATTCACCTCTCAGTTCAATGTTTCACCCAGTTGTGGACATTCCTTATGACACTTATGTGATCTTGACATTTATACCTACATTTGTGAGAAAGATACATTATTTCGAAGATGTTGTACTAAGATTTAAAGTTACATTTTTCAGTTCATAACTGAGAAATGAAATGGGTGAAGTTTGCCTTTGTTTCCCAAATTCAGAGTGTGTTCAGTGATGATCATCATCGTCAAATTGGGTAGACAAAAGACTATGGTTTTCATGACGAAAAATGTCTCGATCTGAATATTTTTTCAATGCTTCGGTTTCTGAATGTCCTGAACAGCTGATTTAGACCTGAATTCAGGAATATTGAGTAGCTGGATGTCAGTGATTTCTGAAATTCAGCTAACTTGCCAGATCCAAGTGCATTTCAAAGCAAATCGGTCTATATAGATTTTATTATTTTGTCATATATTGTTGACAAATGTTAAAATAAAATAAAAAGGAATCTGAGAATTTGAAATCCAAATATTTGAATGATATAAATATTTTACATATCAATATGAGAGTGTAAATATGGATCAAGGCTGCTTTTAAAGGCATCTAAGGCAGTACTCCTCAACCTTTTCTCACCCAGGGAACACCAAAGATCTTCCCAGAATTCCGTGGCACACCACAAACAAAAATATATAAAAATTAAGTTATAAAGTCAAGTGCATACACAGAACATAAGAACTAGATGCCTTTATTTACCTTTAAAACCAAACAAGTTTGCTAAATAAATAACGAATGCACAAACCAAGACAAGTGCATTACAAATCATAAATAGACAAACCAAGACAGGTGCATTACAAATCATTAACAGACAAACCAAACCAGTGCATTACAAAATCATAAATAGACAAACAAAACCAGCCACAGCCAATTTGCCATTAGTATGCCAGTATTATTTTGCCATTAATATGCCAGTGTTATTTTGCCATTAATAAGCCACAGCCAATTTGCCCAATAATATGCCAGTATTATTTTGCTATTAAATATGCCCCAGTCAATTTGCCAATAATATGCCACTGTTATTTTGCCTTTAATATGCACCAGACAATTTGCCCAATAATATGCCAGTATTATTTTGCCATTTAATATACCACTCTCCTCCCCCCCCCCCCCCCCTTCCTCAGTACCCAGCCACCGGAGATGTCGTACTCTCATATAAAATGGCAATGATCTTTTTTTTTTTAAACTTTGTTTTTTTTCCTGCAGCTGCATCCAGCGGCTGCTGGCCACTAGGCTCCGAGAGTCTTAGACAACATTGGGCTATCCTCATGGGGCCAGGCGGTCAGCATCCGCTGGTTGCTTCACTGCACACCTCCCATCATCCAGCGGTGTACCAGTGTGCCACAGCACACTGCGGAGTGCTGATCTACAGTATTTGCTAGAACCAGTTCTTCAGGCAGTGAATTCCATATCTTAATTGTCCTTACTGTAAAAAATCCCATCCTCTGTCGTAGGCTAAATATCCTTTCTTCAAGTCTCTTGTCCTTTGTACCCTTCTGTTATTAAACAGGTCTTTAGAAAGCCTTTTGTATGGGCCCTATACATATTTATATAACATTATCATATCCTCTCTAAGCCGCCGTTTCTCTAACGTGTACGGATTTAACTTTTCCAGCCTTTCTTCATAACTAAAACTTTCCGTTATATAACCAACACCTAATGATGTAAGCCGGCTCCACTTACTGTTTCAATCAGAAGGGCAGGTGCTTTACGACGGCTGATCCAGCGTGTAGGTGCATACGAAAACAAAAAGAGTGTGCACTCTGCTCTCTGATGAATGGTGATGAAAAAGTGCTTTATTCAGTGCAATGACAGACTGGGTACAACACAAAGACTGTGAGGGAAGGGCCACCTTGCGCGTTTCACGTGTTAACATGATTAATCATAGCCCTATGATTAAGCATGGTAACACACGAAACACGTGTACCCAAAATTGTACACTTATCTACATTGATTCACATTTTCTATTTGTCTGCCCAATTACCCAATGTGTCCAAATCTTCTTTCAGCGAAGATACATCTAGTTCAGACTGTATTAGCCTACTTAATTTTGTGTCATCCGCAAACACTGAGACATGGCTCCCTGTGCCCTCTGGGAGATCATTATTAAACAAATTAAAAAGAAGAGGATCCAGAACAGAACCCTGAGGTACTCCACTTATCACATGTGTCCAATTTGAGAAATTCCCATTTACCACCACCATTTGCATTCTGTCTTTAAACCACTTGCCAATCCTCAAACACACCTCTGGCCTTAAGCATATTTCAGTCAATTTGTACAGTAACCTTTTATGATGGAAACATTTAAATACATAAAGGGAATCGACACAGTAAAGGAAGAGAGTATATTTAAAAGAAGAAAAACTACCACAACTAGAGGACATAGTCTTAAATTAGAGGGGCAACAATTTAAAAGTAATATCAGGAAGTATGTATGGAATAGCCTTCCAGCAGAAGTGGTAGAGGTAAACACAGTCAAGGATTTTAAGCATGCGTGGGATAGACACAAGGCTATCCTAGCTACAAGACCGGGAATGGGGGGGGGACTAATAAAAGTATTCCAAAAAATTGGGCAGACTAGATGGACTGAATGGTTCTTATCTGCCGACACATTCTCCTGTTTCTATGTTTCTATTTGTCACAGACTCACCGCATGTGACATATTCCATGCTACATGCAAATTCATGAGTGAATGCATGCAGTTACTGCACATTGGCCCAGATTCAATGGTCGCCGGTAAAACAGAAAGTAGTGTTAACAGTAAAATAACGTGCATTCTTGATTCAATGCCTGCCCCTAACATCATTAACAGGTACAATAAAAATGTAATCACTGGTATGGTAATATTTGCAATAATATGCATAGAGTCAGAGAAAATGCATACTATGAAATACTACTTATGAGTATATATCACATATCTTTAGTTGAATTGGAGGCAATTGTACTACTGTACTATTTGTCTATAGCAAAGAATACATCGTAATAACATAAGAAAGCTTTGTATAAGAAATACTTTCAGGGCCGGATGGAGAATAAGAACCAGTCCTGGAAATAATTGTATACCAATCCCACATCATTGCACCATTGGTTTATTCAGAATAGTGAAAGCTATACATTTTGAAAGCACATTTGAAGAATACATTGTTTAAAGCAAGAGGCATAATAAAGGACATAAGGGGTTATGTTATGAGCATATTCTGGTGCAAAATGGTACACATTGAGCAATCAGAATGACTCAGGGCAACCTACCAAGAAATCTCCCTGTATCTTGGTAAGTCAGTCCGGTCCTGGATATTTTTGTAATGATTCTTGTTTATAGCATGCAGATCACTTTACTGCAGATTTTGCCAAACATGTAACTCATTGAGCGCCTATAGAACTTTAATTGTTAACAAAGAGACACCAACATCTTTGCAAGGAAAAAAAAATCTGGTGTGTTATTTTCCTGAAAACAGGACAATTACCTTACAACATTTCCTTTCATATATTCATTATACATTTCACTATAAGTGCTAATACTAACACAGCACTACTAGCTTTTATATTGAGAACTGGTTATGTAAAATAAGAATATCATCAAATAAATAGTTGTTTGCCTTTCACTGAGTTTTGGGCCTCATTTAATGTCTGTGTGTCTTATTTAATTAACATCAGATTGATGGCAGGGTTAAAATACTTGCAGCTGGTTGAGAATAGTATCTTCTTTCTTGTGTCATGGATTTGGCTAGACAGTATAATCCTGTTTGCTAAACTACTGCTAGTTAAAAAGAACAAGCTATGTACAGAAATGTTTATGTTGATGTCTCTTGGAAAAGATAATTATTGTTATCAGATCATCGACATTGTAGTTGAAGTTAATCCCCCCCTTATAAAGTATGTGAGTGTTGGAATTTAAAAAAATACAACTCACCAATTAAATATAAAAGAATATTTGTACTACTGTTAAAACTAATGAACTAGTGGCTTGGATGCACACCAAGATGGACCCAAGTCACTGAAGCTCCGTCTTGAAAGAGGTGCTGGTCACGATTTATTGAAGAAAACAGTGTAGTCAACTGTTGTATTTCTTCAGAAGGGCATCTCAATGTCAAAAGAAGTCAGACAAGAAACTTTCTGACTACTTCCAACATAAACATAAGAATAAAAACTTACCTTCTACACCCGAGGATTCTGTGGAAGCACCATTTTCTGATACAGAAGAGGGGGAACCTAAAAAATCCAAGCAAGAGAAAATCTTCAAAGGTCCTGCTTCGATTGACGATATTAAACAACTGCTTTCAGACATGAAAAAAGAATGGCACAACAATATAAACATTTTAACTGAAGAGTTGAAAAAAGAAATCTCCAATATCGGTTCACGCACCGACCATATGGAGCACAAAATGGGCAAATTCTCGGATTCTCATAATGCGCTGATTAACAGTCATGCACTTTTGGAAAAAGAAGTTGCCCAACTCCGCAATAAACTTGCAGATGCTGAAGATCGATCGAAACGCAACAATTTAAGGGTGCGAGGCAATTTGGAAAAAATATTTACTGGGGATTTGGAAGAATACTTCCATACATTATTTGCCATACTATCAGAACCTGAAACGGAGAATGAAGACATTATCAATAGAGTTCCTAAAGCTAGGCCCTCTAGCCCTTTCCATGATTTTTTTAGAGGCATTTTAGTGGCCAAGAGTTCGTGCCCCCATTGACTTCAATGGGGTTCGTGTTCGGGGTCAAGTTCGGGGTCAAGTTCGGGGTCAAGTTCGAGCACGGACCCAGACATTTTTTTGAAGTTCGGCCAAACCTGTCGAACCCGAACATCCTGGTTCAAGATGTATTCTTGAGTGTATACCTTTAGCAATCCTTCAAATAGTTTCCCCACTACAGATGTCAAGCTCACTGGCCTATAATTACCTGGCAGAGATTTTGATCCCTTTTTAAATATTGGAATGACATCCGCCTTTCGCCAGTCTGTTGGCACTGTACCTGAACTGAATGAATCCCTAAAGATCATGAATAGTGGTCTGGCCAGAATTATGCTTAACTCTCTAAGTACCCTTGGGTGTATACCATCTGGTCCTGGGGCCTTGTCTATCTTAACAGACTGTAATTGCTTAAGCACTTTTTCCTGTGTCAGCCAATCCCATGTTTGCGGCGAATGTCCCATAACTTCCTGTAGCAGGGGCTCGTCCATCTGCTCTTCCTTAGTATAAACAGAAGAAAAAAAAGTATTTAAAATGTCTGCTTTCTCTCTGTCCTCACTTACCAAATTTCCCATTTGGGATAACAAGGGCCCAACATTTTCCCTCTTTAGCTTTTTTGCATTTATGTATTTATAAAACATTTTGGGGTTAGTTTTACTCTCCTTGGCAACCCTTTTCTCATTTTCCAATTTAGCCATTTTAATTGCCTTTTTGCAGGCTTTGTTGGCCTATTTGTACTATATAAATGATAATGCTGATCCCGTGTTTTTATAATGTTTGAATGCCATTTTCTTGTTTTGTACTTCCTGTTTCACGTTACCTGTAAGCCACATTGGTTTCGATTTGTGTCTTTTGCATTTGTTTCCCAAAGGTATATATTGGGATGTGTACTTTTGTAATGTGTGCTTAAAGGCATTCCACTTGTCTTCTGTGTTTAGTCCAGAAAACAATCGTTCCCAGTCTAAATGTTCAATCGATGCCCTTAGTCCATCAAAGTTAGCCCTTCTAAAATTAAGTGTTTTGGTGGCGTATTTACCAATTTGCTTTTTTGCATTAATCTCAAATGAGACCATATTATGGTCACTATTCCCCAAGTGTTCTCTTATTTGGATGTTTGAGATAAGCTCCTCATTGTTTGTTATTACCAAATCCAGACAGGCATCCATTCTAGTTGGGGTGCAGTGGCGTAGCGTGGGTTGTCAGCACCCGGGGCAAGGCAAGTAATTTGCGCCCCCTAACCCGTGGATTTTAGCACTCGAGTCTCTTCTACTAGATTAGTTAAAGAAACCCTTACCCCCCAAGCACATGTATTGTTTGTTATGAAAATACTTATGTAATTAAAGTAAAATGCATCTAAATACAAGTTTATTTTCCAACACTTTATTGAGTGCGAACATGCATTACACACATTCTCCACATTTTCAGCAGGTCTATGAATACAAATATACACATGTAGTAACCTAGCATGGGCCATGCTATTATATGTCGTCTCACAACCATCGTAAACGACAAAAAATATCAAGAACAAAAACTAAACATCAAAATGGAACCATACCCTGGAGATGATCCAAGACTGGGCTAGATGGAGCCAACTTCCTCAATCCTGTACCTCTAATGTTACCCCCCCCCCCCCCACACACACACACATATGCCATAATTGTTGTGCCATTCAGATGCCAGTAATATTGTAACTTTCGGATGCCAGTAATATTGTGCCAGTCAGAGCCCAGTAATATTGTGCCAGTCAGAGCCTAGTAATATTGTGCCAGTCAGAGCCCAGTAATATTGTGCCAGTCAGAGCCTAGTAATATTGTGCCAGTCAGATGCCTGCAATATTGTGCCAGTCAGATGCCTGCAATATTGTGCCAGTCAGAGCCCAGTAATAATGTGCCAGTCAGATACCAGTAATATTGTGCCAGTCAGATACCAATAATATTGTGCCAATCAGATACCAGGAATATTGTGCCTGTCAGAGCCCAGGAATATTGTGCCTGTCAGAGCCCAGGAATATTGTGCCTGTCAGAGCCCAGGAATATGGTGCCTGTCAGATGCCTGTAATATTATGCCAGTCAGATGCCTGTAATAGTGTGCAGTCAGAGGCCAGGAATATTGTGCCAGTCAGATGCCTGTAATATTGTGCCAGTCAGATGCCTGTAATATTATGCCAGTCAGATGCTTGTAATAGTGTGCCAGTCAGAGGCCAGGAATATTGTGCCAGTCAGAGGCCTGTAATATTGTGCCAGTCAGATGCCTGTAATATTGTGCCAGTCAGATGCCTGTAATATTATGCCAGTCAGATGCCTGTAATATTGTGCCAGTCAGAGCCCAGTAATATAGTGCCAGCCAGATGCCTGTAATATTATGCCAGCCAGATGCCCAGTATTATTGTGCCAGCCAGATGCCCAGTAATATAGTGCCAGTCAGATGCCCAGTATTATTGTGCCAGCCAGATGCCCAGTAATATAGTGCCAGTCAGATGCCCAGTATTATTGTGCCAGTCAGATGCCCAGTATTATTGTGCCAGCCAGATGCCCAGTAATATAGTGCCAGTCAGATGCCCAGTAATATAGTGCCAATCAGATGCCAAGTAATATAGTGCCAATCAGATACCCAGTAATATAGTGCCAATCAGATGCCAAGTAATATTGTGCCAATCAGATACCCAGTAATATAGTGCCAATCAGATGCCCAGTAATATAGTGCCAGTCAGATGCCAAGTAATATAGTGCCAGTCAGATACCCAGTAATATAGTGCCAATCAGATGCCCAGTAATATAGTGCCAATCAGATGCCAAGTAATATAGTGCCAATCAGATACCCAGTAATATAGTGCCAATCAGATGCCCAGTAATATTGTGCCAATCAGATACCCAGTAATATTGTGCCAATCAGATACCCAGTAATATAGTGCCAATCAGATGCCCAGTAATATAGTGCCAATCAGATGCCCAGTAATATTGTGCCAGTCAGATACCCAGTAATATAGTGCCAATCAGATACCCAGTAATATAGTGCCAATCAGATGCCCAGTAATATTGTGCCAATCAGATGCCCAGTAATATTGTGCCAATCAGATACCCAGTAATATAGTGCCAGTCAGATGCCCAGTAATATAGTGCCAATCAGATGCCAAGTAATATAGTGCCAATCAGATACCCAGTAATATAGTGCCAATCAGATGCCCAGTAATATAGTGCCAATCAGATGCCAAGTAATATAGTGCCAATCAGATACCCAGTAATATAGTGCCAATCAGATGCCCAGTAATATAGTGCCAGTCAGATGCCAAGTAATATAGTGCCAGTCAGATACCCAGTAATATAGTGCCAATCAGATGCCCAGTAATATAGTGCCAATCAGATGCCAAGTAATATAGTGCCAATCAGATACCCAGTAATATAGTGCCAATCAGATGCCCAGTAATATTGTGCCAATCAGATACCCAGTAATATTGTGCCAATCAGATACCCAGTAATATAGTGCCAATCAGATGCCCAGTAATATTGTGCCAGTCAGATACCCAGTAATATAGTGCCAATCAGATACCCAGTGATATAGTGCCAATCAGATGCCCAGTAATATTGTGCCAATCAGATGCCCAGTAATATTGTGCCAATCAGATACCCAGTAATATAGTGCCAGTCAGATACCCAGTAATATAGTGCCAATCTGATGCCCAGTAATATTGTGCCAATCAGATACCCAGTAATATTGTGCCAATCAGATACCCAGTAATATAGTGCCAATCAGATACCCAGTAATATTGTGCCAATCAGATACCCAGTAATATTGTGCCAATCAGATGCCCAGTAATATAGTGCCAATCAGATACCCAGTAATATTGTGCCAATCAGATACCAGGAATATTGTGCCAATCAGATACCCAGTAATATAGTGCCAATCAGATACCCAGTAATATAGTGCCAATCAGATGCCCAGTAATATAGTGCCAATCAGATACCCAGTAATATTGTGCCAATCAGATACCCAGTAATATTGTGCCAATCAGATACCAGGAATATTGTGCCAATCAGATACCCAGTAATATTGTGCCAATCAGATACCAGGAATATTGTGCCAATCAGATACCCAGTAATATAGTGCCAATCAGATGCCCAGTAATATAGTGCCAATCAGATACCCAGTAATATAGTGCCAATCAGATACCCAGTAATATTGTGCCAATCAGATACCAGGAATATTGTGCCAATCAGATGCCCAGTAATATAGTGCCAATCAGATACCCAGTAATATAGTGCCAATCAGATACCCAGTAATATAGTGCCAATCAGATACCAGGAATATTGTGCCAGCCAACACCCCCCCCCCCGTACTTACATGAAGCTGCTCCGTGTCCCCCGCCGGATGTCTCCTCCGTGCAGTCTTCCCTCTTGCACGGAGGAGGGAAACAGAAACCGGATGTGACGCGACATCACATCCGGCGGCATTTTTTTTTTTTTTTTTTTTTTCCGGCCGTCGCATCCATCGGATGCGGCTTGCCGGAAAAAAGCGTTCACAAGCGCAATGCGCTGTGAACGCAGCAGCAGGGGCTGGGGGCCCACGGGACAGCTGCCTTGGGGCCCCCCAGGAGTAAATGGGCCCAGGGCAGCTGCCCCGCTAGTGCGCCCCCCCAGATATTGCGCCCGGTGCGGCCGGCCCCCCCTGCACCCCCCACGCTACGCCACTGTTGGGGTGTCTACTAATTGTGCCATAAATTTGTTATTAAGCAGGTCCAGAAACTTGCTGCCCCTAGCTGAACTAGTTGTGCCATACTTCCAATCTATATCTGGGTAATTAAAATCTCCCATGATTAGAACTTCATTCATATTTGCAGCCTTTTCAATTTGTAATAAAAGCTGATCTTCTCCATCAATGCTAATATTTGGTGGCTTGTAGCATACACCTACAAGTAATGTGCGATTCTTTTTAGCGTCTAAGCTAATCTCCACCCACAGTGTCTCCACATCAGTTCCAGTTACATCATGTACACCTTCTTTAATACTGGGATTTAATTTAGGATTTACATACAGACAAATCCCTCCCCCTTTTCTATTTACTCTGTCCTTTCTAAAAAGTGAGTAACCTTGTAAATTAACTGACCAGTCGTGGGTCTCATCCCACCACGTTTCTGTGATTCCGATTAAATCATACTGTTCAGCACTTACCAGTATCTCCAGCTCACCCATTTTGTTTGTCAAGCTTCTTGCATTTGCTAAAAGACATTTGAGATTACTACCCATTTTCTGTTTAGTTGACAAACACTTAATGTGTGCAGGTTTAATTATATGGACCTCCCTTTGGTCTATGTTAACCCCACCACTGCTTTCCTCCTCTCCAATAGCTAGACCCACCTTCCAATCTACCCTAGCTACCATTGCTTCTTTTTGATCTTGACCCTCCCCCCCAGAGCTTAGTTTAAAAGCTCATCTAATCCTATAGCCATCCTCGCCCCTAATACTGCAGCCCCCTCATCATTGAGGTGCAGCCCATCCTGTCCAAAGAGTCTGTAGCCGACTGCAAAGTCTGCCCAGTGCTCCAAATTTCTAAATCTAAAGCATGGCTCCCAGGAGGATCAACAGAATTATCCATTTGAGAGAGGTTTGGAGTGCAGGGTATTCTCTTTCAGTTTATACTAAGTGACCCATAGGTTGAGGAGGCGGTGATATTGGCAGTGTAGGTGGAAGCGGCGCTGGAGGAGGAGGAGGTAGCCAGAATTTTTCAAAGTGCACTGTAAGCACAGTATTGGACTGTTCTATTTGACTCATTGGTGGTGAAGTAGTGCTGTTCCGCAGAGCGACTGACCCGTGCGTGCTGCAGCTCATACTCCACTATCGCCTGCTGCTGCTCGCACAATCTCTCCAGCATGTGCAAGGTGGAGTTCCACCTTGTGGGCACGTCACATATGAGGCGGTGAGCGGGAAGGCCTAAGTTACGCTGCAGCGCAGACAGGAATTTCTGCACCACCAAATTCAGCACATGCGCCAGGCAAGGGATGTGCATCAAACCGGCTAGGCCCAGAGCTGCTACTAGATTTCGCCCATTATCGCACACCACCAGGCCGGGCTTGAGGCTCAGTGGCAACAATCACTCATTGATCTGTTGTTCCATGCCCGTCCACAGCTCCTGCGCGCTGTGGGTTTTTTCCCCCAAACATATGAGTTTTAAAAGAGCCTGCTGTCGTTTCCCCCTGGCTGTGCTGAAGTTGGTGGTGAAGGTGTTACGCTGACCGGATGAGGAGGTGGTAGAGGAGAAGGAAGAAGCTGAGTAGGAGAAGGAGGCAACAGGAGGCAAAGAGAAATGCCCTGCAATCCTCTGTGGCGGAAGGACATGCGCCAAACTGCAATCTGCCTCAGGCCCAGCCAACACTACATTTGCCCAGTGTGCAGTTAGGAAGATATCAGCGTCCCTGTCCGTGCTTACTGGTCCACGTATCTGTGGTTATGTGGACCTTGCCACAGATGGCGTTGCCCAGTGCACACCTGATTTTGTCCTCCAATTGCTTGTCCAGGGAAGGGATGGCTCTCCGGGAAAAGTAGTGGCGGCTGGGAACCACGTACTGTGGGACAACCACAGCCATCAGGTTTTTAAAACTGTCTGTCTCCAACAGATGGAATGACAGCATTTTAAAGGCCAGGAATTTGGAAATGCTGGCATTCAGGGCCAGTGTTCGTGGGTGGGTAGGGCCATACTTCCTCTTTCTCTCCAGTGTTTGGGAGATGGACAGCTGAATGCTTCCATGGGACAGTGTGGAGATGCTTGGGGACGGTGGCGGAAGTTGTGGCGTTGCTGCCACTTCCTCTATTTGCTCGGTGGCAGGTGCCACTGTGACTCCAGAGTTGGAGGAAGAGGTCAAGGCAGCAGCAGAAGAGGAAGCAGGAGGAGCCTGAGACCTTTCTTGGGTTTTGAGATGCTTACTCCACTGCAGGTCGAGCTTTGCATGTAGATGCCTGGTCATGCAGGTTGTGCTCAGGTTTAGCACGTTTATGCCTTGCTTTAGGTTGTGATTGCACAGCTTGCAAACCACTCGTGTCTTGTCGTCAGCACATTGTCTAAAGAACTGCCACGCCAGGGAACTCCTTGTAGCTGGCTTTGGTGTGCTCGGCCCCTGGGTGCGGTGGGAAGTAGCAGGCGTACAGTCTAGGGGACGGCCGCTATGGTTTTGCACCCTGCTCCATCTTATGCTGCGCTGGTGCCTCTTTGCGACCACCGCCTCTTCCTCCAAACTGGACACGTCACTCGCATGACCTTGATTCCATGTGGGGTCTAGGACCTCATCATCCTCCACATCATCTTCAACCCATTCCTCAACCCTGCCCTCCTTGCCGGTCTGCACACTGCCGAAAGCCACAGCAGTTGGCACCTGTGTTTCGTCATCATCAAAGACGTGCTGTGGTGGTCCTTGCATGTCCACATCCTGACACATAAGTGGTTGTGCATCAGTGCACTCAATCTCCTCCACTTCTGGGGCAAGGCTAGGTTTGATGACCCCGCCAGTCTTCGGTTTATAGACTTTTGGCTTATAGTAAACGTACAGTAGGTTTGCCTTTCTATGAACCCATTCATAATTCTTATGAATGGGTTCATAGGAAGGCACTACTACTGTACGTTTTCTATAAGCCGAAAGTCTATAAACCGAAGGTCGTTCGGTTTATAGACTTTCGGCTTATGGAATACATGTAATCCTATTGCTATTCTATAAACCGAACGTTCGGTTTATAGAATAGCAATAGGATTACATGTATTCCATAAGCCAAAAGTCTATAAACCGAACGACCTTCGGTTTATAGACTTTCGGCATTTGTAAGGAATGTAATAGTAGTACTATTGGCTTTCACTACTCGGAGACAGAGTCTCCATTCATAAATTTATGAATGGAGACTCTGTCTTCGTGTAGTGAAAGCCAATAGTACTACGATTACATGCATTACAAATGCCGAAAGTCTATAAACCGAACATTCGGTTTATAGGCTGTTGGCTTATGGAATACATGTAATCCTATTGCTATTCTATAAACCGAATGTTTGGTTTATAGAATAGCAATAGGATTACATGTATTACATAAGCCGACAGCCTATAAACCGAACATTCGGTTTATAGACTTTCTGCATTTGTTGTGGCTTTCACTACACTTATGCAGATAAAGTGACAAGCGCTATATATAATGTGCAGACAAACAAATTATGCAGCAAACACTAGTGCATTTTCCTCCAATTAGTACAAAATAGTGAATATCGTGTAATAAAGTGTTGCGCAGGATATAATAAAATAAATACTTATCAGAGATATATAGGCGAAAATCCAGCCTTTTTTAGATGTATATAAAAGAGAAGAAAAAAATATATACAAAATTGTGCAGTATTGTGAATATAAGGAAAATAAATATCTCCCCATAAAGAATTGTACTCACACTCTACAGAGCCTATAGGACCGGCTCTGGGTGTATAAGGCGTGCAGACTCTGAGTCCCAAAATCCCCACATCCACTGGATAGATAATCGATGGAATACTCGTGGAGCAGGACACAACAGGAGTGAGAAACAAACGTTGTAGTGTCAAATATAAACAATTTTAATTCCCTCCCACATATAGCAGCTTACATAGAAGAAGTTAAAAAACGATATCCCATGTAAAAAACAGTTAAAAACAGCATAGGTAAAAAGCAGGCAGAGTCACCCAGCCGATCATATCACAGTCTCCCTCCGTCACTTCATAGGAGCAGGCAGCAGCTGAAGTTTGTATAGGCAGCGTTCTGCTGGAGGAGCTGGTACTTCCTAGTTGCAAGTCTCGTCAATAATGTCACGCGACGCGTTTCGCCCACACGTGGGCTTTTTCAGAGCACTGGATTTGCTGGATTTTCGCCTATATATCTCTGATAAGTATTTATTTTATTATATCCTGCGCAACACTTTATTACACGACTTTCACTACACTGTCTCCGTGTAGTGAAAGCCACGACAAATGCCACTCCAAATATGCATACATGTATATTACGACACAGGTATATATAAACACACATGCACATATTTCTTTACATTGCCATTTATATATAGCACGAAAAAGTTACATAGCGTTAGGTACATAGCATAGAGGGGAATAACATACTAAGAAGTGAACAAGAACAGATTGATCCATGAGGTAGAGAGCACTACTCGCAAGCTTCCACTCTAGAGTACATACATGCAACCATTAGCGTCCCGAGGGGGGGGCGGGGGGGCGGACCGCACCTGTTGACACCTCCAGCGGGGGTGACACCGGTGCTGCTGGCACCCCCCGCACCATCCCCTTGATGCGGGCGCCGGAAAAAAAAAATCACAGCGACCGGATGTGACGATAAGTCACATTCGGCGACTGTGTTTCCCTCCTCCGTGCAGGAGGGTAGACTGCAGGGAGGAGGCGTCTGTCCGGGAACACAGAGAAGCAGCAATTCAGTAAGTGATGGGGAAGGGGGCGAGGAGGGTGGTTTAAAACGAGCACTTTAATATTCCTGGGCTCTGAGTGGCACACTATTATTGGGCTCTGACTGGCACAATATTACTGGGCTCTGACTGGCACAATATTCCTGGTGTCTCAAGACAATGGAACTGGTATGAGGCAGGTGGCGCTAAAGAAAATTATGCACAAGCTGCAACTTGTCTAGCAGTTATCCCAAAATACTGCAGTAAAACACAAATACAAAATACACAAAGTGACAGTGCGCTATATGTGCTTTAAAGTGACAGTGTAATCAATCTGCCGTGCAGGGAATACAGGATATGTAACTTGTATCTTTAAACCAGTAGAAATGTAAAACACTCACATATAGTCCCTTGACATGGGACAAAACATAAATGTAAGTGGTAGTTTTCGTCCTGGTTCGATGCAACCTCCGCAGTGGATATGCAATAATCAACCTCCAAAGGACAAGAGATGGTGTTAGTAGTAAAAAGTATAATTTAATATAAAAGTGCAAAAGATGCCTTACACTTAAAATCTGGAACAGCAGCACAGGGTCATAAAACAGGAACAATGATGAACAAGGATCTGGTCCAATCTCGTATGAGTGTTGCTTGATCTACGCGTTTCGCCCGTTTTAGTGGGCTTCCTCAGGATCCAGCGGCATCTTTTGCACTTTTATATTAAATTATACTTTTTACTACTAACACCATCTCTTGTCCTTTGGAGGTTGATTGTTGCATATCCACTGCGGAGGTTGCATCGAACCAGGACAAAAACTACCACTTACATTTATGTTTTGTCCCATGTCAAGGGACTATATGTGAGTGTTTTACATTTCTACTGGTTTAAAGATACAAGTTACATATCCTGTATTCCCTGCACGGCAGATTGATTACACTGTCACTTTAAAGCACATATAGCGCACTGTCACTTTGTGTATTTTGTATTCCTGGTGTCTGCCTGGCACAATATTCCTGGGCTCTGACTGGCACAATATTCCTGGTATCTGAGTGGCACACTATTATCGGATTCTGACTGCCATACTATTACTGGGCTCTGACTGGCACAATATTCCTGGTATCTGAATGGCACA
Source organism: Pelodytes ibericus (assembly GCA_036172795.1). Taxonomy (NCBI): domain Eukaryota; kingdom Metazoa; phylum Chordata; class Amphibia; order Anura; family Pelodytidae; genus Pelodytes; species Pelodytes ibericus. The sequence goes on from CM069860.1 coordinate 115,162,405, forward strand.
ATATTCCTGGGCTCTGACTGGCACAATATTACTGGGCTCTGACTGGCACACTATTACTGGGCTCTGACAGGCACACTATTACTGGGCTCTGAATGGCACAATATTACTGGACTCTGACTGGCACAATATTACTGGGCTCTGACTGGCACAATATTCCTGGGCTCTGACTGGCACAATATTACTAGGCTCTGACTGGCACACTATTACTGGGTTTTGACTGGCACAATATTACAGGCATCTGACTGGCACACTATTACTGGGCTCTGAATGACACAATATTCCTGGTATCTGACTGGCACAATATTACTGGTATCTGACTGGCACAATTTTACTGGTATCTGAATGGCACAATATTACTGGTATCTGACTGGCACAATATTACTGGGCTTTCACTACACAGAGACAGAGTCTCCATTCATAAATTTATGAATGGAGACTCTGTCTCCGTGTAGTGAAATCCACGAACGTTCGGTTTATAGAATAGCAATAGGATTACATGTATTCCATAAGCCGAGAGCCTATAAACCGAACGTTCGGTTTATAGACTTTCGGCATTTGTAATGAATGTAATAGTAGTACTATTGGCTTTCACTACACGGAGACAGAGTCTCCATTCATAAATTTATAAATGGAGACTCTGTCTCCGTGTAGTGAAAGCCAATAGTAAATGTTCAGTTCAGGGCACAGGGTACAGGGTCAGGTGAAACTTTACTCAATGACAAAGAATAGGGGGCGGACCGAACCTCGCAATTGTTCGCCCGCCGCGGCGAACGCGAACACGCGATGTTCGCCGGGAACTATTCGCGACATCTCTACTGATGCACTGATTTCTGACTTTTTACATATCCTTCATTCACCTCTTATCCAAACGTTCCTCTACACACTCCCCTGTGATGTTCCTTACTTCACAAGTGAGTAAGTTGGCGTTTTGTTCCAACTTTATGAAGAGAAGCAAATTTTGCCTCTCTTACGTTTCTCCCACTGATCCTTTCTTATTTCTGGTACTTATATCGTTCTCTACTCTTTCTTTTCTCTCTGGTTTCTCTTTCTCTTTTTTTCTTCTTTTTTACTCCTTGAATACTGTTATTAAGGTCACAATTTTCAAAATGATATCAATACTACCCTTGATGCTCATCGCCCCAGAACTTTGCATGACATCATCATCTGATATTGGTGTTGGTTCTGTACAACATTTTAAACTTTAAGTTAGTTACTGTGATTTACAATTGCCAGGAATATGGGTTTGAAGTTGATTTCCATTAACTCAAAAGGCCTTAATTCACCTCATAAAAGGGGATTGGTGATGGAGGAAGCCATAAGGTCTAATGCAGATATAATGTTTTTCCAAGAAACGCATTTTGAAAACAAAAATCCTCCTTAAATTTACCCACACACCTTATCCCAATGCATTTCCTGCAATGTCAAATTCAAAAACTGCAGGGGTCTCTATATAAATGCACAAGTCTCTGGCTTTTTCCCTCACTAATAAAGTAATAGACTCTAAGGGTCATTATTTGATCTTAAATTGTTCCATTAATAATGTTGCTTATACCTTAAATAATGTATACTCCCCTAATTCAAACCAAATACCATTTTTTTTAGAAATTGTTCTCCAAAATACATAAAAGACAGAAAGGCTCTTTAATCCTGGGCGGTGATTTTAATTTAGCTATAGACCCGTGTTTAGATTCCACGGTTGCTAAAAACTCTAAAAGAGCTCTCACTATTCTTAAACTTGGTAGGAAATGTAATAAGTTACTAGATGGTCATGGATTGTATGACATATGGAGATTACTTCACCCAAATGAGAAATACTTTTCTTTTTATTCTACTCCACATAACACTTATTCTATAATTGATTACTTTATAGGTGATTAATCACTAATTCAAAGGCTGATAAATGGCCATATTGGCGTTATTTCATGGTCCGACCATGCCCCTGTTTCGTTAACTATTAAAGAACAATTTTAGACAAAATGTAGTCATTCTTGGAAACTTAATGATTTCCTTTTAAATGACACCTCAATTAAAGACAAATTAGCTACACAATTGAAATTATATTTTAAAGAAAATTTACCCTCTGATACTTCTCAAGCAAATGTTTTCCTCGCTCATAATGCAGTAGCAAGGGGTCTACTGATAAAAGAAGCATCTATAAAAAAAAGAAAAATAGAGAAAAAACTAAACTGGATTTATTGATAGATCTAAATATAACCCAAAAACAACATAAAGTGTCACCTTCCTTAGTTTTACAATCATGGATAGATAATCTCAAAAAAGACTTACATTCACTCCAAATGCAAGAAACAGAATTTATGCTTTGAAAGCTAAAAACAAAATATTATATACAAAATAACAAAGCGAGCACAGTTTTAGCCAATCAATTGAGGCAACCAGTTGCAAAGGACAAAATTGCCTACATTAAAAATGCTTCAGGGAAAAAAGTTATTAATCCAGTAGATATTTCTAAAGAATTTGCAAAGTATTATGAGAAACTATATAATCTTAAACAGGACAACTCGATTCACCATCCATCTGAAGATGACAAATCTAAGTACCTTTCCAAAATTGATCTCCCACAATTAAACTCTGACCAAAAACATTCATTAAATCTTCCCATTCCTGAACTCGAATTACGTAACACTATTAAAAATTTAAGGATTCATAAAGCTCCAGGCCCAAATGGATTTACCAATTTATATTATCAAGTTTTTAGTGATATTCTAATTCCCCATTTGTCTAATTGTTATAATCATGGTAAATCTTCAGGTGGTTTCTCTAAATAATTTTTACTAGCTTATATTACTACCCTACCTAAACCAGGTAAAACACCTGACATCTGCAAAAATTTCAGACCAATATCTTTATTGAATACTGACACAAAAATGTATGCCAAAGTTTAAGCAGATAGATTAAGTGATTTATTACCTGCTTTGGTACATTATGATCAGGTGGGCTTCATTAAAAGAAGATAATCTTCAGATAATACTAGGACAATTTTAAATGTTATGCAGTTTGTGAATAAGCATACAATTCTAAGTCTTTTTCTTGCATTAGATGCAGAAAAAGCCTTTGATCGCTTACATTGGGGATATATGAAACAGTCTTTATTAAAATTTGGCTTTCTGCAAGATTTTATCAACTCTATTTTTGCTCTTTATAGTGGTCCTTCTGCAAGTTAATGTCTCAGGATTTTTATCACCATTATTTGAGATTTCTAACGGGACATGCCAGGGATGTCCACTTTCCCCGCTTCTTTATGCCCTCTCTTTAGAGCCACTTGCCACTATCATTAGACAACATCCTGATATCTCGGGTGTAACAACTTCTCCTTCTTTTATATGTAAACTAGGTCTCTATGCTGATGACATTTTTTTAACATTATACAATTTACAAGTTACTCTCCCTAATCTACATAAAGTCTTGTCACAATTTAGTAGAGTGTCTTATCATAAAATTAATATTTCAAAATCACAAGCCTCACCAGTTAATGTACCACATCAGATAGTGACGAGTTTAAAACAAACCTTCAATTATGATTGTAGGACTTCCTTTTTTACATATTTGGGTATTAATATACCTATAGGAGAAAAGAGAAGAGAAATGTTTCCCCCGGGCCGTGAAAAAACAAAAGCCGGCTCCACCTTATTGATAAATCATACCTTTTGTAACAGTTATCAGTGATGAGGTGCTGCGTCTGGCTGTGCAGATAGCCAAATGTACAAACCAGAAACAAAGAAAAATAGGACGTTGGCACTCTCCAATCCGAGTATAAACAAAGTGTTTATTAACCCCTTCCCGACCTTATGACGAGTTAACTCGTCATAAGAGCCGCAGCGTTAGCGACCTTATGACGAGTTAACTCGTCATGCAGTCTAGCCGGCGGTGCGCTCCGTGGGCACCGCCAGCTAGTCTGCAACGGGTCCAGGACTAAGCCTCGCACCCGAGGCAAAAACTCCTGGACCCGTTCGGTCAGTTTCCGGGCATGTGATCGCGGTGATTTAGTCATCACCGCGATAACATGCAAATTAGATGGCAAAGTCAGTGTGTTCACACACTGACTTTGCCTCTAATTCACTCCCTGTGCTTCACATTCTATAGTGAAGCACAGAGAGTGACCTGTAAGTAAAAATAAATTAATTACATAAACATAGGTAAAAAAAAAAAAAAAAAAAATTAACCCTTTCATTGCTGATCACAGTTTTTAACTGTGATCAGTTTCCTTCCACTTTATGGCCCTCATTTAGTTTTTTTTTTAACAGATTTTTTTATTTTTACCATTTATAAAGTTTTTTGAATAAATAAAGGTAATTTTAATATATTTATTTAATAACATTTAACCCCTGCATGCCTGTTGCATGATTTTTACTGATCTGACATCGCACTCATCAGAGTTTTTTTCTGTCTTTTTTGTTATGGGGGGTTTGGTAACCAATATTTTTCTTTTTTATTAGTTAGTTAATTAGGGGGGATAAGTGGGTTAGTGTTGCACTAGTTATGTAGCTTATTATTGGGAAAATAATGGGGAAAAACTTTTTTTTCCTCAAAAATTTCCTCTTTTATATGTATTTTTTAATACTAAAATGTAAATCTTTTTTATGTATAGGGTATCAAAAGAAAGCTCTAACTGTCCTCTAAAAAACAACATATAACTTGTATGGGTACGTTAAATGAGAGAGAGGAAATTTATGTTTCAAAAACCGCGTATTAAAAATTGAAAAACGCTCTGGTCCTTGGCCCAGGAAAATCCCTGGTCCTTAAAGGGTTAATCCAAGAAAACCGACCAAACAAAAAATATTTTTATATTCAGTGGAAAATGTGAAGGAGTGCAGACAGGAGATAGATTGCCTTACGCGTTTCGTGCCTACTGGCACAGAAAGTCCAGAAGTAGGTCTTCTAAATATGTCTCTTCCTAATATCAATAAACATCATAAGAAATTGATCACTATTGTTTCTATTGCAACCAAATTATTGCTAGAAATTGGAAGAACCCCTTAACCCCTACATTTTCAGATATTGTAGCTTTATCTCGGTGGATGAAAAAGCCCTTTTCTATGCTCAGAATCACTGTTTGTGGTCAGAGTATGTGATAACACATGTCTTGGGCTTTTACAAGTATAACTATTCTACGAACTAATCTTAGTCTTTATATTCATATACAACTGTATTACATATGATTGTCTTTTGTGATCTTTATGTATTTTTTATATTATTTTACAATTTTCTGTATAATTTTTATTTTTCTTCCTCCCCTTTTTAAGTGTTTGTCCCTTTTTTCCTTTCTGTATCCCATCTATTTGCGATGAAACATTTTCTGCAATAAAAATCTATTGTACCAAAAAAAAATTAATGAATTTGATGGTGTGTTAGTTTATGTTTATGATGGAGAGGTTGTCAGTTAAAAGCAAGACCATGATTACTGTTACTTACTGTTTCAAAAGAACAACATGTCAAGCTTGAGAATGCAATCATAAAAATGTTACATTTGAACAGTGTCGTTTACTGTCTCCTATGGGGGCAATTTACTCAAAAGAGGTTTGAATCAACACATTTCTACTCTGTTAACACATGTAAATGAATGGGATCCCCTACAGGCTTTTAATCTACTTGTGTTTGACTTCACACATTTAGAGGATAATTTTTAGTAGCGTATTTTGTATGAAAAGCTGGAGATGAAATCACCTATGTAGCAAACTAGTAGGTTATGGTTAATGTTTAAAGTTGAGAAATCAAAAAATAATGGTACTGATATTGTTTGCTTTAGAATATTGAGGGCTGGTTAATAAAAATGTGGACTGCAGGTGATCAGAAGAAATATACATTGTGCAGTGCCAAACCGTGTGAGATTCTATCGACAGAGATCAGCTGACCATGGAGAATGCATAGTTAACCCCCTAAGGACTAGGGATTTTCCAGGGTCAACAAGAACGTTTTCAATTTTGATAAGTGATTGTTAACCCCTTCCCACCATGATGGCGCTTTGGTCCTTTAGAAACAGTGCCTTTTTACTCCTAGCCCCAATCAGAGTTGTAGGAAGTCAAGAACACATTACATTTTCTATTTAAGAACGTGGCCACTCATAGTGGCGTTATCTGATAGAGGGGATCCTGCTACAGCTCCTCATTACATGCAACAAGGAGCTGTAGAAGTCATGACATTCTATGCAGTCCTATAAGCTTTTGGGCACTGTAAATTAGGATGGCATAGAATGTCCAATAAGCAGGAAAAACGTAAATATAATTTTCCTATCTGTCATTTGTTTTTGTTTTTTAAAGGACAGTTTAAGCTTTTTTGGATAACATATGCATATGTTTATAATACAAGTTAGTATTCAAAAATACATGTACGTGTTTTTTCACTATTTTCCCAATATATTCTACACAACTAGTACAACACTAACACTAACCTACTTATCCCAATTAACTAACTGGTAAATTAAAAATATAGTTTTTTTTTTACAAAAAACAAAACACAAATAAAACTCTGATCATGCATCAGAACTACAGCATGCACTAGGGTGACCACATCAATTTTTTTTATTTAGGAACACCTTTGACAATGTACACTCCATGGCTATAGTCAGTAAAATGTCGACTAGTCTGTAATCTTTATTCTACCCAATAAAGTCCAGGAGTTTGCTTTTTTTCAAATGTGTACCTAAGTAAAATGACAAATGTTCTCACCCTAGAATGCAGGGGTTAACTGTTAAATTAATATAGTTAAAATAATTTTGAAAAACTTTACAATTCCACACACAAAAAAATAAATGAGAAAAACAAACTGAATCCGTGAAAACATTGACTTTGCCATCTAATTTGCAAGTGATCGATGTGATTGACTGATCACATGACCAGAAAACTGCCTCGGATGTGAGGCAGAGTCCCCTACACATTACATGGAGAGCACCGCTGGCTTATCTGCATGACGAGTTAACTCAATCAACGTGGCACTCAGGGGCGTTGCTAGGTCTCCAAAACATCCGGGGCTGGAGCCCATGATAGATTTTATAGAAGTAGAGTAAATAAAATCACATGGTTAGGCGGCATACAGACTGATAAAATTGACGCCAATGAACAATAGGTATATATGGGTATATATCGGGGCTCAACAAATCCCAGGCACCAGGAAATTATACCTGGCGCCCAGTTATTGTTGTCTCTGCATGGTGCCCTCGCCGCTGGGATCATTCTATTTATCCAGCGGAGCGCGGGGGAGCAGTGTGTGCACCGGCTGCACAGTCTTCCTGCTCCATCCCCACATGCACCGTACTATAGTGTCCGAGCGCTGAGTGTGCTCAGCAGGGCTAGAAACAACAGCAGGGCACAGACCAGGCTAGAATGAGGTATAGCAGCCAAGAGGGGGACATATTGATAGATGCATTTTTTTTTTATCATAAACAACAACAAAATTGCTGACTTGTGCGTAAGTGTATGTGACAGAGTGTGTGTTTGTGTGTATGACTGACTGCATGTGTGTGTGTGACTGTGTGTTTATGTGACCCACTGTATGTGTGTGTGACTGTATGTCTGACTGTGACAGAATGTATATGTGTGTGTCTGTGACTGACTGTGTGTGTGTCTGTCTGTGACTGTATGAGTGTGTTTGTGTCTGTCTGTTACTGACTATATGCGTGTGTGTGACTGACAATAAGACTCGCAGCACACAAAAAACTCACATTACTCAAAGTTACACTTATACACAAAAATACACAGCCACAAATACATACACATACACATGCAGCCACACATACACACACATTCACACTTGCACAGTCACACATACATACACAATCCCACTTACACACACCAACTTACATCACACACACACACTTGTATGTGAGCAAATTCCCATGATTTAAAAATAACTGAGCATATAAAAATGACTCAACCCTGACCCCCCCCACATAGATACCCTTACATAGACAACCTTACACTCACACACACATCCAGACAACCTTACACACAGACACCCTTATACACACAGATGGCCTTTCCCACACAGACATTCTGCCACGCAGACTCGTGTGTAAACCTGCAACTCTCACACTCACATCACAAATATTTTTAATTTTTTAATAAAAAGGGGTAAAAAACTTGGGGAGAATAGGCTGAGGTATGAAGGTATGCTCCTTCTACCAACCTAATAAAAGAGAGAAGTGCAGGGAATTGAGATGGGAATTCAACTGAATGCGAGAATTGTTCCAGCTCTGCTACTTTAGCCTGAATTTTGAAATTCCCATCTCACTTCCCTGCAATTCTCTCTTTCATGAGTAAAGCCTATAATATAATGAGCAGCTCATACACTCATAATGTATGGGTTTAATAGTATAACGAGGTCCATGTGATGTTTAATGCCATGTGTATGGACTCATTGCCATCAACATAAAGACTATATATAAAGATGAATCACTATTATTCATATTGAATGTGATAATCAGGTGTGAAAATAAAAATGGTATGAGCACTGTTTCACACTTGATTATCACATTCAATATGATTAATAGTAATTAATCACATTTTCTCCTAGTAATCTCACTGCCACTGACACACACTCCAACCTCTGCCACTTATGCTTTCACTCTCGAACACTTACACTCTGCCACTCACACACACTCATAACTCTGCTGCTCACGCTTACACTCACACACACACACTCATATCTCTGCTGCTCACACTTATACACTCCAAAACTCTGCCACTCACCCACACTTACACTCTGCCACACACATACACGCACTCATAACTCACACTCTTCCACTCACACTATGCACACTCACTCATACAATCACACTCTGCCACTTACACACACTTACATTCTGCCACTCACACACATACACACTCATAACTCTTCCACTCATGCTTACACTCACTCACACGCACACTCATATCTCTGCTGCTCACACTTATACACTCCAAAACTCTGCCACTCACCCACACTTACACTCTGCCACACACATACACGCACACTCATAACTCACACTCTTCCAAACACTCACACTCTGCACACTCACTCATACAATCACACTCTGCCACTTACACACACTTACATTCTGCCACTCACACACATACACACTCATAACTCTTCCACTCATGCTTACACTCACACACACTCTCTTCCAATCACACTCTGCCACACTCACACACATACACTTACTTACACTCTGCCACTCACACTCTGCCACTCATATATATACACATGCACACTCATAACTCTGCCACTCACACCCACTTACACTCTGCAAATTACATTCTGCCACTCACATACATACACATGCACACTCATAACTCTGCCACTCACACCCACTTACACTCTGCCACTCATATACATACACATGCACACTCATAACTCTGCCACTCACACCCACTTATACTCTGCAAATTACATTCTGCCACTCACATACATACACATGCACACTCATAACTCTGCCACTCACAGTCTGCTACTTACATACACATGCAGACTCATAACTCTGCCACTCACACCCACTTACACTCTGCCACTTACCTCACATACATACACCTGCACACTAATAACTCTGCCACTCACACTCTGCCAAACACTCACCTGCAAAACTTGAGGGGGCGGAGCTAAACACAAGGGGCGGAGCCTATCATGAGGGGATGGAGTCTGCTGCTGTTCAGCATACAGCATGCAGGAGGCGGGATCGAACGTGAGGGGGCGGAGCCGAGCGCGAGGGGGCGTGGTCAGGGTCTCCATTCGGGGCTATGGAGGGGAGATCCGGGGCTTCAGCCCCAGTAGCCCCCCCCTAGCGACGCCTCTGGTGGCACTTATGACAAGTTAACATTTTGCCTATGGTTGCCCAATAAAACTTTAAAACCATTCAATTTTACAACAATACAGTGTGTGGATCCCAACTCTGTTCTTCTTTCAAGAGTAACTTACCAGGTTTATACCAGACAAACGCATAAATAAATTTGGGAGATGAAATATTTAGCTCACCTGCAACTCACACCCTATTAAACAGACCACTTTATCACTAGATTGGATCAGCATGCATTTTACCTATATGTAAGAGATACTGTTTTTTATATTTTATGTATTAACCCCTTAGTGACCGAGTGCTATGTTGCATTTGACGTGCCTTGAAGACCAGAATTCCATTATTTTTGTCATACGTTTACTGAACTGTGAATTTCTTTCTTTGTGTTCAGTCCACCCACACAAATTATATATCATTTTTTAAAGGACAGATAGGGCTTTCATTTGATACTATTATTTTCATCATATGATATCATTTACTATTAAAAAAATAGAAAATATGATGAAAATATGCCATAAAAAAACACTTTTTCCAACTGTGACCTGATTTTTTTTTTTACACAATTACAAATGGTAAAAAAGACCCCGTCTATATATTTCTACTATTTGTCCTGAGTTTAGTAATATCAATGTTTCCTTGTTTGTCTATGTTTTATTTCACGTAATAGGGCAATAAACAATATTAGTGTTTTTTTTTTTTTTTCTAACCATTTTCTTCTACAGTGATTTTTTTAACCCGAACCCTAAATTTTCCCCCAACTCTAAATTTAATCTAACCCTAAATTGACCCCCACCCCTTAATCTAACCCTTGTAATCATCCGAACCCCCATTTAACCCTAATTATTACCCTATTTGGACCCTAACCCTAGATCTAGGTTCAGTAGATCAAGGTTTAGCTTTTTCCATTTATTTAATTTATTTATTTAATTAATTTTCTATTTTTAACTGTAATACCGCCTAACTGCCTGTAGGGGCAGTCAAGTAGCGGTTTCAGAGCGACGGAAGAGATTTTTTTTTTCTCTCTTCCGTCGCTCTCCTCTGGGCATGCTGTATCGGAGGAGCATGCTCCTCCGATACAGCACACACCCGCGATCACCGGGTGATCCCGGTGCCCAGGAGGGCACAGATTGTGTTGCATGATGCCTCGATAGAGGCATCATGCAACACTTTAAGACACATAGGCAGTGATGAGCTTTAACTGCCTATGTGTGTTTGCGCGCATACGATCACATTCGCTGTGATCGTATGCGCGCGGGGGGGTTGAGGGGGGCTGAAAGCCCTCTCAGAGGCTGCTTCGGATCCGAAGCAGCCTCTGAGAGTAGCTGCAGGCATGTAGTGTTGCGCTAATGAGCGCAACACTACATGAAAACGGAGGAGGTATATATACGTCCTCATGGTCCTTAAGGACCATGCTTTTCAGGACGTATATATACGTCCACATGCGTTAAGGGGTTAAAGCACATTTTAACAATATCATCCTCGTTCTTTTTGAGGAACTTTGCTTCTCCTGATTTCTGGATTATCCATTTCCCCTGTGGGACTCCATGGGTCTACTGTACTGAGCAGTGAATCTGCTCAGTAAAAAGTTTATGGTTAGGTTGAAGTGCACATACTGCTGGGAATACCATTTTATTACAATATCATGCTATGTCCTTTTTCTATTTTTTGTCTTCCTGTGAAATATCCTGAGGCTACAAGCACAGAAGAAGATTTACCTAAATATAAGTATTATCCTTGAATGATGCACAAAGTGGTGTCTTAAAGTTACAAGCGCATCACTTTTTTTGTCTGTTGTGTTTTATTGTATGTACACACTGGTGGCAGGTGTGTCTGGGTTGGAGTTATTACAATTGCACAACACTATAATTTTTTTTGTTTGATATAGCGCTTTTTCACACACTTTTTTCCTCTTTATTACCTATGAGCAATATGTTGCAGAAACAACAGAAATATTAAAATATAGATAATTGCGTGATATTCAAATAAAACAATAATTATCTTCAAAATTATCAACAAATCTTTCATGTTTTATAAACAAAGTTCTGCAAAAAGAAAGTAAAATGGGCCTCTAGAAAATGTTCTTAAGAGTCAGTAAAAGTAATTGAAACAATTTACATAGTTCCTGGTCAGTGTGTCATAAACACATGCAAAAACATTTTTAAAGAAAATATGTTTAACATGCACTTAAGTGTCTTGCAGAAAGATGAGAGAGAAATGAGATGCTAAGAAGCACCAAATGTTACTTGGCAAGGAAATAGACATAAAATGAGTTCAAAATACCTTAATCACTGAACTCCACAAATATATTAGACACAGATGGTTTCATGTTTTTTCTTGAGAACCAAATTTCCTCAAACACAACATTTGATCCATTTTTAGTCACTGATTCTGGATTTCATAGTCAAAACATGTAAGAATGGAACTCATTAAAAAAGCAATCATCTAGGCCTGTAGTTATAATTATTGGTAAATCACAACAGCAGGGATATCTGATTAAGTGCACATTTCCAATGGTAAAGATTATCCATATGAGAAATAAAAGTAAAATGTATGTCCAAAGAAACAGAAAAAACCACTCAATTTACAAAAAGAAAAATAGTTGATGTATTCAAAGTAAAGTGCAATATAGCATCATCAACGTTTCAGTTCCCCTGGAAACCATTATCAAGAATTATACATCAAATTATACATCAAAGATAAAAAATAAAAAAGAACCAATGCATTTCCTGGCCTAAAAACCTGGCTTTTACTCATGTAAAATGTGCTTGGGCTGCACTGTAGCAAACCATGAGACAAGCCCGAGACTTTCTTTTAAAGCTACTGCTACATCACAAACGTTTGAAATAAAATAATTTTTAACCTGCCATAGTAAAAATGTTATTTATCTGGTAGAATGCCCTTGCAGCTTCCAATACATAGGTAGGACAATAAGACCAATTAAAAAAAGAATGGAAGAACATGTAAAAAACATTAAAAAAAGGTAACACACAGTATTCCCTACCACAACATTTTCTTGAACACCACCAAAAAAACCCCAAAATGGCTAAAATTCTGGGCAATGACAGGTCAAAAAATATTGAAGAGGTGGTGACAGTATTAAGACGATAGGCCAGGTAGAAATGGAATGGTTATTTAGAATGAGCACTTTACAACCTACTGGTCTAAATGCAGATTTTGATATTTTAATTTTGTATAAAGTTTTGTCTATGTCTGAAGCTATATTTTATATCCTAACTCCTCAACCTTCTTTTAACAATAGCATATATTTTTTTTTACATATTTTCTAATAAATGTAAATAATCTTTTTTCTAAATAATAATAATGTTCTTCTCAATAAGATGCATTCAGGTATGCACAAGGTTTACAGAAATATGATGCATATCTGTACATTACGTTGAAAGTATAATTTTATAATTCTCTGTCTACTTCCACATATATTTCTGCTTTAATATGGGGAGAGAACTGCCTTTTCGGATGTAAAAGAACATGAACTTTCATATATTTTAATACGAAATACGAAAACAACCAAATTTCCAAGCTCCATATGATGTGAAAAGAGAATTGCGAAGCAGAATTTGAATAATGAAAGACAAAAAGAGAAGAAAAGACAAATCTCACCATAGAGAATCCTATTAGATAGAGTGTTTGGAACTACAAAATCGCACCGGAATTGATGTTACACAATAACAGTATACAGCATGTTGCACCGGAAATGACGAAGCGCAACAACGAGACCCGGAAGAGGACGATTTTTCTGTTTTTTTCAATATTTCTATATGTATTTATAGGGCCTTACATCTCATGAATGTTGCCACCTTCTGAGGGAGCCTGTATACCGGGTGAAACACATTAATGGACAACATTCAGCACGATTGAGAACACCAATTCCTTTTCTGTTTACCAGAACAGTTTTACTCTACCTTGTTGCTGATACATAAGTGTAAGGTATTTTATGTTCCATATTAAAAGATTTTGTACTTTATGATACTCATATTCTCTTGTTATTTGGAGGTCATATGTAGAAGCAAAGACCCAAAGAGAGGAGTTTAAATATCTGTAAATGGATAAGAGTGTGAGTGTAAATATCAACATTATTGTGCACGTTATTATTATAACCTGCTGTTCTGTATATCTCCCTCTGTATATACACTAAAGAGGGAGGGAAATATATCTTGGATCTATTAGACCTACATTTTTCACTCCACTAGCAGTTTAGAGCACTGTCACTTTGTTTTGTATTTGATATATGTTTCTGGGCACTGTGGGGCAGTTGCCTTGACAGACAGCAGTTTGTGTACCCCAGAGCAAAGTGCCATATTACCTCATCACCAATCTTTTTTTATACTTCTGAAGTTATGTAGTATTAGATTGTTTTGTTTTTCAATTTTTCATTTGCAGCATCCTTAATTTGGAAATTTCTGTCCCATCTAATCCCTGTCCGAGTATCCTATACACAAGAACCATTCTCTACAATGAACAAGGGCCATCTTTCCACATGAGCAATCTGGCGATTGCCCAGGGGCCTCTTTGGTAAAAAAAAAAAAAAAACTTTTTGTTTCTTCGCATCCGAGACGGTCCGAGAAAAAAAATAACTACTTTCGTCCATTGCCACCGGTGGCTGTGTTTCCCTCCTCCATGCTGGAGGGAAGAAAACAGCATGGAGGAGATGGCCAGGAGAGTACTGGTTAAGGGGGTGGTGGAGGGTGGCATGTAAAGTATCACAATAACGCTGGAATATTAGTAGCAAAAGAACACTGGTTTATTATTGGGCAAATTGGCTGTGGTCATTAATGGCAAAATAATACTGCCATATTAAATGGCAAAATAATACTGGCATATTATTGGGCAAATTTGGCTGTGTTTATTAATTGCAAAATAATACCGGAATATTTCTGGGCAAATTGGATGTGGTTATTAATGGTAAAATAATACTAGCATATTATTGGGGTAATTGGCTGTGGCTTATTAATGGCAAAAGAATACTGACATATTAAATGGCAAAAGAATACTGGCATATTATTGGGCAAATTGGCAGTGACTTATTAATGGCAAAAGAACACTGACATATTAAATGGTAAAATAATTCTGGCATATTGAATGGAAAAATAATACTGGCATATTATTGGGCAAATTGGCTGTGGTTATTAATGGCAAAATAATGCTGGCATATTATTGGGCAAATGGCTGTGGCTTATTAATGGAAAAATAACACTTGCATATTATTGGGAAATTGGCTGTGGATTATCATTGGCAAAAGAATACTGACATATTAAATGGCAAAATAATACTGGCATATTATTGGGCAAATTGGCTGTGGCTTCTTAATGGCAAAATAATACTAGCATATTATGAGCAAATTGGCTGTGGCTTTCTAATGGCAAAATAACACTGGCATATTAATGGGAAAATTGAATGGCATATAAATGGCAAAATAACGCTGGCATATTAATGGGCACATTGGCTGTGACTTATTAATGAGCAAACTAACAGTAGCTTACTAAAGGGCATCTGGCTGGGAAATATTTAAATGGGCATACCGTGGCATATTTATTGGACAAACTGTGGTGCATTTTAATCAGCAAAGTAACAGTGGCATATGTTAAAGTGAGTATGTCATGATAAAAGAACACTAATAGTTATATTTCACTTGTGGTTATAATATTGAAGCAGAAGTGAAAGGTTATTTGTTCCTATTGTGAGGATGAACTGGCATGTACTTTTGATAGTACATGCAAGTTTATCCTCTGACTGGCAGCTGCCATGCTTCAACTGGAAGCAGGCAGCTGTCTTGTCAGCAATTGTCTCTCTCTGCTAGCGCCACTCATTTTTGTATGGGGTCAGCAGAGGGACCTTAACTAGGTCCCCCCTGCTGATTGCATGCAAAACCGAGGGTCTCTCACAGCGCTAGCAGCAACAAGGGATGTGGGTATTGTATGGTGCTGTGTTAATTCAGGGCTCAACAAACCTCAGATGCAAGGTCACCATGGTGACCAGGAAATTCAACCTGGCACTGGGTATAGTTATCTCCCTTGCCTTCGCTGCTGGGATAAAAAAAACTTCTTTAAAACAGCGGTGCCTGAGGGAGGGAACAGCATGTGTGCACTGGCTGCACACACCTCCTGCTCTGCCCCCTCGTGTTATTGTATCTGAGCACTGGCTGCTCAGGAGGGTCAGAAGCAGACAGTTTTTGCCTGTGTTAGAGACACAGACCAAGCTGAAACTGAAAAGTCCCTTCCTGCGATGAGATACAGCAGCAGGGAGGGGGAACATATTGATAGATAAACTTTTTTTTTAATCGTAAATCGTGACTTGTGCGTGTGTATAAATGCGTGTATGTGACTGACTCTTTATGTGTGGATGCGACTGACTACCTGTGTGTGTGTGTGGGACAGACTGAGTGTGTGTGTGTGCCAGACTGACTGTGTGTATGTGTGAAAGACTGTGTGTGACAGACTGTGTTTGTGTGTGACAGACTGTGTGTGTGTGACAGACTGACAGACTGTGTGTGTGTGATTGACTGTGTGACATAATTGGGTTATACATATAGCACATAGAGGAGTGCTAAGAGTGGCAGCGTTTGTATAAAAGGGTATTTATTATTATTTTCATTGTTTTTTTGGTGAAACACCACTTCTCCTTTTTTACCCTGTGTGACAGAATGACAGTTTGTGTGTGCGTGTATGTGTGACTGACTGTGTGACAGACTGACAGACTGTGTGTGTGACAGACTGACTCTGTGTGACAGACTGACTGACTGACTGTGTGTGACAGACAGTCTGTGTGTGTGTATGACAGACTGTGTTTGTGTGACAGACTGACAGACTGTGTGTGTGTGACAGACTATGCGTGTGTGACAGACTGTGTGTGTGTGTGTGTGACAGACTGTGTTTGTGTGACGGACTGACTCTGTGTGTGTGTGACAGACATTCTGTATGTGTGATTTAGTGTAGTCTAGATTTTTTTGCTGGCTCCTAAAACTCTGTTAAGTTTGTCAAGGCCTGTGTTAAGTCTTTTAGGTGCATTGTGGGTGCAGAGGAAGGGAATAAAAGCATGAAATGCAATTTTTCAATAACCTTTTAATTACATATGAAGATATGTAATTAATAATTACTATTATTGTATGTCATATAAAAATTATAATCATATAAGTATAAATGCTAGTTGTATTAATAGATATCGAGAGAGAGAGAGAGAGAGAGAGAGAGAGAGAGAGAGAGAGAGAGAGAGAGAGAGAGA
The DNA here is from genome assembly GCA_036172795.1 of Pelodytes ibericus. Classification (NCBI taxonomy): domain Eukaryota; kingdom Metazoa; phylum Chordata; class Amphibia; order Anura; family Pelodytidae; genus Pelodytes; species Pelodytes ibericus. The sequence continues at coordinate 115,179,422 of CM069860.1, forward strand.
GATATGTAAATGTGTATAGATAGGTTTGTGATATGTGTGTGTAAATATATATTTTCATTGTGTTATAATTTTACAATAGATGAATGTGGCCCGCAGTCACCTCACAGGGCTTCCGTGTATTGAATATTTACTGGGCTCCCAAGTGTGGCATTATTAAGGAGCATCCATCTGTGGCATATTTAATGGTCCTGTGTGTGGCATAATTTTAGGTCTCTTCTGTGTGGCATATTTATTGGGCTCCTGTGTGTGGCATAGCTAATGGGGCTCCTGTGTGTGGCATTATTAATGGGGCTCCTGTGTATGACATAGATAATGGGCTCCTGTATGTGGCATAATTTGTGGGGAACCTATATGGCATATTTAAATGGGCCATCTGACTGGCATTAATTAGGAATCTGTTTGGCATGGTTTTGAAGGAACTTCAAGGGGGAGGACACATGCACCGGGCGGCACAAACCCTAGTGACACCTCTGGCCTTTACTAGCTGCGCACACAATGACGCACACACCAGATGGCCATTTAAGGTATAGGCATGTCCTGCTGCTCAATGTTTGCATATCACCGTGTGCACCGTAGCTCTGCCCCCTTCCTGGCTGGGGTGTTCTTAGTCAGGCAATACTGGCTGAGCATTATTGGAATGCACATTCTATGTTTCTATAAGTAATATCAGTGATATGCATAAAGCCATCCTAGATATAACATAAGGTCAGGGACTAATGAAAGGATTACTTTACTGAGAGTGTAGTGGATGCATGGAAAAGTCTTATAGTAGAAGTGGTAGAGGTTAATACAGTGAAGGAATTTAAGCATGCATAGGATAGGTATAAAGCTATTCTAGATATAAGGTAAGGCCAGGGACTAATGAAACGATTACTTTACTGAGACGGTAGTGGATGGTCGTAGTCTTCCAGCAGAAGTGGTAGAGGTGAATACAGTGAAGATGTTTTAGCATTCATGGCCTAGGCATAAGGCTATCCTAGATATAAGATAGGATCAGGGACTAATACAACTATTTAGAAAATTGGACAGATTAGATGGGCCAAATTGTTCTATTCTGCTGACACATTCTATGTTTCTAACAGCACATAAAAAGCAGAGGTTACCTTTAAACTACCATCTCAAGATGCTAAGCCAGCCAAAATACTTCATGATGCTGACTGAGCATCATGGAAAGGGTGGTCCATAGCAGCAAACAGGATTGTATTTAAACACAACGTACCCCAAATTTTATTAAATTCAGTTCCCATAAGACTAGCCAGGCAGTTCTGGCTGAGCATTATGGGAAATAACAGCACATAAAAAGTAGAGGTTAGCTGTGAACTACAATCTCATGATGCTCAGCCAGCCCCCAAAAAAGTGCTGAAGTAATCATACATTAGTATCCTTTGCTTAATATTTGTAAGGTTTTATATTGTCCAAGCACACCTTATCTCTAAGTAGTAGTGTGACCAGGGCCGGCATTAAGTGTTCCGGCGCCCTGTGCAGGCTTCCCCAGTGGCGCCCCCCCCCCTCTTTCGCCCCCCTATGTTTGTGTCTCTCTCCCTTCCCAAGTTTGTCCCTTTCTTCTTCCTTGCCATGTCTCTCTCTCTCTCTCTCCCTCTGTTCTGTCTCTTTCCCCCCGTCCCCTATTCTGTGTCTCTCCCCCCGTCCCCTGTTCTGTCTCTCTCCCCCCGTCCCCTGTTCTGTCTCTCCCCCCTGCCCCTGTTCTGTCTGTCTCTCTCTCCCCTCCCCCTGTTCTGTCTCTCCCCCCTAACCCCTTTTCTGTCTGTCTCTCTCCCACCCCTCCCCTGTTCTGTCTCTCCCCCTCCCCCTGTTCTCTCTCTCTCTCCCTCCCCCTGCCCCTGTTCTGTCTCTCCCCCCTGCCCCTGTTCTGTCTCTCCCCCCTGCCCCTGTTCTGTCTGTCTCTCTCTCCCCTCCCCCCTGTTCTGTCTCCCCCCCTGTTCTGTCTCTCCCCCCTAACCCCTGTTCTGTCTGTCTCTCTCTCCCCTCCCCCTGTTCTGTCTGTCTCTCTCCCCCCAAACCCCTGTTCTTTCTCTCTCCCCCCTCCCTTACCCTTGCCTGAAAAGGTGGATCCAGTGAGGGGGCGGAGATCCCCCCTCACCAGCCCTCTGCTCGGCATTCTCTGCTTGGTCCGGAGAGGGGGCAGAGCTAACCGGCACAGCGGTGTAGCTCCGCCCCCACCCCGGGAAGCAGAGCACAGTCTGCATTACGGGGAGCCATGGGCAGCAAGAGAAGGTACTGCTCGGGCTCCCCATGCTTAATGCAAGCATGGGGAGCCGAGCAGCACTATCTCATGCTGCCCGGGGCTCCCCGTGAAGCAGACTCTGCTCTGCTTCCCGGGGTGGGCGCGGAGCTACACCGCTGTGCCGGTTAGCTCCGCCCCCTCCCTGGACCAAGCAGAGAATGCCGAGCAGAGGGCTGGTGAGGGGGGATCTTTTGATCTCCCCCAGCCAGTGCCACTACCGGCTTTTTTTTTTTTTTTTAACTTTTTTTTTCCTATCTACCGGCCGGACGGGCGCCCCCTGGGGTGTTGCGCCCTGTGCGCTCGCACAGGTCGCACACCCCTAAGGCCGGCCCTGAGTGTGACTATTGAGGTGCACTCTATTATTATTTCTCTGTTACATCAGGTGTAATTACCAGCCTACTGGTATAATACCAGCCAGATGGCAACTATATTTGCAAATCATGTTATATGTGACTTGTTATGAAAAGTTTCATAGCATCTTCTTCTAGAAATGTGACTAGTTACTTGTTAATGATAATCTTCTAATTGCATGCAATGCTGTACTATTTAGTGCAATGTGCAATTAAGAGATTATCACAAACAAGTCACTAGTCCAATTATTCTAGAAAAAGATCATTGTGATTTGACGGTTAGTAAATATATATTGTTTGACACCCACCCTGAAACACAACTAGCTAATAGTGCATTGATGATATGTGCATAGTATGCAAAATCATGTTATATGCTACTTGTTAGTTGTTATGAGCATCCTCAAAGGATCGTCTTCTAGAAATATATGACTAGTGACTTGTTCATGATAATCTTTTAATTGCACATACTGCTGTACTATTTATTCCAGCTTTATTGTGCAATTAAAAGATTATCACAAGCAAGTCACTAGGCACATCATTCTAGAAAAAGATTACTGTGTCACACTGCTGTGGCAATTAATCGTTTCTGCACATAATTTTTCTATTGGGGTGGGGCTAGGGACAGAGTTAGAGGTGGGGCTTGGGGCCCCATTGGCTTGTTTTGCCCAGGTTCCCACAATGTTGGAAAGACAGCCCTGCAATGAACCCTTGATAGGCAGTCACAAACTAAGTACTTGAAGACGAAGTTAGCTGCCTCTGATAACATCTTCCAGATTCTCTTCTGGTCTGGCTGCCAGTAAGGTGATCTTCAGGGTGGCAATCCCTATATTTTTTGTCATGGCTCCCTGTTACATGTCTCCTCCCCTGGTCATGCATAGAAAATAGTACTACAGCTACCTCTTGCAAAGTGAATAGATTAAAAAAGCATGCATTCTTGCACTGAACTATGAATGTGTGCACACACAAATTGTACCCATCTTTACACACAGTTAGGAGCCGATAGTGTCACAGGTGACAGGAACTAGATGCAGAGTCACTATAGCAAACTGACGCTTGTACTTTCTGTGTCAATACAGACCACTTTAAAGATCGCTCACGTAAAGTGAGAGAGGCAGAGGTAATATACATTATATATCACAGACTGATTTAATTAATTTTACTAATTTAAAAAGGTTTAATTGGGGCTTGACTGAATGTTAACACTGACTTTAAAAAAAAAGTTTTCTTCCACTTTAAAATATTTGTAAAGTAATGGAAAAGTGATATTAGTACTGACAAGTTAAAAGATAATGTTCATCTATTGTGTAGCATAGAACTTTATATATTCAGTCACATAAATATATATATATATATATATATATATATATATATATATATATATTATTAGCATTTAAACACGTCTTCACGTGCTACTTTTAATGCCTGATTTTTACAGTCATCTTTTTAGTTACCTTTTTTAGTCAACAGAACATTCAGTGTAATGTACAGTAATTATTTTATGAATTTAGTCTAGAGGGAAAACATCGGAATATGACATTCTAAAAAATATAGCCTGTCAAATAGAATGTAATTTGTCTCACAGTGTCTTTGTTTCATACGCTGAGTGCTGTTACTTTGTTTCAATGTATATGTCTGGCTGAAAAATAAAATATAAAAATACAATTTTATGAAGGTTATGAATTCCAAGTTTTATTTCATGGTATTACAGCAGATTCCCACAAGGTGTCCTCCTTGCTCTGCAGCAACATCTCCAAACACTCCATTCAGACTTGCCTTTTGATACAAGTACTCATTCATCATGTTGAGTTGTGCTGGTCTTTTCACAGACAATGAAGGGAAATCGGCCCTTTCAGGAGAGCCACTTTGTTGTTTACACAAAAGAGTTTGGCTGTTAACACATGTAAGGTAATGGGATCCCCTACAGGCTCCTAACAGGGCCTAACACATGAGTTTGGCTGATGGATTACCCACACCATTCATCTAAATTATGTCACAAGCAATAAGCAACCTGTTTAATCTGCTTACATGAATGGTTTGGTTTGTTACTGTTGACACTTTTTAGTACTCTTCTGCTTACAGTTTCTGGCAATGTAACAAGTGACAGGCTATGTCCATGAATTACAAATAAATGAAGCGGAGAACCAAAAATCTTTTAATTGATGAACTTTTCCTAAAGTGTACAAAATGCATTCATAAAACCATTTGTTTAAAGCATAATTTCCATTAAATTTGCTGTAGCTAAACGTATTGTAATATATCATAAACCTTCTCTTTTTTTCACTCACTACCTACAGTCTGCCTACTAAGGTTTATCATTTTCTCATTGGTAGTGGGTATCCACAAATGGTTCTATTAAGATATGTGTTCCCAGAATTTGATGTACAGGACTGTCTCTACACAACACTATTCTATCTTACTTATTACATATGGCAAACTTATAGATGCTGGAAAATCATTAAAATTAATATCATTGCTTCCAGTGTTAGAAACGGTGTGCATGCACCAAGATTCATGAAAGCATACTGAACAAATGGGACGCTCTAATTTTTGTATAACAGAGAAGCAATGTCACTTTGCAAATCGATTGTCTTAGTGGGGCAGGTAGCTAAACTACATTCAAAACAATCTGATACTACATAACTTCAGAAGTATTTGGTCTATACAAACAAACTACATTTGTCTGTGTACTATGTACTGGCAGTCTGAAAGAGGTGAACTCAGGACAGCTGAGTGAGTAGGAAGGATGCATTGGCAAAAAGGAACAAGAAGGCATAATTCATATTTTACCTCAGGTAAAACAGCCTGTTGGAATTGCCAACCTATACAGCTATAAAAAAAAATGCATGCTGTCTCTACATGTAAATCTAAGGAGACAAAAGATCTTAACTGTAACAGACTGAGTAAAAACATTTGAATGTTTCCACCCTTCTATTTATTTGCTTTTGCCCCATGTCAAAAGGCATAGACAACATGAACTTTCTGAGTATTGTTTTACATATTGATTATATTTGCAAAGTACGGTAATAGCTCTTAGTAAATGTTAATTATAGAAACCATAACATTTTAGTTGGACAGAGATATGATAATTATCCTAATTAAAGTTATATGGCACAATGACACTGTGTAGGTGTCCAAAGTGTATCATATGTTCAATGAAGGTTGCTTGTAGTTCATATGATAGTATGAAATGTTTAAAAAAGTATGATTTTTATGAAAATGAATATTGGTATTAATTAGTTAATATTTCAGACATTCACAATACATTGGTAATGTTAATTTTATCCGAGTTCTCTAACTTTGGATTTTGTGGACTACAACTACCATAATCCCTTAATCCACTGTAGCCTCAAAGACTGGTTGGGGAAGTCAGAACTAGATCATCACAGTTGGAAATCTAGTGTTTAAATAATAGATAATGTTGGAGCATCCCACCACTTGTCCATTTGAGCCTATACCTTCAAAACTCACCTACCTTTCCAAAACTCATACTAATTCATCTATTCAACATCCATCTCGACACTGCTATTTTCCTTTCTTCCTACAAACACGAACTCATTACACTTATCATTGAAAAGTTATCTCCTTGACACCTCAATATCATATTTATAAAGACCACCTATTTCATTAACTCTTCCTGGCTTCTAATTTAAATGGTTGGCTTGTCTACATCCTGCTTATTCTCCAACCAATTTCTTGACCCCACCCAGTCTATTTTTGTCCACATTATTCTACTAAAATTGTACTCATAAAAGTGTTGAATGACCTCCATACACCCAAATCCAAAGGACACTTCTTCCTACTTAATCTGCTGAGCCTATTCATTGCCTTGCACACCTCTAATCACCATATCCTTCTATAAACTTTGGCATCTGTGACACACTAAATCAAAATGTATCTTTTAGTGTCTCCTTATGTTGAATCTCACCATTACCCTTTTCATCAACATATCCTTGTGGAGAATCTTCTCAGTTTAGCTAAATAGACCTAAGTTGCAGAACTAACCCCCCCACAAATTAAAATTGCCCATTTGATAGAGCCTAAAATATCGTGTTAGCCTCACAAAATTATTAGGATTAAGAAATGGAGTACAGTACAGGTGTGTGAACATTTGTTAAAATAACAAGCTGTTATAGTGCAGAAGTAAGCTGATCTTTGTGAAATCACAAAGCCCAAAACACATTCAGAAACAATAAAGGAACATAGGGGGTTATGCATATGATCAAGCACATACGTCTTCAAAGAATGTCATTATCAATGCGTGCGCCAATGTATAATGCTAAATCCTGACAAAAGTTGAGTTAGCTCTGTGAGAGCTTTCAGGATAAAAAAAAGAATGCATTAGTACATTAGACCTCTGCAATAGTTTTTTTTTTTTTTCGTAACCCCATAACTTTTAAAAATAATACAAACAAATATATTTGTTAAATATACATGTATTAAACTCCTCAAGATAAATCTAAGGGTAAAAATAAAAAACATCAATGGCTACAGGTCCACTTTAAAAAGCTGCATACCTCTTCCTCAGCAATGGCTGAATAAGTTCATATAAAGCAAATCATTTTTCTCTTTCTTGAAAGCAGTTTCACAGCTTATTGAGAAAGGCCAATATCTCTTTTTAGGGCAAGTGGGTGAACTTGTTTAATAACATTCTATTCAATGGTAGACTAAGTTCAGAATTATATGGATGATTGTCTAGTAGAGATCAGAATATAATTATACTTCTATTTGTGCTGGCAGCACTACATCAAGTAACTGACCCTGCCACTGAAAACCTAGACGTTTCCATTAGAATAAAGATATTGTTTTTCAGCATACAGAAGTGTTTATTGCAGTGTGTATGAAGCTCTGAAGTGCCTTATTATCAAGTTACATCAAACATATTTATAGAAAGACTTAAACTCCTGGAAACATGTCATTTTAACATATGTTAAATAAAAGAAACTATTTTATCTGGCTTTGGAATTATTAAATCCCAAGTTTTCTAACCTATCTTAGTAATGTCAGTTTCCAAGAAGATTTTTACTTTCACACCTTCTGAAAATGTGCTATATGTGAATCATGCCAAGTGTATATTCCTTTGACAATTGTAAATGGGTAACTATCAGAGTGTGCATTACAGAGAAATATTGTCCTAGCATTAATTAAAAAGAACAGAGAACAAGCTGTGTTACAAGTATTAAGGGGATCATAAGCAGTGGCTGCCCTGATGCTTGAAAACTGCATATAATGCTTCCCACTTATTATGCAGACGGCATAGATTAGATTCACTAATGCAATGCTGATGGAACTCACGTCAAAGGGAGATGACTCACTGACAAAAATGGTGCAGACTGCTTGTAAACATATGAACAAAATGGGTACAGCTACTATGGGGCTTACAGGCACACGTCAAAAGGTAACAATCAAGAACATAAACTATTTAATTAAAATACAGAGTAGAGTGTTTGAAAAAATATATCACATCTCTAATGCCACACTGTTTCAGCGCATACATGAATTTAATTTGAAAGTAAAATTGTTTGTAGCATGTTTTGAACACCTAATCCACATTTTTTCATCTTGAAAGAAGCCTTAGAACTAGAATATTAATTATGTAGCGATATTTCTAATCTTTCTAATATTGCAAATTTATTTATTTTACATTTTGGGTCACTGGTAATGTAGTATTATATATTTGAAATAGTATGGTATTAAAAAAAAACATTAGTAAATGCTTTGCTACCAACATGTTCAATGGAAACAACATGTTCAATTCAAATTAATATGGTAGGTAGATGTATTGTGTTTAACCCTCATCATTTTACTTTCTCAAGTACATTGTAAAGTCTGTTCTGCTTTCGACAGTAGGAAATATATCCATTGTTCTGAAAATGTGTATTTTATTAACACTTTTATTTTTGGGGGATTTCTCCATACCCTGGTTTTTTGAATTGTGTGAAAAATCAACATGATAGGTGGCATATTAATGGGCAAATTAACAGTGGCATATTAATGGGCAAACTATCAGTGGAAACAGTGTAGCACATTAATATACTAGCTAACTGGCATATAAATGGGAAAACTGGTGGCGTAAATACACTAGATCTGTTGTTTTTGTTGCATACACACTGCAACCACAGTTACTTTTGTTTTTGCAGAAAAAAATGAAACTCCATTGTTATGTGGCATATCCCATTAGTGTCTATGTACAACAAATTGTGTACAGGTTTTTCAAGAACAATATTTTCATAGACTGTTGATGATTTAACTGTCAACTTTTTCATCAATGAGCCAATCTGTTTTTTGAGTGGAAGTGGTGGACAATCCTTAATACATATACATAGAATACATAGAACTTAAAGCTGTGCAGTTCTTGCAGCTTTGCAGGTAATAAGGACCCCTCAAATGCACTCTAGACATAATGCATACATCATCCTTCTTAAAAATGAAGTGAACAATCCAAATGTGCTGAAATATGCAAATGATAACTAAGTCTGACATCCACATATTCACTGAAGCACTTTCACACCACTGTTTACTAATATTATTTGATTGTCCAGAAACATTAGAATTTTTGCTGTAGCAACAGTGAGAATCAGCATATATTCACATAGATTCTCATAATCTGCAAACCACAAATGGATTGAGAAGATCTAATAACATTTGTATAAAACACACAAATCACTCACAACATTCACTAACTTCTGTTCAATACCTTAGTGGTACTAATTCCCCAGCCTTATCTTGTCCCAATATTGGGCAAGGAAGTGTCTTTATCTTAATTAATTTTTTGTAGAAATTCTGATTTTATTAATACCATATCTGAAAAATTATTATGGGAAGTTAATGCTACCAGGTCAGACAGGGCACCTGTTTTACTTTGTTCATATAACTAATTCCCAGTTATATTTATGTACTTTTACTGTGTAATATTTCCACAGTCATTTTCAGTAATAGACACTTTAACATGACAAGATGGAGAATACTTTCCAACTCTGCTAATAATTTATTTTGCTTTTAAATGTCAGTTCACCAGAGATCACCGATTAGTGAAAACACCCCAGTGTGCTATGATTGACTGGAATTTATGGCATTTTTGGCTGTAAAGTTCATGGGGTAACATTGGTACACTTACTTGGGAAGCTATATTTTTTATCTAGTGATTAATCCTTTTCAGAATTATAATTCATAGAGTAAAAGGAGAAGCTTACATTTTGGGAATATATGGAATTTAACTGTGAAGGAAGATACACCTGAACAGGGCCACAGATGTACATTTTTTAAATAACTTATATTTTTCTTAGTTTTTAATGTCACTTAATTGGGTCTACTCAATATTTGCAGCTCTGCAACACCAAAATGGTATCTCCATGGTTTGGAATGATTTGGTGCACATCAGGAATAAATCAAGAACCAAAGTACAAGCAAATCCAAGCTGAAACCAAAGGAGAAACAGAAATACTTTGAAAGTTGGAAATTACATGCAGCTAATAACTGACAAGAACACAGTACAAGCCAGGAGATAGCGCCTTTCCTATTGAATATTTAATTATTGCACAACTCCAGCTGTGAATCTGAGTAGCAATCAAGATGTGTTTTGTTCAGAAATGAGCAATAAGCTTCTTCCAGGTCAGCTGGATGGAGCATACAGGCTAAACGATCTTTGTGGATTGTTTTTGTGGATATCGTGTTCTGAGTCCTGTGGGAGGAATTGCACTCATAGTGCCCCTTTTACAGCCCATGTCCTTGTGATGTTTGGAGCTCTATTCTCATGATGATTATAGCAGTGATTCATTAAGTGGAAGGCGGAGGAGTTTGTCTGTAAACCTGCTGCCGGCGGGACACAGGGTATGGATGGTTAATTGCATGCCCACCCATTTACAGTTCTGCGCGGTGAGCTTAAATATTAATATAGTGTCACTTCATCACACACTCTAGTTATTAGAGAGTACAGAGACTGTCTATCTATTGGAACTTTAGGCACTTAAAGGGGTAACTCCAAGACCTCCAATGGATACATATCTATATGAAGTTGTGTTGCCCAGTGCAAGATTTTCTTCTAGCAAGTTATTTAAATTTGGAAGTTCATAATATTGATACATATTCTACTCCATGTCATCAGCTGACTGCCTTTTTCATGCTTTTCTTGCTACAGAGTAGAGTTGAGAGGACACCTGGATGTTCGGGTTCGGCGGGTTCGGACAAACTTTGGAAAAAAGTAAGTGTTCTGGCTCGAACTTGACCCTGAACTTGACCTATTCTTATGAATGGGGACTCTATTTAGGTTTATAGAAAGCCAATAGCATTACATGTGTTCCATAAGCCGAAAGTCTATAAACCGAACGACATTCGGTTTATAGACTTTCGGTTTATAGAATACATGTAATGCTATTGCTATTCTATGAACCGAAAGTCTATAAACTAAATGTCTTTCGGTTTATAGACTTTCGGCTTATGGAATACATGTAATGCTATTGGCTTTCTATAAACCGAAATAGAGTCCCCATTCATAAGAAATTCTTATGAATGGGGACTCTATTTTGGTTTATAGTAAGCCAATAGCATTACATACAATGTAATTGCCGAACCCCGAACTCCAACACGAACATACAGTGGAATGTCCGTGTTCGGGTCCGGGGTCAAAAAACCATAATGTTCGGTATGAACCCGAACAGTGCGGTTTGGGTTCGCTCAACACTACTACATAGCTTTATACCCTGGAATAGGGATTTCAGTCCTTTGCTAGACTAACACGTTTTTTTTGGTTTAGGATATTGTCTTTTACACTCCATGCAATTGTACTTGTCTAGCTTCAGGCCTTTTCTTTACTGGCATTAACTGTGGACGCACACTATATAATATTCTTGTTAAGGTATTTTGGAGTGACACATGAGCTTAGATTGTTTACTGTGTGCCGCTCCAGTATACACTGAACAAAATTATAAATGCAACACTTTTGTTTTTGCCCCCATTTTTCATGAACTGAACTCAAAGATCTTAGGCTGGCCACAATAAAAGGCCACTCTAAAATGTGCAGTTTTACTGAATTGGAGTGGTCTGGGTATTGAACAGTTCTATCCAGACAGAGGATCCAGATCCTGTCTTATGTGCTGCTATATATCCAAGATGGCCATATAGAAAAGCTTAAATGTCTGGAGAAGTCAGAAGGTTCAAGAAGTAGGGCTCCCTGGTAGTCATCACTCTGGTCGTCCCTCCAGTCATCGTCCAGCACTCTATGTCAACTGGAAAAACAATTGTTCTTCTAACTAGGTGTAGTAATGGATGTGGTTGCATCTCCCTAATTGTGTTCTGTAAACACCCTTTTTTATCCCTTTTTTTTTTTACATGCACATAGTTCCATTTATGGGCAGATATAATTTTTTTCCAAATATCAGAATGCTGGATATTTGTATTGGAAATTATATTAGGGCATATTTGTAGGCAAATATATGTTTAAATTCTCCTTCTCATAATAGGAGAATTGAAATGACCGAAATTCGTATGTTATAACTGAATCTGAAATGTGTTTGGGGGTGTTAGTCACATATTGTGTAGCCAAAACGGTATGATTTTGTAGCAAAAATGCCCTGAATAATATTTGATGCTTCACAGTAAAACATTATTTAGGTGATACAGTCCCTTTAAGAGAGCTGTGCATAGGAAATGGCAGCACACCTCAAAGAACTAAAGTAACGTTGGGTAGAAGAATGGGACGATGTGAGAGACTTAGAATACAGAATATGATTACTTCAAGTTATTGCTGCTAAATGTTGTTATATAAGCTATAGAATAATAAGGTGTACTTAGTATTCACACATGGCTTCTCCATTTAATTTTTGTTGCTAAATAAATCATAAGATGATGTCCTGATATGTAAAATTATAGAATTAAAACAACGTGTACTTTATTTTTGTCATTAATGTATATGCTACAAACAAACTATTTGGAGACCCTACCTTTTGTTGATTGCTGTTCCCATGATATGGCATATTAATAGACAAGTTGACAGTGGCATATTAATGGGCTAAATGGATGTGACATATTTAATGGGTAAATTGGCTGTGACATATTAATGGGTAAATTGGCTGTGACATATGGGCAAATTGGCTGTGGCATATAAATGGGCAAACTAACCCTGGAATATTAATGGACAAACTAACAATGGCACATTAATGGGCAAACTATCAGTGGCATGTTGGTGGGCAAACTGACTGTGGCATATTAATGGACTAGCTAACTGTGAAATATTAATGGGCTAACTGGTTGTGTCATATTAATGGGCAAACTGGCTGTGGTACATTTCTGGACAAATTGGCTGTGTCACATTAATGGGAAAACTGGCTGTGGCATTATTTAAGTGCAAATTGTCTTTGTCATATTAAAGGGCAAATTGGCTATAGCATATTAATGGGCAATTTACAGTGGAATATTAATGGACAAACTAACAATGGCATATTAATGGGAAAACTGGTTGTGACATATTAATGGTCAAATTAACAGTGGCATTTTAATGGGAAAATTGGCTGTGCCATTTTAAAGGGTGCAATATCAGTGCATGGAAAGTGCTATGGGTACTGTATGGTACTGTGTTAAGTCTTTTAGCTGCAATGTGGGTGCAGAGGAGGGGAACAAAAATGATAAATGCAATTTTTCAATAACATTTGAATTACAAATGAAAATAGATGAATATAATATTATTTTATATTACATATATATATATATATATATATATATATATATATATATATATGTATGTATATATATATATACATAATATGTCCAAAATATGAACCTATTCAGGGGCAGATCATAGCAGGTTCGACACAACAATGTGTTAATTGACCAATGATCTTTTCACCTGAAGGCTTCTTTCGAGTCATGACACACACATTGGTGTGTCGAAACTGTCCTGTGGCAGGGACTGCCTTTCATGTGTGGATGTTTCCATTCGACAGATTAGATTGGGTCTGTGCTCAAACCATTTGGCATGGCAGGAGAAACTTTGGACATAATAAGCCGGAAGAGTCTATCCATTTGCCCACTGCCGGCAGGAAGCAGGCAGTCTGGATGAAACTTCGCTCCCCACTTCTCCTCAATTATGCTGAGTGCCTTGTCACTATATGACCCACTACATGATATTATATTCTCTCTTTGTCCAAGAATCTTATGGACAGCAACTCTGACAGAGGACACCTGAAGTTAACTCCCTACACCACCACTGAAGGTTTACTCATACCCATAACAGGTTGATTATCATATTATTTTGGTTACTTTTCAATTATTCTTATTTCTTGGCTTTTTTGCTTTTTACAGGGGTGCACTCCTGCTTACATGGACAATTACATGGACAATATTATTACTATTTTTTTGGCTGGCCATGCATGTCTGTCTATGTGTATTTGCATTTGTGCTTTACACTTCTTTCTGCTACTATTTGCATCTTGCTTATTTCAGTTTCATATTTTTTACTTTTCATTTTACTCTTCATTATACTCTGTTTATGTATTTTCCTTTTACTCTCTTGGTTCTTCTGTTTCTTTTGCTGGATTATTACAGTGGACAAATAGTCATTTGGGTGGGGGACTGTACAGGCTATCTTACATATTGTATAACTATTTTGGTTGGGAAGGTTTGCTCCCAGATAGCCCGTGTATTTCCCTTCCCAAAGGTTTTTGTATGATCAGCTTTCACTGCCTATGTGTTAAAGGTGTTGCAATGATACAATACCCTTCTCTGCCTCGACACACCCACCGGTGATCGTGGGTGATGTATTGAAGAGGAGTGTAAGGACTGAGGGCTGGGAGCCTATGGCAGGGAGGTAGCGGAGGACCACAGGGTAGCGGCAATCAATGGTTTAGGCAATGTGCAATCCCAGTCAAGGGACAGACAGGATTGGGAGAATAAAGCAGTCCAAGCCAGGGTCAAAGTGCAGGAGAGGTCAGAATGTCCAGTAGGGAAGCCGAGGTTAAAAATCTGGGCGGTCATGGAGGAAAAAGAAGGAATCACAGGGAATACACTCTGAGAGGGAACCAAGGGTAGATACCACTTATCAGCTCAATACACAAGCACTGATTGAAGTCAGTGCTTGGTATTTAAAGGCTGCCATGTGAAAGCCCCGCCACCTCCAAATAGGGAAGTCCACCCACCTTCATAGAGTAGCCTGACACTCACTAAGGTGAGTGTCAGCCTCTCCATGCCCCCACCGCTTCCACCAATGAAAATTTACCATTGTGTGTTAGGCCACGCCCCCTGCCATCTGTACTATGGAAACACCAGTCACTCGCTGGGTGCGAGTTACTGGAGTCCGGGGATGCGGCCTACTCCGCGACGGTTTTCCCCTCCGGTGGCCTGCTGCGTGAGTGGTTGAAGGTAAAGGACCCCTGCCTGGTGGGGAATGGGGTCCGGGATCCCCACAAGGAGCATGCTTTTCTAATATGGTGTGTGCAGCACAGAGTGACAAAAGTGATTTAAAAAAATCTGAAATTGTTGCTTGACTGCTCCTAGAGGTGTGCTGTAATATCCTTTTTTCCATTGAACATTGACATTTGATCTGAGCTAAGATCTCTGGCCATATGGCTGTCTCTTTTGCTTTCCATTTTCTGGCTATGCACAATTTAGCTGCCAAGAGAATATGCATGATCAAATACTTTGTTGCCTTACTGCTCTCAGGCACACATATGAAACAAAAATAACTTGGGGGCAGGGCCAGTGCAAGGATTTTTATCGACACAGGTGAATGTGCATTATGTCGCCCCCCTCCTCTGACTTACACTATGCCACCCTCATACACACACACTTACACTATTTGCCACCATCACATACACACTTACACTATGCCTCCCTCACACACAAACTTACACTTTGTCTCCCTCACACAAACACTTACACTATGCCACCCTCACTCACACACTTACATCATGCAATCATGATTTTTGTTTTGGACATGGGTGGCTCCCCCCTCATGGTGGTGCCCTAAGACAGCCATTTGTGCTGCCTTATGGTAGCGCCGGTCCTGCTGGGGGCTCAACACCGTGAAGGAGGGGATCAATATTTTGGTGATTGTTATGATATTATTACTAATCTGTTCTAAAGATGGACACGACCACCACATATGCATCATGGCTCCCTCCTCCTTTTGACATCTCCAACATTCTTTAGGATACATAGAGGAGATTTTATTTAGCCTTGATGGGGTAAAATACCATCTCATATATGTAGTATTTTGTGGTATGTCTCAAAAAGAGTTAGATTATGAACACATTTTTTATTAGGTGTAAGGGCTGCAACCACTCTTGTATTGAAAGTGTGCTTTGCAAATCTCTTTTCAATCTCACAATATTTAGATCTTTAGGATGCCTTGTGGGGTCATTAAAAACATCTATTATTTTTGTTACTTTAGTGACTAGCTTAGAGTTGTGATTAGATTTGAGGAGATGTTTCATATCCAAGCTTTCAGTTAGTTAATTTGGTTTAACAAATCTCACATAGGAAACCAACTCTGACTATGGTAACTTATAGTCTTGTTGCAAAGTGGAAAACTCAGTTATTGTATTCTGATTTACTATTAGTGATACATCTGTTAATACCCTGCATAGCCAGTTTCTATCATTAAGGTATTTTGTGCAATATGTTAATACTTTGAAAGGTGTAGACTTTAATATTCCTTTTGTTATTTTTATGAACTTTTAAATTTTTTTGATAGTTAATTTAGTATTTTGGATAATTGGATTAAGAATATTTAGTTCCCTTTTATCAAAATCAATCCAAAAAAAGATGACATGAACCCACATTATAGCAATCAATCCTTTCAATTTTAAACCAACTGAGTGAGTGAGTCTGGAGAGCTCTCTGTTCCATTTGAGAAAGTGTGTGAACATTAACAACAGCTATTGTCCAGAATTACCTAAAATGGTTAATTTTTACTGAATGGTTTCTATTTTATTTCACTGCATTATTGTACAGCACTTTAGTAGGTGGAGACACTATGAATTTCCAAATAGTCATTATAAAAATTGCAAAAAAGTAGCAATAGAAAAAGTCATCAAAAAAAGTGTCAAAGAAATTCTTAATTGTTAACAATGTTGTTTAAGACTATATGTAATAATTATTGAAATTAACAGCACATTTAATTGTTATATTTTTTTCCTCTATTAATTAAAATGTGACCTTAAAATACACAGTTACATACTGTTATGTTTAACACATACGTCATTTTCACACTTTCAGTTACATGCGAGCAAGATTATTTTATATCTCTTTAGAAGGAAAAAAAGTAGAAAAGTTAGTAATTTACAGGTTGCATCAAACTGATGTTTTATGGGCAAAACTTTTTTCTTCAGAGCTTCTTATAGTTTACAGGACAGTGGAGATGACATACAGGACAGTCACACTGATTGAGTATAGATCAGGGACAAGCCATGACAGAGAAGGAGGATATAAAAAAAATGGTAAAAATTCTAAAATTTGACAGTATGACTGCTCTTTGCACTGAGTTTAAGGTATACAGTTAGTTTACACATTTTTATGTTTTAATAAACCAATAAATAAATCATGGCTTGTTACTATATGTGTATAAAGTTATACTGTTTGTATTAAACCTACATTAAAAAGAACATTTTGCCAACTGATGCATAAATAAATATATATATATAAGCTAACAGCAATAATTTGTAATACTAATTCTAATTCACGCATATGAAGACACAAACAGGCCAACTGCATATGTATCATCTGGTGTGCATATAATTTACTTTATTACGTAATATGAGGATAAGGATTCATGCACCATGAAATGCATTTTGGGAATGTCCTGTTCAGAACCTCTTGGGTAGATGTGATCTGCTAAGGTAGTAAAGTGCCAGTCATGAAACATCTAGCAGCATATTCCTGTGAAACACCAATTTAAGTTATTATATATGCAAGATGGCAACTTCATTTGTGCCTTCCTGTCCAACAATTGAAACATTTCTGGCTATTCACTAATAGGTCAGTATTTTTACTGATGTCAGCTATGCATTGACAAGACAAGTTGATTCTGAATATTGCACTGTAACATGTAAGAGTTTTTAAAGATATGCATTATTCATTGCTATTCTACCTGAACAGCTTGCCAAGTTTGGTCCTGCACAATGTATAGTTGAGTGAGTGAGATGAAATGTTCATTTCACCTCAGCTTACCCCTTTTGTGAATATACTCTATTGTTAATGTTATTGAAAATGTATGATGCTTATAGAAATGTTTTAAAACTAAATATGAGAGAAAAATAATGCTCCGATACTTCACATGCAAAAACATGATATAATAGTATGAGAATGGACTGGCCAAAGGAAAAGATATTGGCAAGATACAGAGAATGTTTAAATTATAATAATAATCCAATACCCTCTGGCAGGTATGTAAAGAGGGCAGGCATAACTTCATACACGGGCTGTATGTTTTTGAAGCATATCATATGAAGTTCTGTCCATTACCAGTGACCAGCACTAGGTCTGGTGTTCTGAATATCATACCTTATAATAATTAACACCTCCATTTTAAACTTCAGATGTACCATTAAATAATCCATCACCTCTACTTGCACATACACTTTTTGATAAAATAAATCCACATACATTTACATGCTACATTCAATTAACTTATTATATTTAGAATGTTTAATGTATATATATGTATTAAGGCAATTTGGCCTGTAATTGTGGGAGGTGCTTGTTATCCACTCCTGGCCTACTTAAGGAACACCCCTTACCTTGCTCCTTACCGTTCGATGTCAGCGTTGAATGAGGATCCACTTCCGGGTTCTCTCAGACGCCATCTTGGTTTTTCACTATCCACGAGTTTTTCTGCGGCAAGCTGTGTCCAGGAATCCTGTTACAGGACTTTCCGTCCGTCCAGCCTCTCCTGACCCCGGTCATCATCGTAGATAGCGTCCCAGGGACTCCTAAACCATAAGTTAGACCTACCTGTCACGCCAGGATCGGTTCCCACGGCGTCTGGTACAGCACAGGTCCTCGCTTTAAGGTTTTTCCCTGTTATGTTTCAAACTCAACAAGCCATTCGCAGAATCATTTCGTGCAATATTCGGCTAATCTCAGTATGTATTTCGCCTAAAGCTGTTCCGTGTTTTCATCAAAATAAGCTATCCTTTCGGTTGTTTCGCCTTTCGGCACTTGTTCATGATATGCTTAAGCACGCTGGCCTGTTCGCATAAACTTTCATACGTATAAACTGTTAGTTTCAGTTTCTGTTTTTCATAGGGTTTTCGGTTTTTTTCCATAGGGTTTTCGGTTTTCTCGCTAAAATGTATTTCGCATAAATCCTTCCGTGGATTACATTCATCATTTCATGTATATACCATTCGGTTAAACGATTTGCTTTGCTTAATAGATATAGATTGATTCTATTACTGTTTAAAATTATCAGAATTGTATTGGTTTCCATAACAAACCAGCTCACATATCTGTATGGATCATTTGACTCCCACGCTTTCAGGGGTTTTCCATACTTATCCATTTCAGTCAAGTTTTGTTCAGCCTAAAGTTACGGGCCTCATTTCTGTGTTTTTAACTATGACACAACATATACATAAGGATACGGTTTCCTTTTCCAAGTTATGAATTCTTGGGTTGAATCACACGTACTGATCATACGTTCATTACATTTTAGGAATATTATATACAACTTTCCATCATCACTTTAGAGAATTGTTTTCATCCCTGCTCCTTTTTGTCATTGATTATACATCAGCATAGCGCATTTACATATAGGCCACGGCCTCCCCCAACCCCTCCTCTTTTCTCACTTGACACCCATCATACATTCTCCCTGTTTCCAGCCAGAATTTTGGCATTAAAAGACGCTGCATCACTTGCCTTTTGTAGCACATTTATGTTGTCATGGTATTTACTACACTTTCCTGGCATTTACCATTTAAAACTCACTATATTACCTTTTTTACCCGTTTCAGGCTGTCCAGGTTTATATATTTCACCACACGAATTAGCTGTGAGATATTTCATACTACCAGGTACGCACGCCTGCTCATAGTACTGGCAATAGGGTCACAGGCTCCCCAATAGGTATTTACCCCTTCTTGGCATTTGCCATCGGTTAGTGGTCCCGCAAGGCCAACACCCGCCTCAACGTTCGGAGCCAAACACCCATAGGGGCCACAAGTGAGCTAGTCACTTCGCATGTCGCATAGAGAGGGCCTCACCTGTCACTCCCTTTCCCTGTTTTTCTGTGTTACAGTCACCGAGAGGCCTACAATCCTGCCACTACGATGGGTGGCCTCGAATCCCCTCGCGCCAACGCATGGATAGAGCCTCTCAAGCCACTTGGCAACTAGTAGGGCCTCACCTGTCACCAAACAAGTGTAATGTTTCGCCATCTGGCTTAGCTAGCCTGCCAGTACGATCTTGTCGGTTTTCATACACTAAATTAATTGTTTTGTTTTTAGTATGTCTCAGGAAGGGGTATAGGATTTCTCCCTGCCTAGCACTCCGGCTAGAGCAATTACTCCTACACAAGGAGGAGAGGTAACTAGTCCAGCATCGATCAGATCCTGGACGATCCCTCGTATAACCATTGAATTGAGGAGACGGCAAATCCCCTACCCCGCTACAGCAAGGAAAGCAGAGTTTTTCAAATTACTACGTACTTCGACTAACAACATGGATGCCGGGGAAGGGCCCAGCCAATCCAACCCAGGAGACATACATTCCATGTTGTCATCACTCATGGTGTCCATGAGCAAGGTCAACTCAAGGCTGGAGAAACTTGAGTCGGTCACCACGGCCCTTACCCTAGCCGGGCCACCCGCTGCTGCTTCCCCAGCACCAGCCGACTTGCTATTAGTTGCTCCAGCCATCACCCAGGAGGACCAGAAAGTTAGCCCTGCTCATATGATCCCTGAGCACCTAAAAAGAGATATCCTGGAAGGTAAAGACGTCAACCTGGCTTCTCTGCTGATTGCCTCCCAGGATATCGTGGAGAATAAGACTTATGCTTATGATGATGTGTCTGTTGTGGTCAGATCTAGAGAAGCCCTCCTAAACAGGAAATTGACTATTCCCTTGTTTGTACTGGCCTTTGGTATTTACTGGGATGTCGTCTGTGCGGGCAAATCTCCTCCGTTCAAAGAATGGCGCACTAACCCCATTGGTATTGTCACAGGTAAATCTTTCCTTAAACATAGACTCATCATTGACCTGTCTGCACCAGACTCATCGGCTAACCCCAGTCTCAATTCCCTCATACCCTCCGAGGAATTCTCCCTGCAATACACTACTGTAGATAACGCCATTACTGCTATCATGCAAGCAGGGGTGGGAGCATGGCTTAGTAAGACCGATATTACTCACGCCTTTAAATTGCTGCCAATCCACCCTACACTGTGGCACCTGCATGGCATTAAGTGGTCCGGGAACTACTATTTTTCTCCCGTTTAACTTTTGGGTCCAAAAGTAGCCCGGCTATTTTCAACACATTTGCCAAAGCATTGTGCTGGTTACTATTAAACATAGCCAGATGCCCTACTGTATTGCATTACCTGGATGATTTCTTACTGGTCGAGGTGAACACTTCCCCTCCCAGTAGCCTCAAAGCTACCATCAATCTATTTGAACAGCTAGGGGTCCCAATTTCCCCACAGAAAACCGAGGGGCCAGACACGATTATCACATTCCTGGGTATTCAATTAGACTCAACCACGATGCAAGCAAGCCTGCCACACAACAAGATAGGATACATTCTGACCTACATCAACCACTACCTTTAGCTCGGTACTTGCAACCGCAAAGAGCTACAGTCCCTGCTGGGTTCTCAAAATGTTGCCATGTGTGTCATACCTCAAGGCCGCTCCTTCATATCACGACTCTTGTATCTATTTCCACTCTTCCTACACAACACACACAGGTTGTCCTTAGATACTCAAGCTATGGCAGACTTACGCATGTGGAAGAAATTTTTAACCACTTGGAATGGTGGAAGTATGTTCCTCCCTCAATTGACTGACTCATCACCTACCATTTGGTCAGATGCGGCATCTGCCACAGGTTTTGCAGCAATTTTGGGGTAGGAATGGCTTTGGGGCAGCTGGCCAACAGCAGTTCAGGATTTGGAGGGTTTTTTCACTACCTCAGCTTTTGAGATCTATCCCATCGTGGCGGCTGCCGTAGCATGGGGTCATTTATGGGCAAACATGCCAGTACGTTGCTACTCAGATAACCAGGCAACCTGTCACATCATCAACAAAGGTCGTTCCAAATCCCTTACGATCATGAGATTTCTGAGGAAACTCACTTGGTTGGCTGCTTGTCATAATTTCTTCCTGTATTGTTTCCATGTTCCAGGTATATGTAACATAGCTGCTGACAGTTTGTCTCGTTTTAAATTTCAGGCATTTCATCAAGCACTCCCATCAGCTTTGCTCACAGCCTCAACTACTACAACATTTCAACAACTAATACTGGACTAGACACCATTATGCAACATAGCAGGGCACTGTCCCAATTGGCACTGTTAAAAAATACGCACAAAACATACGACAGGGCCTTTACATTATTCAAAAGATTCCTTTCGGAACATAACATCATGCAACCATTTGTCATGACATCTTTTTTGGGGTTCGCTTCTTTTTGCCACCTTGAACTTAAAATGTCATACAACACTATCAAACTTTATCTCACAGGCATTCAACACCATATGCTAACCTTACAACCAAATCACAAAAGTTTCATGGCCTCTCACCAGATTAAGACTATCCTCAAGGGGCATTCAGAGATCTGAACCCACATGTACATCACAGAGGCTACCCATAGACAACCATATTTTCAAAGCATTGTCTAACCTGCTTGATTTAAAACCTTTTGACACCAACACAAATTCTGTAATCAAAGCAGCAATCTACATAGCTTTCTATGGATTCCTAAGACCTAGAGAATTCACTACGACCAACGCTACACAATCTACTCCTATTCTCCTCTATTCCCACTTAACAAAACACATGGATCATTACATCCTGACTCTGCCTCACTCCAAAACCAGTCAGCATGCGCCAGTAAAAATAGCATACAATCCCACGCACAACAGGTGGTGCCCCATCACGATTCTTGATGCATACATGCAGCATCATAACTTACTTCCATCACAACCATTATTCACACTACAAAGTTCGATACTCACCACTACAACCTGTATGACCTACGTCAGGTCTTTTCTCACTCAACTGGGCCTCAACCCAGCTAACTACTCAGGGCACTCCTTCCGCATAGGGGCAGCATCCACAGCCTCCAGTGTCAACATTCCAGTTCATGTTATAAAAACACTGGGGCGCTGGAAATCATCCGCTTACTCACGGTACATACCGAACCCAGTACAAGAATTAAGGGATGCTTTCAAAAACATGTCTGGTTGATATGTGTATCTGTATTAGTTGTCTGTAATAAATTTGATTACTTAATTTTTGCCGTCTTCTTTCTCAGGCCTACCTCATCGTCGGTTCCGGCACACCACAACCGACTTGTTTTTTTTACTATCCTACATTTCATTAGGGTATTTTACTCTGTACTATCATGAGCACCTAACACAAGTATTAAGGCAATTTGGCCTGTAATTGTGGGAGGTGCTTGTTATCCACTCCTGGCCTACTTAAGGAACACCCCTTACCTTGCTCCTTACCGTTCGAGGTCAGCGTTGAATGACCCTCCCACCACATTATAACATTTCTTTTCCTTTTTCATTTCTTTTCCTTGGTAAGCCCTCTTCTTTCTCAGGCCTACCTCATTGTCGGTTCCGGCACACCACAACCGGCTTGCTCTTTTTACTATCCTACATTTATTTAGGGTATTTTACTCTGTACTATCATGAGCACTAGACATGTGCATTCGTTTTCGGACGAATGCATTTTCGTCCGAAAATAGCATTTTCGTCCATTAGTCCGAAAAACGAATAACGAAAATGCTAAGCTAACGAAAGCCGAATGAACGAATGGTTAATAACGAAAATCATTCGTTCATTCGTCCATTCGTAGTACTGTTGCATTCTATAAGCCGGAATAGAGTCGGTTTATAGAATACAATAGCATAGTACACTTACATTCCATAAACCGAACGACTTTCGGTTTATGGAATGCATGTAAGTCTATTGGCATTCTATAAACCGAAAGTTCGGTTTATAGAATAGCAATAGGATTACATGTATTACATAAGCCGACAGCCGATAAACCAAAGGTTCGTTTTATAGGTTGTCGGCATTTCACTACACGGAGACAGAGTCTCCATTCGACTTTGTCTCCGTGTACTTACATTAGCCGACAGCCTATAAACCGAACGATCGGTTTATAGGCTGTCGGCATTTCACTACACGGAGACAAAGTCTCCATTCATAAATTTATGAATGGAGATTTTGTCTCCGTGTAGTGAAAATCCGACACCTTTTCGGTTTCTAGGCTGTCGGCTAATGCAATACATGTAATCCTATTGCTATTCTATAAACCGAACGCTCGGTTTATAGAATAGCAATAGGATTACATGTATTCCATAAGCCGAAAGTCTATAAACCGAACGTTCGGTTTATAGACTTTCGGATTATAGAAAACATGTAGTACTATTGCCTTTCTATGAACCGAACGAGAGCCCCATTCATAAGAATTTCTTATGAATGGGGCTCTCGTTCGGTTTATAGAAAGCCAATAGTATTACACGTATTCTATAAAACGAACGAATACAACTAAACTAAACGAAAATAATGAACGAATTTCGTCCGAAACAAATGCAGTAATGAACGAAATTCGTTTTAGACGAAATAAATAACATTTTCGTCCGAATGGACGAAAACGAAACAAAAATTTTAGTTTTGCACATGTCTAAGAGCACCTAACACAAATATATATTTGCTTCAAATTAAATCTATGCTATATATATAAATATACAGGGAGTGCAGAATTATTAGGCAAATTAGTATTTTAACCACATCATCCTCTTTATGCATGTTGTCTTACTCCAAGCTGTATAGGCTCGAAAGCCTACTACCAATTAAGCATATTAGGTGATGTGCATCTCTGTAATGAGAAGGGGTGTGGTCAAATGACATCAACACCCTATATCAGGTGTGCATAATTATTAGGCAACTTCCTTTCCTTTGGCAAAATGGGTCAAAAGAAGGACTTGACAGGCTCAGAAAAGTCAAAAATAGTGAGATATCTTGCAGAGGGATGCAGCACTCTTAAAATTGCAAAGCTTCTGAAGCGTGATCATCGAACAATCAAGCGTTTCATTCAAAATAGTCAACAGGGTCGCAAGAAGCGTGTGGAACAACCAAGGTGCAAAATAACTGCCCATGAACTGAGAAAAGTCAAGCGTGCAGCTGCCACGATGCCACTTGCCACCAGTTTGGCCATATTTCAGAGCTGCAACATCACTGGAGTGCCCAAAAGCACAAGGTGTGCAATACTCAGAGACATGGCCAAGGTAAGAAAGGCTGAAAGAGGACCACCACTGAACAAGACACACAAGCTGAAACGTCAAGACTGGGCCAAGAAATATCTCAAGACTGATTTTTCTAAGGTTTTATGGACTGATGAAATGAGAGTGAGTCTTGATGGGCCAGATGGATGGGCCCGTGGCTGGATTGGTAAAGGGCAGAGAGCTCCAGTCCGACTCAGACGCCAGCAAGGTGGAGGTGGTGTACTGGTTTGGGCTGATATCATCAAAGATGAGCTTGTGGGGCCTTTTCGGGTTGAGGATGGAGTCAAGCTCAACTCCCAGTCCTACTGCCAGTTCCTGGAAGACACCTTCTTCAAGCAGTGGTACAGGAAGAAGTCTGCATCCTTCAAGAAAAACATGATTTTCATGCAGGACAATGCTCCATCACACGCGTCCAAGTACTCCACAGCGTGGCTGGCAAGAAAGGGTATAAAAGAAGAAAATCTAATGACATGGCCTCCTTGTTCACCTGATCTGAACCCCATTGAGAACCTGTGGTCCATCATCAAATGTGAGATTTACAAGGAGGGAAAACAGTACACCTCTCTGAACAGTGTCTGGGAGGCTGTGGTTGCTGCTGCACGCAATGTTGACGATGAACAGATCAAAACACTGACAGAATCCATGGATGGCAGGCTTTTGAGTGTCCTTGCAAAGAAAGGTGGCTATATTAGTCACTGATTTGTTTTTGTTTTGTTTTTGAATGTCAGAAATGTATATTTGTGAATGTTGAGATGTTATATTTGTTTCACTGGTAAAAATAAATAATTGAAATGGGTATATATTTGTTTTTTGTTAAGTTGCCTAATAATTATGCACAGTAATAGTCACCTGCACACACAGATATCCCCCTAAAATAGCTAAAACTAAAAACAAACTAAAAACTACTTCCAAAAATATTCAGCTTTGATATTAATGAGTTTTTTGGGTTCATTGAGAACATGGTTGTTGTTCAATAATAAAATTAATCCTCAAAAATACAACTTGCCTAATAATTCTACACTCCCTGTATATATATATATATATATATATATATATATATATATATATATATATATATATATATATATATATAAATATATATATACATATTTATATACATAAATATGTCATAATACATTTAATTAATACATACATACATTTAATTAGGTTATATTACTGTTAAGTTTTATTTAGCATTCACTATACGTTATCTATTATTATTATTATTATTATTATTATTATTATTATTATTATTATTATTATTATTAAGTTACTGTGATGCATGTGAATGATGCACTAGACAAATTATTAATGATACTATTTATGTACCTATAAATGATACAAAAGATTGAACAACAAACAGTTTTCACTCATTCAGCTTTCCACTGGGATTATTCAACAGTTTGATTGCATACTCCATTTTGAAATTCATACAAAGTAATATATATTTCTAGAAGCCTCTGCACGATGTTGCTAATGCATACACAACTCTTGGGGATACAATGACAGTGGCATTCTGTTTACTGAGCATCTGTCATTCAAAGAAATCTATTAAAAAGAAAAATGTGTTTCTGGGTCATACCTTTAAACATTTTGTAGTGGCATGTAATCAAGTGATGCAACACATATATGTACAACAAAATGTGGTTTTCCAAATGCTATTGATTTCATTTTATAAGATGTATAACACTGATGCCACAGGATGGATTCATTATCTACTGAGCATAGTTCCCCTATGTTTAGCTTTCACTGACCTCAAACTCAATATAGTGTTTAATGTGTTTGGTATAAAAAAAAAAAAAAAACAGCCAATAGCAGGGCTGGGACCAGGGAGGCTTCTAATTGGCAGCATCAGCCAATCAGATGCCTAGTTAGTCATTTGAAATCCCAGCCTTACTAGTCTGTGATTTCATTCTGCATTCTGCATTCTTATGTTCAAAACAGACATGTTAGATGTGGGTATTTTTTGCAGTGGTATATATATATATATATATATATATATATATTTGGATGGCTCCTTTTCAATGGTCTGAAGATGAGGTCTCTAGGGCACAGATAGATCCATCCTGGTTGGTAAACTGTTGTCAACATAGGACAGACCTAGTCCCTCCTGTGGTGGAACAAGCAGTGGTGCACAATTAATGACTGCTAACACTGCTCAGTCAGTGTTGCTTCAATGTCTCGATGCCGAGACATTAAGCAACCCTAAAATTTGGGCCTCAGGAGACCGGTTATCACTCCAATCGCGGGTGCTTTTAATTCTGTCGCTCTGTTTAGCCTTAAATAGGTTTAGGATTAGAATAAGGGTTAGTGTTACAGTTACATTAGTGTTACAGTTAACATAAAGCTTAGGATTTCCGTTATGTTAGGGTTAGCATTAGGGTTAGGATTAGCATAAAGTTTAGCATTTAGAGTTACATTTAGGGTTAGGTTTTGGTGAAAAGGTCACTGTGGGAGAAAATGGTTGGAAACAAAAACACTACTTTGGGTTATTGCCTTATAACTTGCAAAAACAACTGAAAACCATGGAAACATACATATTTCTTAACTCAGGACAAAGGTAGGGTAATTGTAATTTTTTTTTTTTAAATAATGTTTATTTATTTAATTTATGGGTCAGGCAAACTCTGTATTTTTTTTTTATATGACGGAAGCTGTCACTTCCTCCCAGCTAACAACGTGCCGCGCAGGAGGAGAACGCCAGGGAAGAGAGGAGGGAGTCAAAGTGGGAACTCTGAAGTGGGAACTCCTCAGCATGAGGCAACAACTGGACTCCAAGGAAATCACCTTCTGGCACCTAAAAGGTAGGAAAGGGTGGGAGGGTGACTACCAGGGCCCATTCATTCCTGGGGGCCCAAAGCAGCTGCCCTGTGGGCCCCCGCTGCCCGTGTGACTGTCTCACATGGAGACAGTCACGATCAGGCCGCAGCCAGCCAAATTATCAGTGGGCTATTAATGGAAAAAATATAAGTGGGCTTATAATGGACAAATTATCAGTGGGCTATTAATAGACAAATTATCAGTAGCTAATAATGGACAAATAATCAGTGGCTAATAATGGACAAATTATCAGTGGCTAATAATAGACAAATTATCAGTGGTATATTATTAGGCAAATTATCAGTGGCATATTAATGAGCAAATTATCAGTGGGATGTTTTTAGGATAAACTTTTGATAGTACACACCAGTTTATCATCTGACCGACAGCTGCCATATTTCCATAGGAAGCAGGCAGCCGTCTGGTGGGAGACCGGCTCTCTATGTTAGCGCAGAGAGAGAGAGACCCTTGTTTTTGCATGGGATCAGCAGGGCGGACCTTAACTAATGTCCCTTTAAGTGTGTCTGTGTATCTGCATATGTGTCTGTATGTGTACACGTTTGTCTGCATATGTGTATATTTTTGTCTGTATGTATATCTGTTTGTCTGCATGTGTGTCAGTGTGTGCCCCTATGTACCTGTATGTGTGTCACTGTTTATATCTGTATGAGTGTCATTCTGTGTATGTGCATGTGTGTCTGTGTATCTACATGTGTATCCGTGTGTATCTGTGTGTCAGTGTTTGTATCTGTAGAAGTGTCATTCTGTGCATCTGAATGTGTGTCATTTTGTGTGTCTGTGTGTCCATGTATGTATGTGTATGTGGCTGACTGCATGTGTCAAAATCATATTTTCATTGCAAAAGCTATATATGTATATATATATATATATATATATATATATATATATATATATATATTTATATATATCATATGGCTTATTTATATTATTTATAGCCATAGAATGAAACAGGTGGCACTCCTTAGTATGTAAAGTATGCTCTTTGCCCGGGTGCAATACACAACTAGATACAAAAAAGGAAAAAAGTGGCACTCATAAAAAGTGGTCTTGTATAAACAAATGTACAAAATGTTTATTGCATGGACAAAAAAGTCAATGTTTCAAACTCTGGTATCGAGTCTTCATCAGTGAAATCAATATAAAAACATACAATAAGTGAAATAGTCTGAAAAAATATATATGTAGAAATGTTTTTAAAACACACAACTCACAGTATTTAAAACCACAAAGCGATCCAAAACCTGTTAAAGGAATGTATCATCCAAATAACTGGAAAGTATAGGAGAAAAAAAGTGGTAGTCATGGGTCTTGTATAAAAAAAAAATGAAAAATATGTATTGCGTGGACAAAAAAGTTAATGTTTCAAACTCCGGTATGGACATATTTAAAGTGAAAGAAAAATACCACATCCATTTATACAAAGCAGACGCCCTCCCACCACAAAGGGGACACAACCTAATTGAGAAAGCAACACCCACATATATAGGTGTGGAACAAAATAAAGACATAGGTTGGATAAATACAAATAAGTGAAATAATCTGAAAAATATATATGTAGAAAATATTTTAAAACATACAGCTCACAGTTTTTAAATATACACAGCAATCCATAAACCCGTTAAAAGATTGTATCCTCGAAACAACTGGAAAGTATAGGAGGAAATATACAATTTTTAAAAAAAAGGGAGTATTCATTTTAACGTGGGACCAAATTGATTTGAAAGAAACATACTCATTACGGCCAGCTGGCCATTTTGTGTTTAAATGTCTACATTGTTACATAGTAGATTAGGTTGAAAAAAGATTTTTTTCCATCAAGTTCAACCCTTTCCTATCCCATGTTTACTGATGTTGATCCAAAATAAGGCAAATAAAAACCCCTTTAGCAATTTAGAATTCTGCGTTCAGTGGGGAAAAATGACTCCAAATGGCAATCAGATTTCTCCTTGGATAAAAAGCACTAAATAAATATTAATGCCTACACTAACATGCATAGCCCTCTATGATCTGGCTCATTGAAAAAGTATCCAGACTGCTCTTAAAGGCATCTAAGGTATTTGCTAGAACCACTTCTTCAGGCAGTGAATTCCAGTCGTAGACTAAATCTCCTTTATTCAAGTCTTAGAGTGTGACCTCTTGTCAGAGGCGGCTCTCTAATTAGGCGAGTTAGGCAGCCGCCTAAGGCCTCGCACTCACGGGGGCCTCGCGGCTGCCTTACTCACCTTATTGCCTTTGATGTAACAGGGAGCTTAACGCTGCCGTTAAGCTCCCTGTTACACTAACCTGGGACGTTTCCTCCGTGCATCTTCTCTCCTGCACGGAGGAAGGAAGCTCCGATCGCGTTTTTTTTTTTTTTAAACTTTATTGAACCCGCGCAGCTTCAATAAAGTTTAAAAAAAAAAAAAAACGCGACCGGAACTTCCTTCCTCCGTGCAGGAGAGAAGATGCACGGAGGAAACAACGGAGAGCAGCATGTAGGTAAGTACTAGGGAAGGGGGGAGGAGGGTGGCACAAACGAGCAAAGCCTGGCATAATGAGTGGCTAAATATTGGCACAGTGTGGGGCAAAATCCTGGAATAATGAGGTGAGGGGCAAAATCCTGGCATAGTGAGAGGCTAAATCCTGGCATTGTGAGGGGCAATATCCTGGCATACAGTGGCAAAATCCTGGCATATTGAGAGGCAAAATTCTAGGATTTGTGAGGGGCAAAATTGTGGCATAATGAGGGGCAAAATCCTGTCACAGAGTGGCAAAATCCTGGCATATTAAGGGGCAAAATCCTGGCATAGAGTGGCAAAATTCTGGCATATTGAGGGGCAAAATCCTGGCAGATTGAGTGGCACAATCCTGGCATAGAGTGGCAAAATCCTGGCATATTAAGGGGCAAAATCCTGGCATATTGAATGGCTAAATCACAGTGCATACGGTGCTGTGAGGAAGAACAAAGTGCCAATCTTCTAGCACAACGTGGTCTGTGAGACCACTTTCAACATTGAGCACCTTTCCTTCTGGCTGAGTGTTTCTGTTAGTGTGTGATTGTGTGCTTTCTGAGTGTGTCTGTGAGTCAGTGTGTGCTGGCTGAGTGTATCTGTGAGTGTGTGCTGGCTGAGTGTGATTGTGTGCTGACTGAGTGTGTCTGTGAGTCAGTGTGTGCTCACTGAGTGTGTCTATGAATGACTGTGTGATATGTGTTCGTGTTCACATTTAGGACACAGCAATAACAATGTGAGTTAGTGGGCCGCACACAATTGTATGTATACCAAATGTTTATAGATGTTTGTAGAATAATTATGAGACAAATAAAATTCTAGGAGCTGTTCATTTCTAGAAGCTGGGATTTGAGTCTGATCTTGAAATATGCTATTTCTACAGTTCATTTTTATTATCACTTGCATATATTTTATTTAATAATGTGTGTCCGTGAGGGCCTCATGTTCGACTTTCGCCTAAGGCCTCACAAAGTCTAGAGCCGCCTCTGCCTCTTGTCTAATCCAAAACATTTTGCGTTGGAGAAGGAGCCGGGTTCTATCCCCACCTCTCAGTAACATGGTCAATAGTGATAAAGAGTAGACAGCTGATGACCATTTTCCAAGAAGTGTTTATCCACCGGTTTATCAGTCTTGAGATCCTTAAAGGCAGTGCAAATTGCTGATCTCAGAGTTCTCTCAGAGTGAGATCTGTCTTCCTTACATAACTCAAACCACAAGGGCAAGTGATCCATATATATATATTACATATATATACATGGCTCAGGTTCATTTCATAATATATAAAATCAAAAAATAAACATGACTGGTGTACTGTATGGCAGGGGGGGGGGGGAGCTGTTTGCATGCTTGGAGCCTATACAGCTGGCTGGGGGACTGGATAGCTGGCTGGGGAGCTATACACTTGGACACACAGAAACAACCTTACACACAGTCAGAAACACACACTTACACACTCACTCACATATACACACACACATACCCAGAGAGACATACACAGACATCCTTACACACAGTCAGATAGACACACTTACACACTCATATTGACACACTTCAAGACACACAGTTAGACACACACACAGTCAGACTTACACTTTTTTAAAAACAAAACTTCACATTGCTTGTCTCCTTCCCTGCTCGTGTACCTTTAATTTGCAATGAAGTAGGTGATCGAGACAGCCGGCTCAGAGTGTGAGGGTGCAGACCTTTCACCTTGCGCTGAGCACACACACAGATGCACCCAATGTCAGAGGAGCTCAAAGGTGCGGCTACTGCGGGCAATTTCACACATGCTGGACATCTGTGTTCTGCGGGCCACATGTTGGACATACCTGTACTATGCGATCAGTGCCGATCGCACAGTACAGGTATTAACAGCGGCAATGGGCAGGCCCACGGGGCAGATGCCTATGGACTCCAGGAGTAACTGGGCTTGGGGCAGCTGCCCTTTATTAAAGATGGCCCTGTAAATAACTAGTCTCCTTTTTAAGTGTTCTCTAAGTTCTCTCTTCTAAGTAAATGTTTTTATTTCTTAAGATCGGTTATGTTGTATTGCGACTTCACCTACTTTCAAATAAATTAAGTTAACACCTTTGCGACAATGGACGTGCCTGGCACGTCCTGCGGTGAATCAATCGGTTTTCGCGATCAGCGATCACGAAAAGCCCTTTAGCGGTGCTGGTCTATTGCCTCAACATCGAGGCAATAGCCAGCACCGAAATTTCTTTTCTGGGGCACCGACGATAGCCCCACGGAGCGATCGCGGGAGCCATACTGACGGAGCAGCATGCTCCATCAATATGGCTACGCCCTCTGGAGGTCTGAGCTTCGGAAGTGAAAGTAACTTCACTTCCGTCACTCTGAATATGCTACTTGACTGCCCCTAGTGGTAGTTAAGTAGCATAGCAATGTCAAAAAATTAAAATAAATATTTAATTAAATAAAAACTGGTTATATACTTAGATTAGCCTATAGGGTTAAAATTATATAATTTTTAACATAAGGGAAAGGGTTAAAATTAAATTAAAATGAAAATATATTAAGGGATGGCATAAGGGTTAGAGTTGGGGTTAAATTTAGTGTTAAAGTTAAATTTTGGGTTCGGGTTGAGGTCAAAACACTATTTTTGGTTTTTGCCCCATAACTCGCAGAAAAATACAGAAAAATATGGAAACATGCATATTTCTGAACTCGGGACAACATTCAGAAACTATTTAGATGGGGTCTTTTTTAATGATTGTATTTGTGTCAATTATATTTTAGGTGAAAGTTAGAAAAAGTGGGTTTTTTTAAATCTTTCATCATATTTTATGATTTTTTTTGTAGTAAATTATAAGATATGATAAATATAATGTTATAGAATGAAAGCCCTTCTTATGATGATAAAAACAACATATATTTTTTATGGCTACAGTATGTGAGAAAGAAGAAAATTGCAGCTAAACACAAACACCCCAGAAATGTCAAAACAGCCATTGTCACCAAGGGAAAGTCAAGGTGAAAATGTCTTGTCACTAAGGGGTTAAACAACAGACAGAATGGTCTTGAGGAAGTTTTGGTGCAACCTTCTCCACTCTAAAGAAATGTTTTAACATCTTATGGCAAATAAAAATTTTCATTGAACCTCTAAGTACTATGCTTAAATACCAGTACACGGAATCACATTTTGATTAACTGTAGTGCAAATTCAGAACTAATTATAACAACGAGTTTGTTATCATTATAGCAATACTTTTATTTTTAAGGATAAAAATCATCATTTTTTTTCATGCTGAATAACAATAGGAAATACAGAACAGAAACAGTATCTTCAGTGAAAGCTAGGTGATAGCTAGTTAGCAACAAGTTGATGGCTTGTACAGGAGAACGCCTGAGGATATCAAGGCAGAAGCCACTTCAGAGCCAGGCTACTGAGACGAGTTAGCTGCCAGCATTGCTGCATTGGGCTTTAGCTTCTCTCTACCTCCTCATTAATCCTGATTTATAGAAAAAAGGCAGCAGGCTGGAGTCCTCTTAACAGGCTGTCCAGGCTGCTGATTTGCCTTTACTGAAGACAATGGTGCCCTGGAGACCAGGCCACACTGAATTATTCAAATATACAGCAGCAAGGAAATGGTACATATCTTGCCCCCATTTCCTCTTTTATGTGCTGGTATGCATCAATCTCCTTTTTGTACTTTTGTGTCAGTGAGTAAAGGGTAATGCTTATTCCCCTATATTGACACTGCAGAGGTCAGACATCACTAGAGGATAGGGATACCATGTTGATAATTTGTAAGTACCTCTGAGCTTTAATAATGCATCCAAAATGACATTCCTACCTGCTTGTCCCTAGAGGGAAACTTTGACAAGTGCTGTGTAACCAGGTAATGAGTTCCAGAGATGTATGCGGGACACTTACTAATCACAGCACATTGTTAACCAAAGACTTCTTCCTTTTCCTGCATAACACAATCACAGTGGCAGATGTACCAAAGTACACAAATATATAGTTTTTTTTTCAGCATAAAATCAATGTCATGGCATAGCCTTTATTTTCTTTTAATCCACACAGTTTTGATTCACTATAAATATTGCATGTTATATTACCTTGTTGTTACAGCTATTTCCAAATATAGATAAGTACTGAACATGGTATGGCCAAGTTATTGATTTCATTTTATTCATTATCTATTTGCTTTAATTAGTTACAGTGGTGTTCTTTTGTATGATCAATGTCTGATTAGTCTAACTAACAAACAATCAACAAATCAGTGGGTATGAAGATTGACTTCTTAATTCTTAACTGGACATAGGTATCTTAAGGAATGCAACCCAGGTATAGCGAGAGCTAGTCTTATTCTTCATTTGACCAGCTGCTGTAAACGTGATATGCCAACTTGTAGTAAGATATGACAGTAAGTATAAGATAAGGACATTCCTGAGGCTCTTAATAATAGTGGTCTAGAAAACTGTTCTATATCAGGATTATGGCCAAAGTAAGACATTATCCATTTGTAATTATGGAATACATTGTATTACATATAATACATTTGGCGCAGGTTCAGTGTTTGCCCCAAACTGTACAGACATGGATAAAAACATCTAAAAGCTGATGACTGCACAAAATGCATTGTGCAGGGTTGCATATCTAAACTAGTGGGTTTCCGCCTCTTTTGAGTTGACTAGTTAGTCTGGTACATGGTATAGATTGTTAGTGTGCCATCAGACCACAGCTCAGACTGCATAATCCTAGCTAGGCATTTTAGTGCTTTCATACATATTGTAGCTGGTTAAAAAATATAAAATTGAGGGAATGGCCATATATATTAGACATGTGCAAAACTAAAATTTTCGTTTCGTTTTCGTCCATTCGGACAAAAATGTTATTTATTTCATCTAAAACTAATTTCGTTCATTACTGAATTTGTTTCAGACGAAATTCGTTCATTATTTTCGTTTTGTTTTGTTTTATTCGTTCGTTTTATATAATACGTGTAATACTATTGGCTTTCTATAAACTGAACGAGAGCCCCATTCTTAAGAAATTCTTATGAATGGGGCTCTCGTTCAGGTTCATAGAAAGGCAATAGTACTACATGTTTTCTATAAGCTGAAAGTCTATAAACCGAAGGTCGTTCGGTTTATAGATTTTCGGTTTATAGAATACATAGAATTACATGTAATTCTATGTATTCTATAAACCGAAAGTCTATAAACCGAACGACCTTCGGTTTATAGAATTTCGGCTTATAGAAAACAAACAACAGTAGTGCCTTTCTATGAACCCATTCATAAGAATTATGAATGGGTTCATAGAAAGACACTACTACTGTTCGTTTTTATGAATGGAGACTCTGTCTCTGTGTAGTGAAAGCCAATAGTACTATTACATTCATTACAAATGCCGAAAGTCTATAAACCGAACGTTCGGTTTATTGACTTTCGGCTTATGGAATACATATAATCCTATTGCTATTCTATAAACCGAACGTTCGATTTATAAAATAGCAATAGGATTACATGTATTCCCTAAGCCGAAAGTCTATAAACCGAACGTTCGGTTTATAGACTTTCGGCTTATGGATTACATGTAATACTATGGGCATTCCATAAACCGAAAGTCGTTCATTATGTCGGTTTATGGAATGTAGTGTACTATGCTATTGTATTCTATAAACCGACTCTATTTCGGCTTATAGAATGCCAATAGTACTACAAATGGACAAATGAACAAATGATTTTCGTTTATTAACCATTCGTTCATTCGGCTTTTGTTAGCTTAGCATTTTCGTTATTCGTTTTTTGAACGAAAATGCTATTTTTGGACGAAAATGCATTCGTCCGAAAACAAATGCACATGTCTAATATATATATATATATATAGGTTGGCTTCACATCACTGGTTATTTTTCACCATCAATAGCGGCTATGTTAAATGCCACACACAGGTGTTACCTATAGGCAAAAGGGTACAAGGGGTGCCTGCATGCTGAGAAGAGAGGGGAAAGTGGGGAGGGGAAAGGGAGGCAGGCCTCCCCCTTTTTCTGTAGCAGCGAGGTTTCGTGCGTTGACGGTACTAGCTATGTGTGTTAAAAACACACAGAGCTCAGACAGTACTGCTCGTGATCCTCGTGCACACTGATGATTCAGGGCATCGTATTTCCGATACTCTGAACCATCAGTGTGAGTGACGAGTGTGAGCAGCACTTTCTGAGCTCTGTGTGTGTTTAACAAACAGAGCTAGTACTGCCCCGCAGCTCCCAGCGATGCATGAAGGTTAAAAAATGGAAGGGGGTAGAGGAGAGAGACAAACAAGAGGAGGGAGAGGACACAGGCAGGGGGACACATTAACAAATGTTCTTTTTATTTAGCAGGAAACAAAAAACAACAACTGGTTTGTGTGTTTGTGACTATCTGTGTGTGTGTGTGTGTAACTGTCTCATTGTATGTGTGTGACTGTCTCTCTGTGTGTGTAAATGTGTGCACGAGACTGCGTGTGTGTTTGCTTGATTGATGTGCGGTTGTCTAATTGTTATAAGTAGGCGGGGCAAGTGGAGGGTAAGTGGCGTGGCCAATGGGCAGCATCATGAGGGCTTGCCTAGGGTGGCAAAAATTCTTGCATCACCCCTGACCACACAGTGCCATTTTATGTCCACAGTGTAGATGGTCACATTGGCAATGCACCATTGTCCACCGTAGACCTCAAATCGAGGTCAGATTATCAGACTGGGATCCAGGTCCCCGGCAAAGCTGCAGGGTACCGGGATCCCCCTCGCTAACAGCCGGTGGATGTCTGTGCGATGCACGCAGACACCCTCCACTGCCACCTGGCACGACCGCCGGGACTTCTGTGATGAAGCCGGGTCCTTCCCGCTTCATCATAAAAGTCCCGGCGGAAGTGCCATGCGGCAGCGGAGGATGTCGGCGCGTATCGTGCAGACATCCTCCGGCTGTTAGCGAGGGGGATCCCAGTACCCTGCCTCCACTAGCCACCAGGAGATTTTGGCAGCTGGGGGGTGCATACGGGGGTGCTGACATCCTCCATGCTGCCCGACACTTCCGTCTATTATGACAGACTGGCTGTCTGTCATAATGGACAAAAGTGTTGGGCAGCATGGAGGATGTCTGCACGTACCATGACTGCCCCCACTAGCCACCAGGGAGGTTACGTTGGGGGAAGGGGGGAGACAGACAACATTGGGGGGAGGGTGGGGGAGAGACACAGACAACATTGGGGGTGATGGGGGGAGACACAGACAACATTGGGGGGAGGATGGGGGAGAGACGCAGGCAACATTGGGGGACGGTGGGAGAGAGACAGACAACTTGGAGGGAGGGTGGGGGAGGGTGGGGGAGGGATAGCAGACAGAGAGAGATAGACAACACTGGGGGGAGAGAGACAGACAACACTGGGGGAGAGAGACAGGCAACGCTGGGGGTAGGGTGGGTGAGAGAGACAGACACCACTGGGGGAGCATTGAGTAAGTCTGGGGAGAACATAAAAGGTAAATAAAAACAAGAAATGCATTTTTTTTTATCATAAGTTTTTATTAAATATGAAAGAGCCATTTACATGTGAATATATATACAAGTTAAACTTTTTCCTATAGGGTAGTCTTATATTCAGGCTTTTAGTTTTTTTCCCTAAAGGAATATCCATAGTTTGGGGGGTCGTCTTATAATCAGGGTCATCTTATGTTCGAGCAAATACGGTATGCTATTATGGCATGTAAAAACTAGTATGTGTAAATGTGTAATGTTAAGTGTAATATACAACTATATTAAAAATACCGGGCCTGAGAGCCTGCTTATTGACTCCCAGCTCCCCACCCACCATTATTAATACCTGGACTGGGAACTTGCCAAATGGCTTACAGACCCCTCTAAAATAAATGGGCCAGGGTAAGACCTGGGTGCTGGTGCAAGTCCTATGGGTGCAATCTAAGTGCTGGAGTAAGTTCTGGTTGCTGGGGCAATTCATGTGAGTGAAATCTAAGTGCTGGAACATTTGTCTAGCAACTGATGCCCAATCAGATATTACCGTATTACCGGGGGTCTCACATTACCTAGGGGCCTATGATGTCTTAATCCTGCATGCTGGTTGGTGCATCAAATTGCAATGGGTAAGATTATGATACATTATCATAGTTGTTAACAGTTTTTTTGTTCTTGTCCTTTCAAATTACGACTGTTCTGGTATAAAAACTGCCCATGCACAGTGCACAGGTAGCATTGCATGTAAGCTGTTTACACTGGGAAAACAATCTCCAGACACCACGGAAGCCTGGAGCTCAATGCTGTGTGATCATGCAATGCTTTTTGACATTCTGCCCCTTTTTTGTCTTTTTTTTATTTTTTATTGTGAGGCGCCTTGTTATAGAAGTGATCCTTGATGCCACATTCTGTGAGAGAGAGCAATTGCTTTGAAAGAGAAATGGTTTTATGTGACATATTTCAAGATTTGGTGGTACTTAGGAAGCATTGTAAGTTATACTTTATGTGGACAATGCACCACAAACCTGAAATCAGTGTAATGTTTCACAGACAAAAAAATTATCTCAGCGTATAATGCTTTAAGGAAAGTAAGATGGGGCTCACATGTAGATGCTTGCCCTGGGTCTTATTAACATTAAGCACGACCCTGAATTTATGGGGGCTGGCTGCCATTTGGCAGCTCTGGTAAATGAATCCCTTTTTATCCACTTCGAAAGGAACTGTATACTGTTGCAGGTCCTGTGTGGAGGCACACTATTTATAAACAAGAAGAAAATGTAAATACACGATTATTGGCAAAAATAAAACACAAGAAGGGTTAATAAGACATTTTAATTTTACAGATTTTTCTTTTCTGCAACATGATACAAATAATCTCTGCATTTCGCATTGTCAGATGCTTTAAGATGTGCCATTAAAATAGATGTAAACCAACCATTAAATGCTAACTTTGTTGTCCACTGTAATCATATAAAATTGTTCAGGGGTCAGAAGGAGGATAGTTTGGCAAGGATAAAGCAATCACTATAATTGACTGATTACCATTGCGCTGTAAAACCAATGATTATAATTATGCATTTATAATGTAATCTAGCAAGCGTACAACAATGTAATTTTTACAAAGTCCACAAGTTTCTAGATGCTTACAATAAGCAGATTTAGTATTATAGTTTGTGTATGTCTTATATAATGCAAAAGAGCACTGTGTTTTAATGTAAATGGAAAAACAAGGTACATGTTTCAAAGCACTATATGTATCAATGCTCAAAATATGTTTGCTAATGTAGCATTATTATGTTTTATAACTATACTAACATTAAAGCCTACAGACAAAGGGAACGAATGTTCTCAGTGAGCAGTTCAGAGGTTTTGCTAGGAGGTTTTTAAACTAAAAGGGGGGGGGGGGGGCAAAATGGCGATAAAACATCAATCCAATTGCACCCCAAAAAAGGTACAGAAGTTACCTGTAGTCAGTGTGCTGAAAAATGATAAGCTTAGGGTCATGTCTACAAATGCTCGCAGTTTAGGGAATAAGATCCATGAACTTGTGACAATATTGGCAACTGAGAATGTAGATTTAGTGGCTGTTACTGAGACATGGTATAATGAAAAACATGACTGGGACATTTCAATACCAGGGTACTCTTTATATAGAAAAGACAGAGAAGGTAAAAAAGGGGGAGGGGTGGCCCTGTATGTGAGGGATAGCTTAAAATGTAACGTAATACAAGTTAGTGAGGCGAACATAGAGTCAGTTTGGGTTACATTAGAATTTGGTAATCATATGGTAACTCGGGTAGGTGTGATTTATAGGCCCCCTGGACAAATAGAGGAGTTAGATAATCTACTAGTTGAGGAAATAGCTAAAATGACAATGAAGGGAGAAGTGATCATCATGGGTGACTTTAATCTTCCTAATTTGAACTGGAAATACAAAACAGCTACTTGCGCCAGGAGTACGCATATCCTAAACTCCCTACTGGGATTATCTCTAAAACAAGTAGTGGAGGAGCCAACTCGAAAGCAGGCCATACTAGACTTAGTGTTCACAAATGGAGATTTGTTATCAGATGTTACTGTAGGTGAAAGTTTAGGATCTAGTGATCACCAGACAGTGTGGTTTAATATAAGAACAGTGATGCAGTCACACCACACAAAAACAAAAGTTTTAGATTTTAGAAAAACAGACTTTTCTAAAATTAGATTAGGTGTGAAGGAGTCATTATCAGACTGGAGCAATTTAAATGGAGTCCAGGAGAAATAGGATTATCTAAAAGTTGCACTACTGAAGGCAACAGAAAATTGCATAAGGCTTGTCAGTAAGAGCAAAAAATTGAAGAAACCACTGTGGTACTCTGCAGAGGTGGCTAAAATAGTAAAAAATAAAAAGCTAGCATTTAGTAATTATAAAAATACTCAGAGTGAGGAAGATAGAAAGATCTATAAGAGTAGGCAGAAAGAGGCAAAGCAAGCTATAAGAGCTTCCAAAGCACACACAGAAGAGACTATAGCCCAGTCAGTGAAAAAGGGGGATAAAACATTTTTTAGATACATAAATGAGAAAAGGAAAGTAAAACAAGGATTAGTTAGATTAAAAACAAAAGAAGGATGCTATGTAGAAGAGGATAAAGGCTTAGCAGACTGCCTTAATGAATATTTTGGTTCAGTTTTTACAAATGAAAATGAGGGTAAGGGACCTCATTTAGGGAAAAAGACTAATGAGTCTTTTGATGCATGTAAGTTTACAGAGGAAGAGGTTTTACTTCAGCTGTCTAAAGTAAAGACAAATAAGTCGATGGGACCTGATGGGATACATCCAAAGTTATTAAAAGAACTTAGTGGTGTACTAGCAAAACCGTTAACAGATTTATTTAACCAATCATTGTTAACGGGAGTAGTTCCAGAAGATTGGAAATTAGCTAATGTTGTGCCCATTCACAAGTAAGGTAGTAAGGAGGAGCCGGGCAACTATAGACCAGTAAGTCTTACTTAGAATAGGATTGTTGAACATCTAAAGTCGCTTGGATTTCAAGATCAGAGACAGCATCGGTTTACTTTAGGGAGATCATGCCAAACTAATCTTATTGATTTTTTTGATTGGGTAACTAAAATAATAGATCAGGGTGGTGCAGTAGACATTGCTTACCTAGATTTCAGTAAGGCTTTTGACACTGTCGCACATAGAAGGCTTATCAATAAACTGAAATCTTTGAGTTTGGATTTCAATATTGTTGAATGGATTAGACAATGGCTGATTGACAGGCAACAGAGGGTTGAAGTCAATGGGGTATATTCGATGCAAGGTCTTGTTACTAGTGGGGTACCTCAGGGATCTGTTCTTGGACCCATTCTCTTTAATATTTTTATTAGCGATATTGCAGAAGGTCTTGTTGGCAAAGTATGTCTTTTTGCCGATGATACAAAGATTTGCAGCAGGGTTGATATTCATGGAGGGATAAGCCAAATGGCAAATGATTTAGCTAAACTAGAAAAATGGTCAGAGCAGTGGCAACTGGCATCTAATGTGGACAAGTGCAAGATTATGCACCTTGGGCGTAAAAACCCAAAAGCAGAATATAGACTATTTGGTACAGTCCTAACCTCAACATCTGAGGAAAGGGATTTAGGAGTAATAATTTCAGAGGATTTGAAGGTAGGTAGGCAATGCAATAGAGCAGCAGGAAATGCTAGCAGAATGCTTGGTTGCATAGGGAGAGGTATTAGCAGTAGGAAGAGGGAAGTGCTCATGCCATTGTACAGAGCACTGGTGAGACCTCACTTGGAGTATTGTACGCAGTACTGGAGACCGTATCTCCAGAAGGATATTGATACTTTGGAGAGAGTTCAGAGAAGGGCTACTAAACTGGTTCATGGGTTGAAGGATAAAACTTACCAGGAAAGGTTAAAGCATCTTAACATGTATAGCTTGGAGGAAAGACGTAACAGGGGGGATATGATAGAAACATTTAAATACATAAAGGGAATCAACACAGTAAAGGAAGAGAGTATATTTAAAAGAAGAAAAACTACCACAACTTTAGGACATAGTCTTAAATTAGAGGGGCAACGATTTAAAAGTAATATCAGGAAGTATTACTTTACTGAGAGGGTAGTGGATGTATGGAATAGCCTGCCAGCAGATGTGGTAGAGGTAAACACATTCAAGGATTTTAAGCATGCGTGGGATAGACACAAGGCTATCCTAGCTATAAGACCGGGAACGGGGGACTAATAAAAGTACTCAAAAAAAAAATTGGGCAGACTAGATGGACCGAATGGTTCTTATCTACCGACACATTCTATGTTTCTATGTTTCTAAAGGTCTCTCCTTCCTAAATGGTGTACCTGTTTTCTTTGTGCATAAAGGAAGATGCATGACATTGTCAT
This sequence comes from Pelodytes ibericus, assembly GCA_036172795.1. Lineage (NCBI taxonomy): Eukaryota > Metazoa > Chordata > Amphibia > Anura > Pelodytidae > Pelodytes > Pelodytes ibericus. Next base: position 115,222,150 of record CM069860.1, read on the forward strand.
CGCTGGCTTCTTGGGGCCCATCCTTGAAAAACCTCTTATATCTTCTCTAATAAAACTCGGACTCAGATTTAAGTGGGAAAATAAGGCCACAGCTGTTTAATATAAATTATTTGTTATTAAAACATATAACTAACATTGAAAAATCATTGCCCACAACATAACATCCCTTCCCCCCATTTATACAATATACTAAGGCAATGACCCCCGTACATAAACATAACATATAGCATACCGTGATGCCTCTATACCGTCTGATAGTGAGCCACAGGCCTACTCATACCCACCAACCATGATAACCCCACAGGACTAGTTTCCTGATAACTGCCTTGAACCTAAAATATTGTACAACCCCCACTACCTCCTAAAACCCTGCAGCTGTGACAAACTGTAGGACTAACAAACCCCAAAACTAATTGTAGGCAGGGCAGGCAGGACAACTGTCACTTTGACTTTAAAGTAAAATCTAATGATTCCAAAGATAGAGGGGTGACCCCTATGTGACCCTTCCCACAGGTGTGACATCACTAAATGTTAACCCTTTCCTGGGCCCCACCTCCTCACTTTGTCAAGACCCATTGCACTGTATTACAGTTTCATGGGCATCAACACTGGTGATATGACTTAGCGGATGTGACATCAGTGTGGCAAGAAGCGGGATACCGATTGCAAGGTACCTGCAGAGAGAACAGAGTAAAACTGTGGGAGACTGCATTCCAACAATAGGTACAGTGTTTTGCTCATGTAAGGTGTCTGGTTATTAAATGGTTTAACTATATATTTTCCCATGTCTTTCTTGTTCAACGTGCAGAGAATGTTAAGGAGTAAGGGGAATGCTATTATGCTTAGCAAGATGTGAGTGTTATACCTATACAGTATAGCACATATTTCATCAGTTGTACTTCCTCAAGTGTTTGTCTAATGTTTGTCCCTCTTTGGATCTACATAATATATATGATTTTTGAAAGGTTAAAAAAGATCAAGTATTGATCTTGTTCACACAGATCAGACAATAATCATGGCATGAGATTACATAGAGGAAAAAATGTAAAACAGGCAGAACAAAAAAATAAAAACAGAGAAACAAAAGTGCACTTTAGGTATACTGAAGTAATAAAATATTTTTCAACACCTTTTTAGGTGAACAGTGTTGTGATGTGGTAAAACAGGAAAGGATATGCCACCTTGAGTTTTTAAGAACAAAAAAAAAGAAACTAAATTAAAGGGATAGAGAGTACATATTACATGTGAATATTAAATACAAAATAAGATTGTGACTTTCACGTACAAAGTAGTCACAATAAAGTCATAGACAGAATTAATATAGCATTGTGAAGTGATCTAAATAAATTCACCATAATTTTTAACTTTTCATATGATTATAAAAATGTATTTGAAGACAATACACATTCTTTAAGATTAATTTTCTGTGTTGGTAGCATTTGCCTATGTAGCACAAAGCAACTTTTATTCTTCTCCAGCTATAAATGCAATTAAACTGAATTGCACTACAGATTCCAGACTTGTATAGGGTACATCTTTATGTACGTACAAGAAGCTACTAGCAGTTTAAATGGCAAGTAATTAGCAACAGGATTTTTAATGATCACCCTTCTAGATCTGGCATTATCAAATGTTCTTGTCAACCAATATGGTCTAGGTCATGCTTCAGGAAGATAACTAAAGGAATCCTATTGCGCTGACAACTAAAAATGTGTTGAAATAATTATTATGACCTGTGTCAGTTTTGAATATTGTAGAACAGGTAAAAAAGTGAGCACATTTAATAATAGTGCTAAAGAAAGATCTGAAATGTGACTTATGTATACAAGCTATATCTCTTATAATTAAATAGAAAGCTTTCTAAAATTGTGAGAAGAAAAAAAATATTTATGATAGTTGTTATTTATTGTTAAAAATACGTACAATCCATTATTTTTCTATGCTTAGGAATAAATCAAACCTAATATACATAACTCTCTTGAAATTGAAGACATGCTAATTTTCATATTTGATAAAATTTTATTCAGCACTAAGAAAGCAGTAAGACTTTTCATTAAAACTAATGCAATGTTTGATATTTTTAGTAGAGCCAGGAGAATATACCGTTTATTTGCTAACTGAGAATTATATTTCAAAACTTAAAAAATCTCTGGTCTCTGGTCCAGACATATCTTCTTCATAGCACTTACATAAACCACTGTTCCTGAAAGCTTACAATTTAATCCATTTCAATAAATCTTGTCTTCAAGCTATAGTTAACATGCTGCCACTATTTATTTATTCGATTTTTTTCTTAGGATGTGTATTACGAATTGAGTCTTTTCACATGGTCTTTAAGTATCACATTCCCACTAATAGTAGATAGCAATTTGATTTGATAAATGCATATACATATTGGGCCTGTACTAAATTAAAGCTGCAGGCTAAATACTATTTTAAACCTTAATTTTTCATCTAAATATTTCAACAAAAGGAACACCTCATGTAAGTAGGTATATTTTTCTGCAATCTAATACTGGGAAATTATGAAAAACTGAAGGCAGTTGTCACTGCAGTCTAATCTGTCCAAAATTCTCATCCAGGCTCATCTATATCACTATATATACACAAACAGGAAGCAAAATATAAGTCTGGTATTCAGCTGCTTCCAAACTGAACTCGTTGTTCCTTCCTTCCAGCGTTCCCACCGTACCCAATAATATAAAAGACAACAAGGAATATTGGACGGCTGCTCTGTGTTCAAATATGACCACCAGGGTAGCCACTATTCTTCTTGTGGCCTTATGGTCTCCTGTAAACTTGTCATCTCTTCCCATTTGTATCTGCCTAATGTGCACAGTGGCTATGTTCCTTGAGTGGCCTAATGCTCACCTCTAACCTCTTGACATCACCGGGGTTGGTCCATGTCTCTTGCAGCAATCCCAGTTTTATCCCTAACTCTCAATCTTCCAAAATTCACCTCCTCAAAGAAGCTTACAACTTATCCAGCTAGATCACTAACTAAGTCACCTGTGATCATACACATCTAGCTGTCACAGTCTCCTAATGCAAACTTCTAGCACCGCCTTCTCTTCCTGTCTTTTCAGTCACCTTTTGTAGCTCTTGGCCCACTCTACATCTAGATTGTTGCTTGCAAATAGTACTCTCTACCTCATATATCAATCTGTGTCTGTTCCTGTGTACTGTCATAGTCTGCAATTCCCTTTTATGCTTTGTATCATGTGCAGGGTAAATTGTTGCCACAATATAAACAAATGTTAATGTGATGCTAATATTGTATGTGTTTAAATAAACTGAAGTCATATACATCTGGACAGGTCTACCACTAACTGAAACAAGATTCATAAATCCGCCTACAGTCTCAGGCAACTGAATTCTTTATTTCAGTGTTTCACTGTCTTTATCCTCTTATCCTAGCACTCTGTCATTAGTGATCAGTAGTCTATTTCCTGCTGTACATTGTCTGCTAGATGACAAGTGGTGGAAAGGATTTTGCTGCCAGAGAGTGAAAAACTAGCTAAAAGATATATAAAGGCTATTCCGAGCAGAATGTATATCCATGTGATTTGATTTCTTACTGAAAAAAGAGACTATAGAATTTATTGCAGAGTTACACTATATAGACAAATGTATTGGGACACCAGGCCATAACACCAACAGGGATTTTATGATATGGCATTCTAAATACAGAGACATTAATATATAGTTGGTGACCAATCTGCAACAATAACAGCTTCCACTCTTCTGGACAGGCTTTCCACAAGATTTTGGAGTGTTTCTGTGGGGAATTTTGCCCATTCATTCAGTTGAACGTATATGAAGTCAGGCACTGATGTTGGACGAGAAAGACTGTCTTGCAATCTCTGTTCCAGTTCATCCCAAAGGCATTCAGTGGGTTTGAAGGCAGGGCTCTGTGCAGGCCTTTCAAGTTCTTCCACACAAAACTTATCCAACCGTGTATTTATGGACCATGTTTTATGCACTGGAATAAAAAAGGTCCTTCTCCATACTGTTCACACAAAGTTGGAGTGTTTCTGTGGGAAATTTTGCCTAGTCATCCAGTAGAGCGTATATGAAGTCAAATCTCTGGAAAAACAGCAACATACCATTATCCCTACTCAACAAAATTTTGCAGGTGGCATAATGTAGTCAAGGTTCTCCTGGCATCTACCAAATCCAGATTTGACCATCACACCATCACACTTTCAAACAGTAAAGCATAATTCGTCACTCCTCAGAACATGTTTTCACTGCTCCCGAGTCCAGTGGCAGCATGTTTTACACTACTTGATCCGATGCTTAACATTGTACTTGGTGAGGTGGGGCTGTTATACAGCTGCTCAGCCATGGAAACCCATTCCATGAAGCTCCTATCACACAATTTTTGTTTTTATATTACGGTAATGCCAGTGGAAGTTTGGAATACTTCAGCTATGGAATCAGCAGAGCAATGACAACATTTACCCATTATGCTCCTCTTCACTGGGTGACCCTGCTCAGTGACTTTATGTGGGCTTCCACTTTGTGGCTGCTGCTGTTACTAAATGATTCCACTTTCCAATAATACCACTTACAGTTTACAAACAGAAACCTAATGTGACATATTATCACATTAGTACACTTGAATTCATGAGCTCTTCAGAACAACCCATATTTTTTTTTTACGAATGTTTGTAAATGCAGACTGCATGACTAAGTGTTTGATTTTATACACTTGTGGCAATGGGTATAATTGAAACACCTTAATTCAATAATTAAGAGGTGTCTTTTGTCCCTGTAGGGTATATTAAATGGTTTAATTTTTTTGTTTACAACTTTATTCATACAGTATATTATGGTTACATTTAATTAATTTGTGGGCATTACTTGTTAAATACATTTAATCTGTTCTATATTCAAAGTCAGATGTGACATATGATCTGTATTGCTTGAATTAGGGTCAATATCTCTGTAAATTTAAAATAAGGAGCATTACTTCCTTTGTTATGTAATTTAGTTCACTTATGATCATATACCTAAATAATTGAGTATATTATACTTTACAAGTATGAAACGTAAGAAAGGATTTGATAGAAGAACCGCTATAATGTTTTAAACATAAAACATATTTGATATAGTTAATAATTTAATTTTTTGTTTCCTTTTTTTTAATCTTTATTATAAACATTTAAAAATACAAACATACAGGAGATAAACCAGTACATAAAGTTTCATAGAATGTTTGGACTGGATTTTCCTAAGATTATACGTGACAATATTCCAAATAATACATAAATAGTTTATAGTACATATACATACACAATTATGAACATTCAAGTGGGAACGCTGTACCAAAAGTCAACAGGGACCGCAATGAAGGGGTACATGACAAGATTTTAATGATATTGAAAGGGGAAGAAGAGGGGCGAGACCCAAAGTATTCAAGGGTTAATAACCCTAATGCGTCTATGCCCAGGGACAAGGTTAGGGTTAGGTAATATAGTCATTTGTCCACTTTCCCCAAATGTCCCTGTAAAAGTCACCATTGGAGTTGTTATATGTCAGGGATTTTTCCATGGTGGCTTGGTAATTTATTTGGAGTATAATATCATTTTGAGTTGGGATCGTGGTTTTTCTCCAGTGGCGTGACATGCATATCTTCATGGCCATTAATATATGTATTGCTAAAATGTATTGTGACTTCGAAATTTTAGGTAGATCTAAGTGGAAAAGAACGTTTTCGGGAAGAAGAGTACTCAATTTGATGTCCATATTGTCCAGCAATTTTAAAACTATAAGCTTAAGATTTGTTAGAGTTGAACAGTTCCACCAGATATGTATAAGGGTACCAGGTTCATTATTACAATGCCAGAATGTGTTGGAGGTCCCTGATTGGAATTTACATAATTTAGTGGGTACCAGGTACCACCTATGCACAATTTTAATGAAGGTCTCATGAATATTTATACAGTGATTATATTTTTTCACCTGTTCTAAAGATTCTAAGTCTTGGCAAGATCTTCCTCCCATTTTTTAATGCTACCTAATTTCTTATTTTCTCCCTTGTTATATATATGTTTTCTGATTTTAGAAGTTAGTTTTCTGAAGGACCCTTTTGACAGTTTTTCATAAGTCTCTTCCTGTGTTATTTCTCTGTTACTCATTATGTTTTTAATTCTCAGGTATGTGAAGAATTCACTATTTGGAAGGTTAAATTTTAATTGGAGTTGTGAGAAGGTAGACAATCTAGTCCAATCTAAGAGGTCCGCAATCTTGAGGAGATTTAGATTAGTCCATCTGTCTAATCTTAAATCACTAGTTATGAGTGTCAGAGCCAATAATGAAGTTTCCTTTGAGATGGAATAGTTAGAGTAGAAAAGTTTTTTTAACTGGGTATATAGATTTTTAAACTTGATTAATTATGGTATTATCAATATTTAATTTTTGGAATTCAGTTTTGTCTATCCAAAAAAGTGCTGCAGGGTCAATATTGTTACAAAGGCGTTTTTCAAATCTATACCAAGTTTTATTTTTAGAATCATGATTACTCCATATTAAGAACTTTGAGAACATCACTGTATCATTTATAAATATAACATCGCGGAAAGAAAGACCTCCTTGGAACCACTTAGAAGACATTATTTCCCTGGCTATTCTTGGTTTCTTTGCTCCCCAAACAAAGGGAGAGAATAGTTTATGGAACATTATAAGAATTTTCCTTGGGACTCTAATAGGCATGACACGGAAGAGATATTCTAGTTTTGGCAGAATATAAGATCATGCAGTTTTTCCCACCTTTCGGTTATAGAAGACATTTGATGGTATAGGTCCATATAGTTTAAGTCTATCCATGTGTCAATATTTAGGTTGAGCTTAACTCCAAGATATGAAACAAACTTATTAGACCAGTTAAAACTGAATTTGCTCTCCTGTCTCGAGATCAAATCGGGTCTCAAATTGGCATGAAGTAACTGTGTTTTCTGAATGTTAATTTTATAGTTAGACAATGAACTGTATTATTTTATACAATTCAAAGTTTCCATAATAGAAATATCGGGATTGGTAAGTGTCAAGATTATATCGTCCGCAAAAAGTGTTGTCTTTAGTTCTTCTTCATCCAAAAGGATACCTGAAATCTTATTGTTTTGTCTAATGTTAGCCACTAGGGGTTCATTTGAAATAGTGTATTGTAGGGGAGCTAGCGGACAGCCCTGTCTCGTGGTGTTAGTTATTCCAAACCAATTTGATGTTACACCATTGCCATGGATTCTAGCGGTTGGACCGGAGTAAAGTGCCATCACAAGATCTTTAAATTGTCCCTCCAATCCGAACGCTGAAAAGGACCTCGACATAAAGCTCCAGCTAACTCTGTTGAAGGCCTTCTCGGCGTCCACTGCCATTAGAATGGCTGGACAGTGGTCTTTCTGTATTTTTTGAATAATATGAATTAATCTGCGGGCATTATCCCCACCCGATCTATTTCTAACAAAGCCAGATTGATCATTATGAATCAAATCTGGTATAACAGTACTGAGCCTATGGGCCAAGATTTTGGAGAAGATTTTCATGTCCAAATTTATGAAGGAAATCGGACGGTAATTTCCAATATTACTAGGATCTTTCTCAGGCTTTGGTATAGGAGAGATTGTAGCTCTTAATAAATCTGGTGCTATTTTTTATTCTTCACTTATCGCATTAAAGAATTTATATAAAAGTGGGGTTATACTAGGTTTGAGAAGTCTATAGAAACATGCAGTGCAGCCATCCGGGCCTGGGGCTTTCCCTAATTCAATATTTTTGATTATCAAAGAAATTTCGCTTTCAGTTATAGGATCATTTAACATCTTCAAATTATCCTTTTTCACTTTAGGGAGAACATAACTAGAAAAATATCTGTCCATTTCAATTTGAGTAGTCTTAGCCCCATCTATATTATAAAGCGAAAAATAGTATTTGGCAAAGGCTTCTCCAATTTGAGTGCAAGAGGGGAGAACTTTGTTACCAACCACTATTTTCTTTATATTCTTCTTTGTAATTTCAGAAAAATGTTTGTTTGATAGTGGTTTAACAACTTTATTATTACTTGAGTACCATTTCGGATTCATAGAAATGATCATATTTTTAACTCTTTCTTCCAATCTAGCTTTAATTTGGGTTTGGATATTAGAGATTCTCATCCTAATTATAGGGGAAGGGTTATATCTATTTTTTTGTTCAAATTTAGCAACATGGATATATCGTTCGTTTAGGGCCGTGCCTCTTGATTTTTTACGGAAGGCTTCCATTTTAATTAAATGGCCTCTCATCACGCATTTAAAGTTTGACCACACATTTTCTGGAGATGTTTAACCTGTATCATTAAGTCTAACCAATTCTATGGCTTGTTTTTCTTGGAAGTTTTTATCGACTTCAGATGCTAAACATGATTCATCAATTCTCCAGATGTGTTTCCGATTATATTCGTAATTGTTTCTAACCTGGATCTTAATAGGAGCGTGATCAGACCAAGTGATTAGATCAATAGATGAGGAGTTAACCCTCTCTAAATTAGAACGGTCCTTTTCGAAAAAGATCAATTCTAGAATAGCTGTTATGAACGCTTGAAAAATAGGTAATGTCTTTATCTGAGGGTTGATGCATCCTCCATATATCAAAAAGATCATATTTTAAGAGAAGTTCTTTCATCCACTTACATCTCTTTCTATAGATTGTGTTCATTTTAATTGTATATGAACCACTTTTATCTTGTTTTTCATCCATTATGGTGTTAAAATCTCCCCCCATAAGTAAAATACCTTTTTTAATTTTGTCAATTCTTTTAAACAGTTTTTCAAAGAAGGACCGAGAGAGGTTATTCGGAGCATATAAATTCAAAATAGTGTGGGTGATGTCATTTAATTTACAGATGACTAGAATAAATCGCCTGAAGGAGTCTTTTTCTTCATGCAGTAACTCAAATTTAATCCTGACTGCACACAGTATTGCAACTCCTCTTTTTTTTTTTATACCAACTCCGAACTAGCCACCACCGGAAATTTAGTAAATTTCCACAATTTAGATCCATTACATTTCCAAGTGTTTCCTGTATAAGACAAATATCAATGTTATACTCTGATAAGGTTTTATAAAGTAGGCCTCTTTTTAAGGGAGAGTTGAGACCCTGGGCATTTATCGACGCAAATCTAAGTGACATCTGACAGCCAAATGATCTCTCTCCTCTCCAGTCCCATCCCAAAAAGGGACTCAAGCTTCCTCCAGTACAGTCCCCCGGTAACGATCCCAACAGCAAAAACACAAGAACAACATAGAAAACAAATAAACATTCCATTTACATTCATACTCCACCAATAATTTTTCATAATAAAGGTGGCTGCCCTGAATTTACTCAGGGTTATTCAGTTGCTGGTGGTCATAAGTAGGGGAAACTCTAGTTTTACTGATCTGAATGGCTATATGACTTTATAGTTGAGATTTACTCCAATTTATGCCTAAGGGAAAGATTATTTTTACTTGGGGGCAAATGCTGACAACATTTTTATATGATATATTAAACTAAAATTACAATTCTTTAAAGTAGGAAAGGAATTATAGTAAAAGGGTGTATCATATTATTATTGTTTCCCCCTAAATTTAGGATCAGAATAGGATTGGGAGTAAGTTGGATAGGGAAGTAGAGTTTCTAAGTTTTATGGCGGGAGGGAGGAGTATAAGACAAACCTATAATTATGATGTAATAAATAATTACGTAATTAGTGGATTAGGTGTTTTCCCCTTTAGTGTTGGTGTTTAACCTTCGCGTTTAGTAATTTAACGTGGGGTGTATGTTTCTTATTGTTTCATTCGAAACATACCATGAAACGTTTTTCTTATGTTTATGACGTACCATAAAACTATTATTTATAACAAAGAATATTTCCGTGATGTTGGTATAATCCCCCAATATGGTGCGTTGAGTGCTTGTTTGCTGTCATTAATATGCATAGGATTTCCACTAAAGCTGTACAAAAATATTGTGATGTTGGTATTTTAACATTAGATATAAGACTCTTTATTGTGTACAAATATAAAGTAAAAAGTAAGTGTTCGAAGAAAAAAAAAAGTGTGCACCGAGGCTGTCATTATCAATTAGTCATGCTGTATCATGATTATGGCATCAAATGTAAGAGCTATATTATGCGTGCCTAATATAGTGCATTAAGTACAAATCAATGTTAAAAATGTACATATTAAATAGACAGTATAGCTACTCATAACATGGAATCTGTACATCATCCCGTTTTAAAAATTAAATAACAAACTATTTCTTCCCATTTTGGCAACAGGCCTTAATATAGTGAGAAGCGATAAAGAATAGATCATACAGTTTACTTTGGAAGAGTCAAACATTTCTTTTCAATCCACATGGGGACCGTTAACCCTTGTTGTACGACTAATATTTAAAAAAGGTAATAGATGTGTCTATATTTAGCTTGTCCAGAGAGTGACCCTTCTTCTTCCTCCACTTTTCACTTCCTTCCCTCCACCCCCCCTTTTTCTTCCTTCTCCCTTCCCTTTCCCTCTTTTTTTCTTTTACCTCCCCTCTTTACTTCTCTTTTTCTCCCTCTCTCTCCTCTCTATCCAACTCCCCCTCCCCTCTCCCTTTTCTCTTTTTTTTTCTTTTTTCCATTTTCTACCTTTTATATTCCCCTCCTTCTCTCTTTCCCCTTCTTCCCCTTCGCCTCCCCCTGCCTGTCTACTTTCCCTTCTTACAAGTTTTTTATACGAATGAGTTATCTGTAGTCGATATGTATACCCTTGAATCCAATTATTTCATTCTGAGTTATAATTTTTTTCCTCTCCTCTATCCCTTTCTTTAACTCTTAATCCAATATTCCCATGTCTCTCATTTTTTGTAGATCGTCCACTGGATCCTCCATAACACTGGTTTTCCCGTTGAAGGAAATAAGGAGTTTAGTCTGGAATCCCCATCTATAGGAGAGGTTTTTATCTCTAAGCTGCTTTGTTATTTCTTTAAAACGGTATCTGTTGGCTCTTGAAGTTGGAGAAAGATCTGGGAAAACCAGTATTTTCTCAAATTTTTAATTTTTTGGACCTACATACGATCTCATATGTCCCAGTAGGGTGTCTTTAATAGAGCAGTTAAGAAATCTAACGATCACATCCCTAGGAGGATCACCTTCCATCATCCTACTTTTATGAATTCTGTGGCACCTTTCAAAGGGTGTCTGGTGTACCAAGTCAGGGGAGACAAACCGGGACATGAATTCTATAAGATATTTTTCTAAGTTATACTTTTTTATCTCTTCTGGGATACCCTTGAATGATATTCTTTAAGTTATTGCGGCGAGATCGGTCTTCTAATTCTGTGATTCTGTTCTGTGTCACTTTGACTTGGTTTTTTAAAACTATATTCTGAGTTTGTAACAGAGATAATTCTGATTTTATGTTTACTAAATCTTTAGCTTGTTCTGCTACTCTGGTTGTTAAGGATGAAATTTCTTTAGACAATTCGGATATGTTTTGTTTAAAGTCAATCCTGATTTTTCCGTAAAGATCATTAATTAGGAGTGGTATGGTATGATTAGTTACTAAATCTTTTGTGGAGTCATAGAAGATAAAATAGGGTTCTCAATTAGAGACACTTCAGCAGAGAAAGGTGATAATGATCTTCTCTGAGAAGTCGGTTTTAAAGTGTCTGATTTAGGAGAGTAAAATAAATTGATTGATTCAGTTTTTTCTGTTTCCCATTGGTCGGGTTTCTTTTGGGAGGCATATTCAGAGAATTAGAGTAATCATTGCTTGTAGTAGGAGAAGTACAGTAAATTGCAGTGAGCAATTCCCTTCTTCAAATTATATGACATATGAGGGGGAGTTGAATCTATGAATGAAGATGTAACTTTACATTTGAAGTTTAGTTTTATACTACTAAATGAGTGTTTAATACGTGCATACTCTTTTGAATATTAGTTACTCATAAATATCAATCAAAGGAAACGCAGAGCAGGTATCTAAACAAAATAGTCTCTCCTCTGAAGCAGGTTGTTAAATATCAGACTCATTTGAGCAAAATTCATAACAGTAGAGAGTATAAACAATACAATAGTAGAGAGACACAGAGGGAGGGATCAATTTTACAAGTAGCCACCCTCTGGAGCAGATTGGGTGTCGGACACATTAGATTTGCAAATAATAAGGTAACAAGTTTAACACTTCAAAGAGTCTAGCTCAAGAAATCACAAACACAAATCACGAGTGCATTGATCATTTGAGTGTTAAATATTCGTACTATCAATCAAAGGAAACTCAGAACGAATATCCATACAGAAACAGTCTCTCCTCTGTGGCAGGTTAGAAGGTATCAGACTCATTTAAGCACAGTTCAGAATAAGAATAAGCAATGGAATAGTACTTATCTGCAATATTGAGTTCCTATAGTAGTGTATCTTTTAGAGCTCTAGGGAATAGATAGCTCCAAGGGGCTCAATTTGTTCTGATCCTCACGATGATAGTGACCTAGATAGTAACCTCAAGATGATATCCATCTAGATAGTAAATTCGACCGGAGGACCGGAATGTTAATTCAAGTTGGGATGGTCTTTATGCTGGTGCCGTAGAGGGACAAATATCAAAGTTCCAGTGAATCAGCCGGATCTCTCGTTATAGGTAAGTACGTCTAGTATCAAGAAGGAGAAATTCACAAAGTTCCAGAAAGGCAGTCAGATCTCTCGATTGAGTAAGTCTATCTGGCGTCGAGGAGAAGAAGTCACGGAGTTCCAGGGAACCGGTCGAATTGCTCCTTCAGGTAAACCGTCATTGTCAGCGAATATCAAACACATTCGAAGATTGATTTAGCTGGATATTGTCTAGTGCTATTCTTGGAGAGGGATATGAACCACGATCAGGAGACAGGGCAGATCGCCCCTTCAGGCGAGCCCGCCCTATTCTCCACAACTTGGCCAAGGACTCTCCACACCGAGAAATTGAAACCGCTCCCCAGTACTGGCAGCAAGGAAGAAAGGTTTTAAAATCCTGAAGGCCCGGTAATCTACCCCGACAGGTGAGTCAGCCGTGATTTTCCACAGCATTCAATAAAGTAATCAATAGGATATTGTTCAAAGCTTGATAGCAACAGCAGTGGCTTGTTCCTCGACTTCCAGTTGTGGCGTTTATCTGGAGTTTAGAGGCGTTTATCTGGAACTTAGAGATTTGTCAAGGTGTTGCAAGTATATTGCAGGTGTAAACAGGGAGTCTTGGAGAGATCCGGTTTCCCGTGGTAGGCAAACAATATCTTGGGAGGGTTTTCGGAGAGATCCACATGTTGAAAGGAGCGAGGTGAAGTATCTCTTCAAAAGAGGGCAGCGTACACCTAAGAGGCGAAAGTGAGATTTGCCAGCTCAGTAAGAACCTGCCGCTCGTGATTCTTCTGCGCCGCCTTACCGGGTCTGCCTGGACGATTTTGTTATCAATTAGGATCAGGGATACCGGCATCTGTTAATGGATATATACCCGCATCGCGGGTGGAGGGAAGACCGCCGTGGAGTATTAAGGATTCCCCTTAAGGGGAGATTTATTCCAACGGTAAAATAGTCATACTCGCGTTAGGTTTTTTTTCCCCCGTGGCCACACCAGCAACATGCCCACGTACGATGTCCTACGTCATCACACACGTCCTGGTCTAATAATTTAATTTTTAACACTTTTTAAATCTAGCCAATTTTACAGATTACACAAATTATTCAGTGAATAATGAATTGCTATTATTTTCTTTTTTTTCTTGATGTGTGCAAGCAAGTGCTCACCTCAAAAATGTATTTGCTTACAATTTGATTTCAGTGGATTAAATACCACTACAAAAAAACAAAAGAGGTAAGTTTCCTAATAAACATTTAACTATAAAACTCTTTAGGATGCAATATTGCAAATACTGATTAATACAACGATATACTTGCCTTTAGAGAGATCTCTGCTTCATAGAGAATTGAGAAAGAATTATCTTCATATTGGGAATCTTTTGGAGCATTCAGCAATGTGTGCATTACAATTTATTGCATGCTGCATGTTAATATTACCAGATGATTTTGGTAGATGCTGACCTTGGATTTGTTGTATTTTCCATTTACCTTGAAAGTGACCCCAAATCAATATTTGCTTTAACATTATTTCAATTCTTTGAGCTGCTATTCATTCAGACTCATTCCCATGGACATTATAGATTATTCTAAACAAATTGTGTCTTATAAAGTCATTCTTTCCACTTATGTCTAACTAACTGTCATTAACATCAGTAAAAATGCTAAATGGGGAGAGATCCAATAGCAAATAAATACTAATAGACCTTACTGAAAATTGCATTTCTGTAGGTAATGATAATGATATGTAGTGACTCTATTATTGGCTAGCATGGCATTACAAATTGCACTCTAATATTTTTAATGATACCTTGCCCAATTAATTTTTAATTATGCTGTGTATTTTAAATAATCAAGCATATCTCATTATACTTGCATTTATATTAAAATAATAAAATACAAAATAGTTTTTCAGTAAATGAGCACATACATAGGTAAAATTAAAACAATAAATATTCCAGATTATGGTACATTTTAACATATGTATTGTTAACACTATGCTAGCAGCTGATGCAAACATCAAACCAATTCCATTATGCATTATTGATTTTTCATTTTTTTATAATGCAGAAACATTAAGTACTATAGTATCTCATTTAAAGCATGAATATGATTGTATAGTATGATTGCATAGCTGCTTTTACGTGTTTCCAATTACTATAAGTGGAGTTGAAATCTTGTAAATGATAAATATATACTAGTTATCTGAGGAGGATCCAAAGCATGACTTGAATACAATATTTGCTTGGTGAAATGCAAAAATCCATTAAGTGGAGGAACATTAACATGCTAGTACCTTACTATGTTTTAATTAATTCCCTTTCACTTTAGTCTGCAGTTGACTGTGGGCAAAATTTTATTTTCTGACAATTTAGAAAAAAATCATTTTATTACTGAAAAGAGTAGTAATGATATTAACCATAATTTTTATCAATCTTGAAAAAAAAAATAACTGCAAATCCAGTATGCCATGGCATGTCAACTCCTTTGTACAAGTTTGTGATTTATTCTGTTATTCATATACTAATAATGTATGTTTTAATTATACATCACTATCTGCACTTACTATATCTGTGACCGATTTCCCTATGTTTGATTGTATTTTTATTATGTTATATAATTGTTTTATGATATTTAACTAGACTCATATATTTTGGACAACTAGACACAGATTTTATGGGCATTGTTAAAACATTCAAAAAGAAATGTACACTGGAAGGTTACAGACAAGCCATCTTTAGTGTTCATTGATTCTAGCCACCACTCTGAAAACTCATGAAGTATTACACCTGCAAGATCAATATATCTTGATTATTTTATACTTAGATTTGCTCAGATGCTTGGGATATATTAGTGTGGGTAGAATACTTTGGTGCTCTAGATCCCTTATCAATCATAAGGTTAAATTTAATATTAAGCATTACATTCAACCCTGTGATTTGTTCCGTCTGCTCTTATATGTGACTACACCTTTAAATCTGGACAGGGTCATATGTTATCTCACATAACATTCACTTCTGTTGTCCAAACAAGAAAAATTGACTACTTTCCCTTTGATTTAAAACCTGTGTTGCCCCCCATGATCATCGAAAATGCCTGAGCTGACACCATGTGTACAAGTAAAAAGAAGTGTGTGCAGAATAAAATCAATCAGACAGACTTGAGCAATTTAAAAGGAGTATCGACCACTTATGCCCCCTTTGACCTACTATAGTGCCATCTAATATCAAATGATGGAAAGAAGCATCAGATATCCTTTTAGCTGAATTCAAAAAGCACTTGACAGAATTCAATACAATATAACATTAGAGATAATCATATCAAAAGGAATCTGCAGAAGTATTTAGGTTCAATAATAAAATTTAAGAAATACATTTTGTATCGCTAAAGTTTGAGAAATAAATATATTTATGAAATTAGAGCTGGTCTAAGAAATATTTGTTTTGTAATAAAATGTATAAAATTGTAGAATTGTCAGAAAAGCACAAAAAGCAGTATTATTACCACGGTTCATTGGCTCAATTATTTGTTTAATTTTTGAGGATTTTTTCTAAAATTGTAATGATTTGATAAATTGTGTGAATCAAGTTTGTGTAGGCAAACTGAATTTTATGAACTTATTTTTTTTTTAAACAAATGTGAAAACATATTATGGAGGTTTTACTCTACAATCAGTACCTATTCTTAAGAATATACAACATAACCATAACATGCTTATATTCAAAAAGCCAATGTTCTACAGCAATGAATGACTAAACATAATAATAATAATAATAATAATAATAATAATAGTGTGTGTGTATCAGCATGTTTGTCAGGGAAGATGACAAAACATGCTGAAACACATGAAAATGAGAACACATGTCTGAAAGCTTAAACTAAATTATAGACAACACTTGTATGCAGAGCAATGCTTTTGTGCATACAATTCAAAGTAAATAAGATGTACACAAAGAGAGGTGAACAAAATAGTTGAGCAGCATGTGGTAAATTAAGACCTTAAGCTAGTATATTAAGCACTAATATTCAGTAGGTATATACTGACATGGTGGATAATTTAGGTCAGCAATGTAGCGTCTGTATTTTAAGCCAATTAAGCCAATATTTTAATTTGCATTTTCTTAGTTTCAGAGCTGATTTCAGGAAAGCAAAACACTCAAATTATGCATACCTTGTCTCTTTAGGACTAACAAAAACTTAAAAAAAAAATAGATACACTATTAAGATAAGACTGATCATGTTGTACCATGGTGGTTTCTGAGAATGTGCTTTTTTAATAACTAAAATAAATAATCTCAATTTAATACCCTTATAGCTATGGATGTTTTACCATCTAAGTCGAATACATTGCAATAACATCAATTACTTTTGATATATAGTAGTTTAGGATCAAAAAAGACTTGCGTCAAGTTCAACAATTTTTCTATTCCTTATTAAACGCTGTTGAAACGAAAGAAGACAACCCCTTATTTCAGTAATTTTGAATTCTGCTTTCAAATTGGATTCTGATTTCTAAATATCAATGATCATACTAACCTACATATCTCTCTATATTCTGTTAATTTAAAAAGTACTGAGGCCCCTTTTTAAGGCATCTAATGTATGTGATGGCATTACCTCTTCAGGCAATTTTCACCTCTTTTGTCATTTATGTATTTACATATTTTTTATGCCTTGGCTTTGCTTAGCAAATATTTTTCATTCTCCAATTTAGCTAATTTAATCACCTTTTTACCGGCTTTGTTGGCATCTTTAAATTTTGCAGATGAAAATGAATTAATAAATATGTTTAAATATATATATTAAAAAAGTAATTGTGATCATTGCAATTTCTCCCTCTATAGTAAGTACAATTTAAAATATACATTTCTATAAATATCCACTAGAGGTCTAGGCATGGACTCCACTAGATCTCTGAAGGTGTGCAACGGTATCTGGCACCAAGATGTTAGCAGCAGATCCTTGAATAGCTGTAAGTTGTGAGATGGGGTCTACATTGATTGGACTTGTTTGTGCAACATATCACACAGAGGCTCACATGTGCCAAAGTAATATCCACATGGATGGAAAGCCCAAGGTTTTCCAGCAGAACATTGGCCAAAGCAACACATTGCCTCCGCCATAATATATTTAATTGAAATAGAAATAATGGAAACCACAAACCCCCTAATTGCCTTGATTTTGAAGATTCATTTAATTCTTGTAACATATTACATCAGTGTTGTTTCCCTCTGATTATGGAGCTTTGCAATATCACATGATGTCTGTAGCCATCATAAAAAAAAAGTTAAGCAAAATCAGTGGGTCGCATGACTTTTTTTGCAGTCATACATACCAGATGGGCAATCATGAAACAATCATTCCCTGTCTGGAGTGTGTATATTGACAAACAACTTGCTTATCAGTAAAAATTAACCCCTTAGTGACATGACTTTTTTGGCTTGTCCGACGCTTGGTGACATGGGCTGTTTTAACATTTCTGAGGTGTTTGTGTTTTGCTGTAATTTATTTCTGTCTCATTTAGTGTACCCGCACAAACTATATATCGTTTTTATCGTTATAAGAAGGGCTTTCTTTTGATACCATTATTTTGATAATAGCATATAATTTGATGTAAAAAAAATAATAAAATATGGCAAAAAAATGGAAAAAATAATTTTGTTATGACTTTTATTTGAAAAATCGTATACTCATGTACAAGAGACAACAAAAAAACACTGCTAAAAAGTTTCTAATATATGTCCTGAGTTCATAAATAGCCCATGTTTTAATGTTTTTGTGCTTTTTTATTCATGTTACAGGGCCAGAACTATAAGTGGTGCAAAGCTATTTTAAAATCCTTTCTTTCAAAATTAGCGATAGTGACATTGTAACACTGATTTCTGCACTAAATCCATGA
The DNA here is from genome assembly GCA_036172795.1 of Pelodytes ibericus. Taxonomy (NCBI): domain Eukaryota; kingdom Metazoa; phylum Chordata; class Amphibia; order Anura; family Pelodytidae; genus Pelodytes; species Pelodytes ibericus. Next base: position 115,240,657 of record CM069860.1, read on the forward strand.
ATGACCCCCAACATGTACATATTTTTGAAAACTAGACAACTCAGGGCATTTAACTTGGGGTATTTTGACACATTTCATGTAGCCATTTTACCACCAATCTATGCCAAAGTTTGCAGCAAAAAATCTTTTTTTTTAATTTTTCACATAGATTGCAATTTAGGTAAACATTACCTTAAAATGTGAAGGGGTATTTCCAAATAACACCTCAATATGTGTTCAGCAACATCTCCTGAGTACAGGGATACCACCCATGTATAGGTTGGTTAGGTTATTTGGGGGTTAAAAGGCCACATTTGAGAGGTGCGCTTTTTGGTTTTCCAACTTGGAATTCTGACGTGCAGAAAACCTGCGCCCATGTCCCATTTGGGACATTTTTGAAGCCAGAAAGTGTATTCTACCCCACAAAACCATATATTTTTGAAAACTAGACACCCTAGGGTATTTCAAATGGTAGTATTTTTACACTTTCCATGCACTAATTATACTACCAGCCTATGTCAATGTTATGGATAGTAATTTTTTTTCACATACATTGTACTTCGGGCATGAATTCACAGATCCTATCATGTGTCAGTGCCAAACAACACCCTAATATGTGTTCAGCAACATCTCCTGAGTACAGGGATACCACCCATGTATAGGTTGGTTAGGTTATTTGGGGGTTAAAAGGCCACATTTGAGAGGTGCGCTTTTTGGTTTTCCAACTTGGAATTCTGACGTGCAGAAAACCTGCGCCCATGTCCCATTTGGGACATTTTTGAAGCCAGAAAGTGTATTCTACCCCACAAAACCATATATTTTTGAAAACTAGACACCCTAGGGTATTTCAAATGGTAGTATTTTTACACTTTCCATGCACTAATTATACTACCAGCCTATGTCAATGTTATGGATAGTAATTTTTTTTCACATACATTGTACTTCGGGCATGAATTCACAGATCCTATCATGTGTCAGTGCCAAAAAACACCCTAATATGTGTTCAGCAACATCTCCTGAGTACAGGGATACCACCCATGTATAGGTTGGTTAGGTTATTTGGGGGTTAAAAGGCCACATTTGAGAGGTGCGCTTTTTGGTTTTCCAACTTGGAATTCTGACGTGCAGAAAACCTGCGCCCATGTCCCATTTGGGAAATTTTTGAAGCCAAAAAGTGTATTCTACCCCACAAAACCATATATTTTTGAAAACTAGACACCCTAGGGTATTTCAAATGGTAGTATTTTTACACTTTCCATGCACTAATTATACTACCAGCCTATGTCAATGTTATGGATAGTAATTTTTTTTCACATACATTGTACTTCGGGCATGAATTCACAGATCCTATTATGTGTCAGTGCCAAACAACACCCTAATATGTGTTCAGCAACATCTCCTGAGTACAGGGATACCACCCATGTGTAGGTTAGTTAGATTATTTAGGGGCTAAAAGGCCACCGATACATCGCTAGATGATGTATCAGAAAGCTGAATAGTGTCAAGATTAATTTTGATCTGACCAGGGCGAGTGGTGAGCTTAATTGAGAAATCACCAAACCGCCTTTGCCACTAATTCGCTGTTACTGATCGCTATGCGCTCAGGCAGCTTAAAAAAAAAAATCTCAAATATTTTTACTTTACATGTAATCCCCTAGCGGGTATGTGTAAAAAAAATAAAATAAAAATATGCAGACAGATACAAATTGCTTTGGCGTCAATATCATTGCGTAAGCAGTGATCGACGGCAAATAAGGGGTTAATAACTCTTAGAAGAGCCTTTTTAGTACTGTAATAAATTACAGTACAAAAAAAATGAACCCCTAAAAAATGCACAAACAGCAAAAATGAATGCGCTGATGTGCACGATCACTGCTTATGCAAGATGTGGCAGGGAAGGGGTTAAACGCAGGGAATTGCTTTAATAACATTTTTTTTATTATTTTATTATTTGTGTGTTGTGTATTTATTGTTTTTTTTAACTTTTACTTACTTTTCTTACTTTGATCTGTCTCTCTCCCTCACTAAAAAAAATGTGAGGAGAGGGAGGCAGATCATACCTGGTCAGATCAATATAGAGTTAATATTGATCTGACCAGTCAGTGGGGATGTTCAGGAGAGCATCCCCACTGCCTGTCAGTGTGCCTGGCAGTCACTGATTGCCTCTGTGAAGAGGCAATCGTGTGACAGCCAGAGAGCACAGGAAGCAGGTACTTCCTGCCTCCTGTGCTCTTGCCCTTAGAAGGGCAGCGCCATCTTGGTCACTCAGTGACCAAGATCGTGCATTTTTTTTTTGTGTTTCTGATTGCCTCGACTTGCGAGGCAATCAGAAACACTTTATGAGCATAGGAAGCGAAAGATTCGCTTCCTATGCTCATTTTTTTAATGCACGTGTTTTAAAGGCTCTGTGCCTTTAAAACCGGCATTTCGATCGCTCTCCGGAGCGATCGAAATGCCGACGGGCATTTTTTTTAGTATTGTACGATGCTTCCACACGGAAGCATCGTTACAATGCCCTTAGAGCACTGAAAGCGGAAAAACTCCGCTTTCAGTGCTCGTTTTGACACAGGACGGACTAGGTCCGTCCTGTGTCACTAACGCCTCGGCACACAGGACGGACCTAGTCCGTCCTGTGTCGCCAAGGGGTTAAACAATGATTTGACATTGAAGGCTAGTAGAATTGTTTACATATTGTTCTGGAAAATGTTATTCATTTTTCTGCAACAGGTGAGGTACAAGTCTAAATACCATATTTTTCATTTGACTACAACTGAGATAGTCCAAGCTTTCAAGGCAAGTTTCACTGTTCCTTCCTCAGGCATTAATAATGCTAACACAAATTAATTGAAAATGAATCAATGATAACATAGTAACTAAGCCCTCCCATCCCATATATATATATATATATATATATATATATATATATATATATCAGTGTCCACATAAATACTTTCTCTTTCTTTGATGCTCACTCAGAAGCTAAGTACCATTATATACAGGTTACAATTATTTTTCATTGTTACTCTTCGTCATACTTTACATTTATCCCTTCTCCTCTGGGGTTGTTTGTGTCCCCTTCCCTCCCTCTTATTTGTATCCATTTTTTCCATCCTGTCACAAGTGTCTCTTGTACTTTCTCTAGCTATTCCCTCTTTTCACTCTAATTTCTATCATTCCTTTGTTGTAACCACGCTGTGATTTCCCAGTTTTTCAGCACTTATCTCACTCTTTTCATTCTTATAACTACTCCGACTACTTTTTACCTCTGCCCACTCTCATGTCACTAATATGGGTGCTGATGATGCTGATCACAGAGCTGATGATACCCCTGCTGACCTGGTAAACTCTGAGGAGTTTCAGAAACTCCTAGATAATACCATGGTTTCCCACTATGGGCCTTATGTCCACCACCATAGCCCATTCTATACAACCATAGCCACTATACAAAGCTACGAGGAGTAAACTCTGTGTCGAGTGCCCTAGGCACACTATCCCAGATTCAGTATGTGTTGACACGCCAGGAGGAAGCCTACTAACAGGCGAAACGCGTAGCGTGACCACCAATGTTGCTTTTATACGGACTTTTTATCCTGCTTTTAACTCATTGTATGCTGTTTTACTACTTCACTTAGCGCACCTACCACTCCTATTTTTTGGGTCATTTTGTCTGTCTATTTCACCACGTGTGTACACAGAGAAACACACAGGCTGGTGCTGCTTTGTATAGGATTAAGCGCCAGAATCTACCCCCTTTTATTTTTACAGAATGCTGTAAGGCTATTTTACTAAAAATGTACACAAAGCTCACCAATAGGCTGTGTCCGAGATAGGTCCCTAGCCAAGGGGTTCATTTGTCTCTACCTTCATGGCTTTAGACAAGGCCCAATCTAGCCTCAAGCATGTCTTCACCCCAAAGGTTTTTGGAGGGGCCGGAAGAACCAGAACCTCCAGAGCGTCCTACCAGGACTACAGGTCAACTTAGTCTGCTGGCGTCTTTACCCAATGAGGTCATCTTGGCAAAACAGGGGATCCCGAGGTTCCTACCAGTCTCGTTGCCCCTATGGTAAGTACCCAGTTTACTCACCTTTCTTCCAACCAGGTGTGGGAAGCAGGTCATGGTTCTTGGGAGGCATATATATAAGGGCTGCATGGGATGCATGGGAGGTATATATATAAGGGCTTAGTTACTATGCTGTCATTAGTTCATTTTTTATTCAATCTCTTCTTTGCTGCAGAGTGAAATAAAGAAAGAAATATGTATAATACTCGCCTTCATGTAATAGTTAAATTTGAGAATTACAAAACATATATTATAGCTTTAAAAAAGGCAAGAAAAATACAGGGTATTTAATAATGGTCTCAGATGTAAATCAGCCAATTCTACAGAGACCCTTCAGATAAAATCAGTTCAGTCAGGGCAACCATGATCTCTCCACTATCTGGTTAGGGGGGTTCTAAAACCATTAAACACATTACAGATCCATGAAGGTGTCAATTGTTTGCAGTTTGAAATATGTTCACTGCTGAAATCCAGGGCTTGTAAAAAGATTATTAGCAAGATTATATCAGGAAATAAATTCAGTGACTAAGGCATATAATTTTCCCCTCCCATATTTTTCTCTCCCTCTGGGTGAAAAAGAATATCATTAGTAATAAAAGCTTCACATCCTGGTTACTGTGTTCAGGTTGACAAACATTTTCTCCAACAGGTGTATTTTTTCTGATTTATAGTATGGCTGTGCCAGTTAAACTGTTTGTAATGCTTCACCTATTTCTCCACATACATTGCTTTTGGGCACTTCACACACATAATTATATATATATCATATTGGATGATTTGTATGTAAGGCAGCCATTGATATTGTGGTGCAAATGTGAGTCTGGAATTGGTATTTTATCTGTGCTTTGGATGTGAGCACTGGTCTCCCATCTTTTTTTGTTGAAAGGCAGATATACCGTTTATTTTTTTGTCTGCGCAGGGTCCACTTCACCATCAATTATTTGAGATGCAGAGGCTGCTTCAATAAAAGAACTAAATAGAGAAAACATTCAATGTATAATATAAATAAAACATGTGACAATTAAATACCCTCATTAGAAACAGAAGTTGAACATAATGATACACCCTCTTTTAATTCATTGGTTTTACATTTCAGGACATATTAACAAATATCTGTTCCTTAGCCTATCTTAGAATTAAGTAAATACAACCTCAGATGAACAATAACACATGACATATTACACCGCGTCATGATTTATGTAACAAACAAATAGCCAACATGGAGAAGCCATGTGAGAAAAACTAAATTCGTCTTCTGGTAAGGAAAAGTGAGTTTACTGCTCTTTTAAGTGAGTGAAAAGCAGCTCTAATTCTACTAATGTCTAACTAGAATACAAAACAATGTAAAAAAAAAAAAAAAAGGGAAATGGTGTGCTATCCCACAGCTGACAAACTTGAAGTTACCCTATTAAATGAAATACAATAATAACTGGCATTATAAGAGACAGATAAAAGGTAAAAAAAAAAAAAAAAAAAAAAAAACAGACAATAATGGTGCAGTATGTTAAAACTATTGATTTCTGAGAACTCCAAGTATATCACATTCAATGTAAACCCCTTAGGGTATCTGTAGTACACCACCAATGTAAATTGGCAGGCAAAAGGGTAAAAAGTAGGAAAGATCCATGCAACTTCTGGCATCCACAGTGCAGTAAGCAGTCCTTTGTAAGTGAAAGTGCTGTCCTCCTCCTCCCAACAACGTGTTTCACCTAATCCAAAGGCTTTATCAGGTTTATCTTGATAAAGCCTTTCGAAAGCTTCTATGAGTGTAGTTTTAACATATTCCGCCATTATTTTCTATTTCTATTTAAAAAAAATATATATATATATATGTGTCTCTTCTGATGGTCACTATGCCCTGAGAGAATGATTGTACCTCATTTAATGGGCTACTTTAATTGTGTCATGTGTGGTATAGCACACATTTCACTTTTTTCTAAATACACCTTATGATTAAATAACTTATAGAACCACCTTTAGCAGCAATAACAAAAAAATGAGTAATCATTTTCTGTATTATTTTATCAGTCTCTCACAAATGTTGCTTCAGTTCAAGTAAGCATTTGCTTATGCACAACTCTCCTGTCCAGCCACATCATTTCAGTCAGGTTAAGGTCTGGACTTTGACTGGTCCATTGCAACACTTTCATTCTTTTCTTTTTCAGCCATTCCGTGTGCTTGGGATCATTTTCCTGCTGCATGACCTACATTTGGCCAAGTTTTAGCTGTTGCACAAATTACCTCACATTTGACTGTAGAATACTTTAGTATACAGAGGAGGTTCTCAATTACTGCAAGGTTTTTGAGAGTTGTTGTGACGTGTTTGTGCTGATATGCTATGTTTCTTTTTTGCCAAACTTGGCTCTGTGCATTATGGCCAAACATCTCCACTTTTGTGTCTCTGTCCAAAGGACATTGTTCAAGAAGTCTTGTTTTTTGTTCAGATGCACATTTCAAACCTACGCCATGCTGCCATGTTCTTTTTAGAAATAAGAGGCTTTCTCCTGTCAACCATTCCAAACAAACATACTTTAACATGCTAAATGAGGCTTGTAGTTTCAGAGATCTAACTGATGGGTTTTCTGCAACTTCCATGAGCATTGTGAATTAGGGTGAATCTACTGGGATATCAGATCGCCAATGGTATTCAACGTTTTCCACTTTTGAATAATCTAATTGTAGAATCATGATCTTTAAATTGTTTGGTAATGGCTGTGTAACCCTTTACAGTTTGATGGGCATCAACAAAGGCTTTCTAAGATCATTTCCTGATATATTTCCTCATTGGCATTGTGTTAACACACACTTGACTGCTCCAGCAAACTGCTAAAACTTTGGCTTTTATAGAGGTGGTCGCACTTGCCAATGATCAATTAATCAAGGGCATTTTATTAGCAGCACCTGCCTGCCACTTAACCTTTTAACTCTTATGGAAGCAGTAAGCTTGTACTTACTTTTTCACACATTAGGTTTTTTTTTCATGACGGTGTAAAATGTTATGTGTTGTTGTCAGGGCCGGTGCAAGGATTTTCGTCTACACAGGCGAAGGTGCATTTTGGTGCCCCCCTGCTCTGATCCGCCACGCCTCCCACACCATTAAGCCTCCTTACATTATATATATATATATATATATATATATATATATATATATATATATATATATATTATGAATAATGTATAGTGTAGAAAATCAATACATCTAAATATTCAACTCGCATGCTCTAAATGTGTCACACATTGAAACCCTTAAACACAAAGACACCCTTGCAGTAACACACACACAGACACCCTTACCACTTACACATACACAGTTACACCAATTCACACATAACCTGAGACACACTATTTTGCCACTCAATATGCCAGTATTTAGCCCAGGGGTCCTAAAACTTTTTAAACAGGGGGCCAGTTCACTGTCCCTCAGACCGTTGGAAGGCCGGACTATAGTAAAAACAAAAACTATGAACAAATTCCTATGCACACTGCATATATCTTATTTTGAAGTGAAGAAACAAAATGGGAACAAATACAATATTTAAAATGAAGTAAAGTTAAATCAACAAACTTACCAGTATTTCAATGGGAATATTATGCCAGTCAGAGCCCAGTAATATTATGCCAGTCGATTGCCCAGGAACATTATGCCAGTCAGAGCCCAGTAATATTATGCCAGTCAGAGCCCAGGAATATTATGCCATTCAGATGCCCAGGAATATTATGCCATTCAGATGCCCAGGAATATTATGCCAGTCAGATGCCCAGGAACATTATGCCAGTCAGAGCACAGTAATATTATGCCAGTCAGAGCCCAGGAATAGTGTGCCAGTCAGATGCCCAGGAATATTATGCCAGTCAGAGCCCAGTAATATTATGCCAGTCAGATGCCCAGGAATATTATGCCAGTCAGAGCCCAGTAATATTGTGCCAGTCAGATGCCCAGGAACATTATTCCAGTCAGAGCCCAGTAATATTATGCCAGTCAGAGCCCAGGAATATTATGCCATTAAGATGCCCAGGAATATTATGCCAGTCTGATGCCTAGGAAAATTATGCCAGTCAGATGCCCAGGAATATTATGCCAGTCTGATGCCTAGGAAAATTATGCCAGTCAGAGCCCAGGAATATTATGCCAGTCAGAGACCAGGAATATTATGCCAGTCAGAGCCAGGTAATATTATGCCAGTCAGATGCCCAGGAATATTATGCCAGTCAGATGCCCAGGAATATTATGCCACTCGGAGCCCAGTAATATTGTGCCAGTCAGATGCCCAGGAATATTGTACCAGTCAGATGCTCATTATACCTCCCTCCTCCCCCCTTCCCCAGACCCCAGTACTTACCTCCATGCTGCTGTTCATGTCCGTGGCTGAGAGGGAAGCGTTGTGAGCTCCCCTCAGGCCGTGCGCATTCAATAAAGTGTGTTGAAAAAAAAAGTTTCAACACACTTTATTGAATGCGCACGGCCTGAGGGGAGCGCACAGCGCTTCCCTCTCAGCCACGGACATGAACAGCGGCATGGAGGTAAGAAAACGGGCCTGGGGGAGCGGGCGATATTCCCGCCCCCCCATTGCACCACGGTAGCGCCGGCCCTGGTTGTTGTTCATATAAGGTTGTATATAGTTTTATAGACCTGTTATTATGTCCTGATAAAAAATAATATAGTTCAAACAGGTTGTACTTTCCTTTTCCCATGTTGTATGTGCTACAAATGATTAGATGTATCACAATTAAATAAAGTTTTATTTTAACCAATTATTACATTTTGCTGGTTAAATAGGAAAACCACTTTAAATGAGTGGACCACAAAAACATCCATAGTAAAGAAAGAAACATACTTAGATTACCAAATATATTGCAAATAGAATTCAGAAGATTTTTACATATATTCAGTACCTATGTAAAATAACATATATGACTCCAAAGTGTATTAATTAAAGGTTAAAACTAAGTAAACACATTTTGCTTAACTGGATAATAGTAATGAAGTATACAAGAAAATAGCATTGGTGAGAAATGCATAATAAACTCTGCTTGTGTAATGTCAGGTCAAGTCAGGTGCTTATATAGTAACCATTGCACAAGGGACAGAAATCACCTACCCATGTGCAATTAAAAAAACATATGTATGGTAATTGTGTTGTGGTAGAAATCAAACATTCCTACTTTTCCTCCTTATTCATAGGTGGAAATATATAATGACTTTGAAAGATCATCTATATTTATTTCAAGGTGGAAAACAATGACATATAGTTGTTTTGCACTTAATGTATTGTGACATAGTCAATTAGAGAGTTCTGTCAGACACTCTGCAGTTGTTTGGCCTGGCAGTCTTATTCAGTGATCTTACTTTAGCTTTCTATACTAATCTGAGAAAGAAGATAAGGGTCCCTCCCATGACTTGTAATAGTCGAAATGACACCTCTGCCAGATGCCTTGACAACTGAACTCCTGGTAACCTATATAAGGAACTCGACTGAGATACAGGAAACCTTGAATGGACAGCAAACACATGTGATTAAATTATAGGCCAACAACATCATTTTAACCATATCCTCACCATGTCTATTTCTGCTCTGCTAGATGGTGTAGAAAAATTAATCTCTTTATCAAATTATATATTGAATTCTCAGATCAAATTATATACATATATATGTATAGCTATGGTCTTTATATATATATATATATATATATATATATATATATATATATATAATGCTCAGACCATAGATTTATATTTAACATATCTATATCCACAGTTCGAAAATCATTTCCTCAAAGTTTAAAATAATTATCTCTTGCAAATCTCATCCAAATCATGACAGATCTTGATCTCCTGCCGTCAGATCTAAGTTCTCCAACCCCTTCCGAAATATCCATAAAAAATGAAAATGCGTGAGAGGCATCTGATCACAACAAGGAAGTCCCATCAGCCGTCCAGACTGCCAAAAACTGGCAGACATCGAGATAGGACAGACAAGATAGGACAAACAACATACCCTGGGATGTTATGTAAAATTATACATGTGTCTTTACCATGAGCATATGAAAACATACTCATACTCATCTGAAAACAAGACATCCTTTGCCAACAAACCCCCTGGGATGGCTTTGTACACACTAATTTTCGAACCCGAAAAAAAACCCCTAAAGAATGCCAAGGAAAAGGCTGTTTTGAATAATAACTTCAAAATGATTCACACAAACCAATGTGCCTAGCAAGTCCCATAACACCAAAACTACCAATAGGTGACTCTAATCTTGAACCATCTGACAACCTTTCCAGAACTTTAAACTCTGGCTTACAAGGAAATGCTGACTTTATCTTCTTTAGACTAGAAGAGGATACCTTGCTTGGTGCCAAATGAAAAATTAACCACATCAGAACATCAAGATGCTGACCTCACTCACATCTGACCATGCCCAAGCCACTAAGGTGTCCCAAGCCACCCAAACGCTAGTATCGCTAGTATCCGTTGTGATACCAGGGACAACTGCACACATCATGAATACAGTCATTTACAATTTTCTAGATCACTTCCAGACAAGGGATGACCAACCAAATCCCCAACCTGAGTCCCCTTCCTGAAGCGATCCCACTGTAAGAGAGAGAAAGCTAGAGATAGAGAGCACGAGAATAAGCAATAATATAAATATGGCCAGGAACATGATTTTCCCTGAAAGAAATGTTCAATTCCATACACAATAAAACAAAATGATGTCAATATCATCACTGACCAAGCTGCCATTAGGGTTGGACAGATGGTGTATTAGCCTTTATTTACTAAACTCATATTTTGGGACTACTCCTAATGGTGAGACTCCTTTTACCAGTACTTTTGGGAAGGAGCTCTCCATATGCCTCAGCGGTGTGGTGCTGGAAGAGTACGCTGTGCATGTGCACACTTTAGAATCTGATGAATGCAAGGTGCTGGCTCCATTCTAGGGAGTACCGGAAGAGTGGGTAGCTGGGAGGTGTTCCAAAAGGATCACTGGCCACAATGGAAAAGTAGGTAGAAGGCTCAGTCCCCAATGCTTTAACAAGTTTTATTTTACTGTACAGCCCAGTGAACACAGTCTATTAACTTTAGAGATTCCTGGCTTATTAATAAACAGCAGAAAAGAAAACAAAAGCCTCTTCACATATAGAAGGGTATGCAACTCACAGCATCTCCTATCAACCAGGAAATTTCCTTCCATGCTGGACTCCTGTTACAAAAATGCAGCTGCTGCCACTGTACTGCAAACAGAATTTTAGACCAGCCTCCTTGCCTTTGTTTGGATGTTTTAACCCCTTGGTGCCTTGTTTGAAGGAACGCCCCCATCACTGAGGCCTACAGAATAAAATAAATATATAGCATTATTATTTTTTTCCTTTTTAAAAAATATTTTGAAACCAAAATGGAATTCTAGAGAAATGGTCATCTTGTAAATAAGCATATTATTACAATATGACTTATCAAAGGGGCTGCCATCGGTGCTCAATTTTTTTTATTTGGGGAAAGTATAAACATCGATTGAATGTACAGTTAATAAAAAAGATGAAAAATAAATTAAATGAAACCATTATACAGTTTTAATTGCTAGGCACATAGATTTTTTCAATGTAAAAATTGAATTTCAGTTATATGGATGTTGTCTTTCTTTATAATTGAATAATTAGAAACCTGCAAGTAATGCCACATTGAATAATGAGTTTGGTCACGTAAAATGAATAAACAGTGGCCCATAAATTAATTGCTAAATACACAAGGACATTAATCAAAAAATTCCAGTAGCAGCTCAAATGTCAAAGCAAAAACAATTCAACTGCATATATTTTATTTTTCTTTGGAAAACAAAACTGATTATTCGACTAGCATTTAATCATTTGTATTGTTTTATTTCTGATTCACTTCATAAGGAGGTTGATTTAACATTCTTGTTTATTTATGGCTATCTATGCTATAACATTCTCTAATGAAGCTTAAGACCAATACCTATTAATGCCTTTTTTAATGCATTCTTCTTAAACAATAGAGATTAGACATGTGCAAAACTAAAATTTTCTATTCGTTTTTGTCCATTCGGACGAAAATTTTATTTATTTAGTCTAAAACGAATTTCGTTCCTTACTGCATTCGTTTCAGACGAAATTCGTTCATTATTTTCGTTTCGTTAATTTTTATTAGTTCGTTTTATAGAATACATGTAATACTATTGGCTAGACATGTGCATTCGTTTTCGGACGAATGCATTTTCGTCACGAAAATAGCATTTTCGTCCATTCGTCCGAAAAACGAAGAACGAAAATGCTAAGCTAACGAAAGCCGAATGAACGAATGGTTAATAAACGAAAATCATTCGTCCATTCGTAGTAATATTGCATTCTATAAGCCGAAATAGAGTCGGTTTCTAGACTACAATAGCATTTCACTACACGGAGACAAAGTCTCCATTCATAAATTTATGAATGGAGACTCTGTCTCCGTGTAGTGAAATGCCGACAGCCTATAAACCGAACGTTCGGTTTATAGGCTGTCGGCTTATGTAATACATGTATTCCTATTGCTATTCTATAAACATTCGGTTAATATGATGGTTAATATCTTTGGAGGTTTATGCATCATCTTTTAAATTCTGTGACTGAAACAATAACATCTGAATAATTTACAATGACCATGGTTCTTTATCTGCCCTTCAGGTGTACTAATTGTAATTGTTTATGTATTTCCCATGGTTTCAAATTTATTGACTTGGTTTAATACTAATTTCTTCATTGACATTTTTCATACGAGCGAATTGTGTTTCTTAAAAATGTTCTAGTGCCATTGAGTTATTATGTAACATTATAATTATATGTTTATAGCTATGCATAGAAAACTAGAATATATTGCCAGTTTGGATAGACTAATGATGATAATAAAAATAACACTTATTATAGTACTAATAACAAAAGCAATAATTTCCATAACAAATCACCACTCATAAAATCTGTTAAAACATGTAAGAGTTTAACAGGAACATCAAAGTACAAAGGTATATCATTCAACTTTGAAACACAGATGGGTCTAGTCACTAAAATTCAAATTTGGCACCCGAGTCTAGATTAGACTCAAAAATAGCTTTGCCAAATTTGACTCAGTCTCATAATGAAAGTCAAACTCCAAAATTGACCTCCTCGAGCTATTCTCGGATTCAGTGAATAGACCCAAGAAATTCAGTTTATTCAGTAAATTTATAACCACCAAAATTACAGTTGACATATTGAAAATACATGAGAGAATCAATTGTACCACTCATGGCACTGAATGCCTGATCATCACAGTCTTATGCTGTGATTAGTGCACATAGTTGAAATGCCTTAGCCAAAGTCAAATTTTAGAGACTGATTTTAATAGACCCAAGAGATAACTCAGTCTGTTCTCTAGATTCTGTTCTATCTTTATGGTCACAGGTTCAATTCCTGGCATGGTCAACTTAACCCTTAATACTTCAACTTAAATAAAATAAGTACCATTAAATTGATCAAAAGTAACATTCCCAGGATGTACATGACAATTTGGATTGTTCCTGGTTAAACAAATTGTTATTATTATCTATGTTTTAATCATGTTCTTTTCTAAATCACCACATGTTCTATTTTTTTGGGAAAATTCAAGATTGGGCTCTATTCAATAAACATGTTTTTTATTTCACCATTTATTTATCTCTTGGCAAAAATAGCAAGTATGTGACAAAGGTCTAAGGGGACATGTACTTAAATAAAATAAATATATGCCAGGTGCAAAACTATGTTTTCTCTTTGCTCCTTTTAAAGCGTACAAATCATTTAACTCTTGGGGGTTTATTAATACAGCTCTGCTTTTTAGAGTGAAAATGTGATCCCCTGTATTTCTGAGGGATTAGGAGCATGTAGTTTATCCAAATGGCCCTTGGATTTGGGCCATTCAGTTATTACCAAATTGGCTTATAAATTGACCATTATGGCTCTTCTGGGGCCAACATTTTGGCAACCGAACCCATCCAAAGTTCTGCCGACCGAGATGGTAACCTAAAATTCTCCTATAGAAATCTATGGGAGGATTTCAGCTAGTTCCCGAAATAGCATAAATCCTCCCATTAAAGTAAATAGCCAAAATTATCCTGTATTACCACAAACTGCTCCCAAAGTAAATATAAAAAATAAACCCTATTAAAATAAAAAAATATTTGAAAAACCATTTAAAAATAAAATGATATATATTACAATGATCATAATAAAATTAACAATGCCATAAACTCATAATAGATACAATTAAGTCATAATAATATAAGACATATAAATACATATTTTCAACATATACATATATACATATATAAAATCATAATACCATATAAATACAACAACATAAAGTAATACATAAACAAATAAATATGCATATCACATATAATACGTAATACAAGTATATATACTTTAACAATATATTGCATACACCACTTACACCAATAAAAGTTAGGGAAAGGCCACGTATCTATGTGCACACTCTGGCATCATTTTCTTATAGAGCATAAGAATTATTTTACAAAACAAAAAAATGTTGCATTTTTTTTAGCAAGGGCAGAAATATTCATAGGGTTTACTGACTAAAATTTGAGATTGGACTCACTAGAACAAACTCGCAAAATGATATCATCTAACGATGTTTGCGAGATGTGGCAAGATCGGAGGTTAAGTTTCACTTAGAAAAAAAAACAGATAGTTGCCATTTGCCTCATATTATAGCTTATGGAAGGCTAATTGAAGGCCAATATATAAACAATTGAAACTAGAGGTTTTTTTTTCAAAGTCAAACTCGACTTTGAGGTCAAATTTGACTTTAAAAAAAATACCCTTGTTAAAAATTGGTGAAGCGGTCTCCCCAAATGCCTGGAAGAAAATAAGCAGGTTCCCAGCCCCCAAATAGAATACCAGCTTTGGGGGCCTGCTATATGGCTCCCAGCCCCGTTAAAAATATTTTACCCCCACAGCGATGAGGAGGCTTCTGATGGAATCAGCCAATCAATGCCTCTTAGTATAATTTGAAAGCCCAGCCCTCCCGGCTTGAGTTTTCATTCTGGTTTGCTCACCACAAAGAGCCAACCATTAAAGTTTTTTTTTTTTTTTTTGTGTGCAGGAATTTGTTTTTCATTAGGTGGATAATTTTTATTCTTATTTTTAGGTGGCCCCTTTCCCTGGGCAATAAGATGAGGATCTAGGGTATCACTGATTGGTGCTGGATCCTGGATGCAAGTAATATTTTATTTAACATGGCCATCTTTGTGTGCCAAGGGATGGGCAGTGATTTCATTGTCCATCCTCATGGCACTCAAAGGGTGTGTTTTTTTTTTACAGGTTTGGGTGGCAACGTCACCCCTACCTGGTCAAGGTAGAGGTGTGGGGTAGGTAAGGTTATTTTGTTTCAATAATTATTTATTGTCTGGTATTAGGGGCAGGTGGGGATATTAATTATTATGTGGCCTTGGGCAAGCCCCCAGGTATTATACATTTTTTGAGGTTACTGTTTATGAGTGTATGGGGACATGATAAGTTTAATGGGGCTGGGAGCCTTATGGAAGGTATCATATTGGTCCAGCCTTGGCCCACCATATTGATGATTCTAGGTGCCAGGAGCATTAGCAGCTCCCAGCACTTTTTAAATTATGATGCGGGGTAGGGCTACATGCACTAGCCCCCCATATTATAGAACGTATGTGCCGGGAGATTAGGCAGCACTGGTCACCTTTTTAATGAGGGAGAAGAGCTGTGCAATATATGTTATTGATCCTGTGGGCTATTTGGGGTATCCTCTGGAATCATTTTTAACCCCTTAGTGACATGACTTTTTTGGCTTGTCCGACGCTTGGTGACATGGGCTGTTTTAACATTTCTGAGCAGTTTGTGTTTTGATGTAATTTATTTCTGTCTCATTTAGTGTACCCGCACAAACTATATATCGTTTTTATCGTCATAAGAAGGGCTTTCTTTTGATACCATTATTTTGATAATAGCATATAATTTGATGTAAAAAAAATAATAAAATATGGCAAAAAAATTGAAAAAATTATTTTTTTATGACTTTTATTTGAAAAATCGCATACTCATGTACAAGAGACAACAAAAAAACACTGCTAAAAAGTTTCTAATATATGTCCTGAGTTCAGAAATAGCCCATGTTTTTATGTTTTTGTGCTTTTTTATTCATGTTACAGGGCCAGAACTATAAGTGGTGCAAAGCTATTTTAAAATCCCTTCTTTCAAAATTAGCGATAGTGACATTGTAACACTGATTTCTGTACTAAATCCATGAATGACCCCCAACATGTACATATTTTTGAAAACTAGACAACTCAGGGCATTTAACTTGGGGTATTTTGACACATTTCATGTAGCCATTTTACCACCAATCTATGCCAAAGTTTGCAGCAAAATATCTTTGTTTTTAATTTTTCACATATATTGCAATTTAGGTAAACATTACCTTAAAATGTGAAGGGGTATTTCCAAATAACACCTCAATATGTGTTCAGCAACATCTCCTGAGTACAGGGATACCACCCATGCATAGGTTTGTTGGTTTGTTTTGGGGCTAAAAGGCCACATTTAGGGGGTGCGCATTTTGGTTTTCCAACTTGGAATTCTGACATGCAGAAAACTTGTGCCCATGTCCCATTTGGGACATTTTTGAAGCCAGAAAGTGTATTCTACCCCACAAAACCATATATTTTTTTAAACTAGACACCTTAGGGTATTTCAAATGGTAGTATTTTAACACTTTCCATGCACTAATTATACTACCAGCCTATGTCAATGTTTTGGGTAGTAATTTTTTTTCACATACATTGTACTTTGGGCATGAATTCACAGATCCTGTTATATGTCAGTGCCAAACAACACCTCAATATGTGTTCAGCAACATCTCCTGAGTACAGGGATACCACCCATGTATAGGTTGGTTAGGTTATTTGGGGGTCAAAAGGCCACATTTGAGAGGTGCGCTTTTTGGTTTTCCAACTTGGAATTCTGACGTGCAGAAAACCTGCGCCCATGTCCCATTTGGGACATTTTTGAAGCCAAAAAGTGTATTCTATCCCACAAAACCATATATTTTTGAAAACTAGACACCCTAGGGTATTTCAAATGGTAGTATTTTAACACTTTCCATGCACTAATTATACTACCAGCCTATGTCAATGTTATGGATAGTAATTTTTTTTCACATACATAGTACTTTGGGCATGAATTCACAGATCCTGTTATATGTCAGTGCCAAACAACACCTCAATATGTGTTCAGCAACATCTCCTGAGTACAGGGATACCACCCAAGTATAGGTTGGTTAGGTTATTTGGGGGTTAAAAGGCCACATTTGAGAGGTGCGCTTTTTGGTTTTCCAACTTGGAATTCTGACGTGCAGAAAACCTGCGCCCATGTCCCATTTGGGACATTTTTGAAGCCAAAAAGTGTATTCTACCCCACAAAACCATATATTTTTGAAAACTAGACACCCTAGGGTATTTCAAATGGTAGTATTTTAACACTTTTCATGCACTAATTCTACCACCAGCCTATGTCAATGTTATGGATAGTAATTTGTTTTTCACATTCATTGTACATCGGACATGAATTCACAGATCCTATTATGTGTCAGTGCCAAACAACACCTTAATATGTGTTCAGCAACTTCTCCTGAGTACAGGGATACCACCCATGTGTAGGTTAGTTAGATTATTTGGGGGCTAAAAGGCCACGTTTAGGAGGGGGTGCATTTCCAACTTGGAATTTTGACATGTAGTCAGCCTGAGCCCATGTTCCATTTGGGACACTTTTGAAGCCTGTCAAAGTATTTTACCCCATAAAACCATATATTTTGGAAAACTAGACATCCTAGGGTATTTAAAATTGTGGTATTTTAACACTTTCCAAGTGCTAATTCTACCACCAACCTATGTCAAAGGGATGGGATGTCATTTTTTCCCCACACACATTGTAGTTCAGGCAGGAATTTTCAGATTCTGGTATTTGCCACTGCCAACCAACACCTCAATATGTGTTCAGCAACATCTCCTGAGTACAGGGATACACCCCATGCATAGGTTTGTTGGTTTGTATTGGGTCTAAAATTCCACATTTAGAGGGTGCGCAATTCCAAACTGGAATTTTGACATGTAGTCAGCATGCGCCCATGTTCCATTTGGAACATTTTTGAAGCCGTCCAATGAATTTTACCCCATCAAACCATATATTTTTGGAAAATAGACATCCTAAGGTATTTCAAATGGTGGTATTTTAATACTGTATAGGTACTAATTCTACCACCAGCCTTTGTAAAAGTTTGTGGTAGTACTTTTTTGGGAGTTTTTTTTCCACATGCATTGTACTGCATGCAAGGCATGAATTCACAGATTCTGGTATATGTCACTGCCAAACAACAACCCAATATGTGTTCAGCAACATCTCCCGAGTACAGGGATAGCACCCATGCATAGGTTTGTTGGTTTGTTTTTGGCTAGAAGGCAACATTTGTGAGATGCGCATCTCAAAATTCCAACTTGGAATTTTGACATGTAGTCAACCTGCGTCCGTGTCCTTTATGGGATATATCTTTGAAGCCAGCCAATGAAATTTACCCCCACCATACCATATATTTTTTTATCGGTAGACCCCCATCACTACTTGTGGCAAGGGCTCAGCAGCCACCGATACATCGCTAGATGATGTATCAGAAAGCTGTATAGGGTCAAAATCGAACCCTGAGTCCGCGGCCTCAGAATCAGTGCGTAAGCAGTGATCTCGAGCAAAGAAGGGGTTAATAGCTCTTAGAAGAGCCTATCTAGTACTGTAATACATTACAGTACAAAGAAATTAATCCATAAAACAGTGCAGACAGCAAAACATACTGTTGCTGTGCAAGATTACTGCTTACACAGTGATGAATGGCAGGGAAGGGGTTAATACACAGTGAAAGACTTTCATAAAACCTGCCAATTTTATAAAGTGTTATTTTATATCACTAATACTGATCTGTCTCTTTCCGTCACAAAAATGTAAGTGAGGAGAGGGAGGCAGATCAATATTTGTGAATATTGATCCGATTAATTTTGATCTGACCAGGGCGAATGGTGAGCTTAATTGAGAAATCACCAAACCGCCTTTGCCACTAATTCGCTGTTACTGATCGCTATGCGCTCAGGCAGCTTAAAAAAAAAAATCTCAAATATTTTTACTTTACATGTAATCCCCTAGCGGGTATGTGTAAAAAAAAAAAAAAAAAATATATGCAGACAGATAAAAATTGCTTTGGCGTCAATATCATTGCGTAAGCAGTGATCGACGGCAAATAAGGGGTTAATAACTCTTAGAAGAGCCTTTTTAGTACTGTAATAAATTACAGTACAAAAAAAATGAACCCCTAAAAAATGCACAAACAGCAAAAATAAATGCGCTGATGTGCACGATCACTGCTTATGCAAGATCAGTGGCAGGGAAGGGGTTAAACACAGGGAATTGCTTTAATAAAAAATGTTTTATTGTTTTATTATTTGAATAAAAATTCGCTTCCTATGCTCATTTTTTAAATGCCCGCGTTTTAAAGGCACTGTGCCTTTAAAACCGGCATTTCGATCGCTCTCCGGAGCGATCGAAATCCCGACGGGCATTTTTTTTAGCATTGTACGATGCTTCCACACGGAAGCATCGTTACAATGCCCTTAGAGCACTGAAAGCGGAAAAACTACGCTTTCAGTGCTCGTTTTGACACAGGACGGACTAGGTCCGTCCTGTGTCACTAACGCCTCGGCACACAGGACGTACCTAGTCCGTCCTCTGTCGCCAAGGGGTTAACAAGAGGCGATTATTATTATTTTTTATTCATTCGTATACTTTTTAATGCAACTCACCTCCTGCAAAGGAGGTTGCGGGAGAGGAGTTGGATGCACCAGGGATTTTTGGGGCGACAGTGAGATCGAGTTTAAGTGAATGGTGCAAAAAGGTTGACGTGGGAGGTCGACTTTTAAAGTGAAAGTCGACCTCCCAAGCCGACTTTCTCACACCATACTCGACTTTTAGTAAATAGACCCCATAAAATGTTAGCACAACCTGAATTACAGAAAATAAATAAAGATAAATGGTAGATGTACAAAACCAGAAATATAATCACACACTTTTATGCAAAATGTTTTTTTTTTCACTGTGCTGGCTAAGTACCCAACTCCCTAAATGAGGCAGAGTCACAATGAGCAGTAACATTCAATTTGTTTCCATGGCATTTGCTCCAATTCTTGTACTTTAATTGAAAATTGTATTTATAAATAACCAACTTCACAGATGGTTGTCAACATAACTGACTAATGTTAAAAAATTAAATAATTGATGTTACATGCAATTAATTGATCATGTTCCCCAATTTCTAAGAATTCTAGCTTATAAACAAATAAGTGAGCTTTAGAAATAATGAGCTTTAACTCTTAGTGCCAATGACTCCTTATATTTCTTGTACTGAGATGCTATGGACCCTATTAGTGGTTATAATTCATATAAGCTGAAATAGCCCTGGGTGAAGCCAGAGGCTGAAGATATTTAATTTAGCCCAATACATTATAGCTGAACTTTTGCACAATTAGTATCAGTACAGAAAATCCAAGATATCCATAAACATTTAGAGCAATATTTTCAATTCTGAATTACATTTTTATCCATGTTTTACTAGCAACTAATTATGAATGTGTGTGTTAAATATGATCCAAGTCTAAAAAGGTACTGGTAGAAAATGGGTTTGGATAAAAAAAAATCAATTTAAATGTTGTTGCTTTAAGCTAAAGTATTGGATGTCAGTGTTACTAACCACTTTAAAGGATACAGGTTATCCTTTGAATTCCATCTCTATGTAGCCTTGGGATTACCCTGAGGCTGAAACCAGGTATGGACATTTAAAATTAGATACAGTATGAGAAGTGTGAAAAAAAACTAGTGTCAAATTGTATGGCCATTATTTTATTAAGCTGATGTAACAGAAAGGATCAATTTTACCAATAACTAGTTATTCAATAAATGATATGACTTTTTTTTAAGTAACATAAATTATGACTCTTCAACGTACATACATTTACACTGATACAATATAGCTATTTGTATGGGACAGTTCATTGTATCTTTTATCAAATTCACTGTTCAGAATGTCCTACTCTAGACTGTGGCCAATATAAGCAAAGCACAGATAGAAGTGCCATCACACTTCAGCTGAAATTAGCAGAAGAAAGAAGAACTACATGATACTTCTGCCACAACGGATTCTTACTTCCATATCACCCAGTTTGCTCTCCACTCTTCTGGGGATACATATGATTCTGCTAAGATAGTCTGGGCTACTGCTGTAGAATATGAAATTCCTCATAAAGAAATAAACACTAGTTCATTATATGTGTGTATGTAAATAGAAGTCATTAGTGTATTGCATTTCAAAAAAGAAAATTCTATCCGGAATTTTAAAATTAAAATGTAATGGTTACCCATGGAATATCTGAAGTCCATGTTATTTTCAAATATTTTAATCTCGTTATAATCTAAGTTTGTCATGTGCCAGGTAAACATCTTATGCCATAACACTAAGACCACCTGCCTAATATTGTGAAGGTCCCCTTTTGATGCAAAAACAGCCCTGACCCATCAAGGCATGGACTCCACTAGACCTCTGAAGCTATGTTGTGGCATCTGGCACCAAGACGTTAAAAGCAGATCCTTTTAGTTATGTGAGTTGTGAGGTGTGACCTCCATGTATTGGACTTGTTTTTCCAGCACAGGCCACAAATGCTTGATTGGATTGAGATCTGTGGATTTGGCTAAGTCAACACCTTGAACACTGTGTCCCTCAAACCATTCTTGAACAATACTGCTTTGTGGCAGGGCACATTATCTTGCTTAAAGAGTTCAAGGGATGCCCTGGGCCATTGATTTAAGCTGGTTGGGGTCCATGTGTCAGACTCCCAGCCATGGTATTAATAACAGGGGTGACTGGGAGCTGATAAGCTCTCAGCACTTCTAATAATATTGGGGGCAGGCCACTTGCCAGAGCCCCCCATATGTGTTGGGTGCCTTTTTTTGCATTGGGGTTATTTTTATTTCCTTTTTCAGTCAAATAAGTCAAATTCAACCTCTGATTTTGGAGGTTGAGTTTGATTTATTCATATAATTTTATGAATGGAGACTCTGTCTCCGTGTTGTAAAATGCCGACAGCCTATAAACCGAACGTTCGGTTTATAGGCTGTCGGCTTATGGAATACATGTATTCCTATTGCTATTCTATAAACCGAACGTTCGGTTTATAGAATAGTCATAGGATTACATGTATTACATAAGCCGAAAGTCTATAAACCGAAAGTCGTTCGGTTTATAGGCTGTCGGCATTTAACTATACAGAGACAGAGTCTCCATTCATAAAATTATGAATGGAGACTTTGTCTCCGTGTAGTAAAATGCCGAAAGCCTATAAACCGAACGATCGGTTTATATACTTTCGGCTTATGTAATACATGTAATCCTATGGCTGTTCTATAAACCGAACGTTCGGTTTATAGAATAGCAATAGGAATACATGTATTCCATAAGCCGACAGCCTATAAATCGAACGTTCGGTTTATAGGCTGTGGGCATTTTACTACACGGAGACAAAGTCTCCATTCATATGAATGGAGACTCTGTCTCCGTATAGTTAAATGCCCACAGCCTATAAACCGAACGTTCGGTTTATAGGCTGTCGGCTTTTAACTATACGTTTGTCTCCATTCATAATTTTATGAATGGAGACTCTGTCTCCGTATAGTTAAATGCTATTGTATTCTATAAACCGACTCTATTTCGGCTTATAGAATGCAATAGTACTACGAATGGACGAATGAACGAATGATTTTCGTTTATTAACCATTCGTTCATTCGGCTTTCGTTAGCTTAGCATTTTCGTTCTTCGTTTTTCGGGCGAATGGACGAAAATGCAATTTTCGGACGAAAATGCATTCGTCCGAAAACGAATGCACATGTCTAGTATATATTCACATGTAAATTGCTTTTTTAATAAAAAAATTATGAAATAAAAAAATTCTTGTTTTTATTTCCTTTTATGTGACAATGCTGCCTCTCTCTTTCCCTTGCCCCCAGATTTGTCGCTCTCCCCCCCTTAGTGTTGTCTCTCTCTCACCCTCCCTTTGGCTCCCCCCTCGCTCCCCTTGTGTCTGTCTCTTCCCCCCTTCCCTCCCCCTGTTTCTCTCAGCCCCCCTCCCCTTGTTTCTGTCTCTTCCCCCCTCCCTCCCCTTGTTTCTCTCCCCCCCCCTCGTTACTCTGCCCCCCCCATGTTATTCTGTCCCCCTCTCACCTGTTTCTTGCTCCCTGGTGGCTAGTGGGGGCAGCCGGGGGATGTATGCACTATACATAATAGATGGAAGTGTCGGGCAGCATGGAGGTTGTCTGCACGATTCGTGCAGACATCCCCCAGCTGCCAGATTCTCCCTGGTGGCTAGCGAGGCAGCAGAGGATGTCTGCGTGATGAGCGAGACCTCCCCTGCTGCCGCCGGGAACGACCACCAGGACTTTTATGAGGAAGCCGGAAGTACCCAGCTTCATCATAGTAGTCCCGGCGGTCATGCCGGGCGGCAGCAGGGGAGATCTGTGCTTATCGCGCAGACATCCCCTGCTGTTAGAGAGGGGGATCCAGGTCCCCTGCAGCTCTGCTGGGGACCTGGATCCCAATCTTATAGTCTGACCTCAATTTGAGGTCAGATTATAAGACGACCTCGATTATAAAAGGGGAATTAACACTTCCCTTGCTGATCACAGTTTCTTTTTACTGTGATCCGTTTCCTTCCAAGTTTATGGACCTTTAGTTTTTTCAAAATAAATTTTATTTTGTACATTTTTACTATATTACTTATATTCTTTTCATGTATTAATGTAATTACAGTTAACTCCTACAAGCCTGTGCTGTGATTATGACCAGAGCAAACGTTAACCCATTCGTGACGTTGGGACGTTCTATGCCGTCCTGATTTTAAGTCCCTTAAAGTCGTTAGGACGGCATAGTACGTCCTGTGTTAAACATCTCATATCGCGGCTCGGATCATGCTGCAGGCACTTGCAGCGGGATCCCACCTGTCAGATGAGGCCATTTTAAATGGCCTCAGTCTGACAGGGGAAATTTAGCTGGTGCTCAAAAAACGAGCACCAGCTACATTTCTCTAAATCGTGCGTGACGTCCGAAGGGCTTGCAATTTTTAATTCTATTAAGACCCTGATTGGGTCTCTGCCATAGTGTTCCTGGCTAACGATCACCTTGTGATCAGTGGCCAGGAACAAATTGTGACGTTTTGGTGCTTACGTCATTTGCGATGCAAGCACCATGCAAAATTTCTTTATTAATACTTAATTCAAATCATTTCATGCTATTGGCAATTCTATAAACCGAAATAGAGTCAGTTTATGGAATACCAATAGCAAAATAGCCATTACATAAACCGACATAATGAACGAATTTCGGTTTATGGAATTGGCAATGGCATTCTATAAACCGACTCTATTTCGGTTTATAGTAATGCCATTGCAAATAGCATTACATTATACATTCCATAAACCGAACGTCGTTCGGTTTATAGACTTTCGGCTTATAGAACAGCAATAGCATTACATGTATTCTATAAACCGAACGTCGTTCGTTTTAAAGACTTTCGGCTTATAGAATACTATTGGCTTTCTATAAACCGAACTAGAGTCGAGTCCCCATTCATAAGAAATTCTTATGAATGAGGAGGGACTCTAGTTAGGTTTATAGAATGCCAATAGTATTCTATAAGCCGAAAGTCTTTAAAACGAACGACGTTCGGTTTATAGAATACATGTAATGCTATTGCTGTTCTATAAGCCGAAAGTCTATAGACTTTCGGCTTATAGAACAGCAATAGCATTACATGTATTCTATAAAACGAACGTCGTTCGTTTTAAAGACTTTCGGCTTATAGAATACATGCAATGCTATTGGCTTTCTATAAACCGAAAGAGTCCCCATTCATATGAATAGGTCAATTGACCTATTCGTATGAATGGGAACTCAATTTCGGTTTATAGAAAGCCAATAGCATTACATGCATTCCATAAACCGAAAGTCATTCATGTCGGTTTATGGAATGTACAATGCTATTGGTATTGTATAAACCGACTCTATTTCGGTTTAGAATGCCAATAGCACGAATGGACGAATGAACGAATGATTTTCATTTATTAACCATTCGTTCATTCGGATTTTGTTAGTTAATATTTTCGTTATTCGTTTTTCGGACGAATGGACGAAAATGCTATTTTCGTCCGAAAATGCATTCGTCCGAAAACGAATGCACATGTCTAATGTGTATTGTGTCTTTGTAAGACACCTGTATCCTCATGATATTACATAGTTATATAGTAGTTTAGGTTGAAAAAAGACATGCAATATATAAATATGAATATCATGAAGTTATCTTATCTTGCTCCATGTTACGTGTCAATAAACTTTTATATGATATCCAAATGTTTTATGTTTCAAAAAATATTACTACGTGTCAGAATAACTAAAAATCTTTACTTTTCAAGAGAAATGAAAGTATTTTCTTGGCATCAACGAGGAAGATCTTGGCCATCTTTGGATCCTTCACAAAAATGCTGATATCTTCCCACTTCTTATTCTGTCACTGGTTTATTGAATGACATTGAACTTTCCTCAAATAGCAACCTGACATGAATGGGCATGTGTTGTAATCTCATTTAAACTCACTGTTTGTTTCATTACTCCAACTTCATGTGAAGGCAATCTTTTCTATCTAAGAAATATGGCCCTTTGGAAGTAGTTTCCAGTTCCATAAGGGTCTGCTCAGTAAAGAGAGAATTGTAGGGTACTGAGCCTGGAATTTCAAACATAAGGCCAAAGTAGCTGAGTTGGAAAAACTCTCCCATTCAGAGGCATTGGATACATTTTCAATCATGACTACTTTGGCCTAACGTTTGAAATACCCATCTCAATCCCCTAAAGCATCTCCTTATTGGTTAGACCCTATAGAACTCCATATGTCATATAGATAGCATAATCAACAATGTAATCAAGATATCCACTTTACATATGTTACAAGTGTTAGAATATAATAATGAGTTTACATAATAGCAGCCTCAAAATCAAATATTTCAGTGTGAATAATATGTGTTTCTTCAAATTAAAACAGGTGTAATGGTCACAAATAGTAAACAATATTGAAAATGGTATGTTATTTTTAAATAAATCATTTAGAATCTTGAGCTCTCTCTATTTTTAAAAAAAATATTACCTTGGGACCACAGACTTCGATTTCATTTTTTTAAAGAAACCAATGTATACTGGTTTAAAGAAAATAAAGCAGATGTATGCTGCACACTTATTGTCAATCAAATCCATGTCACCACTGCACTTTGGGAACAAAAATAACAGCTGGTGGGGAAAATTCTGAATCCTTGACTGCTTTGTGTTTGACTGTGATTCTTTTACTTCCAGAAAAAAAGAACACAAAGCAATGGGCTATCTAACATTCACTTGTTAACCCTTTCTGCATTCTTCTTCATTGGAAAAACAAACAAACACTAGAAGTATACTTAATCAATGGCAGGGATGTCTCTAGCAGCAATAATAACAAAGTTATATAATACTTACATTATATATTAACTAGGAAAAGGCATAAGGAACAAGAACAAATACATACACAATACAATATTTATGTAATTAATCTTTATCATATTAGGAAAAAATGTACTTGATACAAGAGTAGCTGTGCAGGGATGTCTGGACTTGAGTTTGTCCAATACCTG
The DNA here is from genome assembly GCA_036172795.1 of Pelodytes ibericus. NCBI lineage: Eukaryota > Metazoa > Chordata > Amphibia > Anura > Pelodytidae > Pelodytes > Pelodytes ibericus. Next base: position 115,267,537 of record CM069860.1, read on the forward strand.
GGGAAAAGAAGAAAATATTATGTCAATAATACATGCTTTCAAATATATATTACAATCTGAATATGAAAATTTGAAATATAACAATTCAAAAAAGTTTCCAACTCCTACCGAAAAGGAATATATATAAGTCATAAGAACTGTGCCACGTCCCATTCTCTACTTAGTCCCTTAGGGGATAGACTTTCTAGTTCATGTATACACCATGATTCTCGCTGTTAAGTATTTTGTCCATTTCACCCCCTCTTTTAGGTTTAGGAACCCATTTGAAAGTGCATAGATGACATTGTACAGCCTTTTTCACGAAAATGGATTGGAATTGGGACGATGCAAGCACCCTCTTAAAGATCAGTGGTATGACATCCACTCACATTTCACATGTGAATCGTCTTATTTTGTATACTCGTAGGTGCCCCTGTGATTTGATATATGTTGGTGAAATAACATAGGAGATGCAAGTGAGATTTTCGAAGTCCACAATCCATACAGGAAAGATAGAATTGCCAAACCCATCCCTTTTTTGGGAGAAAGGTCATTAATTGGCACATCTGTGCTTTCAGATTATTGAATGGGTTCCAATACCTAAAAGAGAGGGTGACAGGGATACAATACGTAAGCAGCAAAGTGTCTCCCCTAAGGGATTAAATAGAAAATAGGACTTGGTTGCATTCTTATGAATTATACACCAGCCATAACCACCTTCCTAATATTGTGTAGGTCCCTTTTTGACACCAAAATAGCCCGGATCAATTGAAGCATGGACTCCACTAGACCTCTGAAGTACTGTGGTATTTGGCACCAAGACATTAGCAGCAGATCTTGGAAGTCCTATAAGTTGCAAGGTGGGGCCTCAATGGATTGGACTTGTTTGTGCAACACATCCCACAGATGCTCGATTGGATTGAGATCAGGGGAATTTGGAGGCCAAGTCTACACATTGAACTTTTTGTTGTGTTCCTCAAACCATTTCTTTTTTGGCATGGCACATTATCCTACTTCATGAGGCCAGTGCCATCAGGGAATACCGTGTCTATGGAAGGATGTACATGGTCTGCAACAATGCTTCGGTAGGTGGTACCGTTCAACTGCATTTCCTTGGTTCCTGTATAGTGTATTAAGGTTTTGTGTATGTTTCCCCTTCAGCCTCTAGTGGCTGCTATCCTAGTAGTTCTATTATCCTCCCTTTTTGTCAGCTGCCTCGTTATCCTATTTATCCCTATTTAATCCTGCAGCTATTTGCACAAGGCTCTGGTTACAGCCTGTATAGTGCCTCTGTGCCTGTATTAGCACTCCTGATTTTTCATTTGATGTCCTGTTGGCAAATCCTTGCCTAATCCTTGACCTGTTTGCCGCCTGTCCTGACCTATTTGCCGGCCTTGTGACTTTGTCTAGTGTTTTTCCTCCATTGTAAGTCATCCTTATCTGTGTATGCTCACTATTCTATTTTTGTGTATTTTCTTGTGCTTTTTTGCCTGCTTCAGTGTGTGGTCTCAGTTAGTATCAAAGTCCTGGGTGGTCATTTGCCTGAGGCTCAACCATAGGGTATAATACCATTCAGGTGAAATAGCATTGTACTGTTTCCAATCCTGTTGTAGCTGCTACCATTCCTGTCTCAGCTTTCAGTCTCGACTATCAGTCCTGTCTCAGCTGACAGTCTTGACTACCAGTACTGTCTCAGCTGCCAGTCTCAGCTACCAGTCCTGTCTCAGCTGCCAGTGCTGTCTTAGCTATCAGTCCTGTCCTCAGTTCTATCCTGTCTACAGTATGCATGGTGAGGCACAGACCCCACATCATTCCCTACAACGAGGCTCCTCACTGGTCTTCTATCCCAGGTTGTGACAACATGAATGGCAGGACCTAATGTTTCCCAGCAGGATATTGCTCGAAGCATCACACTGCCTTTGCCAGCTTGCCACCTGTCAGGGGTCATAATGTTATGGATGATCGGTGTATGTATTCCTCTGATATTATGGAATTTATGGATATGATTTTTTTTTTAAAAATTCAAATTATAATATATATTTGATACCATATACTGACTGATATATTATACTCTTATTCCTGTCTCCCCAGGTGTTGGATGGACTGAGGTACAGATAGGGCCGGAGTGGCCTACTGGGGTACCGGGAAAAATCCTGGTAGGCCATCTTTCCTGGCTCCACTGGATGCCACATTAAAGATGCATGCCACGTCCCCCGAGACTGTCAGAGGGCCGGACGTTAGATGGCATCCGGTGCTCATAAGAAGAACCAGCATGGAATCTGAACTGTCCTCCTCCCTGAAAATGAAGGTAAATGAGAAGGGAGGGGGACAAATAGCATTACTTTTTTTGTGTGTTAAAAAATAAATAAATCTGTGTGTATATGTAAGTGTGTGACAATGTGTCTGTGTGTCCTTGTGTCTGTGAGTGTGTCTGTAAGTGTAACAGTGTGTGTAAGTGTGAATGTGTGTGTGTGTGTAAGTGTGACTGTGTGTCTATAAGTATGACTGTGTGTCTGTGTCTGTAAGTGTGATTGTGTTAGGGGTTATATCTCACACCCTCCCCTGAGATATAACCCTACACAAGGCAATTCAGATAACCTTGTGTACAAACAAGGGCCTATGTATTTCCCTGTGCATTGGGTATATATAAGGACATGTGTGTGAGCTATAACCTTTTGTACATATTTGGGGTATTTATTGCCTTGTGCATGGGTATATATCAGTCTCTATAAATAATACACTCTTCAAATTTAAAAAAAAAGCCTCACCTAAGAGTGAAAATGCATTGTGCAGAAGGAAGGAAGGATAGTTTGTTGTGATAAGCAGAGTACACCTTGTTGAAGAACTTTTTGTTTCAAGGAATTTCTGGACATTGCTGATTTTATATATATGATTTTACTATGTTTTTAACTGTGATATAATAAATGTTTGTACTTACAGTCCAGCCTTCTCTTCCCATGTGTTACACTTTTGGAGCCTTCTAATATTGGATATACCCTGTGGCATATCTACTTACCCACTCTGGGCCCTCAGATCATTTAATTCCTGAGCAGATTACTGCTCAGCTACATGTGAGTGGACACTATATTCCTTTTTGTGCACATGCACATGTTTTCAAGACATACTACACTATATTATAATTATTGTGTTTTTTCCCCTTTATAAATTACCTGTATGAGACTATCAGATTGAAAAGGGTAACTCTCTTAGTGTGCTAAGTGTCTGGTAAAGTGCACTAATTCCCTTTATTTTGGTACATAACAGGATCTGTAAATTCATGGTTGATATACAATGAATGTGAACAAAAAAAAACACACAAAAATACTGCAGAAATTGACCAAGACTGGTGGTAGAATTAGTGCATAGAAAGTGTTAAAATACCACCATTTGAAATACTCTATGGTGTCTAATTTAAAATATATATATGTTTTTTAGGGGCAAAATACACTGGCTGGCTTCCAAAATGTCCCAAATGAGACATGGGCCCAGGTGGAGTGCATGTCAAAATTCCAAGTCTGAATTCCAAAATGTGAACCTCCCAAATGTGGCCTTTCAGCCCCCAAATAACCTAATAAACCTATGCATGGGTGATATCCCTGTACTAAGGAGATGTTGCTGAACACATATTGATGTGTTGTTTGGCAGTACCTCTTAAGATTTTCAGGAAATGTTTACTGGAACTGCAAAAAATGGTGAAATTTGTTGTAAACTGGCTACTTGAAATGTGTAAAAATACCCCAAATTAATTGCCCTGAGTTGTCTATTTTTGAAAAAATATGTACATGTGGGGGGGTCATTCATGGATTTAATACAGATATCGGTGTAAAAATGTCACTATATTTAATAAAAAAAAATAAAAAAAGGGATTTAAAATAGCATTGCACTACTCATAGTTTTTGCCATGTAACTTGAATAAAAAAATGACAAAAACATAAAACATGGGCTATTTCTGAAGTCAAGACAAATATGTCAAACTATGTAGAAGTGTTTTATTGTCTTTTGTAGATGAGTATAAGATTTTTCATATAAAAGTCAGGAAAAAAAATGTTTTACTTTTTTTGCCATATTTTTTTTATTTTTTATATAAAATTATATGTTATTAGCAAAATATTGGTATCAAAAGAAAGCAGATATAAAAAAAATATATAGTTTGTGTGAGTGTACTAAATAAGAAATAAATAAATTACAGAAAAACACAAACACAGCAAAAATGTTAAAACAACCCATGTCACCAAGCGTAAGACAAGCCAAAAAGTCATATCACTAAGGGGTTAATTATCACTATTTTTTAATAACATTTATTGCTGTTCATTGCTTATTTTTTGTATTGTGTATGTATTCATTATGACTTTTCCTAGCAGGATACTCGAACAGCTGCTCTCCTTCATATTATTCATGTTAGTCCTGATTACTGCAATTGCAGAGTTTTTAAACTTTTTTTCTTATATGATTAAAATTTGTATATCATTTGTATAATTATGTATATTTTTCTTATGATATTATTATTGTATTGGAGTATAACAATATTTAAATTTATATTGTGAAGATCACTACTATATGAGAATTTTTTTGTATTATATTCACATAATTTATAATTACAATATCTAAATTTATATTGGGAAGAAAACTATTATATAAGGAGTTTGTTTTATATATATTTCGAATTTTTTTCTATTATGTTCACATAATTTATAATTACAAAATCTACATTCATATTGGGACGAAAACTACTATATAAGGAGTCTTTTTTATATGTTGCATTATATTCACACGTGTCACATGAAAGTTTTCTAAAAAATTGTGAGTATTTTCTACAAATTATATATATATATATAGTGTTGAATTATGGCACTATGGATTGATTGCTACACCCACATTTTGTGTTTGTCAATTATATGCAGTATATAAAGTTGAAATGAAACCATTTGCTAGGCTTGCTAAAGCTAACAAGGGTTGAAATGTTGCCTGCTTCTTCAATTCAAGTTTCACCATTCAAATGAGTACTGGGCATCTATGTTTTATTTCCTAATGGTGGCAGAGAGGCTGTTTGGGGGGGGCTAGGGTGGCAGAGAAACTATGTTTGGGGGGCTAGGATGGCAGACAGCATCTGTTTGGGACTCTAGGGTGGCAGACAGTTGCTGTTTGGGAGGCTAGGGTGGCAGAGAGAAGGAGTTTGGGGTGCTAAAAAATAGCTACTCAGTCTAAAATGCCCAGGCCTGTTTTTTTTCCCAGTCTGGGCCTGACCCAAACGATACAGAGTAATAATAATGTAAAAGTCAGGGGCAGATTCTTAAAGACCAATAATACTTAACTGCAGGCAGCAGGTGTGTAGACAGATACATGAAGCTTTTATTGAAATATATTTTCCTTACATCATATGGTTGCTTACCAAAGTAACTTTGACAGGTGTTATCATAATTTGAAGTGTTTCATAAATAGAAAGCAAATGACCTATCCCTGAGACACAATAGGATGAACAAATTGGTGATGTCCTTTAAAACTGCAGGTGCAGAAACTACCCTGTTTCCAAATAAATGTGTGATAAGGAGATAGCTTAATAATGAAAATTGTCATAACAAATAATATGTGACAGAAAACTTTGTGTCATGTTGAAACATATTACGCATCCTTTGGTTAGGTGCATGGATGGTAGACCTGGGAGTCTGTTATCCAAAATACTTGACATTTCTTGTGGAAAGTAAAAAAAAAAAAAGACATAGAAAGATGTAATGTATTCTTCATTAAAATGTCTTATTATAGTGAAATAGTTCAGAGCACTAATGTACTCTGTACCTTTTAAAATGTCACTGCCATCTATCCAACTGTAGCAGGTTAAAATGTAAACTATAATTATATCTAGTATTATAAAAAGTAAACGTGTCATGATAAATTTGACTATGTTTGACTGTGTTTGCTTGTCCAGACACTGAAAGAATAACTAGATTTTTCATTACTTCTCCTGTTCATGACATCATATAAATATTTGGCACTTTCTACATCCACTATGTAACTAAGACAAAGAAATAAAGATCTTAGTACTTTTAAGAAGATGCACATACCTCATGGCTCTACTTATAGTGCCTAGACAAGGAAATGGGAACAGCTTGTTGTTTCTCTAGCAAGTACACATTTATTTTTTTATTTATTTTAATTTTTTTTAATTTCTTTATTTTCAACTTTTTCTTTTGAATACACCGCATTCAATACATTACATAAGAGAGACTTACATTACTATACAAATTACAAAACTTCATAAAGGAGGCTTAAAACATATACAAATTAAAATAGATAAAAATCCAAATGACTACATAGAAAAAGTAAGGTTACCATTCGTTAGTGCAAGAAAAACAAGCAATAGCTCATGGTGAATACATGTCCTTTGTTCACACTAATTTGTATATTACTGCTACTCAATGTAAACTATTTATCTGCTTCCATATATCCATAATAAGCATTTATTACCTCCATTTACAGTCATCCCCCTCCCACCCCAGGCACACCTCAAGTATGCCAGGAGAGGAGGTTCCCAGGGGGGTCTGTGGGGGCGAGCGAGCAGAGAGGAAGAGGCTGTTTTTTTCTTTGCGAGTTGTATGTCTCATTTTGTTATCCTATCCGATCTGATCGCGCATCTTTACTATTAAGTCTGTGTCATTCAGGGTTCCTTTTTCTTTTAAACTCCTCAAATTATCCATTTATGTAATTGTTCCATCTCTCCCATGCTTTTATTTGAATTTGTTTCCCCCTGTCTTCCATTTGGAGCTGATAAGATATTTGTTTTTTTTAATTGGTCCCAATCAGAGATTTCCTCTTTCCTCCAATTCCGGGCGAATAATATCTTTGTAGCGATTAACAAATGTGTAAGTATATATCTATTTTCTTTTCGCCTCGTACCCAAATCAAAATTCAGAAGGGCCTTTGTAGGAGTTAATGGTGTATCCATTTTAATTCAAGTGTTCATGATTAAGAAAGTTATGTTCCATGATTTCTGAATTTTATTACAAGACCACCATATATTTAGATATGAGCCTAATTGGTTTTTAAATCTCCAGCAGAATGGATCTTGATTTGGGTACATCTTACTGAGTTTCGATGGCACCAAATAGGTTCTATACATTAATTTATATTGCATTTCAACCAGGTTTAGACAATGTACGTTCTCTTTTATGGTTGGAATAATTTTGAGCCATTGCCCTATTTCAATTTTATCTGCAAATTTTTGCTCCCAATTTTTTAAAGTTGGACTTAAGGTTTCATAGATTCCTCGTTTTGGGCCTACGAATAATGGATTTTTTAGATATCCAATTACTAATTTTACAGTTTGGAGTAAGTAGTAATTTCAGTCCTAGTATCTATTCGTCATACTTACAGTTATTTATTTTGGTTATTATATAATTTTTAATTCTTAAATATTGGAATGTATCTTTCATTGTTAACTCATACTTTAGGGCGAGTTCTGGAAAGGGTATAATTTGATTCTGAATTATCAGATCTGAAAATGTTAAAATACCCTTTGTTTCCCACTCATTTAAGTACATGTCATCTATAATATATTCCAACATTTTTATTGGGCCTTCTAATCTCAAAATGTTATCCCACACTAATTTATAATCTCTTTTAAAATTCTTCTAAAAGTCAAGTATTTCTTCTGCTATTTTATTTCCTTTGTATTTTTTTGTTGATTGTATCCACGGTAATATTGCTAAGTCCTTAGTTTTTGTCATGACACTTTCTATGACCCACCAGCCTTCTGTATTGTTTTTTGCATTTATCCATTTACCTAAATGTTTCAGAAGGGAGGCATCATGATATTTCTTAATGTTGGGTATTGCCAGACCCCCGTTATTTATGTCATAATATAATAGTTTTTTCCTAATCCTATTTTTTTTTTCCACACGTAGTCTAGGAATAGCCTTTGCAGATCTTCCAATTGTGATTTTGTGGCATAACATGGGAAGGATTCAAAAACATACATACATTTTTTGGCATAATGTAAGATTTTATTACATTAATACAGCCCCACCATGAAATTTCTAAGTTCTCCCAAGTGGTGATTAGTTTTCGTGTCTGTATAGTCAACCTGTCCAAATTTATTTTTGCTATTTTAGTTATTTCTGATGGGAATTGTATTCCCAGATGTTCTATCGTATCTTTTGCCCAATTGAAGTCATATTTGTTACTTATTTGGTCTTTATAATTTTTCCTGAATTTAGATCCATGCAGATAGACTTAGAGACATTTAATTTGTCATTTGATACATTTCCATATATAGCTATCTCCTCCATTAGCCTATCCAATGATTGTTCTGGTTTTGTAATTGTTAGAGTTATATCGTCCGCATATAGGATTAGTTTGTATTTTTTATCTCCACTCTCAATCCCTCCTATATGATTATTCACCCGGATGCGTTGTGCCAGTGGTTCAAGTGGCATAACGTACAGTAGGGGGGACAAAGGACACCCCTGCCTAGTTCCATTCCCAATGGGAAACCAGGGGGATTTAATACCGTCCCCCACTATACTAGCTGATGGACCTGTATATAATACTTTTATTGCTTTTTCGATCCATTCTCCCAATCCAAAAGTTTTTAACACACTAAACATAAAATTCCAATTAACCCGATCGAAAGCTTTCTCTGCATCTAGAGATAGTATGATTGTTGGCTTTTTGTTTCCAGTAGTCAAATCTATAAGATTAATTAAAGTTCTTACATTATTAGCGGCCTTCCTTCCCGGAATAAATCCGGTTTGTTGTCCATGTATGATAGAAGGAATACAGACCCTAATTCTGTCAGCCAATATTGCAGAGAAGATCTTTATATCCTCATTAATCAACGATATTGGGCGATAATTTTCAATTAGGGTTGAATTTTTATTTGGCTTACGGATCGGGATGATATTTGCTTTAAGCATTTCTAGATCTATGTTACCTTTATCCACTATATCATTAAACCAGATTCTCATTTGTTTGCTAATGTTTAACTTCATAATTTTGAAAAAACTTCCAGTAAACCCATCTGGGCCTGGAGTCTTATTTGGTTTTATTTTATCTATAATTTGAATTATTTCTTTTTGAGAGAATGGTTGGTTTAGGCTAATCGATTGTTGCTGTGTTATCTTGGGGAGATTGGTTTAGGCTAATCGATTGTTGCTGTGTTATCTTGGGGAGATTACATGTCTCTAAGTATTTCTGCATTTGTAGGTCTTTATTTCCAGTCTGTAAATTATACATAGATTGATAAAAATCTGCAAATGCCTTGCCTATCTCGTCTGGGTCATAGATCGTCTTGTTTTTATAATTAATCTTAAATATTCTTTGAGATGCATTTTTGTTTTTTAATTTAGCCGTAAGAATTGTATCTGCTCTATTGCCTTTTGAATAATAATGTTGGTTCAGCTTAGTCAGGTTATCTTTTACTTCCTCCATTAGCTTTTTATTTATTAATAATTTAGTTTCTTTTATTTTTGTAATTAAATTGGTTGCTGGGGATTCTTTATTTTTATTTGTTAGATTACTTAATTTAATGTATAAATCTGCTAAGGGTAAACCTTCTACTTTTTTCCTTTCTGAGCCTAATTTAATTAAATGTCCTCGGATAACTCATTTGTAGGCTGCCCAGATTTTGTCCATTGTTAAATCTGGAGTAATATTTTCTTTGAAAAAACAATCTGTAATTTTTTTTATATATTTTACATTTTCTTCTAGTTCAAGTAGTTTATTATTTAGTCTCCAGGATGTGCGTGCTCCTCCATCTCCGAGTTCAAGAATATTTCATTTAATCGCATTGTGGTCAGACCATGGTATTTCTATTATCATTATTTTATTTATCTTTTTCATCATTAACTGGTCCCCCAAGACCAGATCTATTCTTGAGTAAGAATTGTGTATCTGAGACCAGTGTGTAAAATCTTTGAGATCGGGATGCAAGGTACGCCACACATTGTGGAGGCGTTTTTTTTTTTTTATGAATGCTTTGAAATTTTGAGCCTGTTTATATATTGATTTGGAGAGTATATTACCTTTTGGAATACTTTTATCCATTTCAGGTTCTATTATTAAATTAAAATCTCCAGCCCAAATGAGTAAACCTTTTTTTTATCCCATCAATCCTATCTATAAATGTATTAAGAGTTGTCATTTGGTTTTTGTTCGGGGCATACATATTAATTATGGTGTATGTATTAAGGTTGATCTTGCAGATTAGAATGTTATATCTTGCTTCTTTATCGTTTTGTGACCACAATATTTCAATTGGTAATGGTTCTGACACTATTATTGCCATACCTCTTTTTTTTCCATTTCCAAATCAGCACTAGGGATGATTTTATAGCCTTGGAATCTCATTTTAGGTACATCATTCGATTTCCAATGGGTTTCCTGCAATAAGCATAATTCTATTCTCTCTTTCTTCAGAAATTTGGTCAATAATGCTCTCTTATTTGGGGAATTCAAACCCTGAATGTTTAATGACACAGACCTAATCATCTACCCTTCCGAACCTGCTCCTCTCGCCTTCATCCTCCCGCAGATCCCCCTGGGTAACACATAACACCAATACCTCTAAACAACATATAACATTTAAAACATACATTTGCAGGGTACATATTCCTTTCCAAGATGCCCTCACCTATGCTAAACCCCCCTGGGGATTGCATATTCTAAAAAACATCAGGTCTATCTGACCTAGAGCTTGTTGGCTCGGAAAGGTTCATTTATCATAATTAATTAATTTAAAGAGTCTGTCCCTTGTGTTTTATTTAGTTATAGTTCGCTAATTAACTACTCTGGTTTACTATGAATAAGGGGAATACATTAATTTTAATAGTAGCAGTTATATATACGGGGAGATAGTTTGGGGAGAGAGTTTTTTTGGTTTTTTTTTGTTATAATTACACTGTTCTAAGGGAAACGCATTCATTTATCTCTTCCCCTATTTGTGTCTATTAAAGTGCCGTGTTTTATTCAGTTTCTAGCTAAAATAATTAAATTACCTTTACATTAGTGTTCCACAAAGCCAAGTGGCATTTAGATAACTTTATATATTTCTTTATCCCCCATGTCCCCCCCCCTTTTATAGCCCTATATCTTAATATTAATTAATTGTGTTAAACCATGTATTTTTGTTTTTTTTTACTTATCACTTGCTGTCTATTAATAATTTACATGTGTTATAATAATTGTTTTTTTCCTTTCACTTTTTTTTCTCTCTTCTTCTTCCCCTTTTTCTCATTCTCCTCCAATTTCCAAGAAGCCCCAATCCTCATAGTTATAAATCCCTGAAATCTCTTATTTCGTCCAATCTATACCCAGATCTTCATATTTCTGGTACCTTTACTGATATAATTCCCCTATTTTTCCTGACTTTCCATCCATTTTTCTGCCTCTTCTTTGTTATTTAATACATGTTTAACTCCCTCTTTATAGATGACCAAACGGTTTCTCTTAAAGACGTAGTTATTTGTCCAAAATGTTTTCTTGACGTTCTAGTATGAAATGACAAATCCTGAAAAATGTTGATCATTTCGTATTTCTTTGGTTTATCCTTCCATTGCATAAATACTGTCATAATTTCCTTTTTTATTTTATACGATGCAAAGGCCACTATTACCTCTCGAGGGAGTGCATCTGAAATTCCTCTCGATTTGGATAATCTGTGGTTTCTCTCTATTGAAGTTTGAAAATCAACATCAGATACACCCATCGATACGAATAGATCCATCAGATATTGTTCCAGATTTTCCAGACCATTGCTTTCAGGAATATTACGGAAACGCAAATTATTTCTGCCTGATCTATCTTCTAAGTCTGCTATTTTTTCTTGCATACTTTCTACTTTTTTCGATAGTAATTCTTGTTTTTCTTGGGCTTTTGCCTCTTTAATCTTAATTGTTTCTATCTATTCCTCCATTTCTTTAACTCTATTACCAAGTGCCATAATGTCTTTTTTAATTTCTATCTTAGTATCTCTTGCATTTAATTGGATTTCCGCTTTGATTAATTCCCATTGTGCTTCTAGGGATTTTTTCAGTAAATCGGGAGTGATTGTCTGTTCTTGTTCGACTGAGGAATCCAATGGACGGGTAGATTTTGTTTTCCCTGCCATGTTAAATACTATGCTAGGTGAGGCACACTACTTTGTGAGTTGTTTAGGTTTTTCTGCTGAGTTGGGGTAAATAATTCTCCGATGTATTTATCTTTTGAATCGACAGCTTTCTTGTCTCTTTTGGGTGGGATTTTAGTTTTTTCCTTCATTGTCGGAAAGCAGGAATTTTTCCCTCTTCCTCTTTCCCTTCCCCTACCTTGCTTATCTTTCTCCTTCCTACCTTCTTGTTAGTATCTTAAAGACCCCCTATTGCGCCCCAACTCTGCCCTCTCACTAGTTTATTTGCATGAATTGTTTATTTAATTTTATATCTACACCGTCAATTGGATTTCTCCTATAAGACTATAATCTGCTAGAATACCGTTTTAAATTTCAATATTTCCTTTAAACTTTCAGGTAAGTCAGGAAGGCGGGCCCAATATCTTCAGTTTTACCCTGGTTTTTATTTTGATTTTTTTGGTGGTTTTTTGTTTATATAGGGATTTGGTTCATGTTCTATAAGAAATTAGATATAACACCCACTGTTAGACCTTCAGATTCCTACATAGTCTTATTTGTCAGTTCTAAGAGGTTTTTTGGCCCCAGGGGTTTAATAAAGGTAGCTGTAAGAATGTGCCCTAATAACATTAGTTTTCCTATCTTAATGATTTGATATCCCTAAATACTCACTAATTGAATAAATGTATGTTCAGCACATTTTTATCAGCATAAATATCTGTTATATCGAGAATATTTGCCCCTGTTTATGCCCACAAAAACCCTCAAATAACAACATACGTCTATTATAAACGGACAGAGATGTTTAGTAACTTTAACTTTCCAGTAAACAGATCAGTCCAATTTTATCCAGGATAACTTTCTAGGACCCCAAGACTCAGTGAACGGATTAAGCAAGAGTCTTTATAATTGCAAGCCCTATTATGTCAGTATTTCCTAATCCTTTTGTTTGACCTAGAAAATTAAACAATATTTCGAAAAGATGTTACCGTTAATTTCCTATCCTTAAGGGCATACTATAAATGTTTAATTATACAAAATTTCTATAAGATTTATAGATACGTTGGAGTGTAAGTATAGCATTTACCACCTTTAAAGTTTCATTGAACCCTTGGGTGTGGTCCTATACACAGACAGTTGTAATTATACAATAGTGACTATACCCATAGGAACCCTCAAAAAACAACGTACATCGGGGCGTGGTCTGGACGCACTCCATGATGGACGCAAGCTTCTGAAGCTTCGTCTTGGGAGAGGTGCTTTTCTTAATTATTCGAAGAAATTGGTGTACTAACTAACCATACCACATCGATATGACTTCCCAACATCAAAAGAAGTCGGAAGATAAACTTTCCAGATACTTCCAACCTAAACACAAGAAGAAAAACCTACCTTCTTCAGCACATGACTCGGCAGACGCGCCATTTTCTGACACAGAAGAGCAGGAACCTAAAAAATCCAAACAAGAACGGAGTTTAAAAGGACCTGCTTCAATCGATGACATTAAACAACTATTGTCAGACATGAAAAAGGAATGGCATCAAGACATCAGAGATTTAACAGAAGAGATGAAGAGAGAAATCGCCGATATTGGGTCTCGTACGGACCACATAGAACATAAGATGGGCGAATTCTCTGAATCTCACAACACACTGATTGATAGCCATGCAAGTTTAGAAAAGGAGGTTACACAACTTTGCATTCGACTTGCAGATGCCGAAGATCGCTCAAGGCGTAACAACCTAAGAGTACGAGGAATTGCTGAGTCAATCACCAACGAAGATCTTGAAGAATATCTCCATACCCTATTTGTCATTTTATCTGAGCCTGAACTGGACACTGAAGCTATGATGGATAGAGCTCACAGAGTCCCCAAAGCTCAAAGCGCTCCGGCTACTACTCCTCGTGATGTGGTAGTGAGACTACACTTTTACAAATATAAAGAAAAGGTGTTGGAAGCAGCAAGATCTAAAATGGATATTCCAGAAGAGTACAAAGATATTAAAATATTTACAGATCTATCTCCTCTAACTCTGCAACGCAAAAGAGAGTTTATTGAAATCACCAAAGCATTACGGGCTAATAACATTAGATACCGATGGGGCTTCCCGGTGAAACTGATTGTAAGCCGAAACGGAGTACAGAAAATCATCCATACGCCAGAAGATGGAAAACATCTACTACAGATCTGGAATGTTCTATCAGAGAGTATACTACAAGTATACAAATCTCCAAGCAAGGACCCCCAAGAGTGGATCACGGTATCCAAAAAATCGAAAACTACTAATTAAAGATTTATATACAGCATTCAAGTTCATCCTCTTGGAGGTCAAGTTCAGGTTTGACTTTTGACTTGTTTCCTACTCTTGGTTTTTCATTTTTTTTTAGGTTCTATCCCTATACAACAGACTGAGACATTACCTCAGATAAACTGTATTGCTTTTTTCTTTTTACGTACACTCTGAGGCAGAACACTTGAATTTTTTTTTTTTATTTCCCTACTTTTATATAATCGTATGACATTGTGAAATAATATAAGATTTAGTGATATCTCGTTACGATACAAAGCTGATTCAGGGATTTTTTTATTTTTAATGTTAGTTTGTTATCGTTCATAAATGGTACAAGGTCTGTTCTACAAAAAACACCTTCACTCAATGTGAGTATGTCATTTACTCGTAGCTTGATGGCTAATCGTTAATGCTCTAGTAATTATCACTGTTAATTAAGGATGTTATAACTCTGTTTTCCTTTTAACATAACTCTTTTCTTTTCTACATTATTGATATGAGCCATAATACACAATTCTTAAACTTTCTAATTAATGTTGTAAAAACACTGATTTCTTACTTTGTTCTCTTATATATTTTTCATTCACCTCGCATCCAAATAACCTTCACACACTCCCCCTGGATATGCTTCTCACCCTACAAGTGAGAAAGTTGGCGAACTGTTCCAACTATGTGAGGAGAAGCCTAATGTTCTCCTCTCATTTCATTTCTACTTTACCCCTCTTACTTCTGATGTTTATATTGTTTATTATTTAATTTTTTTATGTTATCTTTTCTTTTTTTCTTTATTATCGTACATACACAGTCCCAAAAGGTCAAATGGATACTTCTATTCTTTATCACTCCAAATATTCAAGATATATTGTTCTAAGATGGAATGATTACATTTATATACTGCATATACCGTATTTGCTCGAATATAAGACGAGGTTTTTTTCAGAGCAAATGCTCTGAAAAATCCCCCTCGTCTTACATTCGAGGTCGTCTTATAATCTGACCTCAAATTGAGGTCAGACTATAAGACTGGGATCCAGGTCCCCAGCAGAGCTGCAGGGGACCTGGATCCCCCTCTCTAGCAGCAGGGGATGTCTGCGCAACGAGCGCAGACTCCCCTGCTTCCGCCCGGCACGACCGCCGGGGCTTCTGTGAAGAAGCCGGGAACTTCCGCTTTCGTCACAGAAGTCCCGGCGAGCGTGCCGGGCGGCAGCAGGGGAGGTCTGCGCTCATCGCGCAGACTTCCTCTGCTGCCCCACTAGGCACCAGGGACAATCGGGCAGCTGGGGGATGTCTGCACGTATAGTGCAGACATCCCCCAGCTGCCCCCACTAGCCACCAGGGAAAGGGGGGAGATAGGGAGAGAGAGAGGGGGGGGGGGATAGAGAGAGAGAGGGGGGGGGATAGAGAGAGAGAGAGGGGATAGAGAGAGAGAGAGGGGGGATAGAGAGAGAGAGAGGGGATAGAGAGAGAGGGGGGGATGGGGAGAGAGGGGGGGATGGGGAGAGAGAGAGAGGGGGGGATAGAGAGAGAGAGAGAGAGGGGATAGAGAGAGAGAGACTAGGGGAGGGAGGGGGGAGATAGAGAGAGAGACTACACTGGAGGGGGCAGGGAGAGAGGCCACAAGGAAATAAAAACAAGAAATACATTTGTATAATATCAATTTTTTATTACATAATTAAAAGCAATTTACATATATACAAGTTAAACTTTTTTTTTCCTATAGGGTAGTCTTATATTCAGGCTTTTAGTTTTTTTCCTAAAGGAATATACAAAGTTTGGGGGGTCGTCTTATAATCAGGGTCGTCTTATAATCGAGCAAATACGGTACTTGTTAAGTGTAAAATAATACTTTATACCTTGAGATGGGCCTGAAACTTGTCTCTATAAATACAAAAGGACTCAATTCTCCACACAAAAGAAGATTAGCGATGGAGGAAGCCAGAAAGTCTAATGCTGATATATTATTTCTTCAAGAGACTCATTTTGATAAGAACCCCCCCCCCCTAAATTTAGTAATAAAACATACCCTAATGCGTTTCATGCAATGTCAGATTCTAAAATTGCAGGAGTTTCTATTTATATCGGTGGATCGCTGGCTTTTTCCCTCACAGATAAAGATTTTTTTATTTTGAATTGTTTCATAAATAATGTTAGTTATACTTTGGTCAATGTATACTCCCCAAATTATAACCAACTGCAATTTCTTGAGAAACTATTCCTCAAAATTCAAAAAACAAGAAAAGGATCATTAATACTAGGAGGAGATTTTAACCTAGCCATCGATCCTGATATAGACACTACAGTTGTTAAAAACTCTAAAAGATCCCATACTATTCTTAAACTGGGTAGAAAATGTAATACTTTATTAAATGGCTATGGATGGTATGACACATGGAGGTTACTACATCCAAATGAAAAAGATTTCTCCTTTTATTCCACCCCACATAATACCTATTCGAGAATTGACTATTTTATAGTAAACAAAACATTGACCATAAATTATTATCCAGTCAAATTGGCATTATTTCCTGGTCTGATCATGCTCCTATTTCTTTAAATATTACAGAGCAGCTTCAAACAAGATGCAGCCATCCCTGGAGACTTAATGATTTCCTTCTTAATGACACATCAATTAAAAATACTTTATCCTCCCAATTGAAACTTTATTTTAAAGAAAACATATCCTCTGAAACTTCAATAGCCAATGTATGGATGGCACATAAAGCAGTTATGAGAGGCCTCCTAATCAAAGAAGCTTCTAGAAAAAAGAAGACAAGAGAAAAAAATAAATTATACTTGCTAATTGATTTAAATACCACACTGAAGCAACATAAATTATCTCCAACCCCAGACCTAAAGTCAAAAAAAGAAAAAATTAAAAAAGACTTACAATCAATTCAAATGCAAGAGACGGAGTTCATGAAAATTAAAAACAAGGTATTCAAGGTATTCAAGGTAATAAAGCAAGTACTATACTAGCTAAACAATTAAGACAACAAGTTGCAAAAGCCAAAATAGCTTATATAAAAACATCTTCAGGAAAAAAAATCATTAACCCAATTGATATTTCTAAAGAGTTTGCAAAGTATTACGAAAAACGTTATAATCTTAAAGGTGATGATTCTATTTATCATCCTACTGATAACTATATAACTGATTACCTTTCAAAAATCAATTTCCCACAATTGAGCTCAGACCAAAAACTTTCCCTAACTCTTCCCATTACTGAACTCGAACTGTGCACTACAATTAAGAATTTGAAAAAAATAAAGCCCCAGGCCCTGATGGTTTTACTAATTTATATTATCAAACATTTAGCGATGTCTTAACCCCCCATTTGTGTAATTTTTATAATTATAGTAAATCAGTTGGGAACTTTCCTAAAGAATTCTTAACAGCTTATATCACAACTCTACCCAAACCGGGTAAAACGCCAGATGAATGTAAAAATTTTAGACCAATATCTTTACTGAACACAGATACAACAATTTACGCTAAAGTTTTGGCAGACAGGTTAAATAACTTACTACCCACTATAACTCACTATGATCAAGTTGGTTTTATAAAAACGAGACAAGCCTCAGATAACACAAGATTTGTTTTTTAATGTTATGCTATTTGTAAATAAATATAAAATCCCTAGTCTTTTTCTCGCATTAGATTAATATGACCAAGTCACAAGCCTTACCTGTTAATGTTCCCCATCAAATGGTGGAGAATTTGAAACACACCTTCGATTAGGTGTTAATATACCAAAGAATCTTAGAGATATCCATGATCATAATATTCTTAAATTGATAATCCACATTAAATATCAACTTAAGAAATGGTTGGATATATTTCTCTCTTGGCTAGGTCGGATTTCAGCCATTAAAATTATGATTTTACCCAAATTCTTGTTATTTAGCTCAAACTATACCGCTATCTGTTCCTAAAAAGATTTTAACTAATCTTCAGAAATTAATCTCTACTTTTATCACTCAAGGTAAGAAAGCCAGAATTTCCTCTCATATACTCCAGCATAGCAATGCTAAAGGTGGATTAGGTATTCCAAATTTTCAATTTTATCACATATTAACAATTTTATCTCAAACTATCAAATTCCATTCAAAGCCACATACGTTGGCGTGGCTTGAAATGGAAAATGATTTGGTTCACCCATATACATTAGATCAACTTATATGGCTACCCCACACATTTTATTCAGTTCTACCCAATATTTTTTCCTGTAATGAAATAGCCTTGCATTATTGGGTTCGGATGAGACAAAACTTTCACCTAACTCCAAATATTTCTATTGCTTCCCCCTTATCAACTTTACAATATTTGATACCTGACTTAAATTTAACCAAATGGGTACGGAGAGGCATTACTAAATTAAGTGACATATATTCCTCTGCCAAATTATGTTCCTTTCAATATTTGATAGATACATATGGCCTCACTCAATGCGATTATTATACATATATAAGACTGTCCCATTTTTTTGAACAGGAGTTTCAACTTCAAAATTCTAATTTATCCACATTTACCATAAATATTATAAATCTATGTAAAAATCTCCTAATGGTCCTAAAAGCATATCCATTTGTTACAATGCTCTACTCTCCACGAATGAAGGAGATAAACTTCCCTATATGATAAGATGGGGAAAAGATTTAGACCTCCATGTTGGTTTGAAAGATTGGTTTAACCCCTTAAGGACAGAGCCTTTGAAACATTTTTGTCCTTTCTGGACAATGCCTATTTTAACATTTCTGTGCTGTTTGTGTTTAGCAGTAATTTTCTTCTTTGTCATTTGCTGTACCCACACATATTATATATTGTTTTTATCGGGACAAGAAGGGCTTTCTATGGATGCCATCTTTTTGATCATATCTTATCATATTATTAAAAAAAATAATAAAATATGGTAAAAAAAAAAAAATACACAAATTTCTTTGTTTTTATTTGAAACAACTTCTCCTCATCGACAATAGCGAACGAAAAAACATGCTAAATAGATTCTACTATTTCTCCTGAGTACAGGGATACCACCCATGCATAGGTTTGTTGGGTTGTTTGGGGGCTAAAATGCCAAATTTGTGAGGTGCAGTTTTTTGTTTTCCAACTTGAAATTTTTACATGCAGACAGCCTGCACCCATGTCCCATTTGGGACATATTTGAAGCCAGCTAGTGTATTTTACCCCATCAACCCATATATTTTTTAAAAGAAGACACCTTAGACTATCTCAAATGGTGGTATTTTTACACTTTCCATGCACTAATTCTACCACCAGCCTTTGTCAAACTTTGTGGTAGTAATTTTTTTGTGGTTTTTTTCCGCAAACCTTGTACTTCAGACATGAATTCACAGATTTTGGTATGTGTCACTGCCAAATAACACCCTAATAAGTGTTCAGCAACATCTCTTGAGTACAGGGATACCACCCATGCATAGGTTTGTTGGGTTGTTTGGGGGGTAAAAGGCCAAATTTGGTAGGTGCAGTTTTTGGTTTTCCAAATTAAAATTTTGACATGCAGACCGCCTGCACTCATGTCCCATTTGGGACATATTTGAAACCAGCCAGTGTATTTTACCCCATCAACCCATATATTTTTTAAAAGAAGACACCTTAGGCTATCTCAAATGGTGGTATTTTTACACTTTCCATGCACTAATTCTACCACTAGCCTTTGTCAAACTTTGTGGTAGTAATTTTTTTGTGGTTTTTTTTCACAAACCTTGTACTTCAGACATGAATTCACAAATTTTGGTATGTGTCACTGCCAAATAACACCCCAATAAGTGTTCAGCAACATCTCTTGAGTACAGGGATACCACCCATGCATAGGTTTGTTGGGTTGTTTGGGGAGTAAAAGGCCAAATTTGGTAGGTGCAGTTTTTGGTTTTCCAAATTAAAATTTTGACATGCAGACCGCCTGCACCCATGTCCCATTTGGGACATATTTGAAACCAGCCAGTGTATTTTACCCCATCAACGCATATATTTTTTAAAAGTAGACACCCTACGCTATTTCAAATGGTGGTATTTTAACACTTTCCATGCACTAATTCTACCACCAGCCTTTGTCAAAGTTTGTGGTAGTAATTTTTGTGTGGTTTTTTTTCACAAATATTGTATTTTAGACATAAATTCACAGATTTTGGTATGTGTCACTGCCAAACAATAACCCAATATGTGTTCAACAACATATCCTGAGTACAGGGATACCACCCATGCATAGGTTTGTTGGGTTGTTTGGGGGCTAAAGGGCCACATTGTGAAGGTGCGCATTTTCAACTTGGAATATTGACGTGTAGTCAGCCTGAGCCCATCTTTCATTTGGGACTTTTTTTTAAGTAGGACAGTGTATTTTACCCCAATAAGTATATATTTTGTAAAAGTAGACACCCTAGGCTATTTTAAATGGTGTTATTTTAACACTTTCCATGCACCAATTCTGCCACCAGCCTTTGTCAAAGTTTGTGGTAGTCATTTTATTGTGTATTTTTTCCCACATACATTGCACTTTAGACACAAATTCACATATTTCGGTATGTGTCACTGACAAACAATACCACAATATATGTTCAGCAACATCTCCCGAGCACAGGGATACCACCCATGCATAGCTTTGTCAGCTTTGTTAGGGGTTGAAAGGCTACATTTGAGAGGTGCGCTTTTTGATTTTCAAACTTGGAATTTGAACATGTAGAGCAAGGAAGGGGTTAATAGCTCTTATAAGAGCCTTTGTAGTACTGTACAAAAAAATTAACCCCTAAAAATGCACAGACAAGAAAAAAATTTCTGCTGTGCAGTGATCAGTGGCAGGGAAGGAGTTAATACACTACACTATACAAAAGGTATGGCTTTTATAAAAGCCCTTGGGACTCACAATTTATTAACATTTTATTTAATTTATTACAATTTAAAAATTATGTTATACAGATCTGTCTCTTTCCCTCACTAAAACTCAAGTGAGGAGAGGGAGGCAGATCCATATGGGTCAGAACAATATTTACGAACCAGACGAATGGTGATGCTCATCTGAGAAATCATTAAACCACCTTTGCCACTGATCGGCTGTTACTGATCGCTATACACGCGTTCAGACAGCTTCAAAAGGAATACACGTAATCCCCTAGTGGGTATAATTAACCCCTAGTGAGTCTGACAAAAAAAATGCTGATAGCAAAACAAAATCCTTCGGCGACTAGATTGCTCCATATGCGCTGCTTAGGCAGTGACCATATGCACTGCTTAGGCAGTGACCATATGTGCTGCTTAGGAAGTGATATACGGCAAGGAAGGGGTTAATAGCTCTTAAAAGAGCCTTTGATATACTGTAATAAATCAAAGTAAAAAAAAATAACCCCTAAAAAAATGCACAGACAGCAAAAAATGTGCTGCTGTGTAAGATCACTGCGTACACAGCGATCAATTGCAGGGAAGGGGTTAAATACTAGAAACGGCTTTTATAAAAGCCTTTGGGTCTCAATTCTATTAAATATATTATAATTAAAAACTTACATTATACAGCTCTGTCTCCCTCACTAAAACTCAAGTGAGAGGGAGGCAGATCTACACGGGTCAGATCAAATATTTACACATATTGATCTAACCAGACGAATGGTGATGCTCATCTGAGCAAACGCCAACCCGCCATTGTCACTTATCAGCTGTTACTGATCGCTATACATGCGCTCAGACAGCTAAAAAAAATTTTTTACGTTAAACGTAGTCCCCTAGCGGGTATAATTAACACGTGACGGGTGTAATAAAAAAGTTTTAAAAAAATTAAAAATGCTTCTGCAGCAAGATTGCTGCATTTGCGTCAGATCGCTGATTAGGCAGTGATCTACGGCAAGAAAGGGGTTAATCTCTCTTAAAAGAGCCTTTTTTTATACTGTAATGAATTACAGTAAAAAAAAATAACCCCTAAAAAATGCACAGACAGCAAAAAATGTGCTGCTGTGTATGATCACTGCGTACACAGCGATCAATGGCAGGGAAGGGGTTAAATGGCTTTTATAAAAGCCCCTGGTGTTTAAAATTTTATTAAATATTTTTTTTATTATTTTATTTTATTTTTTTACTTGATCTGATCTGTCTCTCTCCCTTACTAAAAGTAGTAAGGTGAGGGAGGCAGATCAATACTTGTCAAAGGCAATATTTACTAATATTGCCTTTGACAGTATGATAAGTGCTCATCAGAGCACTTACCATACATGCCTGCACACAGATCACATAGATCTGCTGTGCCGGCATCGATTGGCTCCCCCTAGAGCATCGGAAGTGAAATACTTTCACTTCCGATGCTCTTGCCATTAGAAGGGAAACGCTGCCTGTACAGGCAGCGTTCCCTTCTACTGAGCCGATGGGGTCGCTCAGGAGAGCGACCACCATCGGCTCTGGGGAGCAGCACGGTGTTGTAAAGTGCCTCGCTGGCGAGGCACTTTAACAACACCGGAGATGCTTAGAAAGCGAACGATCGTTCGCTTTCTAAGCACATGTGTGCAGCGGGCGCAGCCATTTTTAAATGGCTGCTACGATCACTCCGTGGAGTGATCGTAGCGCGCCCCTGCACATTTGGGGGGTGTTGCACAATGCCTCTACCTAGAGGCATTGTAGCAACACCGTTAGAGTAAAGAAAGCGACCGCTGGTCGCTTTCTTTACTCCATTTAGTGCATGACGTGCCAGGCACGTCAGCTGTCGGCAAGTCCTCGATTTGCCGTGACGTGCCTGGCACGTCACCTGTCGTTAAGGGGTTAAAGCCTTTCAAGACTACTCAGGCACATCACATTGCTCTCAACATATGGAGGTTTCCAAGAAGGTTCTATTAAGATGGTATCTAGTACCTTCACGATTATCTAAAATTTACCCGGGAACTAGTGACCTATGCTGGAGGAATTGTGGCAAGCAGTGAACATTATCTCATATATGGTGGTTTTGCCCTAAAATCATACCATTATGGAATAAGATTTTGAAACTTTTTAGATCCATTTTTCAACTACCTATTTTGGAAAACCCAGAATTAGCTCTCTTAAATATGTCTCTTCCTAATATTGATAAATATCACAAAAAATTGATTACTATTATGTGTATTGCTACTAAATTAGTTATTGCTAGAAATTGGAAGAATCCATCAACTCCTAAATTTTCTGATATTATCTCTTTATTAGAATCTATATCGGTATATGAGAAAGCTTTTTTCTGTGCTCAAAATCGATATGATGTGTACATATCTATTTGGAACCCATGGTTGGAGCATACTGCTATGTCCACATAATATAATTAAAAATATATATGCTGTATTTCCTCTTTATCTGTATTACCAATCAAGGGATCATTCCTTTCTTCAATACTAACCCATGTTGCACTATATACAATGTATTATTAAGATCAAACTGTACTTATATACTATTTTACAATACTGTGTATAATTTCTTCTAATGTATTTCCCCTATTTTATTTCTCTTACCCTGTTCTTCTTTCTGTATCCCATTTATCTATGATAAAAATTCTGAAATAAAAATAATTGTACCAAAAAAAAACACAACGTACATCTATTATAACAGGACAAAGATGTATAATTCACTATTTACCCTTCTATTAGACAGACCAGAAAAATTTTGTCCAATAATACTGTAAGGTCCGCATCTCTGTCCCACGCCGGGTCCCTCACAGAAGGAATAGCAGCAGCTCCGGTCCCTCTCACCGTCGGCTATCCTCTTCTACACGCGCCCGACACTGGAGACAGGCGCGTGCTCGACGGGAAGCTCTTTCTCTTCTGCCCCGATCATCACTATGGCGACGGGCGGCGAGACGCGCGTCGCGTACGTCACGGGGGCGGAGCTATGCCCTTTAAAACCATAGCGCGCGCAATTCAAATTTGCTTGTTGATTTTTCAAGCTATCTCCTCGTGGATTGCTCCTAGCTTCCTCGTTTTTGTTCCTGCAAGTGTTTTTTTGATTATCCTGCTCTACTGGACTTCTGACCTGGCTTGTTACTGGATTATCCCCCTGTTTTTGCCCTTGTGATTTTTTGGCTTTCTCCTGGATTTTGCTAACCTCTGTTCTCCCTGACCCGGCTACTTTATTTGACCTTCCTGCATTCTGGTATCCTTGAACCCGGCTTGAACTCTCGACCTTGCTACCTTTCTGGCTCCCCGACTCGGACTGTCCCTCGACTACCCTTCACGGCACCAGCACTTCTGTTCCTGGTTCTCAGACATTCGTGCCTGCTGCCATCTATTGACGTCTACCTACCCTGTAGCCCTCGGTATCGGTGGTGCCAGGCAGGAACAGTCGATATCTGCAATTGGGATCCCTACCTCTTCGCATGAATCACGGTACGTTGGTTTTCTGCTTTACAAATACTATTTTGGGTCCGCCAGGCTCAATGTACAGATTAAGCACAAATCTTTATAAGTGCGAGCCCTATTATGTCAGTATTTCTTTAACCTTTTGTTTAAGGGCATACTGTAGAAAATTCAGTTGTACAAAATTTCTATAAGATTTTTAGGTACGTTGGGATGTAAACATAGCATTAACCACCTTTAAAATTTCCCTGAGCCTTTGGATGCGGTCCTATACACAGACAATTACAATTATACACTAGGGACTAAACGTTATTAAGCTTCAAAAGGAATTAATTATATGTTGATATTGTCCGTTCTTCCTTTCCTTTAGGATATAAAGGCGTTACAGCTAGCAAAAGGAAACCAAACAGGGAAAAAAGAGAGATTTCTGCATATATTGATTAAGCAGTCTTTTGATAGTAGCCAGATCCAGGCTGTTACTGATCAGTAGAAGGCCACCGAAGTTATAAAATATAAGATAATTTGGATGAATAAGTCTGGGCAGTACCAGAGAGAGTAAATGCTTTGCAGATTTACGTTAAGTCATCAGTTTTCGTATAGTAATTTCCATTTTTATAGAGGATTTGAAAAATTGTCACCAGAGAGGAAAAAAACTTTTTTTTTTTTTTTTTTTAATAATAATTTCACCTTGGCTGAAAGCTGCTACCATTCTACTTCAATTATCGTGGCTGTGCTGTCATGATGCTCGCTTAAGCGGCTTTAAGACCTGTTATCAGAAAAGATGGGGTTACTTATCCGTCTCTGCAGCCTCCTTTGGAGTTTTTCAAGATAGGGACCGCTCCACACTTCTGCGGCGGGGACCGTCTCTGTATTCTCTCCGAGCTACTCTTTGCTAATAAATCTTCTGAATACTTAAGTTCTCCGGATAGTTCTTATTAATCCACAGGTCAGTGGAATTTGTCCAGCCATGCCATCGGCTGCTTACCGGCTCCCACAGCTACCTCCCGAATATCGCGTCTGGGGATTCCTCCGCCCCTCCGTCCACAGTATCGGGTCTGGTGTCTGAGCCAAGCCGCCTGTTTAGAATAGCTCCAGCCTTTTCTTTACAACCTTTTCTGCAGCTTCAGATACTTCACGCTTGTGGGATCATTTATTCCTCCAGAGGTATCTCGCTACCAAGGGTCTCTCTTTTATTTTATTTTCCTCCTCTCCTGGCACCAACAAGCTGAGCGTGCGGGATCACGTCATAGCCCCCCCCCCCCCCCCCCCCCCTAGCAAGTGAACATTTAATTGTTCTGGCCTTTTTTTTTATAACTAAAATGTTCCATTTCTTTATTAGTTTTGCATCTTTCTCTAGTTCAATAATGTATTTGCTTTTAAAAAGGCACCCAGTAATGAACCGAATATTCATAAATAAATAATTAATAAATAGTAAATTTAGTAAATACCCCGTTTAATACATCCCATAATCGTATTGCTTTTTGCAGCTGCCAGCTGAGACTGTGCACTACTGCTCTATTATCTAAAATTACTCCCAAATCTTTTTCATTAGTAGATTTTCCCAAGGAAATACCATTTAAACTATCTGTTGCATTTTTTTTATTATACCTCTAATGCATAATTTTACATTTGTCTACATTGAATCTTTTTTGCCATTTATCTTCCCAGTTACCCTTTTTGTCCAAATCCTCTTGCAGTGAAAATACATTTAGTTCAGACTGTATTACCACACAGAATTGTGTGTCATTAGCAAACACTGAGACATGGCTCCCTATGCCCACTGGGAGATTATTAATAAACATAATGGACCCAGGATAGACCCCTGAGACTTATTACATCTGTCCAATTTGAGACATTTACCACCACTTTTTCCATTCTACCCTTCAGCCAATTGCCTATCCACACACAAAGTCTGGTCCTAAGCCTATTTCTGTAAATTTGTACAGTAACTTTTGGTGTGGAAATACCTTAGTAAAGTCTAAATATATCACATCCACCGCAGCACCCATATCTATATTTTTACCCAACTTCTTCATAGAATGTAATTTAGTTAGTTTGACAAGATTAAGTCTTGAATACATTCCCTTAGCAACCCTAACAAATCTTTTTTCCACCACAGATGTCAAGCTTACAGGTCTGCAATTCCCTTGCTGGGATTTTCACCTTTTAAATATCGGCACCACATCAGTTTTGCACCAATTTGTGGACACTATGTCTCAAATAAAAGAATCCTTGAAAATAAAAAGTAGCAGTCTGGCCAGGGCCTGGCTTAGCTCTTTAAGTAATGATGGGTGTATACCAGTGGCGTACCTACCACTGGTGCAGGTTTCGCAGCTGCAACCGGGCCCGTCACTCCAGGGGCCCAGCTGCCCTGTTGACCCCTGAACACAAAAATAAAATAAAATGTAAAAAAATTAATGGGCGTGCAAACGGGGCAGCTGCTCAGGGCCCATTCTTTCTTAGGGCCAAAAGCAGCTGCCCTGTGGGCCCCCACTCCCCGTGTGACTGTCTCATGCAGAGACAGTCACTATCGGGCAGCATCCATGAGTCCGCATCCATTGGAAATATCACTTCCGGGGGCTAAACCTTTCTGTGGAGACGGTCGACGAGCAGCATACAAGGAAGTATCGGAGGTGGGGGGTATGGGCAAATGGGCAAAATAACACTGGCAAATGAGCAAATAACTGGCAAATGGGCACATAACTGGCAAATGAGCAAATACCTGGCAAATGGGCAAATAAATGGCAAATGGGCACATAACTGGCAAATGGGCATAATAACTGGCAAATTATGGGCAGAATAACACTGGCAAATGTGTAAAATAACATGGGCAAATGACTAACAAATGGGAAAATAACTTGCAAATGAGCAAAATAACACTGGCAAATAGGCAAATAACTGGCAAATGGGCACATAACTGGCAAATGAGCAATATAACTGGCAAATGGGCACATAACTGGCAAATGGGCACATAACTTGCAAACAGGCAAAATACCTGGCAAATTATGGGCAGAATAACACTGGCAAATGTGCAAAATAACATAGGCAAATCATTTGCAAATTGGCAAATAACTTGCCAATTGGCAAAATAACACTGGCAAATGGGCAAATAACTGGCAAATGGGCACATAACTGGCAAATGGGCAAAATAACACTGGCAAATGGGCAAATAACTGGCAAATTAGCAAAATAACACTGGCAAATGGGCAAAATATGACTAGCAAATGGGCAAAATAACTGGCAAATGATGGGCAGAATAACACTGGCAAATGGGCAAAATAACATGGACAAATAACTGGCAAATGGGCAAAATAACACTGGCAAATGGGCAAAATAACTGGCAAATTGACAAAATAACACTGGCAAATTATAGGCAAAATAACTGGCAAATTATGTGCAAAATAACATTGACAAATTGGCAAAATAACTGGCAAATGGACAAAATATGACTGGCAAATGGGTAAAATAACTGGCAGGTTAATGGGAAAACTGGCTGTGGCATATTGGCAATTTGACTGTGGCATATTAACCCCTTAACGACAGGTGACGTGCCTGGCACATCATGCACTAAGTCGAGTAAAGAAAGCGACTCTATCAGTGTTGCTACAATGCCTCTAGGTAGAGGCATTGTGCAACAACAAAAAAAAGTGCACAGGCACGATATGATCACTCCCCGGAGCCATTTAAAAACCATTGTTCGCTTCCTAAGCACCTCCGGTGTTGCTAAAGTGTCTCGCTAGCGAGGCACTTAGCAACACCTTCGGCTCCCCCCAGAACCGATGGTGGTCGCTCTCCTGAGCGACCCCATCAGCTCAGT
This sequence comes from Pelodytes ibericus, assembly GCA_036172795.1. Classification (NCBI taxonomy): domain Eukaryota; kingdom Metazoa; phylum Chordata; class Amphibia; order Anura; family Pelodytidae; genus Pelodytes; species Pelodytes ibericus. The sequence continues at coordinate 115,296,025 of CM069860.1, forward strand.
AGAAGGCAACGCTGTCTATACAGGCAGCGCTTCCCTTCTACTGGCAAGAGCATCGGAAGTGAATGTATTTCACTTCCGTTGCTCTAGGGGGGGCCAAACAATGCCTGCACAACTGATCTGTGTGATATGTGTGCAGGCATGAATGATAAGTGCTCTGATGTGCACTTATTATACAGTCAAAGGCAATATTGGTAAATATTGCCTTTGACAAGTATTGATCTGCCTCCCTCTCCTTACTAGTTTTAGTGACGGAGAGAGACAGATCAGATAATGTAAAAATAAATATTTTTTTTAAACTTTTTATATTACACCCATCACGGGTTAATTATATCTGCTAGGGGATTACGTTTAACATAAACATTTTTTTTTAGCTGTCTGAGCGCATGTATAGCGATCAGTAACAGCTGATCAGTGGCAAAGGCGGTTTGGTGACTCATCTCAGATGAGCATCATCATTCGCCTGGTTAGATCAATATTAGTGTTGAGCGAACCCGAACCGCAAAGTTCGGGTTCGTACCGAACATTACCATTTTTGGACCCCGGACCCGAACACGAACATTCCACTGTATGTCCGGGTTGGAGTTCGGGGTTCAGCGATTAATATCACCTTAAATTTTAAATTACTAGTGACTGGACAGCTATTGCTGCCCATTCACTAGTAAAATAACCCCCCACCCCTTGGTCCCCACCCATTGCCGGAGGGTGGGGACCCTAATAATAATAATGAGGGGAGTTCCTAGTGTCCCCCCCCCCGGTCCCCACCCATGAGCGGCGGGTGGGGACCCTAAAAATAATAATGAGGGGTGACCTAGTGTGCCTTCAGGTCCCCACCCATGAGCGGGGGGTGGGGACCCTAATAATAATCATGAGGGGGGACCTAGTGTCCCCCCCCGGTCCCCATCAATGAGCGGGGGGTGGGGAACCTATTAATAATCATGAGGGGGGGACCTAGTGAAGCTCAGTCTGCACGGGGCCCTCCATGGGCGAAGTTGGATTATTTTTTTCCACCAGCGTTTTTTTTTTTTTTTGTCCTCGGGGTTTTTTTTTTTTTTACAGTTGCGGCGCGTATTATGGTTTTTGATTTGGCCTTTTTTGGGGCTGAAGAAAGAAAAAAGAAGATGGATTATTTACACCAGTGAATAATTTTTTTTTTGTGCTCGTTTTTTTTTTTTGCGGCACGTATTATGTGTTTTTATTTGGCCATTTTTGTGGCTGAAGAAAGAAGAAAGAAAAAAGAAGACATCAAATGGTAAGTATAAAATTGTTTTGTTTTTTTTACAGGTTAGCTTATTGCCCACCCCCTCACTATTATTAGGGTGAAGGGGGGGTAGGTAGAATTTTTTTTATTGGGGGGGTAAGTGACTAGAGGCTGGTCACCCCTAGTCACTTTATTTGTGGTCCCCAACTGCCGCTCATGGGTTGGGAGCGGGGGGGGGACACTAGGTCCACCCCTCATAATTATTAATAGGGTCCCCACCCACCGGCAATGGGTGGGGACCGGGGGAGGGCACTAGGTCCCCCCTCATTATTATTATTAGGGTCCCGCTGCTCATGGGTGGGGACCATGAAGGGCACTTGTCCTACTCTTACCCACATTTTACTTCCTTTTGCAGCCCTCTAGCCCTTTCCATGACTTTTTTAGAGGCATTTTAGTGGCCAAAAGTTTGTGTCCCCATTGACTTCAATAGGGTTCGGGTTCGGGGTTGTTACGGTGTACCAGTGACACCCAGGAGGAGGAACCCTTGTTGCAAGATCACCTCTTGGGAAGTACTCTAAGCAGCACAGGAGAAAAGACAGACTGGAACAGGTTGATGATATAAATAGGCTGAGAACAAGCGGAGTCGAGGAACAAGCAAAGGGGTCGAGGCAGGCAGAAGTCAAGCGAAGTCAAAAACAGACTGAGGATTCGAGGCAGGCAGAGATCAAACGAAGTCAAGGTACTATCCGGGGTCGATGCAGACGGAGATCAAAAACAGAGTAAAAAAACAAGCCAAGGGTCAATATCAGAAGTCAGACGAAATATATCAATAGCCCAAAAATAGAGAGAACTCTTTGCACAGGCAACTAGAAAACGATTGAACAGGTGAATAAATATAGGAAGTATTTAGCATAGACCAATGGAGAAGGAGATGTCTGTGTCAGGAGGGAGGAACAGGAAAAAACAAAAAGAATACAGAACACTAAAATATATATGCATATATGTTACAATAAAAGAGGATCCCAAGTAATAGAAAGAAAGTAAAACCAAAAATAAAACAAAAATGAAGGCATCTATTTGAAGTCTGCATAGACAGCAAACAGATTCCAAAAATATGGCCACCGTAGATGAAAAACGTCTCCAGAAGTCACTAGTGACTTCCTGACTCCAAAAACATGGCTGCCGTAACAACATGAGAGCTATGTCGGCGTGAGGAAGGAGGTGACAAGCGGTGTGAGGCGATCAGGTGAGTGACAGGGGTCAAGTTCGGGGTCAAGTTCGAGCACGGACCCGGACATTTTTTCGAAGTTCGGCCGAACCTGCTGAACACGAACATCCTGGGTCCGCTCAAACTCTAATCAATATTTGTCAATATTTGATCTGACCCGTGTAGATAAGAAAATTGAGACCCAAAGTCTTTTATAAAAGCCGTTTCCAGTGTTTAACCCCTTCCCTGAAATTGATCGCTGTGTACGCAGTGATCTTACACAGCAGCACATTTTTTGCTGTCGGTGCATTTTTATAGGGGTTAATTTTTTTTACTGTGATTTATTACAGTATATAAAAGTCTCTTTTAAGAGCTATTATCCCCTTCCTTGCCATATATCAATTCCTAAGCAGCGCATGTGGAGCGTCTGGTCGCAGAAGGATTTTTTTTGCTATCAGCATTTTTTTTGTCACACTCGCTAGGGGTTAATTATACCCACTAGGGGATTACGTGTATTCCTTTTGAAGCTGTCTGAATGCATGTATAGCGATCAGTAACAGCCGATCAGTGGCAAAGGTGGTTTGGTGATTTCTCAGATGAGCATCACCATTCGCCTGGTTAGATCAATATTGGTAAATATTGTTCTGACCTTTATGGATCTGCCTCCCTCTCCTCACTTGAGTTTTAGTGAGGGAAAGAGACCGATATGTATAATATAAGTTTTGAATTGTAATAAATTAAATAAAATGTAAAAAAATTGTGAGACCCAAGGGCTTTTATAAAAGCCATACCCTTTGTATAGTGTACCCTGTATATTAACCCCTTCCCTGCCAATGATCACTGCACAGCAGAACATTTTTTCTTGTCTGTGCATTTTTAGGGGTTCATTTTTTTGTACAGTACTACAAAGGCTCTTATAAGAGCTATTAACACCTTCCTTGCTCTACATGTCAAAATTCCAAGTTGGAAAATAAAAAAGCGCACCTCTCAAATGTAGCCTTTCAACCCCCAACAAAGCTGACAAACCTATGCATGGGTGGTATCCCTGTGCTCGGGAGATGTTGCTGAACACATATTGTAATATTGTTTGTCAGTGACACATTACGAAATATGTGAATTTGTGTCTAAAGTACAATGTATGTGGGAAAAAATACACAATAAAATGACTACCACAAACTTTGACAAAGGCTGGTGGTAGAATTGGTGCATGGAAAGTGTTAAAATACCACCATTTAAAATAGCCTAGGGTGTCTACTTTTACAAAATATATACTTTTTTTGGTAAAATACACTGTCCGGCTTAAAAAAAAAGTCCCAAATGAAAGATGGGCTCAGGCTGACTACACGTCAAAATTCCAAGTTAGAAATGTGCACCTTCAAAATGTGGCCCTTTAGCCCCCAAACAACCCAACAAACCTATGCATGGGTGGTATCCCTGTACTCAGGAGATGTTGTTGAACACATATTGGGGTGTTATTTGGCAGTGACAAATACCAACATCTGTTAGTTCATCTACGAAGTACAATGTTTGTGAAAAAAAACACAAACAAATTACTACCACAAACTTTGACAAAGGCTTGTGGTAGAATTAGTGCATGAAAAGAGTTAAAATACCACCATTTGAAATAGCCTTGGGTGTCTACTTTAAAAAAATATATGAGTTGATGGGGTAAAATACACTGGCTGGCTTCAAATATGACCCAAATGGGACATGGGTGCAGGCTGTCTGCATGTAAAATTTCAAGTTGGAAAACCAAAAACTGCACCTCCCAAATTTGGCATTTTAGCCCCCAAACAACCCAAAAAACCTATGCATGGGTAGTATCCCTGTACTCAGGAGAAATAGTAGAATCTATTTAGCAGTTTTTTTCGTTCGCTTTTGTCGATGAGAAGATGTTTCAAATAAAAATCAGGAAATTTGTGTTTTGTTTTTTTTTTACCATATTTTATTATTTTTTTAATATAATATTATAAGATATGATCAAAATGATGGCATACAAAGAAAGCCCTTCTTGTCCCAATAAAAACAATATATAATATGTGTGGGTACAGCAAATGACAAAGAAGAAAATTACAGCTAAACACAAACAGCACAGAAAATAGCCATTGTCCAGAATGCACAAAAATGTTTCAAAGGCTCTGTCCTTAAGGGGTTAATGGGCAGGCTAATAGTGGCATATTAATGGGGAAAATGGCTATTGCAGATTAATTGGCAATCTGAATGTCTGGCTGTGGCATAATAATGGGCAGGCTAATCGTGGCATAATGGGGAAATTGGCTGTGACATATTAATGGGCAAATTGGCTGTGGCCAAAGTGATACTGTGGCATATTCTGTGGGGCAAAATAACATGTACTATGGGGGAAAGTGACACTGTGGCATGTTCTGCAGGGGCAGTTCAGTGGGACAAAGTGACACTGTGGTATGTTCTGGCGGCAAATTTACACTGCAGCATGCCAAATCGTGTGGGTGCAATATGAGTACAAGCCAAGTGCTGTGGGTACTGTATAGTGCTGTGTTAAGACCTTTAGGTGCAATGTGGGTGCACAGGAACGTAATAAAAATAAGAAATTAACAATTTTTCAATAACATTTTCATTACATATATAAAATAGTTGAATATAATATTAAAAGGTTCATATAAGTATACATGCAGCTAGTTATATGCATATATTTGGGGTCCACCTCAAGCTTTTGTAAAGGCTGGAAATGTTTTAATGTCAGAAAAGTAATATTACTTTACTGAGAGGGTGGTGGATGAGAGATTAATATATGAAGGAGTTTAAGCATGTATGGGATGAGCATAAGGCTATCCTTGATATAAGATAAGGCCAGGGACTAATGAAAATATTACTTTACTGAGAGGGTAGGGGGTGCATGGGATAGCCTTTCAGCAGAACTGGTAGAGGTTAATACAGTGAAGGAGTGTAAGCATAAGGCTATTCTAGATATAAGATAAGGCCATGGATTAATGGAAGAATTACTTTCTGAGAGGGTAGTAGATGCATGGAATAGCTTTCCAGCAGAAATGGTAGCGGTTAATACAGTGGAGGTCAGAAACTTTGTATTATTTTACTGAGAGGGTAGTGGATGCACAGGGGCGCACCGGGTCCCAGTGGTTTCTAGTTATGCCTCTGGTGTATACCATTCATTGTTGTAATACTTTTTCTCGCATCAGCCAATCACATGCTTACAGAAGAAAATAAATTATTTAAAATATCTGCTTTCTCTCCGTCTACACTGATCTCACCACTATCTCCACTATCTCACCCATTTCAGATAACATAGACCCAACATTATCAGCCTTTCATTGTTTGCCATTTATATAATTAAATTATTTGGGGGGATTATTCTTGCTCTCCTTAACAATTATTTTTTCATTCTCCAATTACAGGCTTTGTTGAAATCTTTATATTTTGCAAATGCCTCTGCTGATCCCTCATATTTTTAATGTTTGAATCCTACTCTTTTTATTTATTACCTGATTTACCTGATTGGTTAGCCACACAGGTTTTAGTTTGATTCTTTTTTTGTTTGTTTCATTAGTAGGAACCATTTTCATGGTTACAGAGTCTAAGGTAGGTCCCACATAAGATTTAAATCCCAGAAATGGAGCTAAAGCCGCCAAGTCTTCTGAACTACCTAAGCAGAAAAGTGTTAGACTCACTCCTTTTAAAACACAGGACCATAACAAGGACTCCCATTAAGAAGGTAAAGTACCACTTTGGCAAACTAAATTCCCCAAATGCTTTATAGGTGGGACAAGGAACTGCAAAATCTATCTGGAGGGATAAGAGGGATTCATTCCAAGAGATTCCCAGCAGTGTGATCCAAGACATCCCATTCAGAAAAGGTTCAACATGACATGTTCCAAGTCACCAAAGTAGAAGACTTGACACCACAGACATTGCTTGCAAGTTTGAGTAGCCATGTGTCAGACAAGCAAGGAAGCCTTTGTTTCAAGTGTGCTGTCAACCAGCACAAGACCAAAGAGTTTTCAGAGTGCTACATTGTCACCACATTTCACTACTTCCACTTGATTGGTGACCGAAGTCACAAAAGAAAACTTTTTCCATTTGTTTTGCTTCATTGTCAGATAAAAGTTATAGATTTTAAGTTCAGAGTTTTTAATTAGTTCCACTCAGTTTAAAACAGACCCCACATCATATTTTAAAATGGGGATTATGACAGGAATTTTAGACTGATAAAAGGTGAAAACCATTTGAAGCAAAATGAGCCACCATTTTGTTCATTAGATCATATTCTCTGACTGCCGAATGTTATAAGACGATATGTATTCTATATTTGAAAATTGCAGATTCTTTATGTAGTCATATGGGTCTATGCATATGTGTATTGGTATGTATGTATGTGTATATGTATGGATATATGGTTGTGTATGTATAATTGTGTACGCATGTGTATACCTGCATGTAGGTATGTGGTTATATAGATCTATGTGTGAATAGGATTCTTTTGTGTATCTGTTTACAAACAAATGTCCCTGGTTGTATATGATGTTCCTGGTTAGTTCATATCACTCTGTCAGGTAGAACAGGATGGGCTTTGATGTTTGATTACTTCTTACAGGAAGATAGAAACTTGCTTGGGATTGTAAAACAACTGATGGAGATACCAGAGGGGAGGGACTGAGTTGTTTTGCCTGGGGAGTTTTTAATTAACATCAAAGTTGATTGTTGCTGGGAGTGAAAGAGGAGGGACATTACCAAAGGGATTGTACTAAAGGAGTAGTAAAGTTAGGGAACTGACTGGGAAGTTTAGGTGGAAGAAGTCTGGTGAGAGAGGCTGGTCAAGAAGATTATTGTGCTGACTGAAGTATTGAATATCCTTGTGTCATCTTGTCCTGGGCAAACATTTAATAAAGTAAGAAACTCTCTCTGGAAGATTAAGTATTTTATTTCATCTCTGTTATTGGAGCCTGAGTAGCAATATACATGGGAAAGGCCTTTATCTGGATAAGGTGATAAAGGGGATTCAAGTAATTTGCTTGGAAAGGTGGGACAGAGTGGAATGAACATTTTTAAAACACAACGCAGAGTGCTGAAACTATACAATCTATAAGAGATCTAAAGATATACTACAGCAGACAAAACGCCAATATAAATAAAACATCTCTCAGCGTGACCTGGAACACATGCCAACATACAACATATTGTACAAGTGCGTATATTTTCTACAACACTTTACTGATAAGACCTAGGGGGGTTTATGACAAAGACACTAACGCCAGTCATGAAAGGGGCACATTAAAAAAACAGAACTGCAAATGGAATAAAATAAAATAGTCTACTTTAATAGCTAGTGAGCGTCAACAAGTACATGGATCCAGAATGGCAAGTTGGTAACCTTACTTAAGGATAATAGGTAAAAACAAATCAGAATGCAACAGCAGGTTGGTAAAATATTGGCTGGAGTCAATGCCAAACCCGGTATTTTTTTAAGAAAATGTGGCAACCCTAACTGCATCTTCCATTGTTATCGACCTATGTGCATGGTTATTATATAAAGCATTATATACATGTAACCCCATATGAATAAGGTTAAACACATTATGGTAATTTTGTTTAATGCTTAGATTTTTTTAATCAGGCACACAAAACTTTTCCTAAAGGTTTATTTCAAGGACAAAGTAGGAATCCCTTGTGTAAGCATTGTTGGCACAGCTGTGAAACTAAATTTATTTCTTGTTTGTGGTATTATTTTAAAGCATGCCATATGAAAAGCTTTAAAATGAAATTATAGCATGCAATAAAAACTCATAGACACCATATTCAAATTATGCAACAATAATATTCTGACTTCATAAATAAACATACTATTTTAACCCTATTCTAACTAAATCAATACAGTAAAAATCATCTACTTAAACAGCTGTTTTTTTATCTACAGATAGAAGGGTTAATTTATATTAAAATAAATAACTTAAATTTAGATATATATATTAATTTTGTGGGTTTATGAGTATATAAATATTTGCAACCTCCAAGTATGACTCGGCAGTCAGTGTGAATCTAATTTCCATCTTTGCATACATACTGAGAAATTATATAGAGTGATGGGGGAAAAGTACTTTTCAAATTAGTCTTAAATAAGTATGGTGAATAGCATAATCTTAATTAATGTCACTTTTTATAAGCCTGTTGATCTTTACTTTAGATAGCATCATACAGAAATACTTTGAAATAACAGGTCTAATATTCACATAAAACTGTTAATAATTTGTTGACAAAAGTACATTAAATGTTCTCTTAATCACATACTCTATGCTACCATTTTCTTTCTATTAACTCAAATAGATCTTACTTTAGCTCCACCTATTTCAGATTGTAAACATACAAATATACCAGTATGTTGGGTAATTTTATTGGATGGAGACATATAGCTTGTTATTTATACTTCCTATCTATTAAGATACAAATCACCATTATTGTACGTACTGACACTTGAACCACTAGCAGCAGAGTTAAGAGTCAACCCTAAGATACCAGGATTTCAGAACAAGCAGGAGGAGTTAAAAATAATACTATATGCTGATGATATCTTGATGCCGGTAAAGAATCCTGGACTAGCTCTAGAAACATTGCTTGGAACAATAAAATGATATAGTCAATACTCAAATGACAAGTTAAATTTAGATAAAACAGTTGCATTAACCATTAATATTAATAAAACAGAATTAAAAAATCTTCAACTTCAATACGACTTACTATGGACAACAAAAAACTTCAGATACCTAGGCATTCTCATAACTCCTAAACCCGAGGATATAATTGAGAGCAACCTGCTACCTCTGATAAAAGAAATTAATAGCAAATTAAAAAACTGGAAGAAGGTGGAGATCTCATGGATTGGAAAAATAAATGCTGTGAAGTCCTACATAATGCCCAAATTAATGTATATCCTGAGAATGGTCCCGTTAAGTGTCCACTGAGTTGGCTAAAAATGATTCAATCATCTTTTACTAAATGTATATGGTCAGGGAAAAAACCAAGGCTTAGCCTGCAACTGTTATCAAAACAAAATAAAGGAGGGGGCTGGGGAGTCCCAGACGTGGCTGATCAATACAAAGCAGCAACGCTATTTCATGCCTTTATTACTCAAAACAGCCATTCCCAAAAATAAAGTTGGGCCCTCTTGGAACAGCGTCAGAGACAAGACAATCTACACACATTATTCTGGAAGCCCTCAGGTTGGAAACAGTCCACAATCAAGCAAGTAGATAGCCTAGTCCTGAAATACATTCTAAAGGGTTGGCACAACTTTAAAGCAAAGACTGACCTAAGAAATAAAATAATACCACATCTCCCCCTTACTAGTCTAAAAGGCTTTTTAGAGGACCTACAACTTGAAGCATGGATAGACGGTGGGATAACCTCCATTGAAGATCTTATTGACCATAATACCATCCTTACATTCCTAAACCTCCAAGAGAGATACAATTTAAATAATAAAGAAATATATTCCTACATCAGAATTAAAACCTTCTTGAAGAAACATCTGACAATGGCCAACAGCTCCCCAATCACACAGAAAATATCAGAAATGATGAATCTAAGTGACCAGAAAAAATTGATGGCAAAATGTCTAAATCTCATATAAACTAATAGGGAAGAATACACCCCCCCCCAGCCATTAAAAAATGGGAACAAGACCTCCAAACGAAGATTTCTCCAACAGAGTGGAACGGATCTTTACTCAAGATAAATCAAGCAATACACTGTCTTAACATTATAGAATGTAATTATAAGCTCTTTAATAGGTGGTATTACGTCCCGTCTACCCTAACAAAAATGCATGGGGGCATTTCAAATCTGTGCTGGCGCTGTGGTTCCGCCATAGGAGATTACAAACACATATGGTGGGAATGCCTGATAATTCAAAGTCTATGGAGAGAGGTCTTTAATAAAATAAAACACCACCTGAAAATAGAGCTGAAAATGTTGCCGTAGAGTGCTCTCTTGCACCAGAAACTCCCCCGGATTTCAAAAGAGGAGGAATGCTTCCTTCACCATATCCTAACTGCAACAAAATTGACGGTAGAGAGGAATTGGAAATCCTCAAATCCTATGGTTTGGGAAAATATTCAACACCAACTGGTATACCAACTAAAGATGGAAAGAGGCATTGCATCCTAAATAGGATTCAACAGTAAAAAATATATTATGTGGGATAGATGAGTTAAACAGTTGGTACAACGGTAAACAAAGATGCCCCTACGCTAAAGGAAAAAAAAAAGGGGTAGGACAAAATCAGACAAGGGAAAAGGAATCCAGAAGATGGAGGAAAGGGAATGTGTCGGGGGAGAGAACAAAGCAATAAAGAAAGCAAAAATAAAATCAAATTGAGTCCGAAGTAACCTCGTTTACGTATAGTTCGGAAATTATGAAATCCCTTCAACTGATGGCGAACGAGCCGGAGTCGCCTCACTGTTGCACCTGTATGTTAGTTAGTCGGTCGTCCCCTTGTTAGTCATAAGTTAGTCGATTCCCTTGTCTACCCAATATGTCAGTGCCTCGCTCTAACTAAGTTTGATCGGACTGAGGTACGGGAGACCAAACGATACTTCCCTAGAATGCCTCACCAAACCTCGCTTTTCGACACGGCTCCTACATATAGATTGATCAACCCGCCTCTTATTTACCTCCCCTAGTTCCCCCTCCTCTCTCTCCTCTATGCTGAATGTAATGCTAAAATTTAGGGGCTTTTTTTCCCTTTTTTTGTATTTGTTTTGGTTTTTCTCCTCCTTTTTTCTTTTCTTTTCTTAGTTGGTGCTAAACCAGAGGACTAACTAATGAGATAAAGTAGGGATATTGAAACAAGTAGATAAAACGAGAATTTCGGCCAGGCCGAAGGGGGAATATGGAGGAGATATATTTCACTAACTTGGAGCACCGGGATGATCTCAGAGCACGCAAGTTCTAACCAACTAACATGTTTGACGGTGAGGTTCGCAGGATCTGAGTGCAAAAAAAAAATACAAATCTGTTAATTAATGAAGAAGGGAATCTTCTTCATTAATTAATTGCTCCTCCTGAACACACTTGCACACTACTTTCTGATTGGAAACTGTAAGATCCGATAGGAGTTAGAGGCTGGAAGCCTATGGCAGGCAGGTGGAGAATTGCCAATTCAGGGAAACAGCAGCAAGTACAAGTTTTGGGAGAATCAAAGGGGTAACCAGTTAGAGCCAGGATCGAGGGCAGGAGAAGTCAGGATAAACGAGAGGAGAGCCGAGGTCAAAATCCGGGGAGTCAAAATACTAGGAGGGATATCAGGAAGATAGGGACGCTGAAGTAGGAACCAAGGGTATAGACACCTTAGCAGCTCAATACACAAGCACTGATTGAATTCAGTGCTTTGTATTTAAAGGCTGTCAGGTGAATCTCCCCGCCTCCTTCAATTAGGGAAGACCACCCACCTGCATGAGGAAGCATACACTCGTTAGGGTGAGTGTCAGCCCTGTGCCACACCCCCGCTGTCTCCACCAATGGAAAAAACCTAATCGCGCGTCAGGCCACGCCCCCCGCCATCTGTATACCAGAGGCACCAGCAACTCGCGGGACGCGAGTTACTGGAGTCCGGGGATGCGGCCTAGCGCGCGACGGCCTTCCCCTCCGTCTGGCGGCAACGGAGGTGGCTGCAGGTAAGGGACCCCGGTTTCGAAGGAAACGGGGTCTGGGACCCTTACAGAAAAATGTAAAAGTTATGTGTCCAGCAAAAATTTGCAGTTGTGTTCTATGCATGGTGGAAGAATGTAAGTATAGTTATCAGATGGGATACTTAGATTGTTTCTTTTTAAAAACACTTGAAATGTTGTCTTTTTGTTGCCTTTTTCTCCCAGGCTTCAGCCAAATGCTGCAGAGCTCAGTGGGTGGTTCAGTAAAGATTGCAAATCGAATATCTGTTAATAGACTAGACATTTCGATAATACAGGTATTCACATTTGAATAAATGCTTATATTATAGAATCTGAATATGAAGAAGTTTAGTAATTTTCTAGTGGATGTGGAACAATGTTCACAGATCCTTGAAAATAAAATTTGCAAGACCTTCAAACTTAACCCTACAGCATATTTCACTGCTGTCAGCACAATGCATAACCAAATACAATTCACTGTGTATGAAAAGAAGTATATACAGAGGCACATTTCCCACATTATAACAATGGGGGTGATGAAATACTGTATGTTAAAGGTGCAATTAATAAACAGAAAAAAAGAATACTTGAGAAGTACAAGTTAAAAATAATTATCTGGAGTAAACCAGATGTGTATCTTTTCAGATATATGCAGGTTTACTCTGAACATGAAAGTGTCATTTTTACATACAAACAAAAGAGAATACATAGTTTGTGTCCTCTTTATTGATTACATATTAAAATGACTGTGCTAGCAGTGACTAACAATTGGCGACCAAGTAAACCTGCAGGATTCACAGTCAAGCATGGAGGTTGCTGGTCGCAGGATAAAATACAGTTAATATTTTATCAGATTTGTTACTGTTGGTTCAATGGGAATCCTCTTGAAAAAAAAAATAGATATTTAATGATTGTTAGTGTAATTTTACATGCAACGTCAAGGGAAATTGCCAAACTCAAATCATTTTTCCACCTTGCTTGAAACTCTTTCAAAACAAATCATAGACCTCCTATGTCACTCAATCTCCTTGTTAAATATCATCCAGCCATAAAATAAGATATTCCACATAGATATGGGAATATTCCAGGGCTACCCAGGACATAATTCATTCAATTTATGGAAAAGCTATTCCTGTTCTATGGAATTTCTGAAAAAAAAATAATTTCTATTTACAGTGAAAAAAATTCTCCAAATATTGATTTGATTCTGTGCCTCACTTTAAAACATCTATAATTAGGTTGCATAAGAGGCTGCAGCCTAATTAATTTGATTGATTAATATTTTAACCTTAATGACATTATGCATATCTCTTCCAGCTAATGGCACGGTGCATTCCAAATTACTATTAATTTTATGGCATTGTGATTTAAGCTGATATATGAAATGCATTTTATGGATGTACCTGAAGGCAGCTGCAATTGGTCGATGGAAATATATTCATTCAAGAATTGAGCACTTACAATGAAGAGTGATAAACTAAAGGCAGATGATAATAATACTGTGAAATGCATCAGGATTTTTTAAAAGCAGCAAGAATCCTTAAAAATAAATCTTGTTTCATGGTATTGGTTTGTCACCTTATGTAATGTTTCTACAGATTATTTAAACATGTCAGTGGTGTAATTTTACTAGCAGGTAGGCAGCTGATTGTGCAGTTTGTTGACTCTTTTGCTAATGCTTATTGGAAAATGTTTTTATTGAAATATTTTTATTGAAAATGTTCAAATAACAATGTAAACATGTATACAATAAGATACACTAATAATAATAATATTAATTAATACAGAAAATATATAAGATGATAACAGAACAGGGGATAAACTCTATCAGTACAATCATCCAGTGGGATACGAGTAAAAACTTATCAGGTTATATAAACTATATTATTATGTACATTCAAATATATACAACATATTAGCAATCATCATCCGGTCAGGAACGAACTACGAAATAAGATTATAATTTATTCTGATGTTTTCTTCCCGCAAAAGCCACTCTTTCTTCAAAATTTCAGTTTTTGGTGTTGGTAAGCGGAAAGCTAGTTCGCAATGTCTATTTTCAAATATGTATTGTGTGACTTCATTTATGTGTGGTGATTTAATATCTTTCCAGTGTCTGTGATATTTGTTATTGAAGAAATTTGAATATGGCCTAGTATAATTTTATTACAATTTGGTAAATTTACGTGAATTTGCTTGAAGAGACAAAGCTCTGGTGTCAAATTATCAATTGAATTGTCAACAGTTTTAATTAATTTATGTATCAGATTCCAATAAGGTCTAATTTTAGGGCACAACCACAGCATGTAACACAAAAATCCCCTTTCTCCTCACCCTCTCCAGCATGTATTTGTATGTGATGAATTCAATTTGTGTAATCTGGAGGGAGTAAGGTAAGATTTTATAATAGGACTCTAAATGTGCCACACAATGTGTAACACCCCTCAATGCATTTACAAAGTTAATCCATTCTGTGATGTTAAATGTTTTACCCAATTCTCCCTCCCATTTAATCATTGAATACAAATTTTTTATTTAGTTCCCCGGCCAAATGAGTGTAGCATATACAAATGGCTCCTTTCCGAGCAGGGTCAGAATAGTATATTTTTTCTATTTTTGATAATTCCAGTTTACTTTGGTTTAGATCCTGTCCTGAACAGCCACAATTAACAATAATAAGATTAATGATTTTGCTGTATATTATTTAATCATAAATGTTCAACATTTTGTTTTTTATTTTGTCACAATTGCTAATTTTGTTTAATGTAAAGAAATGATCAATGTGTGTTATGGAATGTGATGTCCAGTAGTCTAAATTTAAGTCGGTGATGTCATGAATTAAAACTGATAATGGAGTTGCCCTAGAACAAATTGCAAAGGGTTTAATTTGTTTATATAATATGTTCCATGAATTTAAAGTAATTTTGGTGGATGGGCACATATTTATGTAGTGTGGTTGTCGAGATGGAGGAAGCCATATTATTTCTGTAATAAGATGTGGGGAAATTTTTGTTGTCTCCATTTTGGGCCACTGGGGCTGTCCATTATCTAAATTAAATTTTAGCACAGCAGCTGCATTGGTAGTGTGATAATAATGAGCAAAGTCTAGCAAACCCATGCCACCACATACCCTAGGTTTTCTGCAATACAAATAACGTGATTCTTGACGGTTTACTATTCCAAATAAAGATCAAAAGGGTAGAGTGCAGTTTTCTAAAAAAAATATAGAGAAATAGTAAGGGGTAAGGCTCTCATATAATATAATATTTTTGGAAGTATATTTATTTAAACCAAATTGATCCTACCTAACCACAAAATTTCTAGATTGCACCTCTGCAATGTCGTCCCTAAGCGCGGGGCAGACTTTTCCTAAGTTTCTTCATTCAATCTACTGCAAATACCCAGGCAAACTTATTTTTATATTCTTCATATCCCATATATGACTTTATGTAGAACACTTCTTAATTAAAGCACCACGTTAGTTGTGCCAACTAACATAGACTAATATAGAATAAGATAGAGTTCTAGGTTCTAGTATACAGAGAATTTAACTGGGAAATGGTTAACACAATAACATACACCTCTCTTATTAATAATTTGGATTTAGGAAATCTCAGGTTCAACAACCTTTTTAAACATATCCTTCAAAAGAAGGAAAAAAAATGTCTCATTAATTCAAACAAATGATTAACATTTGCTAAGAGGACTTGTTACTTAAAAAAAGCGCTAAAAATAATTTCTGACTTCAAACGTAGTGTCTATCATGAAATGTGTCAGGTATCATCACCTTATGGGATGCACAAAGTATTATCTGGAGTGTGACAGCATTGTGTATCCATCTCATTAAGTCTGTAAAGTCACTATACTTCTTGAGTTTTTGCACTATTTTTTGACTATTGTTTTGTTACTAGCGAATATCATATTCCTATTGGGGTCTACTCTAGATGAACCGGGATTCGGAGCTGGAATGGTACCTCCGAAGCCCGGAATGATTCGAGGCACATCAGCACATATTGGGTATAAGCTACCCTATATGCCCAAAGGAGTCCCAAAAAGTGTCGTAATTCACTCTTCATAGCAGATTCTAAGCCGAGATCTGCAGATAATGAAAGCTTCTGAAACCTCCCCAAATGGAAAAGTACTCATTTCGAGAGGAATTCAGCTATTATGAAAATAGCCAAAGTCCTCCTGAAATTAAAAAAAGAAAATAAATAGCCCCAGAGGACCCCTAACATAATTGTCTCCCAGCCCCAATAATTTTAGGGGGCTCCAAACCCCATTAATTATAGTGAAGGGCCAGGCCTATTTGTCCTGACCCCCATATGTGTAATGGGTGGACCATTTGGGCAGCTCCCTGCTTCATTTTTAATAGGGGTGGGGGGTCAGGGCCCAGTGTGGTCAGGGCGGGGGTCATAGCCCATTCACTACTTGCCCTTGCCCAATTGTAAAATCCCTGCTCTTTTATGCATCTGATCATTTTTTTTAGAATAGGGGAAATTTTTTGGGGGGGTTGCCCAATTCCCTGCGCTTGAGATGAGGACTCGAGAACATCACAGATCAATGGTGGACTTCAAGAACAGGTATATATTTTATTCACAGAGTACCTTTTGGGTGCCAGGGGGATAGGCAGTGATTTTCATAGCCCATTCCCCTGGCACCCAAAGGGTGTTTTTTTTAGATGAATCGTGTTCACCAAATTTCCACTAGTTTGGCAGAAATGTTTGTTCAAAGCAAGAATAATTGGTTTTCACAAGATTCGCTTATGCAAGATTATCTGTATGCATAGTCTGCACAATTATGAAAAAAGGGAGACCAACAAAACATGTGTTATTGTACATTAGCATAGCATACTAATAAAAAGTAAATGCCAGTGTTGCTTTATCTGGATGAGAATAATGAGAAACATAGCCACCAGTATAGGTTGAATTATAATACATTTTAGTAAGATGAACATATTGATATTTCTTCAATTTGATAATAACAATTACATATTTAACATCATTTAAAAGAAAACAAACATTCAATGGACAAAAAAATATAAATTCTGTGATTAAAATGTGTGTGTTATTCTTGTGTTGTGCCTATCAATCATTTAATTATGAATTAGGAGAGTCACGCTAGCATAAATCTAATCAGTCTGAAGGCGATTAACAGGGTAATGTAAGAACTCATTTTGTTAAAATACTCTGCCAAATCCACTGCTGATCTATTGCAAAATTGGTCAGCTAATGAAGACTTAATTAGCATCTAAGGTCAAAACAATTTATGCCACAAGTTACAATGAGAAGCACATTTAAACTTTTTTTAAATTTTGAAAACAAAAAGATGTTCCTTTTGGAAAAGCAAACTTTCACGGGATATAATCATCCCACAATTACAACCAAGATAGAGTGATTCACAATTATTATGTGAGTTTCTGTACTAATATTCCAATTTCTATTGGAGCGCCTGTAAGTCACATATGGAGTATGGTGTATCCCATAATTACGATTAAAACTCATTCATAGAATTTAGAAGAAACATTGTTTTATTGCCATAAAGGACAAAATAAGATTTATATGCTTATCATTTAATGCAAATTTTAAAAAGAAAGTTACATTCTTTGTTCTGAGAAACTACTTTATTTTAGTTATTTGGTACAAATTAAATATATCTCTCATTAACAGTTATGTGTAATTACATTTTTAAGCATATGTGTGTGACTTTATTGTTACCCTTTTATATATTTAAGGAGAAATGCTGTTGATACTTTCAAGACTGAATAACAGAACCCATGCATATTTGTCACGATCAGCCAGGATTCAAATTCCAATGTCTGCGTTTGCTGCTGCATGCCCCTGTTTCAGATGCCACCTGCAGGTTTTATTGTCACATGTAGGCAGTTATTATCTGTCTTTTTCCTCTCTCACTTGAGTGCTGCTCAGGTGCTAGTTGTTGCAGTGATGAGCCGTGGGGCTATATAAACCACATGCTCCCAGCAATCAGAGCTGTTACATTTTGCTAGCTGGCTTGCATTTTTGGATTTACCTGTGTTGGTCCTGAATCTGGTTAGATTCCCAACCATCCTGCGACTCTCCAGTCCTTTGACCTCGGCTTTTTTCCTGACTATCCTGACATTCTCCTGTCTGTTGATCCATGCTTGTTTTCTGACAATTCTGAATCCGAGACCCTGATTTTACTCCTGTTTTTTTATACTCTTCTGCCTGGCTATGACTCATGGGAAATCTAACAAGGCCTCTGCTTTTGGGTGCTCAACTCCAGAGGCTCCACCACTGGTGGAGAGTGCTCACCATGTGCAGGGCTTTTTAATCACCCACTACCCCTGCATCTAGACTCCAGTCCATACCGGTACTGAAACCTGTTACAATATTGAGTATTGTTATCCTAATATTTGTAAAGGACATTTGTTAGTTAACAAAGTGCAAAGTGTAATGGAAACTCTGGCATATAAATGGGATAATATAACCAACTTCTAGGCTTACAGTGTAGCATGTATAACACCTTTATACAAACTCCATTTATTGTGGTTCCTTACATGCTGGCTCTCATTTTAAGTACATAAGGGGTTTCACAAATATAGGTTATAATAAGCACATAGAAATATCAGGAGAACACTACTAGGAGAAATGGGGAGGTGATGTATTAAAGCAAGTATAGGTGGGATCATGTTGGGAAGTCAATGGTGATGGTGGAGTGAAAACAGATACATGCATGAGGAAGGCATACTTAATCCAGCATCAGTTTTGTAAAATATCCTTGAGCACTTCCCGACGCTAGGACATGCTATTCTGTCCTGATTTTACAGTGCCTAAAAGACGCAAGGACGGCATAGTACGCCCATCCTTAAACAGCTCATTGCGGCTCAGTGCAGAACTGGCAAATCTTGTGCTGAAAGTGGGCAGTAACAACTTCATTCAAGTGACTAAAGCTAAGATCTAGCTTTCCCATGAAGCCAAGGTGTTGTGGAAAGTTAGTAAATTAGGCAAATGCATGTCACACTCCTGTTGCAAGACATGATGATAATTTGTAAATAATAATTATCATGCTTTCTTCCTCTTCCACCTCAACCGGTATCAGTTCTGCAGATGTCTATTAATGAATGACCAACCATATATTTAATCAATTCTTAGCAAGTGGTACATATCACTTTATTTGCATCTTGCACATTCAATTGGTTGCAATTGTTCAAACATATCAGGTCATGCCGATACAGTGGAAATATTCCAGACAACTATGCTTTAACCAAGCATTGGCTCCCTCTCATCTACTATGACATAAAGTGGCAACTTCCAAAGTGCCAAAGTAGCTGTTTTCCTGTCTTTTTGGTGTTCGTCAGAGATTTAATCCACTACCATAGCTAATTAAGTAAACCACAAAGCATTCCTAGGATGGTATAAATAAGAAGTTCATAGATATAGCATTTCTCTAATGGGTGTCACAACTTTTCTTTACTTTTTCTTCCTAAATCAGAATTAAAAGTTTTAGGTGTTTTTACATTCATTAAGCAAATATAAAGGATATTATGGATAAAGATATTAAAGAGAAATATTTATAAGATGGAAATCTGAAATTAAAATGCTGTTGCTTTCATTTTAATTCTTCTGTTTAGGGAATTGTTGTGAATACTTCCTTCTGCATATAATGTCTTCCTTTGTATTATATTTCTTTTATATTATCCACATATTTCTAAGATAAATCAGAAGTTCCTCTCCATCTGTTGAGAGCACAGACAGTAGCAGTGGCACCTAATTCATAAGTATTCCACTTGTAAGCTCCCTGATGTATCATACACACACTAAACATCACTGAAAAACCTTCAGAGTCTTGTCAGAATCTTTCTTTGTGCTCGAAATACTATAATTTGTATTAAATTATTCTGGTTTTATAAGAACTCAAGCTATCTAAGAAAGGAAATCTACTTCTCTAATGCTCTAAATTACAGAAGTCCTGTGTCAGAGATATTCTTAGTGATAAATAGTAAAATATAGACATTTATTTTACACACAGTGATGAACATTTGTGGGGTCTATTCACAAATAGTTAACTGAGGTAAACTGACACCAGAATTTCAAAGCAAGACCAATTGAAGTGTTTTGAATATTTTTCCATCTCCGCTAATTTGACCTGATTGTTGCCAATTCACTACAGTTCATTTTTTGGTTTACACACACTATATATGTAGGTAACTATTTGAACCAATATGTTATTTGCCATTGCTTGCTATGTCTTTATACATTTGACCATGATAGTTGCATTGTCAAAAGTATCAAACATTGCAAAGCTACATACTCAATAGTGTCAAAAGAGTAAATCCATTTAATTTAACATTATCTTTTGTGATTGGGGAAAACGCCCACTTCCGCAGCAACACAATGACACCCATCCTGCCCCTCCGGGTTCATGTGTGACTTTGCTGAATTGTCAGACAGAGACAAAAGGGATGAGAGAGGAGATGTCTATTCGAACTGAGGTCAGAGTTGGATAATAAATAAAACCAAGACAGGTAGATTTTGTTCAGATTTGGATTTTGGCAAGACAAAACTCAGGAGTGTAAACAATATAACGAAAGTGCAGGTTATGTAGACATTGTAAAAATGTCACAATGCACAAGTACACGTGGGGCTGAAATGTACTTTTGCCAAAAGCAACATAAAAGCCATACATAGTGTTCGGCTGAATGTGACTTATGTTATTACATTACATTTAACTAAAACTGGATAAAGTATGAAGTCTATCTATATTGTATCTATTTACTGATATAACTAAATTTGGCATTCATCTTTGACAAAAGTAAAATTATAAACATTATATATGCATAAATAAGTATGTTTGTTTTGTGTGTGTATATATATATATATATATATACACACACACACACGTACAGTATTTATACAGGAGCTATCCTGGACTGTGAATTACCAATTGCTGGTGGGTTGTGAAAATGCTGTTCGCACATCAGCAGCATGACATTCAAAACATCTAGCTGAAATGTTAATGAACTATCAGAGCACTGCAAGCTAGCACACACCTTGTATTACATTCTGAACCGCTTATTGTAATTATAAAATGATAGCTTTGAATATTCAATTTTTACTTAAGGGACCGGACATCCTTTAAAAAGAATGAAGTATTTTAGTGGTTAAAATGTTATCACTTTTATACTTGTAATAGAGACTAAGTTCATGCACCTTTTGAGAGCATCAATCTAGAGATTTATTAACCAATTTAAAATACTATTGTCTTTCACTTCAATGCGAGATTGAGGTGTGTAGTAAGACGAATATAAAGCTACAATCAGTGAGCCATACTGCCAGTAGACACCAGTATCTGGAACTCAATAGATATTCATGAACATTCTCGTATTTAGTGAAGGAAATAACTTAATACCGACAGTGTCGATGGAATAATAGCCATTTCCTGGCTGACTTGCAGCCCTCAGAAAATGAGATTGTGGCTGCCTTCATTTTTCTTGTCTTCTCAGGGTTTTCTAGCAGTGCTGCACAGTGACTTGGATGCTTCCTGCATTCCAAATGAGGCACAGGACAAGCACTTCATTTTCTAAGGTGCCTTGTTTTCAAAGAGCAATAGAACTGCCAAATCCGTGCAATGTGAGGACCACCATCATCATCATTCCATATTTATACTATGCATGCCTAGATTATAAATATCCCAATTAATATTCCAACCGAGTAAAGGCCAGGCAGAGGCTTCATCTACCTCATTCACACATAAATATGCATAAAACTGTTTATAATGCTTGGAAATATTCCTTCTCCACCCTCTGTTTACAATTCCAATCATATATAGTAATATTGAGCCTCAAGTGCTGAAAAACGGAGGCAAAGGCAATGAATGCTAGAATTTAAAATGTCTATCTAAAGCAAACATTTAATGCATCAGTTAAGATTGCTAGCAAAGTAGGTTAATTCATACAATTTTTCAGTATCCAAATACTATATTTTCTTTCAAAACAATTTTAAAAAAAAATCATCCATTATAATTGTTTCCATATTACAAAAGAAACATAATATAAACATGATCCAATGTTAATCTTCCAGCATTAAGTATTTAAATAATGCTATTTTAAAGCATGAAAAATACTTATGATCATCATTACTAGTTAAAAGCATTATTCGATTAACATAGAATAATATATCAAATGCCAGTATATTAAAATGGTACACCTTGTTCATTAGAAGATGCTTAAAAAAGTCTACTAAAAAGTATCATTTTAGGTGTAGACCTGGAGAACTATTATTTCCTGGCTGTAAATTGTGCTGGGTTTTATTTAAGATTACATAGCACTACCAAAAAGACACACCTTGAAAGACAGTATTTTTATGTGACATTTTATTTTATACACCACACTGTGCCAGTGAGGCATCTTGTTAAGTCTGTTACTTGTATCAGAAAATGCAAAGTAAAAATATGTTAACAGGTTAAAAGACATTCTCACTCCAAAAAAAATGTTATGCAAATAATGGGGTGTATTTTAGACATGTGCAAAACTAAAATTTTCGTTTCATTTTTGCGCATTCGTTTCAGATGAAATTCGTTCATTATTTTCGTTGCGTTCGGTTTATAGAATAGCAATAGCATTACATGTTTTCTATAAACCGAAAGTCTATAAACCGAATGTCGTTCGGTTTATAGACTTTCGGCTTATGGAATACATGTAATACTATTGGCTTTCTATAAACTGAACTAGAAATTCTTATGAATGGGGACTCTAGTTCGGTTTATAAAAAGCCAATAGTATTACATGTATTCCATAAGCTGAAAGTCTATAAACCGAACGACGTTCGCTTTATAGACTTTCGGTTTATAGAATAGCAATATCATTACATGTATTCTATAAGCCGAAAGTCTATAAACCGAACGTTGTTCTGTTTATAGACTTTCGGCTTATGGAATACATTTATTATGAATGGGGACTCTTGTTCGCTTTATAGAAAGCCAATAGTATTACATGTATTCCATAAGCAGAAAGTCTATAAACCGAACGACGTTCGGTTTATAGACTTTCTGTTTATAGAATACATGTAATACTATTGGCTTTTTATAAACCGAACTAGAGTCCCCATTCATACGAATAGGTCAATTGAATAATCAGTGTTGTCTTGGCACTTGGCAGTATCCTTGGCTGAATTAAGTAATGCACAGTGACAGTAAGTAACAAGCTCTGAGTAATGGATTAATGCATGTTTGGAAGTAACAGAAATGTAGGTTGAAAAAATACATAAGTCCATCAAGTTCAACCCTTTGACCTATCATTCCTGCTTTTGATTCAAAAGAAGTATTTACTGAGTCTCCCTTTTGGTGATTAAATACACTAGACATGTGCATTAGTTTTTGGATTAATGCATTTTCGTCCGAAAACAGCATTTTCGTCCATTCCGAATAACGAAAAGGCTAAACTAACGAAAGCCGAATGAACGAATCGTTAATAAACGAAAATCATCCGTCCATTCGTCCATTCGTGCTATTGGCATTCTATAAACTATAATAAAGCCGGTTTATAGAATAGCAATAGCATTACATACATTCCATAAACCGACATAATGAACGACTTTCGGTTTATGGAATGCATGTAATGCTATTGCTATTCTATAAATACTGTGAACGCACCATGTAGATAAATTGAAGGAAAGGGTGAGCACTAAAACAGTTTTCAGTGTTATGTGTAAAAATGCCTTTATTTCTGCATACAGTGCCTCCTTGTGTCACACACAAATTTTTTAAAACGTAAAATTCAAGATGTAGTGGTCTTCAATATCATAGAAACATTGAAACATAGAAACATAGAAACATAGAATGTGTCGGCAGATAAGAACCATTTGGTCCATCTATTTTTTTTAGTCCCCCGTTCCCGGTCTTATAGCTAGGATAGCCTTGTGTCTATCCCACGCATGCTTAAAATCCTTGACTGTGTTTACCTCTACCACTTCTGCTGGAAGGCTATTCCATACATCCACTACCCTCTCAGTAAAGTAATACTTCCTGATATTACTTTTAAATCGTTGCCCCTCTAATTTAAGACTATGTCCTCTAGTTGTGGTAGTTTTTCTTCTTTTAAATATACTCTCTTCCTTTACGGTGTTGATTCCCTTTATGTATTTAAATGTTTCTATCATATCCCCCCTGTTACGTCTTTCCTCCAAGCTATACATGTTAAGATGCTTTAACCTTTCCTGGTTAGTTTTATCCTTCAACCCATGAACCAGTTTAGTAGCCCTTCTCTGAACTCTCTCCAAACTATCGATATCCCTGATGTAATTAGCAACATTTACACATATAAAGACATGAAAACAGAAAAGATCTACTAAACCTCTTCAGTCCATATACTGAGCTACAAATCTAGGGGGAGGGGGGAGCAACAACTCACAAATACTGCACATAGTATGTGCCGGTATACTGGTATAATGCAATGTTCCTCGTGAGGTTCCACACTGCCAGGAGTTGCTAAATTCAACCACTCACACACCAAACAAACAAGGAGGGGAGGAAGGATCTGTCTCCTCTTAGTCATGCAGGCATTTCTTTTTGACAGCTAAGGACATGTGATTGACTGTCCCAGTGACAAACCTCCCAACTTCTGCCCCGGTGAATCAGAACACAGGGTTAGTAAATAGTAAGTAAGTACTGCCACACTATTGTAGACAATACTATACGTGCAGTATACATTCCGAATGAGAGCGGGACTGCAGGATTGCGGCCCCAAAATCCCCCTGACCCGCTGAGCTCTACCTCTGTCCCAAAAAGCAGAAGTAGAGCTTGGCGGCCTTCAAATCAGGACTGTCCCCATGCAAGGTGGATGGTTGGAAGCCATGCAGTGATCACTTGAGCTAGGGTGGGTCTAACCAGCCAAGGTCCATTCCCGAAAAATATTTTCCGGATGGTTTTTGAAGTTCACAATTTTGTGAGCTTTTATTGCTGTGGAGAGATCTTTATTCAAAGCTAATGTAAGCTGTAAAATGCTTCTTTCTTTGTGACGACATGATTCCCAAATGGGATAATCTGTTACTATGACCTGCACTTGTTGGACTGCTATGATTGTTAAACCCTAATAGATTTGTCCCTTTTTCGTAAATAAAATAATAATGGCCATGACACTACCACCATATACTTTACACTGACCACAAGTCAACAGCAGCTGGGTGTATATTTCCTCAAAGACCTTTTTTGTTATATACCAGACATTTGTATAACCGGCCAAGCATATCATGTGCAGTGAGTGCGTTAAGAGATTTAAACTACCTCAAAGGCAGCCATATTGTGAGCATCATCAGCTGGCTACATTTTAATTACTTACCAAATTCCCATTGGTGTAATGCAAAATGTGTTTAAATAAGGTAAAATTAGTGAGCTGCTCTGGGTAATGGAGGTTTTACTAGCAAAATGAATAATGCACTGCCTGCTTAATTGATAGCTTGCATTGGGTGCACATCATGACAGGTAAATGAAGGTAAATGTATTGTTAGTTCTTTGTGGGCAGCACTGGGCCAACAATCTATCAAAGGGATGAGACTAGGGGCTAAATTTCAGGCTTCACTAGCCATAAATACTATAGGCAACCAACCAATGCAAACCATGAATCAGGTAGGCTAGGTTGTCAACAGCTTTTTGGAGCACTTATAACATAATTGTTTAAGAGACCATAGGACTAACTAAATAATGTCATAAAATGAATAAATACATATATATCCCCATTAAGTAAATACATACAATTGAAAATCTAAAATAAATGGAAAATGACTAACAACAGTATGATCAATTTATAGTTCATAAGGCATCACTACTATACATGTGAATGAACAAAATGTTGGACCATTTTATTGATCAGCTTCCTGTGATACTGTGTGTGGACTTCTATCTTGAAATTGATCCAGTCCGTATTCAGTGTTATAGTGCATTATAAATACAGTCTGTTAAAATATAAAAGCCGAAATTCTACTTACAGAAACCTGTGTCAGCCTTTTCTTCAGTTGTGCTCTGGCTTCTGAGAATATTACTGAAAATCGAAATGTATACCGTGTCAAAAATGGCAGCTAGAAAGGTGAATATATAGGAAAAGGAATAATAAAAAAAATATTGTGTTAGTGACCATGTGGAATCATTGTGGGTTGAGATTATTAGTGGTGATTTGTTACAAACCACCAAATATTGCTGACATTGAAGAAACACAACTATTTATGCAAAAATAAAACACTTCTCAAAGTAGGTGTAATATCATTATAGGGAATTTAATTTTCCCAGAAGTAAAAATGGAACTGCTAATTGTGCTAAAAGCAGTAGGTATCTGAATTTATTGAATGATAATTGTTTGGCTCAGCTAGTACAGACACCAACCAGAGGGGGAGCATGCCTGGATCTGGTAATAAATCGAAATTCCCAACAAGAAGCTTCACACGTACACTGTATGTGGTTCCATTAAAAATAAGTAATTTTAAAGTAATCCATATGGGTAAAAAAGAGCATAAAGAGTAGATAGAACAGTGCAAAAAGATAACCGTCAAGGTGGAGGGATAAGTGCCCATGCTTGATGCGTTTCATGCTATGAAGCATGTAATCATAAGCTGGAGAAACGTGTGTTTGTTGTTTAAATAGAGGGAGCCTGTAATCTAGCATCCCTTCCTATTGCAGGTGAAATCATTTATAAGAAGAAATACACACAATCCCTTGAAACAGTTTTAAAACTCTATAGTATGTATCAAAGTATATTTAAATGCTTGTGAGATGACACTTTTCTCCATATACAATACAGAAATGTCATAAACGATGACATAATATACATGTATAAAAAAACAGGGGTAAATGAAATCAATAAGCATACTAGCATATTTATTATGTAAATCTTTATACAAACAATCTAAAAATAGTATAAACCTCACTAACTTGTCTTGCTTTTAAACACTGAAGAAATGTCTAAACGAGGATGCATATCCCATATGTGTCACTATATACACACTCTGAAACCAAAATTTTGCTGATGTAACAAGTCTAAAAATTGCTCATATAAACACTCCTTCTAAAGGTACATAAAAAATGTTTTATTGTTATACCTTGCATCTTTATTTGTGGTAATAATCAGAGTCTTTATTTGCCCAAATAAACAAGTATACATGGGCAAAAAAATAAAAGGGGCTATGTGTAAAACTATCCTTCCTTATACATAATGTGAAACATCAAACTCTACATTGAGTCCTTTAGGTTTTCTTGTATTAAGGTAGAAAATCCATTTAACTTCTAAATGAGCCATAATACTGGCTATATCACCACCTCTCATGGGTATAATTGCCTTGTCAAAGCCCTGTATTTTACACTGAGATATATCAAAATTATTACATGATTGAAAGTGAGTACCGATTGGTATGTTTTGTGGTTTATCACATGTTATCGAAGATATATGTTCTCCTATTCTACATTTTAGTTTCCTGGATTTTTTGTGTTACAGTTGACATAGTGTCTATTTTTATACACTTTTTGAGTTACTGAAGACTTGAAGGTATTACTTACTTGTATCGTGTTGTAACATATACATTGATTGTGTCCACACTTATAAGTTCCCAGTGTCTGTGCCAATTAGATGCCCCAACTACTTTTGCATTAAATAGACTAGGGCACAAATAATTGTCCAGAGAGGGGCTCTTTTTAGCAACAATATTAAAGCTATCATTAATAATTTTGCAATCTTGCGTCATTAAGAAAAATAGGCAATCTTTTTTGAACAATATTACGTATCTTAGAAAATTGTCTACTATAGTTAGTGATGAAATATGGGACTGTTTTCTTATTTACATTTGTGTTAAGGTTTATGTTTTTTAGCTCTTTTAACCTGTGGTTTCTTTTGAATAAGAGAGGCTCTATTACTATAGAGAGCTCTCTTAAAACTTTTTTTTCAAAATAGTCATGGTATATCCACGTTCTATAAGATGGTCCCTCAAGTTGCATGATTCAAGTACAAAGTCGTCAAAATTAGAACAGTTTCTACGAATTCTGAGAAATTTTCCACTCTGTATACTTCTCATTGTGCAGGGTGGCTAGAGGTAGCATGAAGAATGTTATTACCACATTGTTACCACTGCACTTACGATAGAGTCCAGTGCTAACTGCATTGTTTTCAGTTTTGAGAATGAGATCCAAAGATGTAAATTCTAGTATATCTGTGTTCTGGCGCGAGGGGGGGGGGGGTGGGGGGTTGAGAAGAGACTCTTGGTCATGGCTATTTTGCCAGCAAATATATAGATAACTCCTGATGACCCTATGAATGAAATGCTTATGCCTGCGTTATTGAGAGGCTAAGTCAATGAGGTTTGTGGAGGATGACGCTGAGATTCGTGGCTGAATAGCGGGTGAATTCAGCATTATTCCTATATGTGAGGACTGATTTTACTCTGTTTATATTAAAGTTATTGTATAAAGTTTAGTTAGGTACAAAAAAGTGGTACATTGTGTGAATATTCAAGAACAATATTACTAATTGGTACACCGCTGGTATCTGGTACCTATAAGATTGGGGACTAATGGGGGACTGATGATAATTGCTGCTGTGCCAAAGAGATAGGGGGTAGCAGATACATTGTGGCAAAGGAAATGGATAGAAACTGACCTGCAATCTTTCAAATTAGTGGCAATAACAAAGGGCAGAAATACTAAATTATATTTATTTACTTACAGTGAATTGCGCAAAACGCATAAGGCATCTGGTGATGCACTCCACTTAATTATAATTTTGTATCTCTGCCCGGTGTTGTTGCTACTAATTTGGAAGATTGCAGGTAAATTTCTGTCATTTCCTTTGACCCGATTTATCGCTGCTATTACAGTGTCAACCTATCTTACCTCTTGTGCGCAACTATTTTTTTCGGAGGACTTTTTATTCTTGTGTATCTATTGTTATTGGTCTCAGATACATATTTGGTGGGAATGCGATCAGTTGAATGCACTTAAAGGTAGATTATTGTAGTTAGTTATAGATATCATAGTTGTCATAGTTGTAAATTTGTAAATTATATCACTTGCATTTTCCCTCGAGATTTACTTTTTCATGTGGACATACCCATACATAATTATAAATATATATATATATATATATATATATATATATATATATATATATATATATATATATATATATATATATATTCTAAGTATCTGATCATGAATTTCTTTATGGAAATAAAAGTTAGAATATACAGATATTGGCATCAGGTCCATTCTCAATTTAAGACGTTTTATTATAGAAGGGATACATTTACTGGAGAGAGGTTTCATCATATATGGTCAGTGTGGCTTCCCATATAGAAAACAACTGGTTCCAATGAATCTTAATTATCACATGAAGTCAATTGAAAATATTTTGTGCATGCTTCGTATTACTCCCTTGCTCCCAAAAAAGTAGTTGTATTGAAATTTGTGCGTTTTCACCGTCACTGGCTCAGACATTTACATTAATCACAGAATCCTCCTTATTTTGTGCTGTTATTATTATATGTGATTATTTAGAGTATGCTGTACAGGTTCATATAATCGTGTCTATGGTTATGAATTGATCAATTATAATGGGTTTAACACAAAGGATCTTAGGTGAAATATAACCCTTACAGATTAAGATGTGTACTGCGTGTAATATGTTTGTATGTTTTTAAGTCCTTTTTTTTCTTACTGTATTTGTATTTCTATATTGAATGCTATGCTGTGATATTAATAATAACATGAAAATAATAAAGATTGATACATATTATAAATATTCTGGGGTTTTATTTCCAGTGTTTGGGCATTCTTTCACAAAACATCCAAACTGTGCCTCTGTTATTGTGAAAGTTCTATAGATTGGTAAAGACTGACAAGGAAGATGACAATACCAGAAGAATGAAATAATAGTATATCAGCAGAGCTATGAAGATGACATGAGCAATGAGTTATAAATAATAATAATAATAATAATAATAATAATAATAATAATAACAGATCTAGTAGTGGTTTTTATGGAGCCGAGATAGGAATTAGGAATTTTGTTATGTTGAGAAGCTTAAAAAGTAGACATAAGACAGTTGGCTGCATCTCTGTTGGTGTGGAAGGTTGAACAGATGGATAAATCGAGAGACAGATATTTATTAAATAGCCAATATGTTATAATGGAAAGGCTCCACAAATAAAGGGCATGATATGTCTGTGTTACTCATTAAAGTGTAGATAAAAACACCAATCCTACATGTGTTAACAATAATATATAGCTTATAGGTGTTTTTGCCCGTTCCATGAACAAATAACAAAAATTATTTAGTTCATTAAAGGACATCAAAAGCTTAGTGATGGTCATTAAAAATGCCCTCTTTGCCTGCTGCTGAAACATAGACCATAAACAACATGTACCGGTATTTTTGACAAACAATAGGGCAAGATCATCTGAGGAGGATGTATAAAGCAATTTATTGTTTGGAAGAAAATGAACAAAGGCTAAATGTCCAAGAAGTGAATAAAGTGGAAAATAAGAAATGTGATGGTGTATGTAGGTAAATGTTGTTTATTAGTAGGTAAATGGGTTAAGATGCATTCAGGGAAGATATAGACAGCAATAAGAAAAAGTATTAAAAAAGTGATGGAAGGACATTGGGATTGTGATTGTGTGAAATGAAGTGTAAAACCCTCAGTCTAGATGAATTACCACTTTTCAAGGGATTGGGTTTTTTTTTTCTTTTTTTTTTTTTTAATTGTTAGTGAAGTGCTTTTGTGCTGTGATGGACATTTCAAATAGAATAATGCTTTTACACAGTAGATAAAATGTGATATTGTATTTAAAACAAACAAAAAGTTGCCTGAATCATATTACTTTTAAATGAGCTTAGGAAATATAGTCTTATCATTTAGGGAGGCTTGTTCTGAGCTGGTTCACCCCAACATGTTTGCCAGCTTGTGTGAGGATGCTGGGGGGATTAGCTCAGAAGAGGCATTTCTGGGGCAGGCGGACTCACCTAGCACCAGGTGAGTAGCCTCTCCAGCACAGTTGGGAGCCAGGACAATAGGAAGGCTAGACAGGTTGTGGTGGTAGGGGATTCTATTATTAGGAAGGTAGATAGGGTAATCTGTCGCCAGGACCCTGAATGTCGAACTGTATGTTGTCTCCCGGGTGCTTGGGTTCGGCATGTTGCGGACCGGGTAGGCAGATTATTGGGAGGGGCTGGGCATGATCCAGCGGTCATAGTACACATTGGTACTAATGACAAAGTAAATGGTAGGTGGGGTTAAAAATGATTTTAGGGAACTAGGAAAGAAGCTAAAGGAAAGGACCTCCAAGGTAATATTCTCTGAAATATTACCAGTGCCACGCGCTACGGCAGGGAGACAGCGGGAGCTTAGGGAGATTAATGCGTGGTTGCGAAGGTGGTGCAAGCAAGAGGGATTTGGATTCTTAGAGCACTGGGCAGACTTTGCAGTCGGCTACAGACTCTTTGGACGGGATGGGCTGCACCTCAATGATGAGGGGGCTGCGGTATTAGGGGCGAGGATGGCTAGAGGGTTAGATGAGCTTTTAAACTAAGCTCTGGGGGGGGGGTCAAGATCAAAATGAAGCAATGGCAGCTAGAGTAGATTGGAAGGTGGGTATAGCTATGGCAAAGGAGGAGGAAAGCACTGGTGGGGTTAACATAGATCATAGGGAGGTACATACAATTAAACCTGCGGGCATTACGTGTTTGTCAACTAAACAGAAAATGGGTAGTAATCTCAAATGTCTTTTAGCAAATGCAAGAAGCTTGACAAACAAAATGGGTGAGCTGGAGATACTGGTAAGTGCTGAACAGTATGATTTAATCGGAATCACGGAAACGTGGTGGGATGAGACCCACGACTGGTCAGTTAATTTACAAGGCTACTCACTTTTTAGAAAGGACAGAGTAAATAGAAAAGGGGGAGGGATATGTCTATATGTAAATCCTAAACTAAAGCCCAGTATTAAGGAAGGTGTGCATGACGTAACTGGAACTGATGTGGAGACACTGTGGGTGGAGATTAGCTTAGAAACTAAAAAGAATCACACATTACTTGTAGGTGTATGCTACAAGCCACCAAATATTAGCATTGATGGAGAAGATCAGCTTTTATTACAAATTGAAAAGGCTGCAAATCTGAATGAAGTTCTAATCATGGGAGATTTTAATTACCCAGATATAGATTGGAATTGTGGCACAACTAGTTCCGCTAAGGGCAGCAAGTTTCTGAACCTGCTTAATAACACATTCATGGCACAATTAGTAGACACCCCAACTAGAATGGATGCCTGTCTGGATTTAGTAATAACAAACAATGAGCAGCTTATCTCAAACGTCAAAGTAAGAGAACACTTGGGCAATAGTGACCATAACATGGTTTCGTTTGAGATTAATGCAAAAAAGCAAATTGGTAACTACGCCACCAAAACACTTAATTTTAGAAGGGCCAACTTTGATGGACTAAGGGCATCAATGGAACATTTAGACTGGGAACGATTGTTTTCTGGACTAAACACAGAAGACAAGTGGAATGCCTTTAAGCACACATTACAAAAGTACACATCCCAATATATACCTTTGGGAAACAAATACAAAAGACACAAATCAAAACCAATGTGGCTTACCTATACCGTGAAACAGGAAATGCAAAACAAGAAAATGGCATTCAAACATTATAAAAGCAAGGGATCAACATTATCATTTATAAAATACAAAGATGCCAACAAAGCCTGCAAAAAGGCAATTAAAATGGCTAAATTGGAAAACGAGAAAAGGATTGCCAAGGAGAGTAAAATTAACCCCAAAATTTTTTATAAGTATATAAATGGAAAAAAGCTAAAGAGGGAAAATGTTGGGCCCTTGTTATCCCAAATGGGAAATTTGGTAAGTGAGGACAGAGAAAAAGCAGACATTTTAAATACTTTTTTTTCTTCGGTTTATACTAAGGAAGAACAGATGGATGAGCCCCTGCTACCGGAAGTTACGGAACAGTCACCACAAACATGGGATTGGCTGACACAGGAAAAAGTGTTTATGCAATTCAACTCTGTTAAGATAGACAAGGCCCCAGGGCCAGATGGTATACACCCAAGGGTCCTTAGAGAGTTAAGCATAATTCTGGCCAGACCAATATTTATGATCTTTAGGGATTCGTTCAGTTCAGGTATAGTGCCAACAGACTGGCGAAAGGCGGATGTCATTCCAATATTTAAAAAGGGTTCAAAATCTCTGCCTGGTAATTATAGGCCAGTGAGCTTGACATCTGTAGTGGGGAAATTATTTGAAGGATTGCTAAAGGTGTACACTCAAGAATACATCTTGAATCAGAATATAATTAGTAAAAGTCAACATGGTTTTGTGAAAGACAGGTCTTGTCAAACAAACTTAATAACATTCTATGAAGAGGTCAGTAAAATATAGATCTAGGTGTGGCAGTTGATGTGATCTATTTGGATTTTGCTAAAGCATTTGATACAGTTCCACACAAAAGGTTACTCTACAAATTGAGAGAAATAGGATTGGGGGCAAATGTATGTATTTGGATTGAAAATTGGCTAAAAGATAGAACACAGAGGGTTGTTGTAAATGGTAAAGCTTCAAATTGGACCAGGGTAGTGAGCGGAGTACCTCAGGGGTCTGTTTTGGGACCTCTTCTTTTTAATCTGTTTATTAATGATCTCCCACGTTGTGCTGAGTGCCATGTCTCAGTGTTTGCTGATGACACAAAATTAGGTAAGGTAATAAAGACTAATCTTGATGTTTTTTCTTTACAGGAAGATTTGGACAGAGTGGGGAACTGGGCAAGAAAGTGGCAAATGAGGTTCAATATAGACAAATGTAAAGTTATGCATTATGGGAAAAATAATAACAAAGCAACATATACGTTAAATGGTATTTCCCTGGGAAAAATTATTAACGAAAAGGATTTAGGAATCATTGTAGATAACAAACTTGGCAACAGTGCCCAATGCCAGTCA
Organism: Pelodytes ibericus; assembly: GCA_036172795.1. Classification (NCBI taxonomy): domain Eukaryota; kingdom Metazoa; phylum Chordata; class Amphibia; order Anura; family Pelodytidae; genus Pelodytes; species Pelodytes ibericus. The sequence goes on from CM069860.1 coordinate 115,330,053, forward strand.
GCAGCTGCAAGGGCCAATAAGATATTGGCATGTATAAAACGAGGTATAGATTCACGGGAGGAGGACATCATCTTGCCTCTTTACAAATCAATGGTAAGACCTCACCTTGAATATGCAGTACAATTCTGGGCACCAGTCCTTAAAAAGGATATTAAGGAACTAGAAAAAGTGCAAAGGAGAGCTACAAAATTAATAAGGGGATTGGAGGATCTTAGTTATGAAGAGAGACTTAAAAAATTGCATTTATTTACTTTAGAAAAAAGGCGTCTTAGAGGGGATATGATAACATTATATAAATATGTGCAGGGCCAATATAAGTAGCTCTCCAGGGACCTGTTCATTAATAGAAATGTACAAAGAACAAGAGGTCACCCCCTGAGACTGGAAGAGCAAAGATTTCATAGGCAGCAAAGGAAGGGATTCTTTACGGTAAGGACAATAAAATTATGGAACTCACTGCCAAGAGAGGTAGTGCTATCAACCACAATAGATGCATTTAAAAATGGTCTGGATGATTTTTTGGAAAAGCAGAACATACAGGGGTATTAATAATAGAATGAGCATTAATAATAGAGCTTTTTGATCCAAGGAGAAATCTGATTGCCCTTTTGGAGTCAAGAAGGAATTTTTTTCCCCCTAGGAGGCAACATTCGAAAAAGCTTCCTTAGGGGTTTTTTTGCCTTCTTTTGGATCAAAACGCAGAAATGATAGGTAGAATGGTTGAACTTGATGGACTTTTGTCTTTTTTCAACCTAAATTACTATGTTACTATGTTAAAAATTACTATGTTACATTTTCCTCAGTAGCTAATGTTTACAATAGAAATCAGCACCAAAGTTACATTTGGCACATGTTTGTATATCTGCCCTGAATCAGTTCAAAAGTGAGAAATATTGTTTAAAAGGCATATTGCCAGTCTCTTTCCAGAGATGTTGGGCCCTCTGAACCACTGGTTGTTTTGAAATTAAAAGAGAGATGAAAATTTGAGGACCAGATCAGCAAGGCAATGTTGAGATCTATATTCTAATCAGTAGTGGCTTTTAGTCTAATTAAACGTGTTTTTGAGGGTTTTGCCGTTCTGTAAAGAGACAGTTGCATCTACCATTTTCCTCTATGTAGTACTGGTTACTAATAGTGTGGAGCAGACACCTGGATGTTCGGGTTCGGAGGGTTCGGCTGAACTTCGGAAAAAAGTCCGGGTTCGGGGTCAAACTTGACCCCGAACCCCATTGAAGTCAATGGGGACCCGACTTTCGGCTTATGGAATACATGTAATACTATTGGTTTTCTATAAACCGAAATAGAGTCCCCATTCATATGAATGTCTTTCGGTTCATAGACTTTCGGTTTATAGAATACATGTAATGCTATTGCTATTCTATAAACAGAAAGTCTATAAACCGAATGTCTTTCGGTTTATAGACTTTCGGTTTATAGCCGAACCCCGAACAACCAACATGGACATAAAGTGAAATGTCCGTGTTCGGGTACGAACCCGAACAGTGCGGTTCTGGTTCGCTCAACACTAGTTACAAATATATCTGAGATGCACTTATTCACACTTGAAAATAAATGACAGTGCTCCTGTAATTTTACACTGAAAACAATTTCACTGAAGCCTTAAAAGTCAGTGACATCAGTGAGAGAGGATACACAGGAGACAGGCTGTTTCCCTATTCAGCAGTTATCATGCTACATTCTTAGAAAGTGCAATTAAAGGACAACTACAGTTATTTTGTTTTAACCCTTTCTGCTGTAAGAAAGCAAGGGTTAAAAAATTGTCCCCTCCTCCTTAGTAAACCTGTTGTGTATATTTATAAAGCTGATGCAGAGCCAGTCAAGAGGCTGCTGCTTTCAGAAAGTGTCAATTAGAGTGTGGGTTCATCCAAGGCTGGTCTTAGATGTTCATGCAGCCTATATGGGCCACCTTGTGGCACCCTCTGTGCTAGTCACATGTGGTGGTAATGAATAATTATCAGATAATTAAACAGTTTTTGAAAAAATGCATTCCTTAGTTTGTATTTCCTTCCTCCATTTCTCCTGCCCTCGTTTTCGTTACTGCCCTCATCCCTTATCATTGTACCCAGAGCACCTGATTGAACTTAACTTGCCACAGCAGATGCTTGCAGCTCCTAAATTGCACCCAGGGATCTTACCATAGCACCCAGGTTGCACAAATAGGTTTTGTCAGATGTTGCCAGAAAACCCAACACCCATAGTGCATCCACAGGACTTGCCCTAGCACCCAGTTTGTATCCAAAGGAACTGTCCAGCATCCAGATTGCTCACACAGGACTTGCTTCACCACCCCAACTGCACACACATGATTTTCTCCATCACCCATATTACATACACAGGATTTGCCACAGCATGCAGATTGCACACACAGGAGTTGCTCCAGTACCCAGATTACACACACATTTCTTGCCTAGCACCCAGATTGCACACACAGGATTTTTTCCACCACCAAGACTGTACATACAGGATTTACTCCAGTACCCCAATTGTACACGCATAATTTGTTCTGGCACTCAGATTGCACACACAGGATTTGCTCCAGCACCCAGAATGCACAACAGGACTTGCCCCCGCCAGTACCCAGATTGCATCCATAGGATTCACTATGTCCTGGACTTCTAAAGAGTCTAGTGGTGGGCAATTGGATGTCTGTGTGTTGCCCACAAACCATTTCCACAGACGTACAAAGAGCATGAGAGGCAGTCTGAGAGGATCTCTGCTCACATAAATTGAACTTCCTTCTTCTCCCTCAACAAAGAGAGGGCTAGTGAATGGAGATATTTTGATCTCCTCCACCAGCACTTCTGGTACCCTCTTGGTGGTGCACCCCCACATCACTTGTAAGTTCAGTGGATGCCTGGGCTACATAGGGTGGTGGGTCCAGTTGAATTAGTGAACACTGTGACCACTGCACTTACAAGTGATTTAGTAACAAAGCTAGTGCAATGAATAGAAGAGGTGCATTACAATTGTAGTACCCTTTCATATCCACAGCGCAGAATGGTGCCATCTACACTTTTGACATGAAATGATACTGTGATACATGTGACATGATGGCAGATGGGTACATATAAACTCACAGCTGTTGACAGTGAGTAATAACCAGTTGTGTGATGGCAATCTATAGCTAGTATGACATCACTGTTATTGATATACCACAATAACTGTTATGGCGTTGTTTAAAATCTAATTTAATGTAACATTTATAATGAGCCAGTTACCTACATTTTATATTGGGTACTAATTGGTGAATATGATACATCTATGTTTTAATAAATGACATTTAAAATGACAGGATAATTGATGTGGGAATTCCCATATTGATGCCATAGTAGCACATTTAAAAAAACAAAATCAAAAACATTTTTAAGGAGAAAGTCTCGTGCTGAAGATGTGATTTGCAGCATATTTCACATTTTCCATAGCTTACTTTTTCCTTACTTTTTCATACTTACATGTATTTGAGTGTGCTGGCTTTCTTCAATTTGGGTACGCCTTCCAGCCTTGCTGCTTTGTATTTATTCTTTTGCTCTGAGTAGGAACTAAACACCTCTGTTCAATTCATTGCCATTCATTTGAATGGGATTTTGTGTTTACCTAAGTGATGTCATCAGGCAAAGTACTGCACTGGCAGCTCCCCCATGGTATTTAAGACCAGTTAGTTCCTTGTCACTGTTGCCTGGTCTGATAACAATGCAATGTGATGGAATCAAAGGTGATTTTATAATTGTGATTAGGTCAGGTAAACACAGCAGCAAACAGTGTGACAAAATGCATTACTGCTGTTGCTGCAGTTCCTGTACACAGTGAATGGTAATTCTGGTGCCCAAAATGAGGTGTGTTATCCCTCATTTTAGTTTTTATGAGGGATTACAATTTAAAAAAAAAGAAGAAACGTTTTTATAATAATTAAAAGGTGTAAATTAAGGCATACACCATAGCACCTTAAAATGAAGGTCTGGTGCTCAATGAATACTCCAGATGTTAATGCATATTACACTACTTTCAAAGTACTTTAACATTACTATTTTACATTTTGTGTTGAATAAAAAAGGAAATAGTAACAGCTAGATGAAGTTTAAAGCTAGGTCTTGCAGCTAATGTGGTAAACACACTTTCCATGGCTGTGAGACTTTTTAACTTTTTATTTATTTTTTTATTTTCTGTCTTCAGAAGGAACTGCAGACACAAGTGTCAAAATGGAAAATAAAACCAGATATACAGTGTGGTTTTCATCAGATCAGGGTTACCTGAATTGTAGTGCGTCTGTACCCACATTTCAATTGGAGGTCATCTTTTTTTTATATAATTACATTGCATTATATTTGAAGATGTTAATATGCCTCTGAGCTGAAGATATGAAATTTGACACATAAGAAGAAAACACTACAGAAAGCATAGTTTTTCAAAGTGAAATTCTCTAAATAAAATATACGTGTATTAATTAAACCTTACTGTCCTGGATATTTAAATTATCAATTTGAGATATAATGAAGTTTTTTGTTGCATGGTGAGTTGCAAATACAAATATCATGTTGAGGCATTATATCTAAATGAAATGCAAATAGAGTAACAAGGACAGTATTTATCAAAAGAAAAACAAATTTGACAATTTTGACTTTAACAAATATAAAGGTCAAATATAAGGTAGCTCATGTTCTCAGCACACAAATGGTGCCTCTGAATTGTGGACACATTTGGATCACATCAGTGGCACTTTGGGTCCCGACTTTCAAGTCACCGAATATGTCCGCAATTTGGACATCATAGTCAATTCCATGCCGATCTCTCCCGACACGGACTGCCGCTGAAATGCACCAAAATGAAGTGGCAGCCTCTGTCCTCCCCATAGATGTCTAGTCTATGTATTCGTATAGAAGTCAATGGGAGGACTTCGACTATAGTCAGTAAAAAATAAAAATAAAAAAATGACATAAGACATTAATTAAATAAATAAAAATAAAGTACATTAACATAAAGTAATATAAAATAAATTTTAGTAACCACTTAGCGACATAGATTTTTACCCTTGGTGACATTGGCTGTTTCAACTTTTCTACAGTGTTTGTGTTAACCTGTAATTTTCCTCTCTCTCATTTACTAAACACACATACATTCTATATAATTTTATTGACAAGTGATACCTCACTTTTTATTGGCATAGAAAATGATTTTGTTAAATCTGATGAAAAATAAAATAACACTTTTTCTAAGTTTTACATAAAAAAATATTCTACTCATCAAAAAACACAAGTGAGAAACCCTGCTAAATAGATTATAATATTGATGAAAAACCTTGTGCACAATTACAAATGGCAAAAAAGGCCCTGCCTGATAAGTTTTAAATGATGTCCTGTGTTTAGAAATATTCCATATTTATATGGTTTTCTGTTGTTTTTTGCATGCTATAAGGCAATAACCGAAACCATTTTCTCTAACAGTGACTATTTTCCCCAACCCTAAACCTAAATCTAACACTAGAACTGACACGTATCCTTACCCTAAAGAACATTTAACCCTAACCCTTATGCTAACCAAAATGTTAAGACTAACCTTAACCCTTATGTAAACTCTAAAACTAATTTAGCCTTTTTTTGTTTTACAATGTTGCTGTCTGCCTCTAGGGACAGTCTTGCAACAACAACAGAGCAATGGAAGTAAAAACGGGGCAGAGCCATATTAGAAGACCACAGATGCCTTCAAAAGGAAATTTTGGTGTTGCTTAATGGCTTGACATTGAGGCATCACAGCAACATTGCCTGAGCAGCAATGTCGCAAAGGGGTTTAAATGTAAAAATGCTTGTGTTAATGTAAATATACCTTTATAATATATAGCATTATTATAATTGCATATAAATATTCCTGTGTTTCAAATATGTCTACTTTAATTATTCTACACATTTCCATTCAATTATCTAGCTAAAATCCGGAGAATTGAAATGGGTAAAATTCAACTATTTTACCCAAATTCAGAACGTGTTTGCAGGTGATTGGTGCATACTGGGTAGCAGAAAATCTAAGGGTTTCATTGCTAAAATGAACCAGCGTGGACGCTTCTGATGCTTCAGTTTCTGAATGGGATTAACAGTAGATTTGGACCCAAATTCAGGGATACTGAGTAGCCACATTTCAGCAATTTGGGAAATTCCTCTAAGTTGCCCTATCCTAACAGATTTTTGAACAAATCAGAGCTACCTATACTTGCCAATAGTTACATTTTAGATTGCTAAATTAACATCAAATGAGTATAGATGGCTGCTTGGCTTAGATACCACTATATCTTACAAGCAAATGTCATGTTAAGATTTATGACAAGAACAACAAACATATTCCCCAGCATTCCAAAACATGTCACATTTGCATTCTATTGAGGTACAGGCAACTGATAAAATATATTAAGCAGTCCTCTATTGATTGCACTTTTCAATAACTGGTTCTAATTAAAATTTACAATGTGAGGACTAGGTGTTCTACAAAATTATACACTATGCTTCAGCAGACATCATATCTAATAAACACTAGTTTGAAGACATGCAATACGTTAGCTTTTATCCCCAAGTAAAGTGTTTCCTTTATTCTGTTGCTTTTGGGAACTGCCTTTCATTACATCAAATGTGCTGACTTCAGTAACCTATTTTAAGCATGCTATTAGAAATATGTGATTATACTTGACACCATATCATTAGTGAAGTTAATTCACACTGGAGAAATACTTTATTTAAGTGCATTTGAAAAAAAAGAACTTGTTGTCCACATTTTTTTTCATGCAAACAGTGTTTTAAAAAGTAGAAAATTTGTTTTACATTAGGAATGCATTCCAATAAAAGTAGACTAACCAAGTCCCTTTGTTTGCATTGTACAAGGACCATATGGTTGATTTTTTTTATTATAGAGTAATATTATTTAAGTGTAAGTTATTAACATTGCAAAGTTAGTTTTAAATGTGTGCCATTTGACTTCATAAAGTTTGTTCATTAACTTGATTTCCATTCACATTTTAGAGTAGGAGACTTTTTCACATGATGTTTGCGGCATTGTTATCAAGCAGTCCAATAGCAGAAATGTCTTCACAGTGCATGTTACAGGGTAAACAGTCACTCCTAGGGGTTGTGTGGCCACATGCCAGAACCCTGTGACTATATCTAGTCCAAGGTCTGGATGTTTTTTGCCATATCCTGCAGCATCTTTGAGCCAGGCTTGAGAGATGGAACTGCAGGTGAAGGAGGTTGGACTCTATAGGAATGTAACATTGGAATACACATAAGTAGACAAAGAGGACAAGGAGCAGAGTTAGAGAACACAGAAAGCATAAAAGTCAAAAAACTAAGTTTCTACTTAATACAGAGAGAACTGCAGAAAATTAAGACAGGAATTTCAAACTTAAGGCCAAGGAAGCTGAGTTGGAAAACAAAATCTCCTTTTTCAATCTGGAGGGTGGAATAAGTTTAATATATTTATTATATTTGCTGGTTTACGTTGGAGAAGTAGCTTTTAAGTTGGCCTGTGGCTCAAAATCTGGGGGTGTGGGGACATCTCGGCATGTCTCTATTCTGGTTAATATGCCAAGTTATTTGCATTCTGATATTGTTGATATATGTCATTATATGCATGGGTGGGTCATTGTCATTTTTGTTTTATAGAAAATGGAGGGCTTTCCTTTTATATTATATTTGTAATAGTGTTGACCATATTTGACTGTGACCAAATGTATCCATGAGAAAGTTGTCATGTTTATCTACAAAATTAATTGTTTAAATATGTTCTTTCCATACGCATTAAATTGTGTCCATATTCACCTATCAGAAAGGTGTTTTGTTTTATTTCCTGGGAATTGAGGATCAGCCAATATGCCCATGGATAGACAGGGCCGGTGCAAGGATTTTTGCCCCCCTAGGCAAAAAAAAAATTGCCGCCCCCCCCACATTATCATATTATTTTCCCATATCATGACATCACATGTTCCACCCCTTTCTCAGCATTTAAATTAAGAGAGAGTTAACAGAGTTACATGTTGCAATAAAGCCCCCTATTAAGAATGGTGGAGAATAAGTACCAAAATGTAAGCCATAGCTAAAGAAACAAGCCTGTGTATTAGATTGTTTGCTTACTAATTCATTTTGCAACTTCATGGTTTCTTACCCAAATTTAGTTCTTTATGCCACCCAATATGCCAGGATTATTCCCCTTAATATCCCAGGATTATGCCCCTTAATATGCCAGGATTTAGCCACCCAATATGCCAGGATTATTCCCCTCAATATCCCAGGATTATGCCCCTCAATATCCCAGGATTATGCCCCTCAACATCCCAGGATTATGCCCCTCATTATCCCAGGATTATGCCCCTCAATATCCCAGGATTATGCCCCTCAATATCCCAGGATTTTGCCCCACAATATGCCAGGATTTAGCCACCCAATATGCCAGGACTTAGCCACCCAATATGCCAGGATTTTCCCCCACAATATGCAAGAACTTAGCCACACAATATGCCAGGATTTTCCCCCACAATATGCCAGGACTTTCCACCACAATATGCCAGGATTATTTAATAATCCTAAATCCTGGCATATTGTGTGGCATAATAATCATTATTATGCCACACAATATGCCATGATCCTAAAAAAAAAGTTTAAACAAACTTTATTGAATGCGCATTGGCTGGAGGGGAGCGCACAACGCTTCCCTCACAGCCACGGACCTGCACCGGAGACAGAGCAGCAGCGAGGAGGTAAGTAAGGGGGAGGATTTTTTTTAAAGCAGGGTTCCGGCGCCCCCAGCTAAGATGCGCCCTAGGCAGCTGCCTAGGTCGCCTTACTGGTGGCTCCGGCCCTGGGTATAGACTATGCCATAGCCAAGCCTATGTTTAACCATTTGTGCTGTTTTCAAATTAGACAGAAATAGGCAAATATGGATGTAGTGCAAAAATGTGTTCTTTTTTTTTTTTAAATGTATGAGTTAAGATTTCCTGTAGATGGAAATGTTGAGCATAGTTTCATTAGTATGCTTGAGAGAGGTTTAAGCAGTCCCTATCTCTTTAAGTTGATTGTTCTTTGGATTCCACTAATCAAATGTGTGTTTTTATTAAGACAATGGGAACTGTTTGATACTCTAATCAATAATGTCTTTGCTCAATGCCCAAGTAAATATATTCAGTGAAAGCCAATCATATCCTTTGTGGTTGCCATAGCTATGGAACCTTATTATTCATACCAGTTGCTGAGCATTTCCTATAGTTTTCAGTTGCCTGTCACACAGAAGGCTAATTTGGGAAATGCTGTAAATTCTTTCTGACCTTTACCAAAGCTGTCACACATGGTTGCACAACTATATGGTCGTTCTCCCATAGATCATTTTTAAAGCTTTATTTTCCATTATAGTATAGAAGGTATTACGGCTCACTCCGCATTATCAACTCGCTCACAAGATGCAAGCAGAAAGTCTTCAGTGGTTAGGTTTCAAGGGGGAAAAGCAGAAGGGGAAAGCAGCATATGTATCTTCTGTTAGGACATTCTTTTAATGTATTATTTTCTATTATAATTGGTAAAATAAATAATGAACTAAAAAAATATCAAATAAACACATATTCTATTCAACTCTATTCTGAAATAACGTTATATAAGGGCCTCTATTCAAAGACCTAAATTAATTCATCTCTGGTCAATGAATACTATAGTATGTAATTAAACCAAATAAACATCACATCACTGAATAGGTTTAGCACATTAATTATTGGTTGTTTACATGTGTTTTATAGGCATTTTGTAACCGGTGTGGTTTTGAAAGACATTTTGCCTGTTCATTTACAACAGGTCTCCTCAAATCAAAAAAATCTTCACGTTTTGGATATATGTTGTAGGAAAAAAAGTGTATATAATCCACGATGCAGAAGAACAAATATATATTTATTGATAAAATGATCAAACAACCCAAGATTAGAGTTGAGTGGACACCTGGATGTTTGGTTTTGGCAGGTTCGACCGAACTTCAAAAAAATGTGCTCAAACTTGACCCCGAACTTGACCCCGAACCCCATTGAAGTGACTAAAATGCCTCTAAAAAAGTAATGGAAAGGGATAGAGGGCTGCAAAAGAAATTCAAATGTGGGTAAGAGCAGGACAAGTGCCCTGCAAGCAAATGTGGATGGGGAAATAACTTAAAATAACATAAAATACATACAAATTACAAATACAGCTGAGCCATAAAATAGCACTAGATGGAATCTTTGATTTTAGCTTTGGAAGAACATAAATCTAAATCTAAAGCATGGCTGCCAGGAGGATCAACAGAATTATCCATTTGAGAGAGGGTTGGAGTGCAGGGTATTCTCTTTCAGTTGATACTAAGTGACCCATAGGTTGAGGAGGCGGTGACCGTGGCGGTGTAGGTGGAAGCGATGCAGGAGGAGGAGGAGGAGGAGGTAGCCAGAATTTTTCAAAGTGCGCTGTAAGCACAGTATTTGACGGTTCTATTTGACTCTCAGATATGAAGTGCACCGCAAGACGCAAATTTACTATTTAGCACCCAAAACTATTAGAATTTTTCAAAGTGCGCTGTAAGCACAGTATTTGACTGTTCTTTTTGACTCTCAGATGTAATACATATAATGCTATTGCTATTTTATAAAAAGAAAGTCTATAAACCGAATTTTTGTAACTAGGGGTGGCACCCAATATATTTTACAAAATGGCAGAGCCCAGTCACACTTGTTTAGTTACATATTTTATTAAATACAGTCACATAACAAAAACAAAAGACATATCTGAAATCAACAATAAAAACTAAAAAAATAAATGAAAATGTTTCATGTTTTGGTGTGTTTTTTAACAAAAAAAACACACCAAAACCTCTTCCTTGTTTTATAACAAACACAACTCCTAGTCCAAAGCCAGCAATGTGTTAAAGTAGTCTCTCTACCATTTTAACATTTGAGAGACAAGAACTGTGTATGCTTTGGTCAGAATATTTCATTAAAAATCTGAGCAATTTGAACCTATGAAGACTCATCAAACATATGTTATTTATTAGTAAAAGTATAACATATGTTAAAATGTGTCTATCTGATTGATTTAACTGATTATAAAATGCAGTTAACTCAATGCAGTTTTGAAAAAATGCTTCTATTACATTAAATCTAACGAACAGAATATTTACATGTGTTATGGTAGATTATTTAAATGTTATAGCCAAAGTTCAGACAGTTATTGAGACATATGCTTATATCACTGCTATTATAATGCAAAACTGAGACTCTAAACCAGAATAGAATCATAAATGATTGTTGGCATCTATCAATGTGATCTGTTTCATGATGGTATTTTACGAGGTTATCCTTATAACATACTGTATAGATCAAAACTATTGGAAGCAAATATTTAGGCTACACTTGTGAAACACTTTATCTTGGTTTTTATTCATATACATTATAATTTCATTAAATATACTGAATGTGCAAGAAAAGTTGTAAAAACACCTATCATGGTAAAAAAAATATGACCCATGACTTCAAGGGTCATCGGAGCTATGCTATGGTAATGTGTTAAGGTATACATGACTGATCTAATACCAAAGGTTCTCTAAGTCTATGTATGTTATAATTAAGTTTCATATAGTCACATCCTTTTAATATCTGAAAGGTTGGAAAATATGACCCTAAAGATCTTTGACAATAATTTCTGAAGTTTAACAATAGACAGAAAAAATGAAAAGAGAAACCATAATTAGCAAAGCTATATCTTACGGTTCACTGGCAACTTTTGTCCAACTTGTTCTTCTCTTGCTTTGATGATTTCACAAGAACATGAAACATCCAATTATCCAATCATTTTTACACTGTCTCGGTTACAGCAAGAATAGGTTAAAGGTGAGCAGATTTGAGATAGCAGAACTAAAATGCCTTCATTTTCTCTACTATCTTACTGCTTAATTACTGGAACAATTGTTTGAACATTTCAATATATTCATTTAACATGGAAGTATTTGCAGAGCTCAAATTTTATGTCAACTATGCAACAATGAAGTTAGATTTTTGTGTAGTAAAATGGAAACCAAAAAATCGCATGGAGACATTTTTGTGACTACACAATAATGTTTCAGCTAATCTATAATTAATTTAACCTTGAGTAAAGTTGAAAAAAAACTTAAATTTTTGCATTACAATAACACAACTGAAAGTACATACTTGGTCTTAAACTGCGTGTTCACAATAACAGCTTCACAGCTTAAATTTTTATATATATGACACTATTTTTATTACGGTTAAACATGTTCTAAATCATTAAAAAAAAATGATTCAAGTTCTTTCAATTATTTTTCAGATGGAAAATTATATACATTGGGGATTATGTGAGAAAATTCCTGCACATGAAAGTGTCAGGATATAAGAAGAGACACAATTGTCATGTATAAGACACTTCAATGTATGAAAAATAGCACAAGTGCCTCTCTACAGGCACTTTTCATCCACCATGCAGGACTGGGGAATATAGCACTAACTCCCGACATGCAAATGGTTATAGGTCAACAGCTTGTGCCAATTTTATCCATAACCCCCATTTTGCTGTGGTGACTCATTTAAAGGTTTTACCCATTGCAGAAAGCAGGTTCCTAATAAATGAATGCAGTGACTTTTGGTCATAAACTCTGAACAAATCAACTGTTAACACCAAACCTCAACAAACATTCCTACCCATAACAAAGAACTACGTTTTTTGGCAACATTTATTAAAATGGTCCTCACAACCTTGCTTCTTTAGCTTCTGGGGCACTATAACATGGAGACAAACAAAGAATTGGGAGCCCAACAGAGAACATACAAATCTTCAACTAGCCAGCTACATACGATGTAACCTACTCGTGAGAGGCATCACCATTTTTTGCTTGCTTGTACCATTGTAGAGGAAATCTCTACATCATATTTCAAACTGATACTGCACATCACAGAGGATAGCAGACCTATTTAGAGGGGTATTTTTGTGTGCCCACACAGAGACATAATTACTAACTGATCACAACATAATTGTTGTCAGCATTCTGTCCAGCTGTTCCCCTGGGACAAATATTTTCGTAGCCTAAGCTGTTCTTAAAGCCTGAAACAAGATTCATGACATATTCCCCTTCCGACTTGTGCATACTAAGTTGAGGACAGTAATAAGAAAGTTATTTTTAGCATCATATCCTAAGGTTGAAGCTCCTTAATAATAAAGACCACTTGTTAGAACAACTCCAATATGCTGGTTATATATCTAATTTGTGTATTGACCTCTGATGACGTCCTGCTGGGTGAAATGCATCAGGTTCCCTTTCCACTTCATCTGTGCACAATCTGGGGGGGCATTGGGGTAATTGTCCCCCATGAAGAAAGCTGGGGAAGGGGGCTTACAGCATTGGGTGTGAGGTGAAGATCCGCCACCACCCTGTAGAGCAGTGCAGATCACTCAGCGGGGAGATGCAGGCAGCATTGGCTATGTGTGTTAAACATACACAGAGCTCAATCAGTGCTGCCTCGCACTTCTAGCGCATAGTGAAGATTCAGAGCATCTGATGCTCTGCGTCATCACTATGCGCGAGGAGCATGAGGCCGCACTGATTGAGCTCTGTGTGTGTTTAACACACAGAGCCAATGCTGCCTGTGTCTCCCCGCCTAGTGATCTGCACTGCTTCAGGTAAAGAGGGGAGGGGAGAACAGAGACAGGAGGGGGCTTGGGGGAGAGAACACAGGGGAGAGGAGAGAACATTGGGGGAGTAGAGAACACAGGAGAGTGGGGCAGAAAATGAGAGAACAACTGGTGGTAGAGGGAGGGAATAGAGAGGAGAAAACACTTAAGGGTGAGGGAGAAGGAGAGAACACTTACAGGGGGAAACACTGACAGTGGGCAGGGTAAGAACACTGACAGTTGGGGGAGATAATACTGATAGATGGGGGGAGAGAACACTGACAGGTAGGGGAGAGAGAAGAGAACACTGACAGGTGGGGGAGAGGAGAGAACACTGACAGATGGGTTGAGAGAGGGGAGAACACTGACGGGACAGAGGAGGGAACACTGATGGGACAGAGGAGGGAACTGTAATGCACGGGGTCCAGGATGATAAAGGGACACTGAATGCCCGAGAGCAAGAGCTACGGTGCAGGGTGGAGACACAGGACCTGGTGCTGGGTAACTACAATTGCTTGGAGGTTTGGTTTGGACCCCAGGTATTTGCAGCCACAACCAGGCCCTGTGAAGCAGCTGCTGTATCCAGGTCCCTGGCTAGAGAGGAATGAACTATGTGATAGCCAAGCAGAGCTAAAACAGAAAAGTGACTGAGGGATAGCAGAACTAAATACAGAAAGCAGGGCTACAGGACATAGGGTAAACATAAGCAAGAAAGCAGAAACCAAACTAAGGTTAAATAATACAACGCACAGGGTTAAGGGACACAAAAGGCACATACAACTAATACATAATATTAGCAAAGCATAAATAGAATCTAAGACACATAAATGGTATTGAACTAAACACAGAGAAAATACCTGTAGACTGCTGCAAAGGACTGAACAGAAATGGGTATGGTTTAAATAATAAACTGACAAGACAGAGGGAATCAGAAAACCTGGAATGGAACATATGGACAGGGCAGGACAGGTATACAGGGCAAGGACAGGTATACAGGGCAAGGACATGAATAAGCATAAATGATAAACATGAAATCAAAGCAAGAAGGATACAGAAAATCCTGGATACAGCCTGGATGAGTCTGCACAAGGGGGCATGGTTACAGGAACACTGACGGGACAGAGGAGGGAACACTGATGGGAGATAGAAGGGAAGAGACAGACATGGGTGGGGGAAATAGAGAAATATATGGGTAGAGGGACAAGGAGACTTTCATAGGAGGTAGTGGAGAGATATGTATGGGAAAAAAGAAGAGAGAGACAGACAAGGGAAAGAAGAGGAGAGAAAGACGTGAGAAGGAAAAAAGACAGACAGACATGGTAAGGAGAAGAGACAGACATGGGAAGGAAGATTAAAGAAACAAACATGGCAAGGGAGAGACACAGACATGGGAAGGGAGAGAGACAAACAGTTATGGGAAGGAAGAGACACCGATATGGGATGGAAGAGACACAGACATGGAAAGGAAGAGACACAGGCATGGAAAGGAAGTGACATAGACATGGAAAGGAAGTGACACAGACATGGAAAGGAAGTGACACATACATGGAAAGGAAGTGACACAGACATGGGATGGAAGAGGAGAGAGATACACACATGGGATGGAAGAGGGGAGAAGAGGGGAGAAAGACAGACATGGGAAGGAAGAGGAAAGAGAGAGAGAGAGAGAGAGAGAGAGAGAGAGAGAGAGAGAGAGAGAGAGATAGAGAGAGACATAGGATGGAAGAGAAGAGAAGAGAAAGACAGACATGGGAAGTAAGAGGAGAGAGAGACAGACATAGGACGGACGAGAAGAGAGTGACAGACATGGGAAGGGAGAGGAAGCAACAGATATGGGAAGGGAGATGAGAGCAACAGAAGAGGAGGAGAGGAAAGGCAGACAGACCTGTGCAGTGCCCTTCCCAAGATCAGACTCTGGATCCGCCTCTGCATCTGTGACTGTTTTTAATGAATATATGTTCACTGAATCAATTGTTTACCTATTACAATTTTCATAGATATAATACTTGTTTTATATATTTTATGTATTTTGTTCACTTCAATCTATCTCACACTTTAGTTAAGTGTCCCAAACTTTTTCCCCCTCATCTCAACAAGTAAAAACATTGTCTTAATTATGCAAACCCCAGATAGAAAAAACAATGAAAATAAAAGTGAAAACACTATGTATGTTAAGCAGAATGGTACAGCTTATACACCCGAAAGCAGTAATCATGTCCAAATATATTTGCACTACAATAAAGTGAGCATGCCAAGCAGTTTTCCTCACTTCAGGGAATCAAGCAGTAATATATGGAAGAGGCTGAAACTTAATTTCTACAGAAGAACATTTTTTTTCTTGCAGAAATGACAAGTGATTACAACATTTTAGAGCTGCAAAAATTAAAAAGACATAAAGAAACATGTTTTGTAAATAGCTATGTGAACAAACAACAATTTATTTCAGTGTGTACAATTTCTAGATCAAACCTGCTAATATTTTTAATTGTTCGCATATTCTTACCTGAGAAATTTTAAGCTGGGAATATTAATGTATGACTTAGGCTGCTGCAATAGTGATTTAAAGATCCTATTAAAATAATTTCCCTACAGAAAAAGCAGTGCCAAAAAGATGGAAAGTAATTTCTCCAAATAATTATGTGGCAGCAGATAGTGGATTATGAAGGCACCAATTAAAACAGATTTATCCTATATCATGCCTCAAATACTTAAAAAAAAATCAGAAGCTAGCCAACAGCATTATGGCATGTAATATAATCAGTGATGTTCACTGAGCAATAAAAACTGTCATCATCCACTTACAATATTCACTATTACGGAAGTTTTGCCTGATTATATTTAGCCTATGATACTATCTGAAATATTATATTAACAGCTGCTTACTTATATTTAAAAGGACTTTGACATGTAAAAATAGTTTATACTGTGACTGCAGAGAATAAAATACTATCTATACATCATTTTAGCAGAATTGCAGCCAAGTGAATAGAGTGACAAAACAATAGGGGGTTTCAAATTAAAAGGTGCATAGTGAGATAGAACGTAATGTTGGTGCTAGCTCTTTGTGCACATATGTTTGAAGCAGATCACGACAGATGTTAGGAGTCTGTGCTGGTCCTGATCTTCTGGGTTGCTTTGGTGCTCTATTTGGCATAGGTTTTTCTCAGGGGTTCTAAACTGTCAGGATGTGCACTAAAAGGCACCATTGCATTTTACATAGAAAAAATATGGTTGTGCTTTTTTCAACTTTCCAACACTTTAGAGTGTGCAAAGATTTATACATAATGCCCACTATGTTTTAAATAGTTGTACCTGTGGTATTCCTGAAGTTAAGTCTACTAACACTCTCTACATTCTGCCAATGTGTCAATTGCAGTTCATAGATCCAAGAGGATAGGACAGAATAAATTACATTGGCCTAGATTCTAGAGCCC
Source organism: Pelodytes ibericus (assembly GCA_036172795.1). NCBI lineage: Eukaryota > Metazoa > Chordata > Amphibia > Anura > Pelodytidae > Pelodytes > Pelodytes ibericus. The sequence goes on from CM069860.1 coordinate 115,347,160, forward strand.
CTGTAAAATAAAAATAAAACTGTTGTTATCGGAAATTTACCTGGCAGTTATGATTCTATACCCACTGCTAACCTGGTCAATGGGTGAACTATCACTTGCAAATAGTACCGCACATGGTTGAGTAAGCATAGGATCTGTGTGTTAGTGGGGTACATCTATTATGTGTGGAGGGCATGAGGGGAAAAAGTAAATGCTTGTCTTTTTTCTGCCACTCAGATGACTCTGGATATGTGCTAAAAACCTGGCTAATAACACCACTGGCCAACCCAACGCCAGCCAAAGGTAAGGTTCAGTGAGGGCCACTTCAGAAGTAGGAGGGCGACATAAAGAGTTTTTGGCCTCCTAAAGTCTAAGTTTACTTGCCTGGACAGGGGTTCTAAAATATTTACCAAACAACAGTTGGTATTATACTGTAATGGCACTTCAACTCTCATCGTGCCAATCCTCTGCATAATAGGAGTATAAAAGACAGGAATAGATGCTTTAAAATTTTAAATTGAACAGTAATAATTTATTCTAATAATGGTCCATGGCTTTTTAAGGCAGTGTTGCGGGTGACCCTATGTGGAGGTTGTGAGATAGCAGCAGGAGATAGCAGCAATGATGATGCTACCAATGATGTTAATGTGGACAGGGATTCAGATATACTAGACATGTGAGTGGTCAGGACATGAATGTCAGTTGCTTGTCGTCTTAACATACGGTTTTCAACATCCATGCTGTGCAGTGCAAGTCGCTGAAATCTGTTGAAGTTACTTGCCTGCCATTGTTCCTACATCAGGAGCAGCAGGAGCAGAAATATTGATGGCAGAGTGTCCTGGGGCAGAGAAAGCAGCAGCAGTGGTCAGTGGAGGTGTAGTGACCTGTCCGGCAGCAGTAAAAGAGGCAGGAGGACCAGGTGATAATGATGTACTGAATAATAATGGTGATTCTGAGGGGTCTTGTGATGTTGATGGTTGGTCCCAGACATGCAGTGGTGGGCTGCTGGGTGGTGTGAAGGGTTCAGCAGGTGGTGTAGCAGGTTGTGGTGGACTGTGCTTTCCTTGAGACATATGATGCTATATGGGGAGAGTGAAAAAAGATAACATGTAAATATATGTTATCTAAATGCTGAATTTGGTCAGCTGTGTCCATGAACAAGAGTCACCTATGTCACAAGGCAGATGTCAGTGATGGAGTAGTATTCACCAGGTGCAACATGGGTCCCATGATCACGCACATCTACACCACCATGTATGATCTCCATAGCAGTGAGGTGGATGAAATCTTCTGCCAACAATTGTAGTGGAGTGTCAGAGGTGGTTCACCCTCTGTGCTCTGTGTCCTCTCCTTTATCCTCCTCCTCCACCACCTCTGAGGTGCCATGAGCCATGGCATGTGATGGACCTGGTACCTGTAGTGAGCTTGTGATAGATGTAACCCCCATGTTCCCCTCTCCTCTGTTTTCATAAAAGTGCCTCACTGAACTCCCCCCTGAGCCCTGTGTGGGGTTTTTTGCACAAGTTCCAATCACAGGCAAGGTGTGACTGATTAGTGCATTTTTTATGTGCCATGGAATGTTGAAGTCAATGATAAAGATACGTTCTTAAAACTATTAAACGTTATTGGTTTCAAAGGTTGTTACATGCTAGGCTAGTCTCTATTCCATCCCCTGATGTAAGATTATTAATGAAAACAATGATTTTAGTATGAGGATTGTGTAAAATCCGTTTAAAAATAGACAGAAGTGGGGGCAGAGCTAACCACCGAGCTAAGTGGAAGCATGTTCGATGAGCTCCTTGAGAGAAAACTCAGAAATCCTCTTAGAAGCACCAGACTATCTTTTCAAAATCATCCTTACTACAGTTCAGCTGTTACCCTGGTACCATGTGCAAAAAAGGAAAGAAACAGGAGAGAGAGTTACTAATGAGATGAGCATTGGCACCTTACTTACCAGGCCCTCAATGGCGACAGCTTTCACTGGTCTTACTCCTACATGGGAGGATTTGGTCTCATCATCAGAGGAGTCAAATGAATCCCGACAAGGCAAGCTACCTGATTACCATCCTGTGCCGAAAACTCAGGATCAACCCTCTGCTAAGAGAGATCTTCAACAACTATTAAAAGATATGAAAATGGCCTGGAGGGCCGACATGGCGGGATTGAGACTTGACTGGGATCTGACATCAGTTCTCTCCAACATAAAGTGATTGTGGTGGAACACACCATGGAGGACTTTAAATGCCAAGTTGATGAATACAAGGGGCAGACTACAACGGTGACACTGCAGGTATGTACCCTGCAAAAGCAGATTATAGCTTTAGACAGCAAACTACACAGAAACAATATAAGAGTTAGAAGGGTGCCAGAGTAGGTAGGGCCTGCCAACATCTGCTCCTACCTCCATGTATTTGTTGCATATGTATGCTGTCTGAAGGAGCTCCCAGAACAGGTTATCCCTGAAGTTCAGGGTTAAAAAAAAAAGCCATCCAAGCCCCAAAAGAGGCACCCAGGGATGTAATCATTCAATTTCAGATTTTACAGACTAAAACTAAATTCTGGTGGCCTGCTGGAAGATCAAGGATCTACAATTTGAGGGACTACACCTATTTGTTTATGAGGATCTTCCAGTGACAACTAAGCAGTGGAGAATATCTCTCACCCCACTCACAATCCACCTACATAAATTGGACATTAAATACCATTTCACCCAGTCACATCCGCTCCATGTGTAAAGGGAGAACAGGATTTTGTCAGTAGAAGACCCAGCTGAGGTGGAGATCTTTCTGCAGACTCTTGGTTTGCCGCCCATTGTCCCCATATGTTTTTATGTGCCTGGAGGTTGCCAAATTAGAATATTATAGCATCCAAGATGTCTCCAATAGAGCTCCTCTACATCGGCTATGAGCGGGTCTCATATTTTCATCAAACACCCCGCCTACGAACGTACTGCTTTGACCATCTTGAATATGTTTTATTTTTAGTTCACGGTACACTCCCTAATGCACCATATTTAGTGCATGGGGAACCCCCTGAATGGTCAACCTTGGGTGAAACTAGAGCCCATATTTGTGCATTGCTCTTTTGCACAGGGTTTTGGATAAGTCACATTACCTTATTCATGAGTACTGGGCTAAATGGCGAACCACCAATCTTCAATTATGTCATGTACCATAATGGAATGTGATTACCCAACCTCGAGTAGTTTGCCCCTTTAGTTTTTATAATTTGATTTATAATCTGGAACAGGTAGGTACAATTGTATATCACTATGTTTCATTATGTGACAATTTGTGAAGCCACATAACGAGAATCATATACTTTCAATCTACAGCCATACATTTCCTTCCTCAGTGCTAATAGAGTGTTGGTAAATCAATGAGTAATGACCTACGTTCTTGAGCTATACATATTTTCTGTTCGCTATGATTGCTGCTATTGCCTTTTTTCATGTATTACTTACCTTACTGATACATATTGCACAATTACACACATACCTTTAAACACACATTGATACCCTAACACACAACTGAAACCCTTACACACACACAGAGACAAACTTAAACACACATACCCTTACACAGACACAGTGACACACTTACCACTTACACACACAGTGTCACACTTACCGCTTACACAGACACCCTTACACACACACACCCTTACACAGTGACACACACACACCCTTACACACAGTTGCACACACCCTTACACACAGTGACACCCACACACACATAACCTGAGACACACTTACTACTTGCACACACATACTTGTTTCTCTTCTTTTTTTTTTAAAAAAAAACTTTCCTGTTGGTTCTCCTCCCTACTTTTCTACCTATATTTGCAGGGAGGAAGATTGTTCAGACGGTATCTGCCCCTTAGCTTTGAAGAGGTAGAACACTGGAACTCCACTTCTTCTGAGTGCGGGAAGTCACATGACATCCGGCACTCCGACAGTTTCTCAGCGCGAGGGGGTGGATCATGCAACTCTTGCATTGCACTCACTCCAAGCGGCAGGTATGATTTAAGTGTTGGTGCCAGTAAGCGATTTATTCTTGCTGCCAATGAATGCACTAAAGTACTGCCGCCTGGGGCAATTGCCCGGTTGTAGGGTTGGCTCTGGGGCAAGCAGTGCCAGAGCTGGCACAGAGCAGTAAATGGGGGATTTAGATTTTTCTGCCCACCCGCCCCCCATTGTGCTACTTTATGGTAGTGCCGGCCCTGCATTCCGTGTATAAGACGACCCCCAATTTTAAACTTAAAAACATTTTGGGGAAAATATTTTCTTATACACAGAAAAATACGGTATATGCTCTATTAGAGAAGTGCTTCCCTCTTTTGCATATACCTGTACATAGAAATGTGCTCACTCACTAACAATTACATAGAAACAGCACCGTTTTCATATAGTATTCAATTTAAGAACTCTAGATAGACTTAGACTAGGGACAATGTGATACATACATCAAAAATGCATTACAGATGAAAGATTGTATAATTAGATTCAGGTCATCTTATTTGTGCTGGACTCTAAAAGTTGATCCAAAGGTCATGGATTGAAATTGATTAAGGATAAGTTTAAATATAAATCAAGGGAATTGTTTTCACTATGAGTTGATGAGTTGCTGAAATGGTCTGCCAGTGAGGCTTTATCAATACACAGGCTTATAAATAGGCTGGAATGCTCCTGAGCTGGTAAGACATCAATAGTTATAGCTATTTGAACACAGAACTTTAATTAGAATATTCAAGAAGTACGAGTACACTCAACAAGATTGAATACTATAATGTGTTTTCAGTGGTCATTGCAGGGCATAAAAAGGTCCTTCCCTGCCTTTGCAATTCACATCACTGCACAATAACTAAAAACAGAATGGTGAGTAATTTGGATGTATAGGCTTGCAAGATCTGTAGATCTGTTTAATTATAGATTAAATACCGTTAATATTCAGTGTTTAGAAAAGGATGACAGTTTGCATTTACTGACACTTTTATCTACATTTGTTTACGCTCTTTTTATGTATTGTAAAATATTTTAGTGAAGACGAACCCAAACAATCTAAATTTAAGTATGTTTTTCTTAAAAAAAAACCTACATTATAAAAGAGATATAGAAGTTTTATAAAGAAGCCATGTATATATATATGTGTGTGTGTGTGTGTATAAAAGTTTCTAAAGGGAATTTGTATCTCAATAGTCACCTATAAACTGTATTTACTTTAGATTGCTACTCAGAGCAGAAGGCCAATGAACTTCTAAATATACAATTGGGTTTGGAATCAATGATTCTAAACATCTATTTTTCCAAAAACATGTTTTTACTTATATATGCTTATTATTATGGCCATGCATCTGGATTAAGCAAGAACATTTTCAGGACGGCTGTTTTTTCAAGAATGCGTTCTTTTCATGGATGACCTCTGCCCAGAGATGAAGAGAAGGGAAGATACAGGCAACTGTGAACATAATGTTCTGTGATATTATGTTAAAAAATAAATTTCTTGCATAGTTATTAAAGAAAAAAAATAAGCTAATTATTTAGAACATTGGGAAATGGATTGAAGAACTTCTGGTTGTTTCTTAAAGAGGGAGTATCAGTGGTAAAATTCAAACATTTTAGCAATGGATTCTCTTTCAGCTGCCACCTTTTCATAGGGAAACATAAAACCACTTTATGTAAGTATATTTGTAAGCATTATGTGAGTGTGTATTAGTTTGTGTTATGTGAGTGTTTATCAGTGAGTGCTATGTCAATGTGTATAAGTGTGCAATTGTTTTATTATTTTTAAGTTTGTGAGTATAGGATAGGCTGAAATTCTGACACTTTAGCGCACTGTCACTTTTTGTATCACTATTGTTTTATGTATAAGGCACTTGGGGTAGTTGCCTGACAGATTTGCAGCCATTTAAACCTCTACACTTTTCTGCACATCAATAAATGGTACTGTTTCAGCAGGTTACATGGGTTTTTTCTTTTCAGTTGATCCAGTGACAACACTAGGCTTGGTGTCACTGGTAAGCTGTTTGGGGACAGAGATGACACTGACAAGCTATCCAGGCACAGATATGACAATGGGAAGCTGTTTAGGACAGATGTGACAATGGGATGCTGTTCAAGACAGAGATTAAACTCGGAAACTGTTTAGGGACATATCACACTGGGAAGCTGTTTGGGGACATATCATACTGGGATGCTGTTTTGGACAGAGATGACAGTGGGAAACTGTATGGGGACAGAGATAACACTGGGATGCTGTTTAGGACCAAGGTGACACTTGGAAGCTGTCTGGGGATGGTGATGACACTGGAAAACTGTTTGGGGACATAGATGACACAGGAAAGCTTTCTGGGGATCGAGATGAAAGTGTAGAGCTGTCTGGGGACAGATATTCTTTGCACCTCATTCAGACTCAGGTAGCTCTTGCTAATTCACTCCATAGAGGTACTAAGTACTGTATACTGAGTGTATATACACTGTTTATAGCAGTACTGAGCACCTTCTATAAGGGGATGGCCCACAGCTCTGTGAAGTCCTGCATGAAAATCGCCACCAGGACTGGCAGCTTATTCTCTTGCAGGTGAACGTTCTTCTCCAGAGCAAAGCAGATGAATCCCAATACGGAGTAAACGTGCAAAAATATTTTTTTATACTGTATATGAAGGGCCAAATCTCCCTCTTTTGTATCATATGTTAATGGTGCCATTCAAAAGATATCCCATGGCCTTTGTAAAAAAAAACTAAGACTTTGGAGAAATCATAATAGAAAAGAAAGTATTTTGTATTGCATTGATTTTATTACCCTATTAAAACATTACTTTTGTTTATTAAAGCAGGTGAATGCTTAAAAAGCCAGTAATGCCATGACTTGTTTTGTTCTACATAACATGGTTTGCTACACATAGCCTACCTATCAGTCACTTCAACGGTTAAAAGTAAATCAAATATTGTTCTATGGAAATGTTTGGCATCATGAAAATAATATATGTATATCATCCAGCATGAGCAAAACTACTTGAAAGTGAAATTGCCTTTATTGTAAGATATGCACACTATCTCCTGTTTCCATCATTTGTCCTGAGACAGCTCAATAGAATTGGTTTCATTAATATTGACAATGGCTGATTATAATTTCATCTGTAGGCCTGAAAACCCTGAATCTCATTTGTATTTGACCTTGACAGCTGTGTTTTCTGAATGAATTACTCCAAACACATTACACAAGGGTTCACATACTATCCGAAAGGCATTAAGCTATACCTTTTCCAGAAAATGGTGCCACAACTTGCTGGAACTTGCTGGAGTGTTCTGGTAAGGTATGGTAAGAAAGAAGCAGCCATACCAGTTCCTTTACAGTGTTTAGACCTGTTTCAACAAATTGTCTTGTAGTGACACATTACTTGTACTTACTGGGAAGTATGTATGATCTAGACATGTGCATTCGTTTTCGGACAAATGCATTTTCGTCCAAAAATAGCATTTTCATTCATTCATCCAAAAAACAAATAACGAAAATGCTAAACTAACGAAAGCCGAATGAGCGAATGGTTAATAAACGAAAATCATTCGTCCTTTCGTCCATTTGTGCTATTGGCATTCTATAAACCAAAATAGAGTCGGTTTATAGAATACCAATAGCATTACATACATTCCATAAACCGACATAATGAAAGACTTTCAGTTTATGGAATGTATGTAATGCTATTGCTATTCTATAAACCGAAATAGAGTCCCCATTCATACGAATAGGTCAGTTGACCTATTCGTATGAATGGGGACTCTATTTCGGTTTATAGAAAGCCAATAGTATTACATGTATTCTATAAGCTGAAAGTCTATAAACCGAACAACATTCGGTTTATAGACTTTCAGTTTATAGAATACATGTAATGCTAGTGCTATTCTATAAACTGAAAGTCTATAAACCGAACGTTGTTCGGTTTATAGACTTTCGGCTTCTAGAATACATGTAATACTATTGGCTTTCTATAAACCGAACTAGAGTCCCCATTCATAAGAATTTTTTTATGAATGGGGACTCTAGTTTGGTTTATAGAAAGCCAATAGTATTACATGTATTCCATAAGCTGAAAGTTTATAAACCGAACGACGTTCGGTTTATAGACTTTCGGTTTATGGAATGTGTAGGTCAATTGATTCGTACGAACTAATAAAATGAAACGACAATAATGAACGAATTTCGTCTGAAACGAATGCAGTAATGAACTAAATTAATTTTAGACGAAATAAATAATATTTTTGTCCGAATGGATGAAAACAAAACGAAAATTTTAGTTTTGCACATGTCTAGTATGATCATTGTATGAGTAATTGTATAAAATTAGTTTATTACAACACTTTTATACATTTAGACACATGATCAGAGATGAATCCCAGGTTATTGTAATACTTGCACAGTGAGACATTCAGTATTTTCTCTTTAGGTCTATTGTCTGTTTATGCATTTCATTACCTTTGAAAACTGAATCATTTAACCCCTTCAGGACAGTGTTTTTCTTTGGTTTGTTGTCCATTTTCGACAATAGCTATTTTGTTACTTTGGTGATGCTGCATTTAAATACAAGTTCAAGCTTGCTTCTTAAATGAATCCCCAAATATACTTTTTTTTTTTTTTTTTTTTGAGGTTTACTGTTTAAATTTTAATAAAGAGTGTAAAAATGGTATTTTTATTTTTTCTTTTGTCAGTGAGAGACAGGAAGGATTTTGACAATTAGTGTTCACACACCACTGATTTTCATTTAATACATTTTTTGCATTTATTGCATGTGACCAATGTGGTTGATTTTCACAAAGATCACATCAATAAATGCAAAAATGTATGGTTGATCCTGGACTAACTGTTAAGGCAACCCGTCTCGTCCCTAGACATCTCACAAATCTGTCCGTATCAGCTATTGCATGCTAAGGTAGCCCCTCTTCTGGGTGTTTCAGACGTATTTGCATAGGGTGAGGTGGTGTGACTGACAGGTCAGTGACAATTGTCACTGGCCTGTCACTTGAAGACAGCCTTTTTTCCCTGGACATCATTCAGTAGTTGTGCCATTTTAAAAACAGCTTGTATGTACAGGCATTGTCACCAATTCTTTGCACTGGGAGCCAGTACATGTACGGCCATTGTTGTGAAAGAGTCAAAGTTGTATTATTTACCATTTAGGTCTAAAGATCATTTTGGTTTGTGCAACAACAAAATACTTGTAAGGTGTCCACATGTATTATTATATTGCGGAATGCACTCACAGTACGAAGCTCATGGTCAAGATTTAAAACTTGGTACAAAATTCAGGAACCCCTATTGTGGTAAAATAAATATTTAAAGCAAACCTACTTAACTATAGAATGCAATGCACTGTACAAATTTACATTTACAGGTCTATTCTATAAAGAGAGAATTTCAGGGAACTGCCGAAAATTGAATTTTTCCAATGCTACTTTACGGGAGAATATTTCTAACTCAGCAATTTTAGCCTTACATTTGAAATTCATGTCTCAATTCCCTGTAATTATCTCCTTATTGAGGTGAGCCTAGTGTACTCACACAATCAAAAATGAGATCATCCAGCGTTTTGGAGTGGTGCTCTATGTATCAAAGAAGAATTCTAATACATAGACTTTTTTTTTTAAATTGTATTTATGCTTAATATTCAAATGTTGAACAGGACTATTGATTCAGCTGATGGCAGGGGACAGGGCTTGGAAGGGGGAGTTTGAACATTACTCAAACTGACAGCACTGCTGCACATATACAGACCTCCCCAACACCAGAGAATGAAAATTGAGACCATGGAATTGTGGGTATGAATCAGGACTATCACATTTTATGTGGGACAGTGGAGCATGGAGCATGGAGCTAACTGAACATTTATTTCTGCAGGATATACTTATGGATGTCTAAATGCCACAAACCAGAAGTGGTAAAGTCAGCTCAGACTCCTGACAGATGTTGGTAGTCTACTTTATACAAAGGCACACACACAGATACTGCCAGTAGCTGGTACTATCTATCTGCGTTGTCTTTATCAATCATCCCCAATATATTCCATAAAGTTATATGGTAAAATCGATTTCACAAAATAATAGCATACTTAAGTATATATAGTAAATAAAATGCTTGTTGCAAGAAAAATATACTAAGCATACTCCAGATTTTGATTTAAAGTCGACAAATAATAAGATCTACTTTTCAGTGAAATACAGAACAGTACAAACTTATGATTGACTATATGTTGGTACAGGGTATAAAAGGTAATTCTGTATTTCATGAATGCTAAAATATAAAAATATTTTCCAGTGTAACCTTGGCCTTTTCTGTAACATAACTGGTATTTGGCAATTCATTTTTGTAAAACCTCAGCAGACTTTGAAACAAAAAAGGTCCCAAGAAAAATAAATAAGGTTCCATCTCAGTGATGACAAGTGACTTTTAAATTATAAATACATGCTGTTTGGCTTTTTAACTTTCGGAAGCTCTTTTCATTACGGGGAAAACACTCACAGTATTCCTGCAATCTCTTGAACATGTTCCAACTGAATGCTTGTCCCAGCCAGATGGTAGACTGCACGTATTATCATATTGTCAGTTATAGAAAATGAGAAAAAATTGAGATGTTGGTATATGTTGTGGACTATATCTACCTTTTACTATCAAAAGATACATTTATATACTGTACATTTATTTATGCAATATTTTTCATGGGACTGCTTTTGTTACATCAATAGGTTCTACATATATGGTCTTTTATTTCAGAAAAAAAAGGAATGTTTTTCCAATACTCCCTATTTAATGTTTGTTACCAACATGCAAATATGTTATAATTGTGAAAAAGCAAGATATGTTGACTTTTCATTTCATAATCTTTATACTTTTAAAGATATTGAAGTGATAATAAACATTTGATACTGAGTCATCCTTTTTGTAAAATCATGTAATCATTTTTGAAACAGTATAGATCCACTTGAAGATTTTCATTACATGAGCATCTGGATAATGAGAAATTAAAAAATATATTTGGAACCAGGCAATATGCAATGTTAGCTTCAATGACCATGACTTTTAAAGATACTACATTTGGCTTTGCAATTATAGCACAAGTTTTAATTTTGTTATCATCTTAATTATTAGGCCATTTTCTACCAGTATTTAATTATTATACATGTACTAAATGTACTATGCTAGAGTGACATTATAAACATAACAGCATATACTTATCAGAGTATTGTTTATAAATATGATATGTTAGTATTGTTGCATGTGAGGAAAACGTATATAGATAAAAATGGATGCAAAGTAGTCTCCCTTAAAATGGTTGGGCCATAATTAAGTACAGAGCCACCATAATGGGGACTAGGCTCTCTCTCTGTGTTTTTTAATGCTTGTATTGCAAATGAATGCATATGCCTATGGATACCCTGAGCTGGTTCAACAGAGTTGCGGGGAGAATATGCACATTGAACATCTCTGCTCGACTGAGAGGTCTCTGTTTCTAGGTGATGTTTTGGAAATTCCTGGAGTGCTGCTCTTGCGAAGCATTTATGCCTGTGGCCCCTGATCTTTAGCTCTTTGGAGGGTCTCATAGACGTTTTTTACTGTTGGACATAATTCTTTGCTCCATGGAGGGATGGATTGAATGTGACACCATTGAAGATTGGCCTTGTTTGTGTTGTGCATTAATCATAATTGTTGCTCCTGCATTGTGAGCACCATGGATATTTGGCCCCACTAGTGTGGTGCATTGATCTCCATTGCTTCATGGGGAATCCTGATGTAGATTACATGGGACTTCTGACGCCATGCCACAAGTTACATGAACCCTGCTTCTCATGGGAACTGAGTTCAAATGACGTGATACACAATTTGGAGGAACCATTTCGGTGCTGAAAACCAAAGCTACCAGAGCTACCAGACATCATAGCAGATTCCACGCCAATATATCCCAATCACCAAATGCAGTCGAAATGCACCAAAGCAAAATGGTAGACTCAGTCCTCCCAGTAGATTTTTATGGGAAGGACACTGACTTATTTCTGGGGCAATTTGGAAGAACCTTGCTTTTAGCTTTAGCCGACACATGGCCTAAAGTATAATAAAATACATTTTTTATGAATAAATCTTGTGAGTGTATTCAGTACCTGCATATTATCCATCATTCCTACTGTATTACACTATATATACATTTTTGTCACTTCCATGTATCGGTAATTTTTCCTGCATTATATACTGCAAGCACTAGAGGAGTGCTCTCCTGGGAAGCTGTGATCTTGCAGGGGAGTAATTTGCCTTCTTTTGGATCAAAAGCTGGAATGATAGGTAGAAGGGTTGAACTTGATGGACTTAAACTAAATTACTATGTTTCTATGTATTATTTATCTGCCACTATTTACACGTGGATTGTGATACTATGTGTCCTTTCTATATGTACCCTGACAGAGTTCTGCAAAGAGGGCACTACAATTCTTTTGTATTCTTTCATTAAAGCATTGCCATTTAAAACATCTACAACTGATGCACTCTTTCAATTAAACATAACTACATTTTTTGCCTACAGTTGTCTTTTAAGATTTAAATAGTCTGTGATGCTTTACCGTGTGATATATCAAATCAAATAATCAAATATGCTTCTGAGGTTTCCATTATAGATCATTTATTCATATATGCTTTCTTGAAGTCACATATACTTTAATATATATTACATCTTTGTTACTGATGTAACAAATAACTCATTTTTTTATTTTTATCATTTTCCACACACAAATAGAATTTCACTAATACTCTTGAAACCGGGGTCCATAAATGGTATTTGCAAATTAAACTGCTGGAGAGAAAAGGCAACACTTTGCTTAATAAACAGCTGCAATTATACCCTGAAAAAATTATGCTCAGGTAGAGAGAAATTAGTCATTTAAATTAACCATAAATTAAGATCAACCTAATTTCAGTCTATTAAAGTCGAAAGAGTATTATCTTCCATTGAAAAGCAGTTGATGCAAATGGAACAAATTCAGGAAATTTTGAAGTGTGCTGTGATTTTTCATTTGCATACTTAACCAACGTGGAAGGGAAAGGAGCTAAAAAGAGGAGAACAGACGGAACAATAATTAGTTATGTAAATAATGTGGCATTCTTGTTTATAATTAGTTGAAGAATAAAATAAAATGCATGCATGTCAGAGGACTAATTTTCATATGCAAATTAACAATCAAAATTATAAACAGTAATATGCACTTTGGGAACGTGTGGCATTTTTAATTTATTATCAGAAGTTCTATTTTAGTCTTATTTTCACTGACATATGACAGTGTTAAATGTTGGTTTAAACTTGGCAATGACCTTAAAGGGACATTCCAACTTGTTTAACCCTTGCTTTCATCAAAAAAGCAAGGGTTAAACACAACATGTCCCGGGACTTGTAAGTAAACCCGATGTGTATCTTAATAGATACACGCGGGTTTAGTAATTGCTGTGTCTCACATGCTAGACGCAGCAGTTCCTGCTTGTAGGGTGCTGACAAACATCAGCACGCGCACAGCCAATCAGAGAGGGGGCTCGCCCCGCTCTGACAGCAGATTGTGAGGGACTCTCGCTGCTAGCGCAGAGAAAGCCCCTTGTTATTGCATGGGATCAACAGGGGGGACCTAGTTAAGGTCCCCCTGCTGATCCCATGCAAAAATGAGGGGTTCTCTCTGCACCAGCAGAGAGAGCCAGTCGCCAACGAGATGGCTACCTGCTTCCTATGGAAGCATGGTAGCTGTCGGTCAGAGGATCAACTGGCGTGTACTATCAAAAGTACACACCAGTTTATCCTTACATTAGAGACAATGTACATGTCACTTGTCCTTCAATATTAGAAGCACAAGTGACTAAAAACGTTTAGTGTAATCCAATTACAATACAAGGAAAAGTACATATTTGGTATACATGTTAATAACTAAATATATTAAGGGCTATTTATTAAGGCCTGTTAGCCCGACAAAATTACTGAGAATTTATATTTCAAATTACCGAGAGTAAAAGCATTAATTCAGTCTAGAGCAATAACAGCATTAAAAAAAAAAAACACTTATTTTGGCATTACTGAATGTCTCATTGCAACATGTGTGACAGTAACTCACATGTTACAATCACACAACCAATAGACAGATGCAGGTTACCGATGACAGTAGATATGGTAATGGGAACATATAGTCAGTGTAGATACAAGGTAAGGAGAGTAAACATAGATTTAAATTGCTCTCTAGACTGATACTGAATTACACTTACTGACATGACCCAACCCCCTAGTGTGAGCCATATTTAAAAACAGCATCAGTAGATGCTGACACAGATGGACAAATGTGCACAATATTACATTGTCATGTGAACAAATCTTATCTATGCCCATACCGTGTCACATGTTCAACTCCAGCAGTAGGTCTGAACACAAGCAGGAACTTCTGGAATATTCCAGGCACCTCTAGTACCACTTACCCCATTTGCTGCAAGGGGTCACTATGGCACCACAGCCATTTCCAGCCATGTAGCCCATGCTAAGAACAGAGCCAATGATCTTTCTAGGCTATACTGCATGTCCTGGTCAACATGTAACCAGCATCATGTATTGGTACCAATACACAGCCACAAACTCCAGCATGCCATTCAGGTCAATATGGTACTTCCAATCTCCAGGACCATGGTACCCCCTATCAGAGTTATACCACAAATTAGTCCTTGAGCTGTTAGTTTTCTGCTGGAACCGGTATCTGTGACCCCAAAACTTGAAAAGCCTCTTTCGGGTCTCCAGACAACAGCATTAACTGAATCTGCTCCTTTTCTTAGTGTCCTTGGCATGATGAGAGTTGAAGTGTCATGAACATTTAAATCATACAAATATTTACATTGTGTGTTAGTACTTACCTGTCAGTGATGGTCTTGGGGACCTCTGACAAGAGGAATACCTCCCAGGTTCATACTAGAGGTTAAAGTTTAGAAAGCTGTCTGTGGAGGGTGGTGTAGAGAAGCAGGTGATGATCTTCTTGTGGTCATCTGTTGTGGAGAAGTGCAGTGAGGTGAGCTGTGTATGTGTTATTTTATATATATATATATATATATATATATATATATATATATATATATCTTCATTTTTCCTTTTTTTTTTTTTACGTACAAAACATACTAAAATAGTGCAACAATATGTCCAAAGCTTATTAGATTAAAATATTAGCATCAGTATGTAACGGTTGTTTGCGCAGGCCCACCTATACCCCTGTGGTCCTTTTCCCCAGTTACCTTCTTTTGCTTTGCAGGGAGATCCTGAGTCTCCGCTACCTGGGAGTTGGGGTACATGATGGAGGCAAGTGCCTCCACCCAGTGGGGCATCCAGGGTATGGATGGGGGGTTCCACTGGGAACATATCTACACAAGTAATAAAACTGACACAGGGCTAACTTAAATATAACTTTGTGTTGCACGGTAAAAGCACTATGTAAATAAATAACAGAGAAACAAACATAACACAATAAAATATTTAGAAGTGCAATGACCAATTTAAAGCAACCCGCAATAAATACTGCAGCCCACTCCAGGCTCTGCCCCACAAGCAGTCTGGTACCGTTAGTTGGTGCACATAGTTGGGGCCCATAAATATTGTAATCCACAATATGGCTGTAGTTAAAATGAAACTGGCAGGAAAATAGAAGACCAAGAACTTTTAACTGTGTGCTGACTTTCAGGGTGCCCTGTGTGAGACAAGGGGAGATAGTTTCAGCTTTCCACTGCACCACAGACTGCAATCACAACACTTCACCTGCTATCGCCTCACTGTGAAGCAGGCTTTGCCACACACAGCTCTGTATGCAGGTCTGCTGACATCTACATGCAGGAATATTCCTTCAGGATGCTGCTGTAATCCTTCTGGGCATTAGATCAGACAGGCATCAGTTCCTAGATCCCAACAACTGCTTAACAGTGTCTTTCTCCTTCTCTCTCCAGCTCTGCACTAACTTGTTTTTTTAAATGGAGTCAGGGTCTTTGTTTTTAGTCTTGTTTTCTAAAGATTGCCATCTGCTGGGCACCACACAAAACTGCAGGGTAGTCAGTGACACAGCAGAAATGATTGTAATCCCAGAGGGGTTCCAAGTATGTGGTAGGATATATGTACAAAAACATACAAATAAAAAATGCACTTTTGGCCTGCCATGAGTCAGGGAAGAATTTGTTTGTTTTGGGTAATACAAATCAAATAATCTCTGTAACATATCTGTCTAAAAAATCTGTATGCTGGGTACATTTTGGCAAGATGACTTGGGACAAGATACATATGATTAATTAATTTATAATGCATTTTCTTCAACTTGAGGCATCTAACTGCTATATATATATATATAAACCAGAAATTGCATACATAGAATTTAGGTAAAATTCCTCCCCCCTCCCCCCCCCCGAAAAAAAAAATGTAGCTGCTTCTCATCCTCATAAACAATTATAATAACAGTTATATATTCATAATATAAATTATATTATATTAAACCACATCAAGGCACACTCACAGTAGGGTGGGTCCTAACCTCATCTACTATCTAGAGGGCACACAAACGCAGTTTATACTGCTATCAAAACCTTATGTATTGTGTTGGAGGAGGTGCAATTAATACTTCTTCCAATTAGCCCCTAGACCACAAGCTGAAACCAAACAAACAGGAGCCAACAACCTCAACTATGTGCAAGCAGGGAAGAGAAAAATGTTGGTGCACCAACCTTGCCACAAGCTCAAATAATAATAACAATAAAGTAAATTTATGTAAACTGATGCCTACCAAACATGTGTGAATATTCAAATATAGTGTAATCGGTTATACAATGTATACAAAAAAGACTGCCTGCATTTCTCCTTCTAATAAACTTATATAAACAAAATATAAATAAGAGGTTTTGGTTATAGGAATTGGTCAAAGAATAATTAAGGTCACCCACCAAATCTAGACATACCTATATTATAGTGGGAACGCAAAGCAGACTGTACTGCTACATTCCAAACCATGCAATCTATAGAGTGAAATGTATCTATTTTGGCAGGTTACACCATAGTAGTATTTTTTAAAATGGTTAAGCAATGCAGAAGAAGTCAAGATGAAAACATATTAAATATTGGACATGAAGCAGAAGAATCAAACAATGTCAGCAAATGTGTCCAAAAAGCATTAAAAATATTCTCTGTTCAGAGATTTGGCACTGACATAACAAAAATGTTTCTAGAAAATTGGAGTTTTGCAAAAGAATGGGATGCAATATTTTGCCTTAAGAAATATGCCAGCGACATAAGACAGTGCCAATTTAAGTCAATGGGCTGTAAGTAGTTTTAGATACTTTATGGTTTCTTTATGACAGTAGACTACTTAAGTAGCAAGCAATGCTATACTATTCACAACTTTAGCCAATAGTTTATTCTTGTAATGGCATGTGTACAAGAATAGTCAGTGTTTCAATCCTCAATATGTTCTCTTTACTAGCTGCACACAGTATGATTCTACGCTTATAACTATAATGATATCAACAAGGAGCCAAAAGAGATAAAGCATTTTCTCTGTAATAATTGCTTAAAACACACTCAGAAATACAATGCAATAGGTCATAAATCTACTGCATGTGAATAAAATAATATTTTTTCATACACTAAATAAAGTATCTAAAGTTTTGAATGAAAGAGGAACCAGGCTGAATTTTGTCCTTTATCTAACTAAATATGTTTTAACTTATTTCATAGCTCTATTATGTTATGTTCATCGCACACTGTAATATAAATAGTGTACAATCAATGAGAAAATAATAACAATACTCACTCAAAAATGGGTATACATTTAATCAGGGTTATCTTTAACACCGGGCAAAAGGGGCAGCTGCCCTTGGTCCAAACACACTATAGGGGCCCACTGAGCCTGCTACTTGAGCCATATAGTTGCTGCCTCTTTTTTTTTTTTTCCCAATATGACCACCATTTGGTATGTTAAATTCATATACATGGCAATTTTACATAAATAATTTTTTACCCATTTGTAAAAACTTTATCTCAATGCCAGATAATGTATTCTTAAATAATAAGCATCAACAGATTACAATATTTTACTAGTTTTTTTTCTTTATTATGAAAGTACAAAAAATACAAAAATTATTGTGTCTACATTTTGAACAGATTGAGACTTCTCTATATATTGTTAGTTTTCTCAAAGTTCGTCAGAGCGTCTCTTCTGGAAATTTTCACCATAACATATATACATACAAAAAACATACACATTTAACATTGACAGATGCAGGGGGTCTCCCTAGTGGACGTCTAGATTTTCTTCTAGGTTTTCAGCTTCTCTATCCAATCTTCCCAGGTTTCTATTTTTTCACTATTATAGCACCTTTGTCTTAATATACCCACTTCCATCTTTATTTGCCATGCTGTTTGATTTTTTATCTGCTCCCATTGCGGGATATTTCTGGATTTCCAATTTCTTGCCAATAACATTTTAACTGCAGTGAGCAAGTGTACCAACAAAAAACTCTCATATCCCTTCATTGGTGGCCATTCTAGATGCAGCAGCATAATTTTTGGTGACATTTCTAATTTTATGCCCATAATTCTTTTAAAGTGCTTCCCCACCTCTGTCCATGTTTCTCTAATTCCCTTGCATGTCCACCAAACGTGGACAAAATCTGCTCCTCTTTTCCCACATCTCCAGCAGAGAGTGGATGCATTCTCGTACATCTTTGCTAGTTTAATTGGTACCAGATGCCACCTGTGCATAACCTTGAAGTGGGCTTCGAATATATTGAGGCAATGAACTGCCGAATTGGTCAGCTTAAAGGAGTTTTTCCAGGAGTTATGATCTATTTTTGTATTTAAATCTTTTTCCAATCCCCTTAGTGCAGCTGGTTTAAGAGTTTGTTCTGTCATTTTCAGTAGCTTCAAAGATTTTGCCAATAGCGCCTTGTTGTTTTTGCAGCTTAAGATCTGTGAAAAGTAATCAATTTCTTCAGTACTATCTGTTATCAGATTTGTCTTTAGAAAATGTTTTACTCTTATATAGGTGTATACGTCTTTAGCGTTTAATCCATACTCTTTCTGTAACTGTTGGAATGTTTTCATTTCCTTCCCCCTCCTGATTGCCTTTATTGTTTCAATTCCCTTATTTTCACAAAGTTTTAAGTTAATATCCTCCATATTATTTGTAATAATTCTGAGTGGCAGATCCTCTATTATTTTTTCTTTTATTTTTAACTTTTTTTTTAAATTTGTTCCATGTTATTAAGGTATTGACAGTTGTTATTAGGCTTTCTATTTCTTGATTTTTCTCTGTCTTAGGTTTTATTCGCCACATGATTTCATTTAAGTTCTCCACCCCAAGTTTCTCTACTTCTATCTCTTTCCAGGCTTCTTTCTCGCTACTCTCTTTAATAGTATGAATCAAGTGAGCTACCATTGCAGCTTCGTGGATTTCAAATATGTCTGGTGCTCCCAGTCCTCCTTCGGCTAGTTTAGATTTTAGTGTTTCCTTTTTTAGTCTAGGTCTTTTATTTTTCGATATATATTTTGAAAATATAGTTTGTATCAGCATAAGCCAAGGCTTTGGTATTCTTATTGGGATCATTCGCAAGATGTAACTAAGTTTTGGAAGGATATATGCTCTCACCACGTTTATACGTCCTGTCCAGGAAATTTCTGCATTCTTTAATTCTTGTAATTGTTTACTTGTTTGTTTTATGAAGTGGAGAATGTTAGCTTCACATATTTTATTTGGATTCTTTGTTAATATTATACCTAAATATGTGAACAGTTTTTTTACCCATTTGGATGCATATCTCCTACTTATTTCTTGCCTTTCCTCCTTTGTTATATTAATCCCCATTAGTGTTGTTTTTTCTACATTTAATTTATAGTTTGAAAAACAGCTGTAGTTTTCAATTGTGCTCATTAGCTCTGTTGTAAGATGTAACCGGAGAGTCCACTGTTATCAGAATGTCATAGGCGTAGAGACCAATTTTGTAATTAGTCTGCTTTATTTTGAATCCTTTAATTTTTTCATTATTCCATATGTCATCTGCCAGGAGTTCTATTGTCACCAGGTATAATAGTGGCGACAAGGGACACCCCTGACGAGTACCGTTGGATATCGGAAACCATTCCGAAACAATTCCTGCCCCTATCGTTCTGGCTTTGGGTGTGGTATATAATGCCATAATGGAGTCTAGGATCCATCCTGCAAATCCCGAGATTTCCAGCGCAGGAACCCCCATCCGACCCTGTCAAAGGCCTTTTCTGCATCCAATGACAGGGTCAGAAGCGGCGTCCCCGCGCTCCTTGCCGAGTCTAAGATGATTATCATTCTTCTAACAGGGTTCGCTGAGGATCTCCCCTTAACGTAGCCCACCTGATCTGGACAGATTATTCCTTCCAGCACTCTTTGTACTCGATTGGCCAAGACACTGGCATAGATCTTAGTATCTGAGTTTAATAATGAGATGGGACGATAATTGGTGATCAAATCGGTGGATTTACCTGGCTTTGGAATGGGAATTATATTTGCATATAGCATCTCTTCTGGGAGTGTTTTATCTTTCACACTTTCATTATATGTTTCCAGTAGAAAAGGTACCAAATCTGCACTAAAAGTTTGATAGCATAGGTTGGGGAATCCGTCCGGACTAGGCGCCTTGCTTGCTTTAAGAGCGTTTATAGCTGTTTTTATTTCCTCAGACCTAAATGGGCTATTAATCTCTAATATTTGAGCCTCTGATAACGTTCTTCCTTTTCTGTTGTTAAAATAATCATCCAGGCTCGCTTTATTCCTTTGAATGTTATATAATTTTCGATAAAAGTCATTGAAAGCTTCCCCTATTTTAAGAGGTGTTCGCTGTTCTCCTTCTTTAGTTTGGATTTTATGTATATGATGGGCAGCTCTTTTTCCTTTAACCCTATTCGACAGCAATTTTTCTGCCCGGTTGCCTTGGTGATACCATTTTATTTTCATATATTCCATATTTTTAGTTGTTTGGTCCACTAAAATGTCATTAATATGGCTTTTTATTTCATTAATTTCTCTTGCTATTTGTTCTGTTGGATTAACTTTAAGTTGTCCTGTATTTTTGTACAGGCTTATGTAGAGCTCTGATAGTTTAGCCCCTCTTTTTTCTTTGTTTAATGATCCTTTTTTTATTAGATGGCCTCTGAGCAGCACTTTATATGAGCACCACACAACCGGAGCTGCTACTCCTTTATGGCTATTATCCTCAAAGAAATGTTTTGTTAACATTCTTATTGTTTCAATATCCTTGGGTTTTTTGATAAGTGTATCATTCAGCCTCCATGAGTTCCTCTTTCTATCTAGTTCTCCCATTTTTACATCTAATAACATCTCATTATGATCTGACCATGTAGTCTCATTAATGGAAACTTTATCTACGACATTCAAGAGCCTTAAATTACCGAAAAAGAAATCTATTCTCGAGTATGTTGCATGAGTTTTTCGAATGGCAGGTGTATTCCCTGGTCTGTGGATTACAAGTTCTCCATATGTCTAGCAAATCTGCCTTTCTGACTATCTGCAAGAATCTGTCAGCTCTATTCCTAGTGTTCCTGCTTATAACTTTACCCTTAAGGGACAGCCTATCTTCAGTGTTGTCTAGAATACAATTAAAATCTCCATCTACCAGGACCTTGCCCTTTTTTTATCTTATTTATTCTGTTTAATATCTGTTGGATGAATTGCAAGGTCCCAGTATTTGGAGCATATATATTACCGATTGTAAACACCTCTTTTTGTATCTTACAGACCATCAATATATACCTTCCTTGCTCATCTATTTCTTGATAATCGACCTGGAAGTCGATATTCCTGGTGATCAGGATTGCCACCCCTCTTTTTTTTCTATCACTCAAGGAGGAACAAAACACTTGTCCAAAATAGTCTGGCACAAATCTTTTTATATCCTTTGCTAGCCAATGTGTTTCCTGGATGAATATTATCTGACCTCTTTTATTTTTTATCTCTTTATATTCCATGGATCTTTTGAGCGGGCATTTACTGAAAGAAACCCTAACCATATTCGACTTCCAGTTTGTATCTCCTTCCCAAGGACATCCCCTGCATCCGTCGGACTAACATAACTAAACTAATACCATTACAAACATCACGAATAACATTAACAATGGGAAAACCCATCGCGTATTCCAGCTGGGGAATCTAAGTGTCTATCTTTTGAAGATAGAGTACTTGGCCCCAATAATCAGTTTGGGGCTTAGCCCGTGGTTAGCTATGTTCTCCAGTGGTTCCATTCCGCGCCCCCTTCCAAATTGGAATTTTCGTAAGTGCACCAGAACATGGAAAGAGTGGTAAGGGATAGGGGGAGAACGAGAGAGAGACAAAACAAAAAAAGCAATAAAAAAAAAAAAAAGATTTTTATTAACAATATTATTTATCTTTCTTACTTGTGGATTGTGCAACTTTAAATAAAAATGTGAGTTTTTAACCTTCTAGTGTTCACTCTTTTCTTTTCTTATATTCTCATATTCTAATATTCTATATTGTATTATTCTTTACTTTGTGTATTATATCATTATATCATAGTGTAAAAAGTATACAAACCCAAACACGAAACTCTATGTCAATACCAATGCCCTTAATTTTTCTCTATTCTCCATTTACTTTCTTTACTTTGTGTATTATATCATTATATCATAGTATAGATTTACCTTTTCTCTTTCCCCTTCCTCCCCCCTTTGTTTTTATTTGTGTAATTTTTGTGTGCCACGTGCCTTTGGGGAACCGTGTCTATCCCTATTGATTTGTCTCTCCTTCTTCTCCCTATATTGGCCCTTATCGGAGGGAAAAGAAAGAGAGAAATGTCTTCCCTTCTTTCTTTTTAACTCTTTGTGTGTGTTTCCTTATGTTCAACAAGTGCTCTTCTCCTTCTCTTTTTAACTGTTGCTGCCTCTTTTAAGTCACATTCTCACTTGCCAGGACAGGTAACAATTTACTGGTTTACCATTCACCACCTGAATCATGGTATGGTCCAAGTTAATTTACCAATGTATCTTCTGCAACCTATTGGCCTTTAATACTGTCTGGCAATGTATTAACCAGCTTTACTTAGATCCCACACTTCTTTATATTGGCCTCTCACCCAGATTTCCTTTGCCTTGGATTGGTTGGCTGCTGTTTATTCACTTCCTTTATTCATGTTTTCTTTCCCTCTGCCTATGCACAGCAAGTTATTGGTATCTATGCACAGAAAGTGATTGGTATTCATTTGTAACCTTTGCAGTGCTAGGTGTATCTATTGGTAGTATTTGATTAGCACAAATGTGAAAAGTGCCCTGCAATTAATGGCATAAATATATAATGGTTGTAGGTGTCTAACTATTATTTATAAGAGTCTTCAGCAGTACACATAGAGATGCCTTTCAAAAGTCTATGCAATAACACAATTGCTCCCATTGAGATGCCTCTCAAAAGTCTATGCGATAACTCCATAGTCCCTAAGAAAATATTATTGTAGATTATGACTGAAACTTTAATATTTATGGTGAAGATACCAATTGAATATACTGGGGTTTTCAAAGTAACAAAAATGGATGAATGGAATGAATTAACAATTACTGGTTGACTGAAAATCCGACGACTTCTTCAGCTCAGGTAGCAGAGCAGACTGCACACACAGAGACACAATATACTTTTAACCTGCTCCCAACTAGCCAGGTAATTTGTTGGATGGAAAAAGCCTATAGAGTGTAGCTGGCTCCTCTCATTCCTCTAAACTAAGGTTTCTGTTCATGAAGCACCCAATTGTCACCAAATTGACGAAAATTGGGTATAGTAGCCAAATTGTGGGAAAAAGCCGCAATTCGGCTATTCAGTATAGTGCATTTCACATTCATGTCAGCTATTATATCTGAATTAGCACTATCAATTTGGCTCACATAAAATGCAACTAGATTGTACTAACAAAGCACAGAATTCCCCCTTTTCTCTTAGCCTTGAATTGCACTGAATTGTAGTGTATTTTACTCATATTGTAAAGTGGTAAATTGACAAGGAAATTGCTATATATACACTGAAATAGTACATTTGAAAATATAAATGACGATTGAAATATTTTTTTTTTAAATTTTCCAGTTTGGCCTGAATGGTAGAGTTTCCTCTTCAATCAACCTGTTAGTTGTAATTTCCCATATTAACCCCTTCGCGACCGAGTTAACTCGTCATAAGAGCCGCAGCATTAGTGACCTTATGACGAGTTAACTCGTCATGCAGTCTAGCCGGCGGTGCGCTCCGTGCGCACCGCCAGCCAGTCTGCAACAGGTCCAGGACTAAGCCTCGCACCCGAGGCAAAGCTCCTGGACCCGATCGGTGGATTTCCGGGCATGTGATCGCGGTGATTGAGTGATCACCGCGATAACATGCAAATTAGATGCAAAGTCAGTGTGTTCACACACTGACTTTGCCTCTAATTCACTCTCTGTGCTTCACATTCTTATAGTGAAGCACAGAGAGTGACCTGTAAATAAAAATAAATAAATAAAGAACATAGACAGAGGGGGAAAAAATAATTAACCCTTTCAATGCTGATCACAGTTTGTAACTGTGATCAGTTTCCTTCCACTTTATGGCCCTCATTTTTTTTTTTTTTTACAAATCTTTTTATTTTTGCAATTTATACATTTTTTAATAAATAAAGGTAATTTTAATATATTTATTTAATAAAATTGAACCCCTGCATGCCTGTTGATTGATTTTTATGGATCTGACATCACACTTAGTTTTTTTTCTGTCTTTTTTGTTTAGGGGGGTTTGGGAATCAATATTTTTCTTTTGTATTAGTTAGTTAATTAGGGGGGATAAGTGGGTGTTGCACTAGTTGTGTAGCTTATTATTGGGAAAATAATGGGGAAAACTTTTTTTTCCCAAAAATGTCCTCTTTTATATGTATTTTTTAATACTAAAATGTAAATAATTTTTCCTTAAAGGGTTAAATCACACATGCATCCCATGCACTAATTAGTAGCCACAATACAATTTTAGGGAATTCACATGCATTTGTATGAATATACATTAACATATATTATTTCACATACCAATATAACTGTTCTTGTGGAATAACAAAATTGGTGATGTCATGTTAGCTATATGGTGTCATCACATCTCTTGGTATTGATCTTCATCAACAGCTGCCATCATGTTACAAATATCAGAGTTTATACCATTGTATTATCAATGTTAGGATGCCAACATTGATTCACTATGCACCATTCTGCACCATGGAAATTAAAGGGTAACTTTACATATCCGACTGTGAAATATTAAGTAGACAGAAATAAGAAAAAAATGACTGCTGCATCATTTTCATTAAATTAATATGCTCTGTAAAAAATAGCTTTTAAAGATGTCCATAAATTTAAATATAAAAAATACTATCACGGCTAAGCTGGTCTATATTTCAATGAATGAAATGTGCCCCACTAAAATTGCCAAAATAAATAATATTGTCAGACTTTCTCCCCAATTTGACACTTATACAAGATAAGGCATAATTGGCAAGGCAGGGAATAAAAAAGTCAGTTCCATTAAGGGTAATTCAAGTAGATTTTACAATGAGAAAGGGAGGGTTCAGGCTATTTTTTGCTGCTTAGGTACATTTTGAGTTAATTTGAGTCAATTTGGTAGTTGAAAAATTCAGTTACTAGACTATTCAATTCCAGTCAATTCGGTGCAGTGCAGGTACATTTTAGTTGTACATGCATAGCTTGTTTTGTTGAGCAATTCTAATCACCAAATTGACAGGAATTGAATAAAAGTGTGTGTAACCCCAGTAAAAAGTGTATCAGTGTCTCACTGACTGCAGATTGCTTCATAGCAACAAACCCCACGTTACGTCTCTATGGTTCTACTGTTGTCCTGAAAGATTACATTACATTACATGTACAGAATTTAAAGGTGTAATTTAGACAAGTAAGGACTGATACACATGGAAGGAGTGTGACATGACAGCAAGGTGATAGGTTCATGATCAAATAAGAGTTTATTTTAAATGGATTCAATTAGGGCGTGTTGTTTAAAGGGACAATACCATTTACACAAGATGCTACTAGTCACACTTGTTTAGTTACATATTTTATTAAACACAGTCACATAACAAAAACAAAAGACATATCTTAAATCAACAATGCAAAATAAAAACAAATTAAACCTTTTAATTTTTTGGTAGGAGTGTCCCTTTAAAGAAAGAAGCGGATGAGGTGGTTACGGACAGAGAGGGCAGAGAGAAGGGGACAGTGAGTGCCTGAGAGCTGACAAAGTTGTGGAAGTGGTATAAATAAACAAAGGTAGGAAATATGTACATTTTAAATGGTGCATCAGCAAAACTGTAGCAGCATTGGGGTGTTGGAAAAGTGCAGTGGAGGAACAAGCTGGTTAAAATTAACATGGAAAAGTTAAAAGAAAATTGATTAATCAGTGTAGTGAAATAACGTTCTATAAATATGCAAGCAGATAATTTCTTTCTGAAGCTAAGTTCGCCCGCATGGAGCTGAAAATAACACGTTTTGCCCCAATTTGTTCTTAACTGCAGTTTAGCATTGCTAAATAGAAAAGTCTGACAGTGTCAAAGTATAATTTGTTATGTTTCAAATAAACAGGCATATTGTTTTTGAACAAGGCATTCCTATAAGATGTCTCCACCTCGGTGTGCACATTTCTTTACGTTTACGCCTACACACTGTTCCTGTCTCACAATAAGCAGATAGTGACAGAACCATTAAATGTCTGATTAGAAACTGAAAAAAAATGAAAAAGAAGTTGTTCTAAGTACCAAAATAATAAATCATTTTCAAAGTATTGTGAATAGAAGTAAAAGAGGCACGGAATAGAATAGGGGACGAATATAGGGCTAAAAATAATAATAAATTAAATAAAAATAAGCAACCAGACTAACAAGACTGATTATAAGAAGGATTAGACAAGCTACAAAACATCTAGAATGAAAGATGGAGGTACAGATCAAATTGTTATAGATTTTAGATCTGTAGATGGGAAGAGACCAGCAACACAAACATTAAATATCTCAACTACTTCAGTTAACAGGAGAGAACAGTGGGAAGGAACATCTGAGCCTCCTCCAGATGTTTTTTTTTAGGGAGGGGGGACGACTGAAAAAGAAGTAGGAAGAAAAACTCACTTCTTCTCCCCAAGATTGTAGGGATGTAAACATCCCAATCTTTTTTAGCCCCCAAGGAATATAGATTAATATAGATCAAAATCCAAATTAGTAAAGGCAGTGAGCTAACCAGAACTATGCAATATAGGTATTTTCAATGTATCTTCTCATCAAATATCCTCAATTAAAGCCTCAGTCCTAAAGAAATGATACAAATTTGCCCCCAAAGCCTTGGAATAGTTTTGAGATCTGTATAGATGCTCAGACGTTTCTACAGAAACTGATAATGAAAATATTTTTTCGTAAAGATATAAGATAATGACTAGTAATTAGTGTTGAGCGAACCCGAACCGCACTGTTCGGGTTCGCACCGAACTTTACGGTTTTTGGACCCCGGACCCGAACACAGACATTTCCCTCTATGTCCGTGTTGGAGTTCGGGGTTCGGCGATTACATTGTATGTAATGCTATTGGCTTTCCATAAACCGAAATAGAGTCCCCATTCATAAGAAATTCTTATGAATGGGGACTCTATTTCGGTTTATAGAAAGCCAATAGTATTACATGTATTCCATAAGCCGAAAGTCTATAAACCGAACGACATTCGGTTAATAGACTTTCGGTTTATAGAATAGCATTATCATTACATGTATTCTATAAACCTAAAGTCTATAAACCGAATGTCGTGCTTACATTAAAAGCTTAACTCTAGAGATCGACAAACACCCCACAATATCTGAGGCACACATTGCCATAATTCCAAAGCCTTGGAAAGATTACAAAATGTGTTCCAACTACAGGCCAATATCCCTGCTGAACCTTGATCTTAAACTGTTTGCAAGTATATTGGCCTTCAGACTAAAAAAAAGTCCTCCACATCCTATAAAGATCAGGTGTGCTTTACACCTACATGTGTGGGGAAAGATAACTTATGCTTCTATCCACTGATGGAGAGAAAGCCTTCAATTGGCTGTTTATGGAATGTTCTAACGTTTTATCGCAACCCCAGTGCCTGGATTAAAATCATTGGGGACCTATCAGAGCCCTTGCTCATCACCAATGGGACGAGACTGAGACATCCCCTCTCCCCCATACTTTTTATCTTAGTTATAGAAACCATGGCTACTCTTATATGGGGCAATACAGAGATACATCGGCCCACATGAATAGAAGACCACTGTGAATGCAGATGACATTCTCTTGACCATCACTAATCCAGTTAGCACCATACCTGCATTGATAGAGGAGTTTAAGAAATTTGGGCTGGTGTCTTTCTTTAAAACCAACTTCAGTAGCAATAATAATTGGGAAGAAAGTAAAGTTTGAATGTATCTACACTGAAACATATATGGAGGGGAGATGTGTGATTTTGGTTTGCAGACTTAATGACGTGGTACATACTCTGGTCAATATCTACGCACCCAATGTTTCTGCAGTGGGATTCCTGGGCAAAACTTACTCTAGAGTCCAAGAGCTTTGTAAGGGTCATTTGGTTATGGGCGGGGACCTAAACTGTATCCAGGATGTAAAACTAGATAAGCGTTTGATGCATGGTTCCCAACCAGACAATAAGGCCAAACTTTTAGCAAAATCCTTTTCTGAATGGCTAGCTCAGAATAGGCTCTATGATGTCTGGAGCACGCAAAACCCAGGTGAAAGGGATTACACCTTTTACTCACAAGTTCACTATTCATACTCCAGAATAGACATGTTTTTGACAAATAATAGGTCCATTTGTTTCGTCTTCTATAGGCAATACGTCATGGTCAGACCATGCACCTATTTTTGTCAACATAGAAAATAATAAAAATTATAATATTAGAACTAAATGGAGACTGAATGAGTCCCTAGTAAACACTGGCTCCTGGGCCGGATGGTTTTTCTGCTCCCTTCTTTCAGTCCCTGGCTGATATTATTTCTCCTCTATTATTAAGAGAATGTAGCAACATTTCATCAGGCCAAGATCTTCCAACAGAGATGCTACAAGCATAAATAACTCCAATTCCTAAAATTGGAAAAGATCTAAGTTGTATGACAAACTACAGACCCATTTCATTTATAAACTTAGATGTTAAGATATTCTCAAAAATATTGTCCGGAAGACTGAAGGGAGTCACAGCAGATAAACTTCATTACGGGCAGAAATGGTGAGGACAACACCCGAAGGATACTGAACCTCATATATGAGGTCCACACGAGAGCTTTACCATTCCTCTTCTTGGCACTAGATGCCGAGAAGGCATTTGATCGGGTCAGCTGGATATTTCTAGAAGAGACCCTATGTGCTTTTGGTTTCTCGGGCATGTTTTTAAACAACATGTTGGCCCTATATGAAAACCCACAAGCGAAAATATCGGGACCAGACCATGACTCCTATTTTTTTCATATTAATAACTGCACTAGACAGGGATGTCCTTTGGCCCCCTGTTATTTGTGCTAACAATTGGACCACACGCTGTTTTGATCCGCCAGAATAAGAAAATAGAGGGCATAATCACAGGCCCCCTATCCCATAAGATTACGTTATATGCAGATGACATTCTATTGTCCCTGGGAAATCCAGAAACGTCAGTGTCAGAAGTTCTGGCACAGATTGCAGAGTATGGACGCTATTCAAATTACAAGCTCAATCGTCAGAAAACGCAAATAATACATTTAAATTTAAAGCATCAACTTTTGAACAACCTAAAAGAAAATTTTCCACTCAATTTCGATCAAAGATATATTGAATACTTAGGAATTCAAATCCATCATAACCGTAAAGACATGGTAACCGATAACTATTCCTATCTACTTAACAAATGTAAAAAATTTTGACCCGGAAGGGATATGAAATCTCATGGATAGGCAGGCTAAACATCGTAAAGAGCTATGTTCTCCCCAAACTGATGTACCTTTTTAGGACTATTCCACTACCCAAACCTAGGAAAATTTTAAAGCAGTTTGAAGTGATGTTTTCATCATATATATGGAATGGGAAGTTACACTTAGTAGAAAATTATCTCAAAATGCAGTTAATTACCCAAATATTGCTGAAATCTATGAAATATGCATGGCTTATGATTTCATGGTATGGGATTGCAAACAGGGCTTCAAACTATGCTGGTATAACTACGAGATGTGGAAATGCAAAAACTGCAAACCTATTTGCCTCTATTGGTTGAATCAGGAACAATTTAATAAACTGAACATCTCAAACCCCTTTATTATAAACATTGTCAAACAGATGTTTAAGTTTAAAAAGAGATTTGTCTCATCTAATTCTTTAACCAGGGTAGCTCCGCTGGAGACTCTTCAACTATTGATAGAAGACCTGGATCTGAGACAGTGGTGCAGGACCGGGATGACCCAAATCTCAGACATATTGTAAGCTTTCTCCACACAGATATTTCACGAACTACAGTGTAAATACAACATATAAAGTACAGAACATTACACATTTATAAGAGTCAAAAGCTTTTTAAACACGAATCCTGTGAGAGAATACTCAGATTTGGACCTCATTTTGGATGCTCATTACAATAAACACCTCATATCTAGACTAACTGAGCTTTATAGATGGGAGACTAACCTGGGGAAAACTAGAGGCATAAATAAATGGGAGGAGGAACTGGGGTTGGACTATCCAGTAGAGACATGGTTCCGGGCATGGAGCAGATTAAGGAAGGCGGTTCACTGTATAAACATACATGAACAATGTTTTGAAGTAGTTCATCACTGGTACTATGTTCCAATGGTTATGCATAAAATGTTTAAATCTTCCACGGGGAGCTGTTGGAGGTGCCAGGCTAGGCCCGGAACCATATCTCATATATGGTGGAGCTATGTAAAACTTGACCCAATAAAATTAGAACTGAGAAAACTCATCAAGGCTCTATTTGGATTACACTGGTGGCCAACTCCTCAAACCTTCTTATTTAACATAGAAGTCCCACTGAGGAACAAAGCCAATGTAGATTTAGCGATAAATATCTTTGCGGCAATAAAGATATGTTTAGCCCGGAGCTGGAAGGAACAGAGCCCCCCAACATGGCCAAATATTCTAAATCAGATAAATTATCAATACAACATGGAGAGGTACTTTTACAAAACAACAAACAACCTAAAGACATACTATGAAATATGGGCCCCATGGCAGAGCTTTAATCAAACCTGAGTGGAATCCATGAAAATCTAGATATCCCACTAAATAAAGTGGGATATAAACCCCAATGGGAAACCCCCTGAATACAGTTACATATACAATTATACCGATGTTCACCATGAAACCAAAGTATGAATGTATGGAAGATTGGAAGATGGATGACTGTAGGAATGTATGCTTAAGAGTTGTTTCCACGTGGAACACTGTAAAAATCGAAACCCGTAATAAGACTTTTCAAAACTGCACTTAAGTATATGATTATTCTTCTTTTTATTGAGAAATCTTTTCATATATATTATAATAGAAGATGTAGAACAATAAAAGCCGAATAAATGAGTGAACAAATGGGAAATGTCTACGCTATAAAAGACACGATGATGTTATCACTTAACAATTAATATGATTGACCAAACAAAACTGAGTGTCAAAAAAAAAAAACCATAAAAACAAAACAACTTCAATAAATTGAAAGCCATGAACATTTCACTTTCCCAGTCTACTATGGAGAGCATTAAACACACCTGTCCCTTTACATGGAAAGATAAGGGCCTTAAATACCTTGGCATTACTCAGTCCCCAGAGAAACAAGATAGTTATCCTGAACTGCACACCTACACTAAATGCTATTAAAAGAGACCTATCCAGATGGAAACCTTTCTTTCTTGGGTAGGGAAAGTCCAAACTATAAAGACGATTGTCCTGCCACCGAATCCTTTACCTGTTTCAAACAGTACCCCTACGTTTCCCACAAAAGTTTTTCAAACAACTTAATCGTCTCCTCAATGCTTTTCTATGGTCCACTAAGACACCAAGCGTTAATGCACACACCATGACGAGCCCCTGCCACAAAGGAGGCCTGGGACTGCCTCATTTTTATAACTTCTACTTAGTGACAATCCTCACTTTCTGAGTGGAAAGCCAATACTGAGAAAACGTGGGTTGAAACTGAAAAAAATTGTTCCTTCAATGCACAATATGCTGGCTTCCCGCCTCCCACAGATCTAAGGCCCTATGATCCCACCCGATGTGGTCCACAGTATTCAATATTTGAGACACAATTGTCATACCTAGGGGCATGAGCTCCTCCCCCTCCCCAGTGTTACACCCCTTCCATGCCAAAGGTACCACCATTGCACTAGACCAAAATGAGTTTCAGAGATGGACAGGATGGGGCTCCCTCTGGGTTAGAGACATTGCATCACATGATCGGGTTCTGGACTTCTCAATTCTACAAACTAGGCTTCAATTGCTGCATAGTGATATATGGAAATACATCTGCATCAAAGGCCTTATTACCTCAAAATACAAGAAAAACAAAATCTCAAGACCTCATACGAGACTAGAGGAGATCATAATCAATGCTAATTATAATTCAAAATTCTTGGACTCATTGTAAAAATGGCTGTTGCCCCACAATACTGACTCATAACTACATTGTGAAATGGCATAGAGAACTGAATGTCACTATTTCGGGGGAAGCCTGGAAAACATTTTGGAATAGAATTGATGATCTCAGCACAGGCCCGTGAGGTCAAATACAAAACCCTGACCTGTTGGTATTACACCCCATCCTGACTACACACCATATGTTCAAATGTCTCTGACTTATGTTGGAGGTACGACCAAGAAATAGGCACTCTCACTCATGGCTGGTGTGACGCATATCCATACACCCCTTTTGGGAGAGTATATTGCAGATTGCTAATAACACATTTAACTCCAACCTCAATAGAGATGCCCTCACGATTCTGTTTTACAAAAACTTCCCCTCTCTTAAGAAAGTAGAGTTGATGCTAATGTTGGCCTCCCTGAATGCAGTAATCCCAAATACTGGAAATTACAGGAAATACCAATGGTCCAGGAATGAATCAATTTGAGAATGTGATGTCCAAATGGAATACTTCTACTTACCATGTGCTTTCTCCTTTTCCATCCGAGGAAGATGACTTTTCTATCCTAAATTGTGTTGATAATTGTGACAACATGTCACTGACACGTTGGACTTGCACTCTAATGTGGCCATAGTCTCTACCTTCTTTTTTGTACAAGCTCCCTTAACCCTATTGTGATTTCTACAGGTTTCATTGTATTGAAATGTATTCGGGAAATGGCAGCAGATAAAAGATTCAGAAATATGAGAGAAGAAATTGGAAATTCTTTGACATCAAGAGTAATAGAGCAAGGGGTGTGTGTGTGTATGGGGGGGGGGGGGTGTTCATGAGTATGTGTGGTTACGAAACTAAACAAATATAATTATATAATCTTAATTAATTGAAAATGTTTTATAGCCAGTAATCCCCTCCTCCCTTCCACCAAATTGTCATTACCCACATTCTGATTGTTTTTTGTATTATGTTATTCTGTATTATGTAATCTACACATAATGGAAAGTAAAGATTTGCTACATTTTGTATTTCTCTAAAATAAAATAAATAAACAAATAAAAAATGAAACACACTAACAACAACACCATTACCAAACAAAAAAATAGAAGACTTTATTCATGAAAGAGGAAATTGCAGGGAGTTGCAAACGAAAGTGCAAAGTAACTTTGATGGAAACCTTTTTCCATTCAGCTATACTCCAAATGCTGCCATTTTGGCCTTAACTTTGCAATTCCCTTCTCAATCCCCTGCAATTCACCACTAAAGTCCTTAGATCTGGTTGTGCCAACAAATTCTTACCTCTATCCATTCACCATGATAGGGTTCTTGGTTGCATCCTTTTTTAAACCAAAAAAGTGTATTGTTATAAGTGTTATTTGGTATTACTAATATGATGTTAAGTCAAATAAGTGTATTTTTAATTTCTACACATTTTTTTTTACTATGTTTTTGCTTTTTTTTAGCATGCTAACTTAGGCATTTACATGTAGGTGAATAGAAAGGCAATCCAAATACAATAGTTCTATTAAATTACCAAATGTATCTTTTAACCAACCCTTTACTAATTTAACCAAGCTCCATAGTCTCAATATAATAAACAGAATACAGCTGTGTGCAAAAGAACAGTTTTTCTGTCAGTAAAGACGCTAGCCTCCAATATCATGCTAGTATCAAAACAATATTCAGTTTCTTCTAAATAAAATAATAAGACCATGTTGAGTGCAATGATTAATTGGAACAAGCAGCAGAAACAAAAAATGTTATTGTTTATGCATAAAATCCATAGCCTTTTTTGTTAAATTCATAGTTATTTACTAGTTAGCGACCCTGTGAAATATTGCAGACATTGCATCCAGTGTAAAGGACTGAAATAGAGAATTAAATAGTTCTATTATTGTATTTATGTATGCATGATATGTTTGGATTTGTTTATGTATTAAGAGCACATGGCCTTTACAGTGCCGTGATGCAACTGAATTTAAAATGAGGTATTGTCAATTAGGTGACAGGACTTTCATACTCCCCCACATAGAGCAGTGCAGGTCACCAGAATAATAAACACCCCACCTTGCTACTTCAGATGGCTTAAAAATCAAACAAGATGTTATGAATAATGTAGTGAGACTCTTCTCTTTTCCTGCTTCTTTCTGCCCTTCAAATCCTTAGAGGATGAGTGAGGCTGCTTGTCTGCCTCATTAAGGACTATTCAAGCATTTGATTTCTGGAACAATGAGCATGCTTGCAGGACTTTTTCACACCTCTTTAGGTTTTAAAAGAGACCCTCAAGTCAGCACTGAAGTTTTGAGTATATATGCATTTTTAATGTTGTAATATGCATACAATCTCTTATGAATCACTGTTCATGATCCGAAAATTGATGACTTTTGAGTGACAGAGCCCCGAACCGAGTTGCCTTTTCAGTACATTAACTAAGCTCTTCATTTAGATTTTGTTGAATTGTTATTGATAAATACCATGTCTGCACTTACAGTGAAATATATTGTCATATGTATTCTCTTGCATTTCACAATCAACTTATCCAACAGTACACTGCAACTTGTACAATTTAATAAAAATAATGTTGTGTGCCATTTGTGTTAACAAATCTTAGAGGGGATGTTTAGTCACCAAGCAATCCTCTTTAAAGAACAAATATAGGCAACAAATTAAATTCTGTTTAGCTGAAAGATGGCATCAATTATAGGTGTTTTTGCCTTGATTCACACCATT
Source organism: Pelodytes ibericus (assembly GCA_036172795.1). NCBI lineage: Eukaryota > Metazoa > Chordata > Amphibia > Anura > Pelodytidae > Pelodytes > Pelodytes ibericus. The sequence continues at coordinate 115,382,581 of CM069860.1, forward strand.
TCAGCTTTCCCAGATGCTTCACGAGTGAAGGCATCCAGGAAAGCAAAAAAAAAAATGGCTGCTGGGACCGCAGGGGCAATAGTCACTGACCTGCCAATCACGCCCCTCACTCTATGCAAATCGGGTGAGCGGTGTTTCAGACTGCCACTGATAGAGGCAAGTCTGAAACACCCAGAAAAGGGTCTGTCTTACCAGCAATAGCTGAGACAGGCCATATATAGAGCTATAAAGGCTAATCATAATCCATTATCATCCTTCCCCAAATTTTGGGGGAGAGATGGGGTAAGATGATCCTGGTTGCCTTAACAGTTAGGAGGACCAGTATCAACTATTATTTTTTGCATTTATAATGTGATCTATGTGAAAATCAATCACATTGATCACATGCAATAAATGCAAAAAATATACCGTGTTTGCTCAAATATAAGACAAGGTTTTTTCAGAACATTCGAGGTTCATCTTATCAGACCTCAAATCCAGGTCTGATTAGAAGACTGTGATCCAGATCCTCCACAGAGCTGCATGGGACCTTGATCCCCCTCTCAAGCAGCCAGTGGATGTCTGCGCAATGCACGCAGACATCCTCAGGTGCTCCCTGGCACTTCTATGACAGAAGCCGTGAGGTCACATGACCTACGGCAATCTGTCATAGCAGACGGAAATGTCGTACAGCATTGGAGGATGTCTGCATGTATCACGCAGACATCCACCGACTGCCCCCACTAGCCACCAGAGAGATTGGGGCAGCCAGTGGATGTCTGCACATATGTGCAGACATCCTCTGGTTCTGCCCAACACTTCCACCGAGACTTCTATAACAGAAGCCAGGCTGTCCGTCATAGAAGACGGAAATGTTGGGCAGCCCCGGAGGATGTCTGCGTGTATTGTGCAGACATTCACTGGCTGCCCCCACTAGCCACCAGGGAGATCGGGTAAGTCTTGGGGAGGGATGAGGGAGAGGCAGCATTGGGCAAATCTGGGGCAGGGAGGGGGGAGAGGCAGCATTGGGCAAGTCTGAAGGAGAGGGGAGAGGCAGCATTGGGTAAGTCTGAGGGAGGGGGAGGCAGCATTGCATAAGACTGGGGGAGGGGAGGCAGCATTGCGTAAGTCAGGGGAAAGCAGCATTGGCTAAGGCCGGGTTGGTAGGGGGAGGGCGCACTGGTTAAGTCTGGGCGGGTAGGGGCAGCATTGGCTAAGTCTTATGGGCAGATGGCTGTGGGTTCAATGTATTGGATACATCTGGGGGGCAGATAGCTTTGGGGGCAATACATTGGCTAAGTCTGGGGGTAGATGCATTTTTTTCTATCATAATTTTTATTAAATATGAAAAAGCAATTTACATGTGAATATATACAAATTAAACATTTTTCCTATAGGATTATCTTGTGTTCAGGCTTTTCATTTTTTTCCTAAAGGAATATCCAAAGTTTGTGGGTAGTCTTATAATCTGGGTCGTCTTATATTCCAGCAAATATGGTAGTAAATGACAGTCAATGTTGTGTGAACACTCATTGTCAAAATCCTTCCCCTCTCTCACTGATACTGTTTGATCTTGTATCAGAAAGAGAGAGGAAATATATATACTGTGTCCCATAAAAATAAAAAAAACATGCTTTTTTTTTTACTTTTTACACTCTTAAAATGTATACAGTACACAAAGGGTAAAATGGTCTCAAATGATAGGACTATCAAGACAGTATATGAGAGGGGGCGATTCATTTAAGAAGCAGACACTTTTATTTAAGCACATAAATAACTAATGTTATAATAGCTATTGTCCAGAATGGACACCAAAACAAAGAAAACCATTGTCCTGCAGGGGTTATCAAAAGACCTGATGCATTTCACCATAAATATCTGGCTTCCTCAGCGGTGTAATGATTTTCAAGTAAATGATTTTCAACTAAAATAATAATATATTATACAATCCCTGTTATGTGTACAAATTATTTACAAGCATAGTTTCCTAAAACTGTTTTCAGCATGTTCAACTCATAAAAGGTTTAAAATGATGCCATGAGTTTTGGTAGTATTACAGGGAGATCAATAATACCTTATTTTGTTTTGTGTTTATACTGGGAGAATGTTGTGATCAGACTGCTCTCTTGTTGTTGTGGTTGTGGCCTGTTGTATGCTACATTATGCTAATACTTAATAATAAAATAATTAATAACCATTATTTAGACAAACCAGATAAAGTACAGCACTACATTTCTATCTACTATGCTTTATTAGTACCTAATTATTTTATATTTAACACTGTTAATTTAATAACATATGCACATTGCTTCTGAGAGGATCCGTATACCAAAAAAATTGCTCCTGATTCATGGCTGGTAAAGAAGACTTGAAAGGAGTTCTGATGTAGTTACTTGCTAATTTTAAGTTACAATACTAGGCTCTAAACTAGCTAACAAGCCGAAGATGAAAGCACTGCTTCCTATGTCATACTTTTACTGGAAAACATTAACACCTCTTATATAACAGTTATCAATAATGAATGCCCCGGCTAGGGGAGTGGTTTATTCAAAGGGAGATACTTCATATCACTTATGAAATTGCGTCTGTGATATGAATAATTAATAATAGGCAACACAAGATATGTCCACTACAGATGTTGTACGGAGTTCCACGCACACCTCTCTCCTGATGATTGAAGCTCTCCCCCATAGACTGAACTCTGTTTGTTGGGTGTTTACTGATATTTGCATAGTTCATGATAGGCTTTTGGCTCTTTGCTTTATTTTTGTGGAAATACAATCAGTACATCTCATCCAAATAAAATGTCTCACAAGTTTGCTTGATATGCAACATCAGTAATAAACAATAAAATAGAATAAATCATTTAGACTTTTAGAACCACAGCATTTTTTACTGTTTGTCTTTATTCTAAGACCTCCTATAACCTACATTAGGTACCAGAAAGACCTACATGGTTCCTGGTACCCATCCTGGGTTGGCTGTTTAAGATTTCATATACAAGAAAAGGGTGTGGAGCTGTCCTCCAGGTAGGAATTTTCTTTGTCAATCTCTGGGCTGGATCTGGATCATAACTGGCTATGACTCTAACATCATCAAGATGAGGGGGTGAGTGAGACATAGTACAAAAGGCTGTGTAGCAGACCATATAGCTCACCCAGGAAAGGTGGGATAATGTGACCTGAAATTCCTTAGGAGACAACATTTTGTCTTCACATGTTGAGAATCCACTGTATTTGTATCTATTGAGTGTTTTAAAAGGGGCATTTGTGCCATGTCAAATAAATATGAAATTATAAAATAAAATAAAAAATCCACTTGATTAAAAAATGGTTGATCAACACACCGCATAACCATGGCACTCAAAAAGGTTAATGATGAAGTTAAATATAATTTTTGATAGGCATTTACACATAAACCACTGAGGATTAATGGTATGATGATACATCTTGCTTGTGTTGTTTTAATGTAATTCAATAACAATGAGTTGTACTTTATGTCCAGTTGTAAGCATTGTATCAATTATAGTCTTCATACATAGTTATGTTTCCCTAGCATTTCACTTCTAACCTCTACTTAATAAGCCCCTCCTCAATAACGTTGCTATAGTGTTTAGCCTTTCAATTTGTTCAATATTTTTCCTGTACCACAGAAACTAGTATTGACAAGAGTAGTCTAAATGATGTCTCATGAGAGTCTTAATGTCACTTAAAATTGTTTTACTGTTCCTGACAGCTGCACAGATTTTGCAGCTTATATATTTTTTTATTTCTGTTCTACTGTCTTCTGCAAAATCCTCATGGGACATAATGAAGATTCCCAAAACTTCGAAAAGGAAAAGAACAAAATCACAAAAGTGGATTGGATCTGCATCAAATCACATTACTCATAAATGTAGTAAATGTCTAGTTGGTGGTGCTGAATTGCTTCATTGTAAAAGTTTCACTAAAATAAATTTCAGATGATTGTACTTCATCCAGAAAAAAATGTAGATTCATCATGTAGAGTGATACTGTTTCGTTCATACATTTATTTTAGGTTTAGATTAGTGGGATTTTTTTTAGGATGTGGAGAAATTGACATCACCACCCAGCACTGCTTTATTTTGACAGGTCTAAAAACCTATGTCTAAAAGAAACATTTAATATTTTCTGTGATGCATTATTTAGCTGTTGGCCAAACATAAATACATTAGAAATGAAAGGTGTTCCACATAGACTTACCATTTTTCTTTATTTTGCAAATATAACTCTAGCTTTGAATTTTAACCAGGATCGCATATTTCCTCTCTCAAGGTTCGACAACCTCTGTCTGCCCTCCCAATCTGACATCACCAAAAGCATAGCTCAAAGCAGGAGGATGCAGGGTCCTAAACCCTTCCTTGTACTCTGGTAACTTTTGTGCTGACATCTGCTGTACTCAGTGCATGCAGCCATGTGCCTGTCAGTAGATAATGTGTATGTACATTTGTGCATTGCTTTTTACATAGAGCCTGGAGCCAACACAGCATTGCAGAGGTTTAAATCTCCTGCCCCTACAGTAGACTGTCATTGCTTAGGCTTATCAATGATATTTAAATAACTGTAACTAGCTACTGTTTGGACAATCAAAACAAGCAAAGACAAGCTTATAGTCCAGCAGTGTAAGGATTAAACATAATCTAGATTTCTTCACTGTCTACCACCACCTATTAAAAAGTGTGTTTAGGAACAGCAGCAACTCAGCCATCAATATGAAGACCACGTAAGTCGCAGAGAGGGGTCACCGAGTGCCTAGGGGCATGGTGTGTAAAAGTCACAAATACACAGCTGATTCCATAGATGAAGAGTTTTAAATCTCCACTAGCATTAACATAAGTACAAAAAGTGCAGCTGGGGCTTCATGGAATGGGCTTCCTGGCTGAGCATCTGCATGCAAGCCTGACAATAGCAAGTACCACGCAAACCGTTGGATAAAGTGGTATAAAGCATGCCGACACTCTGGAGTAGTGGAAATGTGTTATGTGGAGTCTTTTGGCAATATGGTAGGTTAGTCTGAGTTTGGCGGTTGCCAGGATAATGTTACCTGCCTTACTGCATTGTGCCAAATGTAAAATTTGATAGAATAATGGCACGGGGCTGTTTTTCAGGGTTTGGGTTAGGTCCCTTACTTGCAGTGAAGGGAAATCTTAATATGCTTCAGCACACTAAAATATTTTGGAAATGCTATACTTCCAACTTTGTGGGAATAAAATGTGGAAGGCCCTTTTCTATTCCAGCTTGATTGTGCCCCAGTGCACGAAGTATGGTCTATAAGAACATGGTTGAATGAGTTTGGGGTGGAAGAACCTGACTGGCCCGCATAATTACATAATCCCCATCGAACACTGTTAGGATCAACTGAAACCGAGATTATGAGCCAGACCTTCTCACCCAACATCAGTGCCTGTCCTCACATATGCTCTACTGGATAAATGGTCAAAAGTTCCCACAGAAACACTCCAAAATCTTGTGGAAAACCTTCCCCGAAGAATGGAAGAGGTTATAGCGGCACAGGGGGGACCAACTACATATTAATTTATATGTATTTAGAATGCCATGTCATAAATGTCCCTCTTGTTGTAATGTTCAGGTGTCCCATCACTTTTTTCCAGCTACTTTATAAGATATAGAAGATCCTTACACTCAACATGTAACTTAAAAAAACAAAAAAAAACAGGAATACAAATTGGAGTCAGAAATTCACTATTTTACAAGGTTGTGTTCTTAATAAGGTACTAGTTCTGGAAGTATGTGGATAATAGCAGTCTATATCATTTCAGCCTTTACCATACAGAGAAACAAGTATTTGTTTATAAATCAAGCAGTCCACAGTGGCTCACAGAAGCTGAATGTAATTCAATAAAAACTTATTATTAAAGTATTGTTTCAGTTACAACTGTTGTGTACCAAGGGATGGTCGAGCATAGAGCAGGCAGCCCTGTAAGGTCAATAAAGAGTGGTTGAGGGACAGTCCAAAAGTTGAGGAAGGCAGCTGAGGGACATAAACAAGGAGGCAGGCCAAGGTCCAAGGATAGGAGACAGGGGGATAAACATTAGAGGAAAGCCAGGGTCAAAACCAGAGAGACAAATATGAACAGCAGGTAATAGTGAAAGAAACTAAGCAAGTACACCAACTAGCTCAACAAGTAAGCAAGGAGTAAAGCAAGTTAGAGCTTTAAATAGGGAGTGACCTCCCAGAAACCCGCCTCCCAACACCAGGTAACCACCCCCTCCAAAAGCTATAGAGAGGAGGATGTGGAGGAAACACCACTCCTCCTCTGCCTGGTCCTACAGGACCCCCCCTGTGACGTGACGCTAGCCGGAGGTAAGACACCCCCCCTACCCTTCGTCGGGACATGCGCGCTAGATGAGCGTGGCGCAACCACAACTTGATACCAGGGATCGTGCCACAAGCGGACCCCACCATTCCAGGTGAAGCCCTCGGAGTGGACCCTCGGTACAGGATAGGTAGGACAACAACAGTCTCACTGGTGCCAGCTATAATGCTTGGACTAGCTTTCATATTTTATGAGGATTTAAATAAATCTGGAGCAGCTGGTGAAAATGTAAGGAGTGTAAAAGGCATTGAACTAAAAAAGAAATTAGATGTATGCAGTTTAGTGGAAGACGGAAAACTGAAGTGGAAAAAAGTCCTAAAGATCATTGACACTTAAGATAATAATTAACAACAGAAAATCAGAAAATGAGAATAGTTTTTATTTTTATAGAAAGTAATAGCATTTATACAATCTGAGGGAAATTAAATAATAAAATAGATAATTATTATGTTTTGTATCATTCTTTGAAAAGACAGTCAATATTACTTTGAACAGTAGTTAATGTACCATTACAAACTATCATTGGCAGGTGCTAGGAATAGAAACCTGCTCAGGTGTTGCCTATCTGTAATGTGATTAAAAATTAATTCCAGATTGGAATATGACACTCAACATCAGCAGTTTGTAAATCAATTCCTTTTAAATTTTGTGACTGGTCACCTTGGCACTTAGAATACATGTTTAAATAAAGTGGGAAAATGTGATTGTTTTTGTACTAAGTATGCAAAATGTATAAAGTTGCTTACGATAACTACAAACAAATGTGTTTTTTCATATAGGTATTTTACTGAATACATTACATTTTTATGTTTCAACTCTACTTTGATGCCAAGTTAGAAAAAAAAAATTGAAACCCATTTATTTTGTGTTTCCAGTCTATATGCCACATCATTCCTGAAACTGTCATACCGGATTTATCTATCTTGCAGATATTTTTTTCAGCTATTCAAAAGATGCTCGGAATAAAAAAAAAAGAGTGCATTAACGGTTCCCTTCCCAAAGCTAAATCACACAAATGCCAAAATGATGATCGCTGCTTGAACTACTAGTTTTCTGGAGCACAGGGTACTACTGCAAAGCAGGGCCTGTTAATAACCAGCTACTTGTACTGTTGAGCTTTAGGCACTAACCATCCAGGACTCCAGCAACTGCATCTAAGACCACATACTACACTGGAAAAATACAAAACAGAGAACATTTTATGTAGCCAGGTCATTTACAGCAGACAGGTCATGCACAGAACAGCAACAGGATAGCAGTGGGGAGAGTACAGGTGAGGTCCAGCACAAAGTGTGTCACGCAGGCACAAATCAACAGTCATTGGCATACAGGGTCTAATTTCAAAAAGGTCAGAATCATAATATAATTTGGTATTATGATAGACACAAGGCACTATCACAGACAAAGTCTAGTGGTAGACTGTTTGTTTGAATAGGCCTCCAGATTAGATCCTGCCTTTAGGACCAATCAAAGCAAGGTTACTGAAAATATATGTATGGCCCCTTTAAGGTCATGTAATGACAAGAAGAAACATAACATTAGGGACAACTATGCACACTCTGAGATGTTGAAGGAGGCCGCCATAAAAGAAGATGCATCATGGGTGTCCGAGATGTCAGCAGGGATACCACCAATGCCAGCATTATACCTCTCTGAACCATGGAGTGTTCAGACAGAGGTACAGGGGTTTTGGGTGGCATGGAGGCAACACAGTGACAGCACCAGGGGCATCACTAGGGTTGGTGTCACCCAATGCGGAAACTCATGGTGTCACCCCCCTGGATTTCGTCCAATACAATGCCAAACAGATTCCCTAGTAATGCCAGTTAGATGGCCTATTAACTATGACACACAAAGGAGCCCCATAACTATGCCACACACAGGAGCCCCATAAATTATGCAACACCAGAGCACAATAAATTATGCAACACCAGAGCCCCACTATTTATGATTCACCTCTGCCCAATTAATTATGGCACACATACAGGTGCCCCAAAAATATGCCACACACACAGGTGCCCCATAATTATGAAACATAAAAGAGTCCCTTAATTATGCAACACAAAAGAGTCCCTTAATTATGCCACACATGGGGCCCAATAAATATGCCACACACAAGCGCCCCATAATTATGCACACATGGGACCGCCATTAATTATGCAACACACAGGAGCCCCACAAGGTGACAATTGTACAATTCTAAAACAATACATATCTATACATACAGACATCTCTCTTTCTCTCTATTACAGCCAAATTGCCCAATTATATGCCAGTATCATTTGTAATTAATAAGCCACAGCCAATTTGCCCATTAATGTGCCAGAATTTATTAGCTTGGCTGCTCTTCTAAGAGCTGCTTTTCAAAGAGTATATTTAAGAGATATTCTGGAGACAGACTTGATTTTTTAACTTGCTGAGATCTTCTTTTTTACTGATACAAGTAAGATTCATTTAGTCAAGTTATTGTGTAATGGTTTGTACTGATTTCCTGCTTCAAATTGCTAAGGAATTTGAATTGAATACTTAGGTGTTTGTCATTGTTTGGTTCTAATTAGCATAGGCTCACTCAGGTGTTAAAACCTTCCTTGGTGCTTGTAGGTGTGTGCTGTGGGTGTATATAAGGCATAGTAGAAATTAGCTTGGCTAATTTAATAGCTTGGCTGCTCTTCTAAGAGCTGCTTTTCAAAGAGTATATTTAAGAGATATTCTGGAGACAGACTTGATTTTTTAACTTGCTGAGATCTTCTTTTCTACTGATACAAATAAGATTCATTTAGTCAAGTTATTGTGTGGTGGTTTGTACTGATTTCCTGCATCAAATTGCTAAGGAATTTGAATTGAATACTTAGGTGTTTGTCATTGTTTGGTTCTAATTAGCATAGGCTCACTCAGGTGTTAAAACCTTCCTTGGTGCTTGTAGGTGTGTGCTGTGGGTGTATATAAGGCATAGTAGAAATTAGCTTGGCTAATTTAACAGCTTGGCTGCTCTTCTAAGAGCTGCTTTTCAAAGAGTATATTTAAGAGATATTCTGGAGACAGACTTGATTTTTTTAACTTGCTGAGATCTTCTTTTCTACTGATACAAATAAGATTCATTTAGTCAAGTTATTGTGTGGTGGTTTGTACTGATTTCCTGCTTTAAATTGCTAAGGAATTTGAATTGAATACTTAGGTGTTTGTCATTGTTTGGTTCTAATTAGCATAGGCTCACTCAGGTGTTAAAACGTTCCTTGGTGCTTGTAGGTGTGTGCTGTGTGTGTATATAAGGCATAGTAGAAATTAGCTTGGCTAATTTAATAGCTTGGCTGCTCTTCTAAGAGCTGCTTTTCAAAGAGTATATTTAAGAGATATTCTGGAGACAGACTTGATTTTTTAACTTGCTGAGATCTTCTTTTCTACTGATACAAGTAAGATTCATTTAGTCAAGTTATTGTGTGGTGGTTTGTACTGATTTCCTGCTTCAAATTGCTAAGGAATTTGAATTGAATACTTAGGTGTTTGTCATTGTTTGGTTCTAATTAGCATAGGCTCACTCAGGTGTTAAAACCTTCCTTGGTGCTTGTAGGTGTGTGCTGTGGGTGTATATAAGGCATAGTAGAAATTAGCTTGGCTAATTTAATAGCATGGCTGCTCTTCTAAGAGCTGCTTTTCAAAGAGTATATTTAAGAGATATTCTGGAGACAGACTTGATTTTTTAACTTGCTGAGATCTTCTTTTCTACGGATACAAGTAAGATTCATTTAGTCAAGTTATTGTGTAATGGTTTGTACTGATTTCCTGCTTCAAATTGCTAAGGAATTTGAATTGAATACTTAGGTGTTTGTCATTGTTTGGTTCTAATTAGCATAGGCTCACTCAGGTGTTAAAACCTTCCTTGGTGCTTGTAGGTGTGTGCTGTGTGTGTATATAAGGCATAGTAGAAATTAGCTTGGCTAATTTAATAGCTTGGCTGCTCTTCTAAGAGCTGCTTTTCAAAGAGTATATTTAAGAGATATTCTGGAGACAGACTTGATTTTTTAACTTGCTGAGATCTTCTTTTCTACTGATACAAGTAAGATTCATTTAGTCAAGTTATTGTGTGGTGGTTTGTACTGATTTCCTGCTTCAAATTGCTAAGGAATTTGAATTGAATACTTAGGTGTTTGTCATTGTTTGGTTCTAATTAGCATAGGCTCACTCAGGTGTTAAAACTTTCCTTGGTGCTTGTAGGTGTGTGCTGTGGGTGTATATAAGGCACAGTAGAAATTAGCTTTGCTAATTTAATAGCTTGGCTGCTCTTCTAAGAGCTGCTTTTCAAAGAGTATATTTAAGAGAGATACTCTGGAGGTAGTCTGAGGTATACAAGAGGTGAGAAAAATTAAAAGATATTTTTGATTTAAATTCTTAAAATGGCAGATTTGGTTTACTGTGATAATTGTTCTGCATTTGTTTCACGTTCCATTTTTTGGAGGCTTGGAGGCTGTCTAATCTGTAGACAGTTCTCAAGATTGCAGCAGGAGATTGCATTTTTAAAGTCCGAGATTTGTAATTTATCTGTAAAACAAACTCGGGCTGAGACTGTTGCGAAGTCACTTCCACAGAGGCCATTGCCGCAGAGGCTTCCTAGGAATGGCAGGTGGGTTACTGTTGGATCTGGTAGGCTTAGAGTTGTGGATAAAAGGCATGTCCCGCAGTCTGTGGCTGTCCAGAATTCATTTTCAGCACTTTCAGAGTGCAGTGGAGTTGTGGAGGCAGGCTCAGACACAGAGTTTGAGGAACCACTCTCCTATGTGGCTAAGGTGTGCAAGGAGAAGGTGAGGCCTGATAGAAAGCAGTTGTTGTTGGGTGATTCTATCATAAGAGGTGCGGAGTTGGACAGTATTGGCTTAGTGAGATGTCTTCCTGGAGCTACTGCTCGCAGAGACAGGAGGCGTATTTCTAATATTGTTAAGCAAGCAAATCGGGAAGGAGAATTGGATGTACTGGTTCATCTAGGGACAAATGATTTGGCTTGCAATGAGGTTTCAGAGGTGAAGGAAGCTTTTCGTGTTCTTGCCAATGAGATACGGCAGGTTGTGTCCACACTGTCCTTTTCTGAAGTTATGCCTGTGCATAACATTCAGAATGATAGACGGATGCATATTAGGGACTTCAACTTGTGGCTTGGAGAATGGTGTCGGGAGCAAGGATTTGGCTTTGTTTCTCATGGAAGTTCACTATGGGATAGAAAGGAACTGTACAAAAAAGATGGTTTGCATCTTTCTCAAAAGGGAACGAATGTTCTCAGTGAGCAGTTCAGAGGTTTTGCTAGGAGGTTTTTAAACTAAAAGAGGGGGGGCAAAATGGCGATAAAACATCAATCCAATTGCCCCCCAAAAAAGGGACAGAAGTTACCTGTAGTCAGTGTGCTGAAAAATGATAAGCTTAGGGTCATGTCTACAAATGCTTGCAGTTTAGGGAATAAGATCCTCTAAAACAAGTAGTGGAGGAGCCAACTCAAAAGCAGACCATACTAGACTTAGTGTTCACAAATGGAGATTTGTTATCAGATATTACTGTAGGTGAAAGTTTAGGATCTAGTGATCACGAGACAGTGTGGTTTAATATAAGAACAGTGATGCAGTCACACCACACAAAAACAAAAGTTTTAGATTTTAGAAAAACAGACTTTTCTAAAATTAGATTAGGTGTGAAGGAGTCATTATCAGACTGGAGCAATTTAAATGGAGTCCAGGAGAAATGGGATTGTCTAAAAGCTACACTACTGAAGGCAACAGAAAATTGCATAAGGCTTGTCAGTAAGAGCAAAAAATTGAAGAAACCACTGTGGTACTCTGCAGAGGTGGCTAAAATAGTAAAAAAATAAAAAGCTAGCATTTAGTAATTATAAAAATACTCAGAGTGAGGAAGATAGAAAGATCTATAAGAGTAGGCAGAAAATGGCAAAGCAAGCTATAAGAGCTTCCAAAGCACACCCAGAAGAGACTATAGCCCAGTCAGTGAAAAAGGGGGATAAAACATTTTTTAGATACATAAATGAGAAAAGGAAAGTAAAACAAGGATTAGTTAGATTAAAAACAAAAGAAGGATGCTATGTAGAAGAGGATAAAGGCTTAGCAGACTGCCTTAATGAATATTTTTGTTCAGTTTTTACAAATGAAAATGAGGGTAACGGACCTCATTTAGGGAAAAAGACTATTGAGTCTTTTGATGCATGTAAGTTTACAGAGGAAGAGATTTTACTTCAGCTGTCTAAAGTAAAGACAAATAAGTCCATGGAACCTGATGGGATACATCCAAAGTTATTAAAAGAACTTAGTGGTGTACTAGCAAAACCGTTAACAGATTTATTTAACCAATCATTGTTAACGGGAGTAGTTCCAAAAGATTGGAAATTAGCTAATGTTGTGCCCATTCACAAGAAAGGTACTAGGGAGGAGGCGGGCAACTATAGACCAGTAAGTCTTACTTCAGTAGTGGGGAAAATAATGGAAACCTTGTTAAAGAATAGGATTGTTGAACATCTAAAGTCGTTTAGATTTCAAGATCAGAGACAGCATGGGTTTACTTCAGGGAGATCATGCCAAACTAATCTTATTGATTTTTTTGATTGGGTAACTAAAACAATAGATCAGGGTGGTGCAGTAGACATTGCTTACCTAGATTTCAGTAAGGCTTTTGACACTGTCGCACATAGAAGGCTTATCAATAAACTGAAATCTTTGAGTTTGGATTTCAATATTGTTGAATGGATTAGACAATGGCTGAGTGACAGGCAACAGAGGGTTGTAGTCAATGGGGTATATTCGATGCAAGGTCTTGTTACTAGTGGGGTACCTCAGGGATCTGTTCTTGGACCCATTCTCTTTAATATTTTTATTAGCGATATTGCAGAAGGTCTTGTTGGCAAAGTATGTATTTATGCTGATGATACAAAGATTTGCAGCAGGGTTGATATTCATGGAGGGATAAGCCAAATGGCAAATGATTTAGCTAAACTAGAAAAATGGTCAGAGCACTGGCAACTGACATTTAATGTGGACAAGTGCAAGAATATGCACCTTGGGCGTAAAAACCCAAAAGCAGAATATAGACTATTTGGTACAGTCCTAACCTCAACATCTGAGGAAAGGGATTTAGGAGTAATAATTTCAGAGGACTTGAAGGTAGGTAGGCAATGCATCTTGGTTGCATAGGGAGAGGTATTAGCAGTAGGAAGAGGGAAGTGCTCATGCCATTGTACAGAGCACTGGTGAGACCTCACTTGGAGTATTGTACGCAGTACTGGAGACCGTATCTCCAGAAGGATATTGATACTTTGGAGAGAGTTCAGAGAAGGGCTACTAAACTGGTTCATGGGTTGAAGGATAAAACTTACCAGGAAAGGTTAAAGCATCTTAACATGTATAGCTTGGAGGAAAGACGTAACAGGGGGGATATGATAGAAACATTTAAATACATAAAGGGAATCAACACAGTAAAGGAAGAGAGTATATTTAAAAGAAGAAAAACTACCACAACTAGAGGACATAGTCTTAAATTAGAGGGGCAACGATTTAAAAGTAATATCAGGAAGTATTACTTTACTGAGAGGGTAGTGGATGTATGGAATAGCCTGCCAGCAGAAGTGGTAGAGGTAAACACAGTCAAGGATTTTAAGCATGCGTGGGATAGACACAAGGCTATCCTAGCTATAAGACCGGGAACGGGGGACTTATAAAAGTACTCAAAAAAAAATTAAAAAAATTGGGCAGACTAGATGGACCGAATGGTTCTTATCTGCCGACACATTCTATGTTTCTATGTTTCTATGTATGATTGTGCCAGATGCCAATACCATTGTGCCACTAAGATGCCAGTATTATTGTGACATTCATATGCCAGTAATATTGTGCGATTCAGATACCAGTAATGTTGTGCCATTCAAATATCAGTAATATTGTGCTATTCAAATACCAGTAATAATGTGCAATTCAGATACCAGGTATAATGTGCCATTCAAATACCAGTAATATTGTGCCATTCAGATACCAGGAAGATTGTGCCATTCAGATACCAGGAAGATTGTGCCATTCAGATTCCAGGAATATTGTGCCATTCAGATGCCAGTAATATAGTGCTATTCATATACCAGGAATATTGTGCCATTCAAATACCAGTGATATTGTGCATTCAGATACCAGGAATATTGTGCCATTCAAATACCAGTAATATTGTGCCATTCAGATGCCAGGAATATTGTGCCATGCAGACACCAGTAATATTGTGCCATTCAGAGCCCAGTAACTGTGCCATTCAGAGACCAGTAATATTGTGCCATTCAGAACCCAGTAATATTATGCCATTCAGAGCCCAGTAATATTGTGCCATTCAGATACCAGTAATATTGTGCCATTCAGAGCCCAGTAATATTGTGCAATTCAGATACCAGTAATATTGTGTCATTCCGAGCCTAGTAATATTGTGCCTTTCAAATACCAGTAATATTGTGCCATTGAGATACCAGTAATATTGTGTCATTCAGAGCCCAGTAATATTATGCCATTCAGAGCCCAGTAATATTGTGCCATTCAGATACCAATACCATTGTGCCACTAAGATGCCAGTATTATTGTGACATTCATATGCCAGTAATATTATGCGATTCAGATACCAGTAATATTATGCCATTCAAATATCAGTAATATTGTGCTATTCAAACACCAGTAATAATGTGCAATTCAGATACCAGGTATAATGTGCCATTCAAATACCAGTAATATTGTGCCATTCAGATACCAGGAAGATTGTGCCATTCAGATACCAGGAAGATTGAGCCATTCAGATTCCAGGAATCTTGTGCCAATCAGATGCCAGTAATATTGTGCCATTCAGATACCAGGAATATTGTGCCATTCAAATACCAGTGATATTGTGCATTCAGATACCAGGAATATTGTGCCATTCAAATACCAGGCATATTGTGCCATGCAGACACCAGTAATATTGTGCCATTCAGAGCCCAGTAACTGTGCCATTCAGAGACCAGTAATATTGTGCCTTTCAGAACCCAGTAACTGTGCCATTCAGAGACCAGTAATTTTGTGCCATTCAGAACCCAGTAATATTATGCCATTCGGAGCCCAGTAGTATTGTGCCATTCAGATACCAGTAATATTGTGCCATTCAGAGCCCAGTAATATTGAGCAATTCAGATACCAGTAATATGGTGTCATTCCGAGTCCAGTAATATTGTGCCATTCAAATACCAGTAATATTGTGCCATTGAGATACCAGTAATATTATGCCATTCGGAGCCCAGTAGTATTGTGCCATTCAGATACCAGTAATATTGTGCCATTCAGAGCCCAGTAATATTGAGCAATTCAGATACCAGTAATATTGTGTCATTCCAAGTCCAGTAATATTGTGCCATTCAAATAACAGTAATATTGTGCCATTGAGATACCAGTAATATTGTGCCATTCAGAGCCCGGTAATATTATGCCATTCAGAGCCCAGTAGTATTGTGCCATTCAGATACCAGTAATATTGTGCCATTCAGAGCCCAGTAATATTGAGCAATTCAGATACCAGTAATATTGTGTCATTCCGAGTCCAGTAATATTGTGCCATTCAAATACCAGTAATATTGTGCCATTGAGAGACCAGTAATATTGTGCCATTCAGAGCCCAGTAATATTATGCCATTCAGAGCCCAGTAATATTGTGCCATTCAGATACCAATACCATTGTGCCACTAAGATGCCAGATTTTGTGACATTCATATGCCAGTAATATTGTGCGATTCAGATACCAGTAATATTGTGCCATTCAAATTTCAGTAATATTGTGCTATTCAAACACCAGTAATAATGTGCAATTCAGATACCAGTTATAATGTGCCATTCAAATACCAGTAATATTGTGCCATTCAGATACCAGTAATATTGTGCCATTCAAATATCAGTAATATTGTGCTATTCAAATACCAGTAATAATGTGCAATTCAGATACCAGGTATAATGTGCCATTCAAATACCAGTAATATTGTGCCATTCAGATACCAGGAAGATTGTGCCATTCAGATACCAGGAAGATTGTGCCATTCAGATTCCAGGAATATTGTGCCATTCAGATGCCAGTAATATAGTGCCATTCATATACCAGGAATATTGTGCCATTCAAATACCAGTGATATTGTGCATTCAGATACCAGGAATATTGTGCTATTCAAATACCAGTAATATTGTGCAATTCAGATGCCAGGAATATTATGCCATGCAGACACCAGTAATATTGTGCCATTCAGATACCAGTAATATTGTGCCATTCAAATATCAGTAATATTGTGCTATTCAAATACCAGTAATAATGTGCAATTCAGATACCAGGTATAATGTGCCATTCAAATACCAGTAATATTGTGCCATTCAGATACCAGGAAGATTGTGCCATTCAGATACCAGGAAGATTGTGCCATTCAGATTCCAGTAATATTATGCCATTCAGAGCCCAGTAATATTGTGCCATTCAGATACCAATACCATTGTGCCACTAAGATGCCAGATTTTGTGACATTCTTATGCCAGTAATATTGTGCGATTCAGATACCAGTAATATTGTGCCATTCAAATTTCAGTAATATTGTGCTATTCAAACACCAGTAATAATGTGCAATTCAGATACCAGTTATAATGTGCCATTCAAATACCAGTAATATTGTGCCATTCAGATACCAGTAATATTGTGCCATTCAAATATCAGTAATATTGTGCTATTCAAATACCAGTAATAATGTGCAATTCAGATACCAGGTATAATGTGCCATTCAAATACCAGTAATATTGTGCCATTCAGATACCAGGAAGATTGTGCCATTCAGATACCAGGAAGATTGTGCCATTCAGATTCCAGGAATATTGTGCCATTCAGATGCCAGTAATATAGTGCCATTCATATACCAGGAATATTGTGCCATTCAAATACCAGTGATATTGTGCATTCAGATACCAGGAATATTGTGCTATTCAAATACCAGTAATATTGTGCAATTCAGATGCCAGGAATATTATGCCATGCAGACACCAGTAATATTGTGCCATTCAGATACCAGTAATATTGTGCCATTCAAATATCAGTAATATTGTGCTATTCAAATACCAGTAATAATGTGCAATTCAGATACCAGGTATAATGTGCCATTCAAATACCAGTAATATTGTGCCATTCAGATACCAGGAAGATTGTGCCATTCAGATACCAGGAAGATTGTGCCATTCAGATTCCAGGAATATTGTGCCATTCAGATGCCAGTAATATAGTGCCATTCATATACCAGGAATATTGTGCCATTCAAATACCAGTGATATTGTGCATTCAGATACCAGGAAGATTGTGCCATTCAGATACCAGGAAGATTGTGCCATTCAGATTCCAGGAATATTGTGCCATTCACATTCCAGGAATATTGTGCCATTCACATTCCAGGAATATTGTGCCATTCAGATGCCAGTAATATAGTGCCATTCATATACCAGGAATATTATGCCATGCAGATACCAGTAATATTGTGCCATTCAGATACCAGGAAGATTGTGCCATTCAGATACCAGGAAGATTGTGCCATTCAGATTCCAGGAATATTGTGCCATTCAGATGCAAGTAATATAGTGCCATTCATATACCAGGAATATTATGCCATGCAGATACCAGTAATATTGTGCCATTAAGAGCCCATTTATATTATGCCATTCAGAGCCCAGTAAAATTGTGCCATTCAAATGCCAGGAATATTGTGCCATTCAAATACCAGGAATATTGTGCCATTCAAAGCCCATTAATATTATGCCATTCAGAGCCCAGTAATATTATGCCATTCGGAGCCCAGTAATATTGTGCCATTCAGATACCAGAAATATTGTGTCATTCAGAGCCCAGTAATATTGTGCCATTCAAATACCAGTAATATTGTGCCATTGAGATACCAGTAATATTGTGTCATTCAGAGCCTAGTAATATTGTGCCATTCAGAGCCCAGTAATATTTTGCCATTCAGATACCAGTAATATTGTGCCATTCAGAGCCAGTAATTGTGCCATTCAGAGCCAGTAATATTATACCATTCATAGCCCAGTAAAATTATGCCATTCAGAGCCCAGTAATATTGTGCCATTCAGATACCAGTAATATTGTGCCATTCAGAGGCAAGTAATATTGTGCCATTCAGAGCCCAGTAATATTTTGCCATTCAGATACCAGTAATATTGTGCCATTCAGAGCCAGTAATTGTGCCATTCAGAGCCAGTAATATTATACCATTCATAGCCCAGTAAAATTATGCCATTCAGAGCCCAGTAATATTGTGCCATTCAGATACCAGTAATATTGTGCCATTCAGAGGCAAGTAATATTATACCATTCAGAGCCCAGTAATATTGTGCCATTCAGATACCAGTAATGTTGTGCCATTCAGAGCCCAGTAATTGTGTCTTTCAGAGCCCAGTAATTGTGCCATTCAGAGCTCATGAATATTGTGCTATTCCGATACCAGTAATATTGTGCCATTCAGAGTACAGTAATATTGTGCCATTCAGAACCCAGTAATATTTTGCCATTCAGATACTAGGAATATTGTGCCATTCAGAGCTCAGTAATATTATGCCATTCAGAGCCCAGTAATATTGTGCCATTCAGATACCAGGAATATTGTGGCATTCAGAGCCCAGTAATATTATGCCATGCAGATACCAGGAATATTGTGCCATTCAGAGCCCAGTAATATTGTGCCTTTCAAATACCAGTTATATTGTGCCATTCAGATACCAGTAATATTGTGCCATTAAGAGCCCAGTAATATTATGCCATTCAGACCCCAGTGATATTGTGTTATTCAGTGCCCAGTAATTTTGTGCCATTCAGAGCCCAGTAATATTGTGCCATTCAGATACCAGTAATATTGTGCCATTCAGAGCCAGTAATTGTGCCATTCAGAGTCCAGTAATATTATACTATTCATAGCCCAGTAAAATTATGCCATTCAGAGCCCAGTAATATTGTGCCATTAAGATACCAGTAATATTGTGTCATTCAGAGCCCAGTAATATTGTGCCATTCAAATACCAGTAAAATTGTGCCATTCAGATACCAGTAATATTGTGCCATTCAGAGCCAAGTAATATTATGCCATTCAGAGCCAAGTAATATTATACCATTCAGAGCCCAGTAATATTGTGCCATTCAGATACCAGTAATATTGTGCCATTCAGAGCCCAGTAATTGTGCCTTTCAGAGCCCAGTAATTGTACCATTCAGAGCCCAGTAATATGATGCCATTCAGAGCCAAGTGATATTGTGCCATTCAGAGCCCAGTAATATTGTGCCATTCAGAGACCAGTAATATTGTGCCATTCAGAACCCAGTAATATTTTGCTATTCAGAGCCCAGTAATATTGTGCCATTCAGATACCAGGAATATTGTGCCATTCAGAGACCAGTAATATTGTCCCATTCAGATACCAGGAATATCGTGGCATTCAGAGCCCAGTAATATTATGCCATGCAGATACCAGGAATATTGTGCCATTCAGATACCAGTAATATTGTGTCAATCAGAGCCCAGTAATAATGTGCCTTTCAAATACCAGTTATATTGTGCCATTCAGATACCAGTAATATTGTGCCATTAAGAGCCCAGTAATATTATACCATTCAGAGCCCATTAATATTGTGCCATTCAGGTACCAGTAATATTGTGTCATTCAGAGCCCAGTAATATTGTGCCATTCAGAACCCAGTAATATTTTGCTATTCAGAGCCCAGCAATATTGTGCCATTCAGATACCAGGAATATTGTGCCATTCAGAGCCCAGTAATATTATGCCATTCAGAGCCCAGTAATATTGTGCCATTCAGATTCCAGTAATATTGTGTTAATCAGAGCCCAGTAATATTGGGCCTTTCAAATACCAGTTATATTGTGCCATTCAGATACCAGTAATATTGTGCCATTAAGAGCCCAGTAATATTATACCATTCAGAGCCCATTAATATTGTGCCATTCGGGTACCAGTAATATTGTGTCATTCAGAGCCCAGTAATATTGTGCCATTCAAATTCGAGTAATATTGTGCCATTCAGATACCAGTAATATTGTGCCATTCAGAGCCCATTAATATTATGCCATTCAGAGCCCAGTAATATTGTGCCATTCAGAAACCAGTAATATTGTGGCATTCAGAGCCCAGTAATTGTGCCATTCAGAGCCCAGTAATATTGTGCCATTCAGATACCAGTAATATTGTGCCATTCAGAGCCCAGTAATTGTGCCATTCAGAGCCCAGTAATATTGTGCCATTCAGATACCAGTAACATTGTCCCATTTAGAGCCCAGTAATATTATGCCATTCAGAGCCCAGTGAAATCCGGGATGCCACTATTTCTGGTGGTTACCCACAAGTGTTAAAGTGGACTTTTCAGGGCTCAGTGAATGCATGGTGGTGGCTGATTAGTACCAGGCAGATGCACTCATTTTGCCATAGTTATCACATTGGAAAACCACTGCTGTAGATACAGCCTGAAAAGTATTATGTTATATTTCATCTTAATAATGTACTGCATGCCTTTGCCAAGCCATTGAAATGATTTCTATGCACTATAGGTAGAGTCTGCTAACCCACTCTTTGTATGACAACAGTTTGGGGGAGGAACTAGACAAATCACTTTTGAATAATCCTTGCTAAATTTCAATTAAAAATTTAATTATCAGCATCTAATATCAAGAATGTTTTGAGAATGTACCACTTGAAATGTTAATGCACTGAAAAACCATTTTATAACATAATGACTTACCAATAAAAGTTACTTTAATTTTTTATATATTGAATACTAAAAAAATGTGCCCATGTTCGTTGTGCCAGATATATATAATTTGTTTGTTGATTTCATTCATTTGATGGATGATTTAATTCATCCTGCAATTTCATTTAACAGTCAATTTCATTATTCAACTTGCAGCATTAGTCAATGAAGCACATTCTTTGAAGAAATGCTGCTCACTAATTGAATGGTAAAGTGTGTGGACTTATTTTTTTTTCTATGCCGCGCATGACTGAATCACTAACATTAAAGAATAAATACATTGGGGTCATGTTGATTTTTTGGTGCTCAATTAAAACAAAGGTCCAAGCAAGGTCTATTGTCCAGAAGTCAATTTATTCAGACATTTTGGTTGCACTTCAACATTTTTAAAACATAAACTTTTTTTTATAGGTTTTATTTCTCTCACAGGAAACTTTGACAGGCTAAGTGACTAATCATATCTGTTTCTATCCTAATTAAGATCAGTGGGATCAGGACTGAAGTAGTGACAACAGCTCCATAATTATTTGTAATGTTGAAATGCGGCTGGTGCAGGAATACTTGAGTTTCTCCTCAGGAACATATCCAGTGTGCCACCCTATATAAATGTTTCACATAATATTCAATGTCAGTCAATGGCCAGGATGCTATGGCCCATTTAATGAATAAACTGCCATTATCAGGAATACACTGGGCAACTGTGATTCTACGCCTGCCGCTAAAAAGGTCAATTGCTGCGCTATTATTAACTTTCAAAAACTATAGCACACATTCAATTGTAGCATACGGTAAGAATTACCACACACGTTACAAGAACTCCCCTATACTTGTAATGGGTCAATACCGAACATTCTGAAAAAAATGCCCTAAACACACAATGAGATTACCGCACCTGTGGGGGCATTGCTTAGCCAGCAAGATGAATGGCAGCCATTTGAAGGTGTTCCTGATACACTGAAACATAAAAGCAATCAAATTGCTACAAATTGCCACTAATAGTTGTTATAAATTAACAATATACTAGTTGTGACAACCATGAACATGGAAAAACAAAAAAAGGTAGGTAAAATTTACATCCAGAATAAAATAACTGAAAGTAAGTACTGTTGCTATGAAAGTCCAGAGGCCCAAATGTCATCTCAGACCACTGCTTCAAAACTACTACAGCCACCAAACAAACTTACTGAATCATATTTACCTGATAATAATGTTATTATTATTATTGGTAATAAAAATAATACTGCCAATAAATCCAGCAGTAAACATATACCTTTAAATTTCAAAAATAAAGAAAACAGTTCCCCTAATCAATATTCCACCACACGACCCTGCATACTACCATAAAAAATAATGAATCCTCCTTAGCCTATTTATCAACCTTCAACTTCCACTACATAATCCTCAGATTCACCACCAACTGATCAAAGAATTTGGGAGCTTCCCAAGTCCCTCAGGATTGAAATGAGGGAGGACTTAAGGCTTGAAATGGCTGCTGTGAGAGAAACCACTACATCACTTTAAATTCATACAGATGAAATTGAACAAGAAATGACAAATTACACAAACATGCAACTCAACTTTATTGAATGAATGCAGTATATGGAAAACCAACTGAAAAGCATGAACGAGAAATTGGCAAACACTGAAGACAGAAGTCGCAGAAATAATATAAGAACTTGTGGAATTGCTAATGCAATACAGCCAAATGAGTTAGAACATTACCTAAGAGGAATTATAAAATCAGTAAAATCAAATCTGTTTGACTCAGAGTTAACTATTGACAAAATCCACAGACTCCCAAAACCGGATACAGTTTCTAAAAGATGTCCCTTATGATGTGATGGCTTGGGTGCACTTCTACCATATAAAGGAAGGATTTTTAACAGCTTTAAGAAATAACAAATTACCTGCAAAATTCCAACACGTTAATGTATTTCAGGATTTCCATCCCATACCATAAAAAAAAGAAGACAACACCAACAATTTACAACAGAACTGCGCAAACGAAACATCCGTTATCGTTGGGGATTCCTGTTTAAAATAGGTTTTCGCAACTTTCCTTATGACTTCACCAGAAGAAGGATTAGAAATATTAGATGCTCTAATTACACAAAATCCAGAATCTCCACCAACTCAAGAGCCATTAAATCCACAGCCACCAAGAAAAATAATAAGAAAAGAATCAACTATGCAATGAAAAAATGTAATATAATTGTGATTTTAGTTTGTTAAGCATTGTATGTCATTTCTGTTGTCACATTATTGTTCCACAGTAATAACTAGGGAAAGGGAAAAATAATATTAAGACAAGAACAAGTACTTTTAATATATGTTTAATAATAATATTTAATAATATAAAGGGCTTTTTTCTCATAACATAATTCATTTTGTTAGAAACATAAGAGGATTTCATAATTAATATACAGGTATAACCAAAAGAGTTAACAAAATATAGAATACATGTAATAAGGTATTTTATATATTTAAATATTTTTTTCAACGTAATACATCTATCTATACATACATAGTTTCTAATTTATTTTATCGATATGAATTAAGTCAAATTCATAGTTTATACAAATTCTTTACATTGAATCATACATTCACATTTTGAAACCCACAAAAGCATTGATTTTACATTGAGGTGGATTTCTTTTTTTGTAAATATTCAGTTGAAAAGAAACTATAGTGTGTTAAGGAGGGAAAAGAGAGAAGTGGGAAAGGATAAACTACCAAATGTTAATGATTATAGTTAAATAAAATAATATCATCACTTGTACAAGGGAGGGGAAAAGGGGAAATAATTAGTTTAATTCATGTTTAATTTATAATAAAAATAATAATTAAAAATATTTATAGTTAACTATTTATATTACAATGTTTATTGTAATACATTGTTTTTTTGTAGCAATCATTTTTTATTAATATAATTTATTATTTTACATTCTCAATGTCACTACTCTTTTTCCCCACATCAGCCTGTTCAATTTTGAAGAGGCAATAACATTTACTTTCCCTTAAGGCCTATCTTTTTGTACACATTTTTTGAATTCTTTTATATTCCCCTTTTAAATGGGACTTTTACCCAAGTTTTCATTTCTATTTTTATTATTTTTAATTGTTTTTATTATTATTGTTATTAATTAGTTATTATGATTATTATCTCATCCAATGTGGATATGTCATTCAATCAGATACTTATCAACGGTTTATTACAAAAGTCTTTTGTTAAATTATCTTCATTTCGGTCACAAAAATTATGATTATCTTTTTGTTTTTATATAACCTATTATTCCACTTCTTACTGTTTGGTGTGTTTGGAGATCCTTGCATTTAGTATTTTTTTAATCTTGCCTTCATGCCCCCTTAGACATAGTGGAATATGGTATAAAAACTTTTCTCACTGAACATGAGGTGCCTCAATATGCCTCACAGGAGAAGAATGCTATTTAAGGAAGCAAAAAAACAGAGATCGGATATACTTGTCATACAGGAAAAACATTTCAAGAAAAATTGTATGTCTCATTGTAGGTCAACCCAATACCACTCAACATTTACAAAGAAATCAAGGGGAGTTTCCATATTTTTTCACACAAATATAATTTGCAATACCGACAAAAAAATTTGTGACCCTGACAGACGCTATATAATTTGGATAGGTACGATTTGTGGTGTGAGTTATACTGGCAAATGTATACTTCCCTAACTTTGGGCAATACCAGTTTTAGGAAAAAATTATTACAAATATTTTCAAGAATGTCCAAGGAAGATTGATCACTGGAGGAGATATGAACTTTGTGCTGGATTCTGAACAAGATATTGTCAGAGAAACTAAAAAAACATTCATAAATTATAGAAGCTAGCAATTAGCGAACGTATTTCCAAATGTCTTTTCTCTCAAGGATTATTTGATGCCTGGAGAATCCAACATGAAAACAAAAAAGATTACACCTATCATTCCACTTTTTGACAAATGAACAAAATATACCTTATTTAATTTTGTCCAATATTTTGCACAGTACCTGGTGAGACCATGCACCCATTACACTGCATCTAGAAGAGTCTTCCCGATTTAACCCAAACAAACAATGGTGTCTTAGTGACTACTTAGTCACAGGTTTAGACAACAGGATGCTTGCTGAAGAAGTAATTCAAAACAATTAAAAAGAGGACATTTTATACAAAGGGCTTGCTTTCTGAAGACAATTAGAACAAAAAAATTACAAGAATTAGAAAAATAATTACATAAATTGAATCAAACTAATAAAATTAACCCCTCTTCAAAAATATCTGAAGTAAAAAACAAAATGAACACCTTCTAACTGGAGTCCACAGCCTTGATGTTAAAGAGATTGAAACAAATTTTGTAAGTAACAAGGCATTTACATTATTAGCCTCTAAACAAAATATCTCAATCCAGAATTGAACATCTGATAAATGATGAGGGTGAAAAAATTATACACCCTATTATTATAAGTAATACATTTGCTAAATATTACAAAGATATATATAATTTGGCATTAAATCCTAACATTGTTCAGCCCACAACAGAACAACAGTTCCCTTTGAAAAAAAATCACAGCAGAAAAAAATGAATATTCTAAATTCACCCATATCACAAATAGAAATTTTAAATGCTATAAATACAATACCTACTGGTAAAGCTCCAGGACCTAATGGTTTTACCATGATATATTATAAGTCTTTCTCTGCTATATTGAAACCATACTTAACTAGATTATCTAATAAATATTGGACTACAGGTGTAATGCAGGAGATGGTCTTATGTGCACAAATAATAACACTACCAAAACCTGGTAAAAATCCTTCAAAATATTTGGCCAATATCTCTGATCAATAATGAAACAAAAAAATACTCCAAAACATTGTTAAATAGATTATCTCAAGTTCTTCCATCACTAATTGACTATGATCAGGTCGGTTTTGTTTTAAATCATCAGGCCCGAGATAGTACAAGACGTTATATTGATTTAATACATCAAATTAAACTAAATCGCACACCTTCTTTACTCTTATCTTTAGATGTGAAGAAGGCATTTAATAGAATAAATTGGGGATTTTTGTGAGAAGTTATGTCATGATTTAATATTCCAGGGCTGTGTTTGTTCTATATTGTTCCCCCGCAGCAACAGTCTCTGCAACTGGTTTCGTCTCTGAAAGTTTTGAACTTTCTAATGGGACCAGACAGGGATGTCCATTGTCACCACTATTATTTGTGTTGGCAGTTGAGCCCTTGGCTGAAAGGGTTAGAAACTGTGTAGAGATAGAGGGGATTGCGGTTGGAGACAAAATTCATAAAATTGGTCTATTTCCAGATGACATTATGATATCACTAAAGAACCCTATGTCCTCAATTACACCCTCAATGTCTTGCAATAATTTGGCAAGAATCTCTGATTACAAATTAAATACCACAAAAATGCAAGCACTCCCCTTTTTACACCATGGTTTGAATTAAATATTTAAACAAAAAAACAGTTTTATTTTGATTGGAAAAACTCTTACATTTCCTGTTTAGGTATCAATTTGTGCAAAAACCTGACTAGGATGCATGAAAAAAACTAGCCCGTGCTTAGGGATGACATGGTGAGATGGTGCAATCTAGAAATTTTGTGGTTAGGTGGAATCAATTTGGTTAAAATTAATATACTTCCAAAAATATTAAATTATAGTAGAGCCATATCCCTTACTATTCCGCTATCATTTTTTAGAAAAGTTCACTCTACCCTTTTCACATTTATTTGGCATAGGTTACCGGCAAGAATAAAGTTATTCGTATTGCAGAAACCTAGGGTATGTGGGGGTATGGGTTTGCCAGACTTTGCTCATTATTATCACACTACCAATGCAGCTGCTGCACTAAAATTTTATTTAGATACTGGACAGCCCCAATGGCTCGAGCCAACAGAAATATTTTATATCTTATTAAAGAATTTATATGGCTTCCTCCAGCTCGACGACCACCTTACATAAATATGTTCCCATCCACCAAAATTATTATAAAATCATGAAATATATTATGTAATAAAATTAAAACCTTTGCAATTTGGTCTAGGGCAAATCCATTATCAGTTTTAATGTATGACATCCCGACTTAAATTTAGACTAATGGACATCACATTCCATAACATATGTTGATAATTTCTTTACATTAAACAAAATTAACTGTCTTGACCAAATGAAAATTTGATTTGAACATTTCTGATGAAATAATACACAACACAATAATTAATATTATTATTGTTAATTGTGCCCTTTCAGGACAGGATCCAAACCAAAGTAAACTGGAATTATCAAAAATAGAAAAATGATACTATTCAGATCCTGCTCAGAAAAGAGCCATTTCTTTATGCTACACTCATTTGGCCGTGGAACTAAATAAAAAAAAATTGATTCAATGATAAAATGGGAGGAAGAACTGGATAAAATATTTATCACAGAATGGAATAACTTTGTAAATGCATTGAGGGGTATTACACATTGTGTGAGTTCCATTATAAAATCTTATACCTTTGGTACCTTACTCCCTCCAGATTACACAAATTTTATTCATCACATACAAATACATGCTGGAGGGGGTGTGGAGAAAAGGGATCTTTGGGTCACATGCTGTGGTCGTGCATTCAAATTGGAACTTATTGGAATTTTATACATAAAATAATTAAAACAATTGACAATTAAATTGATAACTTGACACCAGAGCGTTGTCTCTTCAAGCAAATTCCTGGAAATTTACCAAATTATAATAAAATGATACTAGGCCATATTTTAATTTCTGCAACAACAATTATCACCTGACACTGGAAAGATATTAAATCACCACACATAACTGAGGTCATGCAACAGAGGCGTCGCTAGGGGGGGGGGCTACTGGGTCTGAAGCCCCGAGTCTCTGCTCCATAGCCCCGAGTCTTATTATTATTAGCAGCAGTGCACAGTTCTTAATGCTGGCAGCAGCTGGACCTTAGCGTGGGGTCCCTGAGTGACAGGAAGCCCCATGCAAAATCGTGCCTCAATGTCAGCTGTGGCACGGCAGGTCTCTGTATCTTCTAGCATAGACCTGCTTCTAATAGAATTTCCCTGCCCGATGCCAATCAGACGCGGGGGAGGGGCTTAAACCCGTGACTCCGCCCCTCCACCGAGCAGCAGGAGGGAGCTGGTCTCTGGCAAGAAGAGTTCAGCAGCTCCCTCCACATCCTAGAGTGCCAGGGAGAAGCCAGAGCTGACCCCTCTCCACCTAACAAGGTAAGGGACACTAACATATGTTTGTTGTTGTGGACCACCCTTTCCATGATGCTCAGCCAGCATTATGGTGTGTTTTGGCTGGCTGAGGATCATGAGAATGGTAGTTCACAGCTAACTTTGTATGGGCTGTTGACTAAATGTCTCATAATGCTCAGCCAGAATTGCCTGGCTGAGGATTATGAGAAAATGGGTAACCGAATACACAATAAGAGGTGTTAGCTGTGAACTACAATTCTCATGATACCAAGTCAGCCAAAAAATGCAAATTGAGATATTATTATTCCGAAAAGAAAAAGCTACATTAATTACATTAGAGTGTGAGCTTTATTGGCAGGCTGAATTACATTAGAGTGTGAGCTTTATTGGCGGGTTGATTTACATTAGAGTGTGAGATTTATTGGCAGGCTGAATTAGTCTTCCAATAAAGCTCACACTCTAATGTAATTCAGTCCACCGATAAAACTCACACTCTAATGTAAATCAACCCGCCAATAAAGCCCACACTCTAATGTAATTCAGCCTGCCAATAAAGCTCATACTCTAATGTAATTCAGTCCACCGATAAAACTCACACTCTAATGTAAATCAACCCGCCAATAAAGCTCACACTCTAATGTAATTCATTTTGAAAAATAAAGCTCACACTCTAATGTAATTCATTCTGCCAATAAAGCTCATACTCTAATGTAATTCAGCCTGCCAACAAAGCTCACACTCTAATGTAAATAAGTCTTCCAATAAAGCTCACACTCTAATGTAATTAAGTCCACCGATAAAACTCACACTCTAATGTAATTCAGCCTGCCAATAAAGCTCATACTCTAATGTAGCGAGATTGGTGACGCCCCACGTGAGCTGTCTATCCCGGAAGTCCTTTTGTTGTTCCACTACACGAGATTACTGCTTACCGATTCGTGGAACACTGACTTTTGGATCATCTTGCCGCTGCAAGTAACTCTGCTGAAACGGACCAGCTTGGTGAATCTGCTTCCGATTTCGTCTTTTATTACTTTTTATATTTGATGCTGTTTTCTGCTGTTTTTTATGTAAGATTCTATATCGGGGGGAGATTAACATTTATTTGTATTTTTATACTACAACTGTATCCCTCTACTTGTACTTCCATATATATCACCGCGACTCCCTTGATGAACGAGCACCTTAACCTTGGGGATCATAGGACTTAGAGTCCATCGTCTTATACACCTAGAGCCGTTTTTTTAGGCTCTAGAGATTGTGAGTATATCTCCAAAGGGGGAAATATTCACTGGTACCACTTATCGATAATACTGCACATTACAAATCAGAATTTAATAGAATTTGTTTTATAAAATTGTCCACACTCTGTTTAGGGCATGTAAGTTAAGCAGTTAAAGTGTTACACAGCATAACACCAACAGAATCTCTTGTAAGGCAGTAAAGTGCAATTATTTAGACATTTACACAGTAAAATTAAATATAAAAGCACACAAGATGGGAAATTAGTTGTAGTAAATGTACATCAGGAAATAGCATTATTATTTTTTATTATTATTAACTCATGTTAAACAATCATAGTATGTAACAACTAACAGGATAGCATAATAATATAATATTCAAATAGACTAAGCCTTGCTAAGAAATCCCAGGTAGTTGGTAAGTATGCAGTGCTTGATTTGTCATCTTCACCTTCTAATTCATAAAGTTCCTTCCAGGATATACATTCATTGACTTTTACCACCATGATCGTGCTCATAATTATTATTTAAATACCAGCAGAACAGCATTAAATAATGTTTTGCTTGTTCCCTGCTGCTGGGCAATCTTGTAATTAAGCATCCCTTTGACTTAATTGCCACTGATTTTGCTTCTCACTTATATTCTATGCAGAGCAAGATCACTCAAGTGTTGACTTCAAGACTTTTCTCTGTTGTTTTATATGATATTTTACCATTATTATCCTATATAATTTGACAGCTAATTTGTTTGTGCATTTTTATACTCATTTGAAGATAAAACTTCTGATATTTTAAACAGTGATAAGCAACCTACCTGATATACACATGATAGATTCTACTTAGTGTTTTCACAGGATCTTGAATTCAGACTCATTTATTTATTACATTCAAAATATTAAAGCTTATAGTTTGTAATTATTTTAAGAGACATTTTAACCCCTTGCCGACAAAGGACGTGCCAGGCACGTCCTGGGAGAATCTCCCTTAATGACAAAGGACGTGCCTGGCACGTCCTGCAGTGAATGAAGCGGTTTTCGCGATCAATGATCTCGAAAACCGATTTAACAGTGCTGGTCTATTACCTCGATGAGGCAATAGCCAGCACCGATATTTCTATTTTGGGACCCCCACGATCGCCCCACGGAGCGATCGTGGGGAGAAATATTGACGGAGCATCCTGCTCCGTCAATACGGCTAAGTTCTCTGCCGGTCTGAGCTTCGGAAGTGAAAGTAACTTCACTTCCGTCGCTCTGAATATGCTACTTGACTACCCCTAGTGGTAGTTTAGTGGCATTGCAATGGAAAATAATTAAAATACATATTTAATTAAATAAAAACAGGTTATTTAGCTATATTAGCCTATAGGGTTAAAATTAATAATTTTTTTAGCATAAGGGATAGGGTTAAAATTAAATTAAAGTTAAAAAATATTAAGGGATATAATAAGGATTAGAGTTGGGGTTAAATTTAGTGTTAGGGTTAAATTTTGGGTTCGGGTTGGGGTCAAAAGATCAATATAGGAAAAAAACAAAAAACACCATTTTTGGTTTTTGCCCCATAACTCGCAAAAAAATACTGAAAAATATGGAAACATGCATATTTTTGAACTCGGGACAACATTTAGAAACTATTTAGACGGGGTCTTTTTTAATGATTTTATTTGTGTAAATTATATTTTAGGTCAAAGTTAGAAAAAGTGGGTTTTTTTAAAATTTTCATCATATTTTATGATTTTTTTGTAGTAAATTATAAGATATGATGAACATAATGGTATCTAATGAAAGCCCTTCTTATGACGATAAAAACAACATATAATTTGTGTGGGTACTTGTATTGGAAATGGTGAAGATTAGTAAATGCTCTATCTAAATTAATACAAGATATGGTATCTATTGGTGTCTGTTTAACACTTTACAGTTTGGTTCCCACGGTTACACATAACAATAGGAGCCAAATGAGCACAACCTCAACAACAAATTTATAAATGGAAATAATGTAACAATACAACGATTATATTATTCCATAAGGTATTATTAGAGAGTTATATTCAATAACCAAATAACAGAATATCCACACACTTGAATAGGTTAAAGCATAACAAAGTTTAATGATAATTCTACAACAATATCTAATATAGGTTATACAAATAAACAATGCTAAATACTCAATCTATTAATTGAAACAAGAATAGTTAACTCTATTCAAGTAAAAGAAAGTAAAATAAAGTATAAATGCTGATACTTAGATGTTACGTTGCCAGGAGAACTCAGGTGGAAAGACTGGCTTCAGCAGTAGCTTCTCCATTGTTGGAGCTTCAGGAAAGTTCTGAAATCTCTTTAACATGCATCTCTTTTAACATGAAGCATTTGTTGGTACAGCTTTCCCATAGTAACCCTGGTCAGGTGACCAAACTGTCAGACTCCATGTTGTTTACAGTCCAGTCCTGAACAATAGCCAGTATGTTTACCTGGAAACACTGTTGCTTAGACCACCAGCCACCTGCAAATACTCCACACATATAAACCAATATATATATATATATATATTGCTATTTAAGTGATATCTGTGTATAAGATCAACAAACTAGCATAAATAAATGCGTGTCTACAACAGTACTGTATGTGAGAAAGAAAAAAATTACAGCTAAACACAAACACCCTAGAAATGTCAAAACAGCCATTGTCACCAAGGGAAAGTCAAGGTGAAAATGTCTTGTCACTAAGGGGTTAAGGCATTCACATTAGAACCTTCAGTATCACTGTAGCAAACACTCACTTGAATAAAAGCAACGTGTTAATAAATTCATCAGTTTAACCATCATATCATTTTAGAGTGGATAAAAGGACACCTATACAAAGAGCCAGACAATTTGCTAGCTAATGTATAGATATCTTTTTATTAAGGCTTTTTATCAATCGTAAAGCGCAATGCCTTTTACAGAATCTCTACATTAAAGGCATAGTGGTTACATGCTACAAAAAATAATAACAACATAAGATGGGTGAGAAAAATAGAACATTAACTTCCCACATTTCTTATCCAACATTCTAGACACTGTGGGATGCTGATGTCACATTTTTGAGGCAAACGGATGAGTGTACATCTATTTCGCCTCCATCTTGGAGTTAGGGTTTCCACCTTTTTTTTTTCAAAGACAATACTGGCCATGTTATTGTCTCCATAGATCTAATATTGATTTCAAGACAATTTTGTTACCAACCTACTGGTGGAAACCCTACTTGGAGCATGCAGCCTACCATGTCACAAGAGGTGAATAAATATCACTTAATCTATATATTTGCTGGTGACTTTGTCAGCTATTATTTAAATTAAGAGCAGATGCCTACCTTAATGCAAACTTTTCATCCACAAGCTTTGTGGGTGACATGTGCAATTTAATCATAAACACCAAATGTGTGAAAAAAAAACCTAACTATATCAAAATGGATAGGCTGATGTAATTGTGAAGGTGAATATACTCATACTTTGAAAGCAGCTAATTCAAATGTATTCAAGTGCTTGCTTGGTATGAGTATTTGCACATGGTCACAGTTTATGTCACAGTGCAATAACAATACATACAAATATATCTTATGACAAAACAAGTTGAATAACAAGACAGAAAAGCCACAGCCAGGTGTATGAGATTTTAAGGGATGATTTTAACAAAAGGTACATATCTTCATGTGCGAAACTTCTTTGCTTAATGAACTAACATTAAAAAAGTAATTTGATTGCAATAATGTAAAGTATTATCATAATTTTCTTTTTAATTCTGTAAATGAGAGACCAGAATAAAGGCTGTAATTGTGACAGTAACTCACTAGGCCAAACCTGACATATTTCTAATTACCTGCTAAAATTGTCACTGGTTCCTAAAGTGCAAATTACCACCCGAAATGACAAGAGTAATAAATGAGTAACTCTGATGTAATGCAACAATTAGACCTTAAAGACACTGTCTAATATGGTAATTTTGAACACCCACTCCCTTTTATTAAGTGGTTGATAATTATTTAATTATCTATCTGCCAGAATGATTTACTTCATTTACACAGTACTATATGTGGGGCAAAAGTGGAAAGGTTCAAGGTCACAATAAACTATCCTGGAGATTAGCTAATGTTTGTTTGTGGGGTTTTTTTTCTTATATTTGATTTCCAATTAAACAGTAGGGAAAATCTATGAAATGTATTTATTCAAAAAGAAACCGGTACAGCCAAAAAATATAAATAATGCACAATGGCATATTTAGAGGTTTAGCCTCCCAGGGCGGTCCCTGAGACCTCTTTCAATATACACTTCTTTTTAACCCATTCCCGCTGCATGATCCTTTAGTCCTAAGGATGGTTCTAAAAAAAATAGTGTGTATTGTTTGTGATCACTGCCAAATTATTGTGAGATTTCACGATGTCACTTGTGACGTCGAATTTACTTTAAGGGTTGGCTTCCTATTCCATGTCAGATTGAGGCAACAGTGGTCTCATCTGACCACTGTTGTAGTAGCCACAGCTTAGCTTGTTGTGGGGAACCACGATGAGCTGTAGTGGACACCCTAAACAAATTGTTGCCTGTGGGGATCACCCCCACCACCCCCTGCAACACTACTGATAATGCAATGTAAAAACATCTATGCAAACAAAATGTAACATTCAGATATGAATACAATTTTGGGGGAAACAAGCCGACAAGCCATGTATGGGACAGTAGGAAAAAATATATATCTATTTCACATACTCATAAAAAAAATAAAAACAGTGATTCGCCTCTCGAGTAGGTTACAACCTAGAGGGCTGGCTATTTGAGCATTTGTCCATTCTCACTGAGAGGGATCCCACATTCTTTTTTTTGTCTCCACAAGTTATTGGGGTATGCACAGATGTGGGTCCTTGGCTCGCTGCCTCTAGAGGGATACCAGTCATACCATACTGACGAGGCCAATGAAGACCAAAATGTACTTTTGTGGATGCTGTATTCCTAGTGCAGAGGAGACCTGCCAGGCAATTTGGGACTGCCCTTATGAATGGGACCAATCTGAAAAGCAAATTCCTCTTTAATGGTGCAAGCAAGCAAAACTACGGTGATTCCTTTCCCGGGTAGGTTACATCCTGTAGGGCTGGTTTTTTGAGCATTTGCCTGTTCTTGAATCCCACATTCTTTTTTTGTCTTTAAAAAAAATACAGTAAAAAGTCAGAGTGTGTGTGTTTGTTATTAATGTCATTGCACCATCTCACATCTGTTTGTAACAAGCTGGTATAGGATAACACTTATCATTATGGTTAGCCAGAAATGTGCCTACCTAGTTAACCAGACACATACTCAATACACCATTGTTCCCATCAGTAAATATATAGCTAAACATTTACAGTACAGTAGACTTACAATCACTAAATAGTAAACCAAGCACCAACCATAGTACAATACAGTTCAGTTAAAAAAGCATCATTTCTGCCGGTTATAGATGTTGTACAGGATAATTGCACTCAGCATACTGTGTGCCAGCCACAGAAGATGGAAACAATTGTTATTACCACCATACAGCCAGCCATAGACAGGGCTGGACATAACTTATGGTACATTATTGCTATAGTCTGTAGTCTGCCAGCCAAAGGTTGGATAGTTATCAGCATATTGTTGGTTATGTCTGCTATCTCTCTCTCTCCTTCCCCCCATTAATGCTGTCCCTCTCTCCTCTCCCTCATTTTTTGCCGTCTCTCTAGGAAGTGAAAGGAAACATAAGCAGATTAGCACTCACATTACCTCAGGATCAATATGGAATATTTAATATAGGTAAATGGTGGTAAACATCCGTGTAATCAGATACAACTTTAGCACAAAAGTGAGGTAGCAGAATACGACAGTCACTTGACGCATTTCAAGCTATCTAGCACCTATTCATAAGCTGTATCTCTCCCCCCTCCTCACATGTCAATTTAATCTTTCTCCTCAACTGCATATCTGTTGTCTCTCTCTCCCCCTATATGTATGCTGTCTCAGCTTCCGGTCTTGTTCACAACACTATCATTAATAGTGGGGAGAGCACAAAGCAGCACTGACTGAGGTCTGTGTTTAGCACACAGACCGTAAGCTGCCTGTTGCTTCCCAGTGAACGTTGCGTTAAAACTCGTGACTCTTTTCTGCTTTAATATATGCACCCTGGGTGACCTATTCGTATGAATGGGGACTCTATTTCGGTTTATAGAATAGCCAATAGCAGTATATGTATTATATAAACCGAAAGTCTATAAACCGAAGGTCGGCAAGTATGGTCCCCATTCATAAGAATTTCTTATGAATGGGGACTCTAGTTCGGTTTATAGAAAGCCACTAGTATTACATGTATTCTATAAGCCGAAAGTCTATAAACCGAAGGTCGTTTGGTTTTTAGACTTTCAGCTTATAGAATAGCATAGAATTACATGTATTCTATAAACCGAAAGTCTATAAACCAAACGACCTTCGGTTTATAGACTTTCGGCCTATAGAATACATGTAATACTATTGGCTTTCTATAAAACGAACTAGAGTCCCCATTCATAAGAATTTCTTATGAATGGGGACTCTATTTCGGTTTATAAAAAGCCAATAGTATTACATGTATTCCATGAATCAAAAGTCTATAAACCAAAAGACATTCTGTTTATAGACTTTCTCTTTATAGAATAGCAATAGCATTAAATGTATTCTATAAAACGAAAGTCTATAAACCAAATCTCTTTCGGTTCATAGACTTTTGTTTTATAGAATGCATGTAATGCTATGGGCTTTCTATAAACCGAAAGTCTATAAACCGAATCTCTTTCGGATTATAGACTTTCGGTTTATGGAATACATGTAATGCTATTGCTAGTCTATAAACCGAAATAGAGTCCCCATTCATAAGAATAGGTCAATTGAAAGTACAGTATTTTTAATTTGTATGTATATTTTGTATGAAGTTATTTCCCTATCCATATTTATTTGCAGGGCACTTGTCCTACTCTTACCCACATTTTAATTCCTTTTGCAGCCCTCTAGCCCTTTCCATGACTATTTTAGAGGTATTTTAGTGGCCAAAAGTCCGTGTCCCCATTGACTTCAATGGGGTTCTGGTTCGGGGTCAAGTCCGGGGTCAAGTTAGAGCACGGACCCGGACTTTTTCCAAAGTTCGCTCGAACTTCTCGAACCCGAACATCCAGGTGTCCGCTCAACTCAAGCACCTTTTTAGCTGTATAGCAAGCAAGTGTCCATTTTTTCTCATATTGCCATAACATTACCAGAAGCTAGAGCGTTTAGTTCTATGAGTCTGAAAAGGCCAGGGGTCTCTTGAGGTGTTCATGTATATCCATTCAATATGTGGCAAGGAACTCTCCTCATTTTTCATGTTTTATGCTGATCCAATTATTCTGTGTAAGCAGTCTCCAATAATACAGATGATTGCATCTTTTATAGCCGTGTATGTTAAAGTATTTTTTGTATGTCTTATCTTGTATTTCCAGTGAAGTTTTGTTTATACTTTAATCACAACTTTGACCTTGGTCTGTTCATTCAAGATATTTACCATTATTTGTGTGATTGACCAGTTTACCTTTTATTATTATATTGTGGGTATTAATTCATAACTTTATAAATATAGAGATTTACATATTTACCATAACAATACAGAAAAATAGTTTTTCTGAGAGTAAATTAAGTGCTTCCTTACTCTTATACAAGCTGAATCTATTTAAGATTATAAAGGATATGATGACAATAATAATACAATTGCATAATGGGTAATAACTGTTATCTTTAATGTAAAGTAAGTAGGAATATAAAAAAAAAAAAGAGCCCACTGCAGTTTATCAAGTATAAGGATATTTCAGGAATTTTATAATTTTACAGTTTGAGATTCAGCCTGAATGAAGGAGACAAACAGGAATGAAAGATTGCATCCCTACAAGTTTCTGTAACATTAAATAGAGGCCCCATAAACCTAATGGCATGGCTCAAGGACTCTAATATTATAGGGCTTGCAATATAATTTTTCAGCTTAGAATGGGGCAGCAGTTTTTGAATCAGTAACTGACAAGTCAGATATGCACTGGTACCCTTTTCATTATTAAATGTGGATTTTTAAAGAGCCCCTTAGATGTCATTCATCCCTGTTTTGAACTGCACATCAGTGACAGCTTAGTGTACAGTTCATTAATAAAATGGACATGAGCTTGTGCGAATTTCAGCTCTTACAAAGTGTGCAGTCTCCTTACATGGATAACATTGAATATATATGCTCACTTCCAACATATTGTTCCTAGCTTGGGTTGCATCAGGTGGTATCTATCCAGATATTAATGTGAACGTCTGTGGGGGGGGGTTACCGTGTTACCGTGGTTACCGTGGGTTACACATGGGGCAAACAATCAAGAACAAACTATAACGCCAAGATAAACACTTATAGTGCTCTATTAAACCTACAATAACCATCATTTTCTTTATCATTCTTAAAATTAAAGGTGCTAAGAAAAATTAAAAAGATGAAGAAAACAATAAGATAAAAAAGATAGCAAAACATTTTTTGTTGTTTTTTTGTGTTTGTAGGGCAATAACTTACTCCTAATAACCTTTTGACCCCAACCCCAATGATCAACTTAACCCTAAACTCTAACCCTTACTATAACCCTAACACTTATTGTAATCCTAACACTAGACCTTAACTCTAACTATAGTTTTTTTTTTGTAGCTTTTAGTTGTAGTATTGTAGCTACCGGTCTGTAAAAGACAGTTAAGTCTGTTTCTTTGAGGCAGCATGCAGAATATTTTCTACAGTGGGGACCGAGGACCGTCATTTCACTTCAGTGGCAGATCCATTTGTACTTTTCTTATTATGACGCAAACTTTTCTATTTTTTATTAAGTGGCTATAATCATTAGGCCAGTGCAATAAATTATTGTTTACCAAATCAAACTATATTTTGGTTCTCTCTTCTATGTGCTTTCTATCACATGCTGACTTTGAATTAGTCTGTGGATCCATATTTGCATTGCTGTATGAGGTTCTGACTTGAGACTTCTACACAAACAAAATCAAGCCAGCACCAGGCATTCTGGGCTCCGGTACATGTGAGTACCAATTTTGGGGGGGTCATATCATATGAGTAAGGCACTTTCTTTTTCTCTTTTTTTTAAATATTTTTTATAATGAATATTCATTGATACTCCATATTAGAAATAAGCATATAGAATGGTTGTGGCAGAATGCAATATTGCTGGCTTTATCAGGCTGCTTAAATGTGCTGCTTGGATGCTTCTCAGGTAGCCCTTAGGGTGGGAAACTAACTTGACAAATATCAGGCATGGAGTTCTAGTATTATTATAATGGCAGTATGTACTACATATATTTTGTAAGAACTCACCTGCAGCAAATCTCTGTTCTGCATTCTCTAATTACAACAGCTAGTCTGTCTAAGTGTCCTCCTTTTGCAATAGGAAGACTTCACTATTGATATTTGACTACCTTATCAAGTATCAGGATTAAACATGCCTATTCTGAATGGATTTTGCCACAGGAGAGCTCACAGTAGACATGTCCTGTTAAAATGGCTGTTGACATGTCCTTATTAGACTTCTATTTTTCAATGAAAAACTTGAAGCTAATGCATAATATGACATTCTATTATTATTACAATGGCATTATGTACTGTACATTTGTAAAAACTCACCTTCCGCAAATCTCTGTTTTGCAGGATTTCTCTAATTACAACAGGTAGTCTGCCTAATTTTCCTGCTGTTGTAATAGTGAAGCTATTTGATTACACTGTGCTATAATGTAACCTATTCCTTTACTGCTAGCAGTTGTAACGCTAGTAATAAAAAGTATACTTGAATACCTCACAATTTAAATGTTGGGGCATTATCACATTAGTATGCACATAGATATATTGTTTATGTAGTGTACATAGATATGTGACTGTTTAGAACATATATTTTCCACGGGCTAGATTTAGCTCTCACTTTTAAAATAATGCTTTTGAGGCTTCGTTCTAGACATATTACTGCTTCAACAAACACCCTTTTTGTACACATTAGTGAGGCCTAATTCATTTTGGATTGGTTCACTGGTTTTATTCTTTGTGCAGAACCTTTCTTTTATCTCTTAACTTGGTTTGCTTGTCAATGGAGTGTGTCTGCTCTTGCAGCTGTCAGAGAAGCACATTCATCAAGGCACATACAAATCTTCGCTCTCAATCATTGGAGCATTGGACTTTGTAGAAGATTTGATCTACTATTGCTTTCGTTTTCTCTATGACATTTGAAAGCCCAGATTGCTTCTTGAAGCAACCTTAATTTTGTATAAACCACTAACATGACTTGTGACAAAGTAAAGCAATTGTTCAAGCACAGATGTTTCTGTCATTATTGTATAAAAATGCTAGTCTATTCGAGAACTATCTCAATTATGTTTCTAAATGTTCAGAATAAAATATTGTTGAGTTTGTTTTTATTCATTTTTTTAACATACATACAAAATTCAGTCTCACATATACAAAAATTGTAAAGATGTGCTTCAAATATACACAAGAAATATATATAGTGCCCCCACCAGGTGTAAAATATTTAAGAAAAATGTCAAATTTATATGGGGAAAAAAGCTTACATATGAAACGCAATGTGTGTCTGTCTATCATTCACATGTTCCACCAGTGATATTTTTTAAGGGTAACAAGTTGGGAAAGAGAGCAAAAAAAACCCCAAAAAACGCCACAATGGTATTGTATGTAAAGAACATGTAAAAACTGAAATTGTAACTCTGTGTACTCACAAACATAAAATTAATTTGCACCTTGAGTGCTTAATCAATAAAATGATGTCTTCCAATGATGTCTCTATGAGAAGGGTACCAGTATTGACATGTCTCCTAATGGTGTTATAACAATAGGGTGTCTATAATAAATATCTTATTTTGGGGTAGTGGAAATGAATGCAAAAGTGAGTCCAATTCATGAAGGTATTCGTTGCGCTTTAGAAATGCAACGTGTTTCCCCCGACTCAGCAGACTCCTCCACGTATTATCCTGGGGTACTGGGACATGTCCTGGGTGTGCAATCTGGGTGCTGGCTGGGACATGCCCTGGGTGTGCAATTTGAGTGCTGGTTGGGGCATGCCCTGGGTGTGCAATCTGGGTGCTCTGACAAGATCTGTAAATGCAATCTTAGTGCTCTGGCAAGACGTGTAGGTGCAAGCTGGGTTCTGTTTTAAGTGCCGTGGGTGGTGCTATGGCAAGGGGCGAGGGGACAAATGAGTGCAGAAGAAAGGGAGTGGGGCCCTAGCATTTTTGTTTGAGGCCCTGTTTGTGAGTGCAGTACTTATGCACTTATAGAAATGATTTTCATTTAAAACAATCTTTTTAATTTGTTTAATAATGATCTCCCAATTTGTGTTGAGAGCCATGTCTCAGTTTTTGCTGATGACACAAAATTAGGTAAGGTAATACAGAATAACCTTGGTGCTTGTTCTTTACGGGAAGATTTTGTTGAGTGGGAGACTGGGCAATCAAGTGGCAAATGAGGTTCAATACAGACAAATGTAAAGTTATGCAATATGGGAAAAATAATAACAATGCAGCATATATTTGAAATTGAATTTCAGTGGGAAACACTACTAAAGAAAAGGATTTAAGAATAATTGTAGATACCAGCATTGGCAAGAGTGTTCAATGCTAGTCAGCAGCTGCAAGGACCAAATGGATATTGGCATGTATAAAATAAGGTATAGATTCATGGGAGGAGGATATCATCTTGCCTCTTTACAAGTCAATGGTAAGACCTCACCTTGAATATTCAATAAAATTATGGGCACCAGTAATTAAAAGGATATTAGGGAACTAGAAAAGGTGCAAAGGAGGACTATACAATCAACAAGGGGATTGGAGGATCTTAGTTATGAAAAGAAACTTAAAAAAAAATCACATTTATACACGTTAGAATAAATGTGTCTCAGAGGGGATATGATAACATTATATAAATATGTGCAGGGTCAATATAAAGTATATAAAATACTGTGCATTATACAAGCAGTTATTTTCATCTTGCACCAAACTGAGTTTGGGTACCATTTCTCAGTTCTGTCTCATTAGTAAACTAAATAATTATTATATATCTATGGTTTTAAATAACTTTAAAATACCTGAAGAATCGAAGAACATATAATGTATTATGATGAATGAAAACATAATGCCTAATTAATTAGTGTGAACAATATTATTATTATAATTATTATTATTATTATTTTTACTACTACTATCATAGTTATTTGGCTAACAATAAGCAATGTGTATTTTTACATTATTATTTGCCTAATTTAAGTTTTATTTTCCAAGTGGTTGGGTTTGCTGTCTTTAGAAATGTGACATTTTTTCTGTAAAATAAATGTTTGATGAGTAAAATATCATACATAATACGTAAAAAATGCTGTCAGCAATAATAGATCCTGCAACCATTTGAAACTGCTCTCAAAGTAATAACAATTAAGACCTGGCCAGTTTTTTACCTTGGATGTAATGGTGCATGTGAACATGGGGAAAAAATTGCTAATAATTTATGAAAGCTTTTCAGGATAAAGGTAGCAACTTTTCTGAAGTGAAGAACAGATTTGAAAGGCAAACACTTTAAAAAGCAGCCGGCATATCTTCTGTGTCAATTTAAAATTTACTACATCCCATTAACCAACCTAAAATAACTTCTATGGTAATAACCCTTCAGATACAAATGCCTGTGCACAAGAAGGTATTATTAAGTTAAATTACCCTAAAAGTGTTGGATTGACATAGAAAGGGTTCACTCAGTGATTTGGAAAACGATGGGTCTTGGTAACAAAAGCAAACAGTTACAGCTGTTCTATGTTTAATAGCCAGGTTTATATGCTTCACTTTAACAGGATTTCAAAAGCATCCGTTAAATATTTTTTTAAGCAATATCCAGCACTGCCCTTCACAAGTGAATTGTACACGTGTCCTATTAAAGTTGTTTGCAATGGTTTACACAACAATATTCATACTATACAATGTAATATACTTGTTATCTATTTTTAAACATCACATTATATTTCTATCAGTTTTATTTTCAAAAAAATAATTTGATTAAGAATTTAAATCAGCAGCAATAACTTTTATTAACAAACCTGGGGGTCTATTCAATATGTGCCTGGTTTCTATGGGGATGATAGAAACTCATTTTGGGAGGAATAAGGGTATTATGAATATAGTAAAAGTGCCTTAAAAGTCCCAGTGGGGCCCCTAAAATATGCTTGGGGGCC
This sequence comes from Pelodytes ibericus, assembly GCA_036172795.1. Taxonomy (NCBI): domain Eukaryota; kingdom Metazoa; phylum Chordata; class Amphibia; order Anura; family Pelodytidae; genus Pelodytes; species Pelodytes ibericus. The sequence continues at coordinate 115,425,492 of CM069860.1, forward strand.
CAGGCCAAGTAACCTTCAACCCCTATCTAAAACAGAGCTAGTAGCTGGCACAAATCCCACTACACATATGGTGGGTGAGTGCAGGTAGCCCTGCCCCCCATAAGAAATAGAGTTGGAAGCTATACAATTACTCCAGCCCCCTATAAAATACATTGGCTGCTAAAAGGCCTCTAGACCCAATCAAAATATTTAAAACCAATTATTTCCCTACTTAGTCCATTGTGCCTTGTGGTAGTGGGGGAAGATTTGTCTGGGAAAATATATGACCCTTTGGGTGCAAGGAGAGTGGGCAGTGAAAATCACCACCCACCCATATGACACAGGAAGCCTGCCCTACAAAGAAAAGATTACCTGTTCCAGATGTCCAGCACCGATCCATGATGCCTTTGAGTCTCATATTTGGCCCAGGGAAAGGGCACACAAACATAATTCACCTATTCAAAAAAAAAAGTCGGTTGGCCCCATGGGGTAGCTTTTTGGAGTTTGATAAAAATTCAAAAGAGCTTTGTATGATCCCTGTTTGCTGATTTCCTTTTTGACAGCTACTGATACTGTACACTTATATGATTTATTACTGGACATAACATTTTTTTTGCACTTGTTCTTTATTGGCGCAACAATATGATGACAATTATAGAACATATTTTGAAACATGTCTGTAATAAAAATTGCCATCATGTACATTTCAGTGCATTTTTTTTTACTTAATTTGCTCCTGTAAAGCATACAAGGCTTTATACTTTAGTATTTTTTTTCAGTGGTTTAGGTATTGCCTTGTTTTGCACATATGAACAATGTATACAATTTCATGATACCACAGACCTCAATTACATGGCAAATTGATTATTTCCTTCTTTTTGTCTCAAAATAATATTTACTTTGTTGCTACTTACTCGCCTCAGGCCCACACACTTGAGAGGCACATCAATGTTAGCTACATAACTAGACTCGATGGCATTTCATGCAAATAGCTGCAGGTCTCTGCCCCCTCTGGACTGCTCTCAAATATTTATCACGTTGCAGAACTAATAAGACCTGAGCATGGGATATAAGCCTTATAGTAATACAGGAACCCATGCAGCAGCTTGTGACTGAATGGATATGTATCTGCCGGTTAGATGCAAATACCAAAAGATCTCTAAAAGGGACAGTCTATTCATCACATTGACTTTTAATGTCATTGACATGCTGTCATTTTCCTAAAATAGTTATTTTTATTTAATTGCTTTGGTCCTGGCCCAGTAGTAGGAGCAGGTGCGTTGCTAGGTCTTCGGATGATCTGGGGCTAGAGCCCAGATGAGCTCGGTCACACACAGGGGCGTACCTAGAGCATTTGGCACCCGGGGCGGACCCTGACTGTTGCACCCCCCACCCCATAATAAAAATGTAAGAAAACACCCACAAATTTTTCAGTGTTTGAAAATTGTACAATTATAGATACCAGGAATATTGTGCCACTCAGAACCCAGTAATATTGTGCCAGTCAGATACCAGTAATATTGTGCCTTTCAGATACCAGTAATATTGTGCCAGTCAGATACCAGGAATAGTGTGCCATTCAGAGCCCAGTAATATTGTGCCAGTAAGATACCAGTAATATTGTGCCACTCAGAGCCCAGTTATATTGTGCCAGTCAGATACCAGGAATATTGTGTCATTCAGAGCCCAGTAATAGTGTGCCAGTCAGATGCCTGTAATATTTTGCCAGTCAGAGCCCAGTAATAGTGTGCCAGTCAGAACCCAGTAATATTGTGCCACTCAGAACCCAGTAATATTGTGCCACTCAGAGCCCAGGAATATTGTGCCACTCAAAGCCCAGTAATATTGTGCCAATCAGATGCCCAGTAATATTGTGCCAATCATAGCCCAGTAATATTGTGCCACTCAGAACCCAGTAATATTGTGCCACTCAGAGCCCATGAATATTGTGCCACTCAGAGCCCAGTAATATTGTGGCAATCAAAGCCCAGTAATATTGTGCCACTCAGAACCCAGTATTATTGTGCCAATCAGAACCCAGTAATATTGTGCCACTCAGAGCCCAGGAATATTGTACCATTCAGAGCCCAGTAATATTGTGCCACTCAGAACCCAGTAATATTGTGGCAATCATAGCCCAGTAATATTGTGCCAATCATAGCCCAAGAATATTGTGCCACTCAGAACCCAGTAATATTGTGCCAATCATAGCCCAAGAATATTGTGCCACTCAGAACCCAGTAATATTGTGCCAATCATAGCCCAAGAATATTGTGCCACTCAGAACCCAGTAATAGTGTGCCAATCATAGCCCAAGAATATTGTGCCACTCAGAACCCAGTAATATTGTGCCAATCATAGCCCAGTAATATTGTGCCACTCAGAACCCAGTAATATTGTGCCAATCATAGCCCAGTAATATTGTGCCATTCAGAACCCAGTAATATTGTGCCAATCATAGCCCAAGAATATTGTGCCACTCAGAACCCAGTAATATTGTGCCAATCATAGCCCAGTAATATTGTGCCAAATTTAGAACCCAGTAATATTGTGCCAATCATAACCCAAGAATATTGTGCCACTCAGAACCCAGTAATATTGTGCCAATCATAGCCCAAGAATATTGTGCCACTCAGAACCCAGTAATATTGTGCCAATCATAGCCCAGTAATATTGTGCCACTCAGAACCCAGTAATATTGTGCCAATCATAGCCCAAGAATATTGTGCCACTCAGAACCCAGTAATATTGTGCCAATCATAGCCCATTAATATTGTGCCACTCAGAACCCAGTAATATTGTGCCAATCATAGCCCAGTAATATTGTGCCAATCAGAACCCAGTAATATTGTGCCACTCAGAACCCAGTAATACCCACACACACCTAGACACCCTGACACACACACACACACACACACACCTAGACACCCATACACAGTCACACTTTTTTTTTTTACTTACCTTACACTTGGTCCGTGATCCAGGACCTTCTGCCGGATGTCCGTCCACCTGACATCCGGCAAGCAGCTGACACAGCGCGACGGAGGCGGAGCTTGCCCCCGTCGCGCTGTGATCTCTATGGCCAGGAGGAGAGGCTAGGGAGCGAGCTCCCTATAGCAGCCTCTCCTCCCGATCGGCCCTCACCCCCGCGTGAGGTTAATCCTCCGATTCTGGGACTATGTCCCAGACGGGGGAAAGCTCACCGGGGGATTTTTTTTTTTATATTTATAGCCCTGGAGTCTCGGGGCTAAAGAATACTTTAGCCCCAGAGTCTCCATTCGGGGCTATGAAGGGGGGACTCGGGGCTATAGCCCCAGTAGCCCACCCCTAGCGACGCCTCTGAGTAGGAGTTCTGTAACATACGTAGTGCACCTGCTAAATATACATGTGCCATTTCCTAACATCACTAGGGTTGCCTCCTTTCTCTTAAACAAATACCAACCATAGCTGTCGATTGGTGTGGGCAGAACCACAAAAGGGTGGGCCAAAAAAGGTGGATGTCTTTGTCAAGCCATAAACAGCTCAATAAAGTGCAAATTTATACAATGTAGCAATCACAAAGAGTGTGTATCAATTCAAGTGAAATCAGGTATTTAAATTGACAATGTGCCAAAAATCAGGTATTTAAAATGACAGTGTTCCAAAATATAATGATCAGCACAAATCAGGTGAATGGAAGTTTATTCTGAACAGTTGCCAACATTTCGACCCACTGGGTCTTCATCATCCTTGATAAAGACCCAGTGGGTCTAAACTTTGCCACCTGTTCAGAATGAACTTCCATTCACCTGATTTGTGCTGAGCCACCTGTGTTTCTTCATTTCCATATTGTGAAGCCTCTGGCTAGAGCACTCTATTTCCATTGTGTGATGCTTACACCGTAACCTTGTTTAAAAATATAATGATCAACATTTGATATAATATTGAGCCCTGTGCCATGTAGAAATTTCTATACAATGATATAGACAATTAGAATTGCATTATTAAGAGGATAAAACTTCCAAAGTGATATAGATTAAAATGTGTGATATATTAAAAACAACTGCCTCTTAGTGGATCCAATCTTATATAGATTGTACAATTACACATTTTTACAAAACATTTTTCAATGTCATACACAATATTTTTCAAAGTCACAGACTAATCATAATAATTATATAAAGATCCTGTAAACGCAGCTGTTCCAGTAAACATCATCTAAGAAAGATTAAATATTAGTTTGAAGATATATGTTATCCATGTTCAAACTTAGAAATTAATTCAAAACATTGTATTAATAAACATGCAGGAGCAGCTGCTTCCAAAAATGGTAGAATACAACAGATCCCCAGATTTTCATATGATCTGAAAAACACAAAAGAAAATGTTAATAACATGTTTAAAAAATGAATAAGAAAATGATTGAAGCAATGGCCTTGTACATTTATTCATTTATACTTACAGTGCATTACTATATAAAGGTAAATAGGGAAGAAGATTACAAATATATCACGCAAGTGGAATCACATGTGTAGTAAGTTTTAAAATCATACCACTTATCTTTATTTGGGTGCTGGAACTCCAGTATCCAGCGTCTCAGTACCAGTGGCTGTGTGCCCCATATCCAGAATGTCAGTACCAGTGGCTGTGTGTCAGATATCCAGTATCTCAGTACCAGTGGTTGTGTGTCTGGTATCCAGTATCTCAGTACCAGTGGCTGTATGTCCAGTATCTAGTATCTCAGTACCAGTTGCTTTGTCTCCAGCATCTCAGTACCAGTGGCTGTGTGTCTGATATCTAGTATCTCAGTACCAGTGGCTGTGTGTCCGGTATCCAGTATCTCCATACTAGTGGCTGTGTCTCCAGTATCCAGTATCTCAGTACCAGTCGCTGTGTGTCCAGTATCCAAAGTGTATTTATTCATACTTCCCTATCCAGTGTCCGGAGAGAGGTAGTGATGCAGCAATTTACCTTTTCAGTAGTTCCTGCAGCTCAACCAAAGGTATCTGTGATTTGGAACGAAGACGTCCTACTAACTCTCAAAGACCTGGTGACCGGTTGTACAAGAATATTCAAAGATCCCCTTGTTTCAGATCCTGTTTTGTGGATCCTAAACTCTGACCATTACATTTATCAATACCAGAACTATGTGTTCCAAAATTGGAGACAAAGACTAATCTTGGTCCTGTCCATTGTCTTCACTTTGTCAAAAGTTTCATTAAATAAACCCCATATAAAGAAATGTAACTGTTATCGCTTTAAATATTAGCGGTTGTGTTATCTCATCTGGGAAAGTTCTCTATACCCTGCTGAACTGGCTTTTTGTCAAAGATTCCAGTGGCTTCCCTTAATGTGCTGGGTCATACATAGTAACATAGTAATTTAGGTTTAAAAAAGACACAAGTCTATCAAGTTCAACAATTCTACCTATCATTCCAGCTTTTTGATCCAAAAGAAGCAAAAAAAACCTAAGGAAGCTATTTCAAATTTTGCCTCCTAGGGGGAAAATTCCTTCTTGACTCCAAAAGTGCAATCAGATTTCTCCTTGGATCAATAAGCTCTATTATTAATGATTATTCTATTATTAATAGCCCTGTATGTTCTGCTTTTCTAAAAAAACATCCAGACCAGTTTTAAATGCATCTATTGTGGTTGATAGCACTACCTCTCTTGGCAGTGAGTTCCATAACTATTTTGTCCTTACCGTAAAGAATCCCTTCCTTTGCTGTCTATGAAATCTTTGCTCTTCCAGTCTCAGGGGGTGAACTCTTGTTCTTTGAACATTTCTGTTAATGAAAATGTCCCTGGAGAGCTCTTTATATTGGCCCTGCACATATTTATATAATGTTATCATATCCCCTCTAAGATGCCTTTTTTCTAAAGTAAATAAATAAATCCTTTTTATGGACTGGTGTCCAGAATGGTACTGCATATTCAAGGTGAGATCTTACCATTGATTTGTAAAGAGGCAAGATGATGTCCTCCTCCCGTGAATCTATACCTAGTTTTATACATGCCAATATCTTATTGGCCCTTGCAGCTGCTGACTGGCATTGGGCACTGTTGCCAAGTTTGTTATCCACAATGATTCCTAAATCCTTTTCATTAGTAGTTTTTACCAGGGAAATACCATTTAATGTATATGTTGCTTTGTTATTATTTTTCCCATAATGCACAACTTTACATTTGGCTATATTGAACCTCATTTGCCACTTTCTTGCCCAGTCCCCCACTCTGTCCAAATCTTCCTGTAAAGAAAAAACATCAAGATTAGTCTTTATTACCTTACCTAGTTTAGTGTCATCAGCAAACACTGAGACATGGCTCTCAGTACAATGTGGAAGATCATTAATAAATACATTAAAAAGAAGAAGTCCCAAAACAGACCCCTGAGGTACTACGCTCAATACCCTGGTCCAATCTGAGGCTTTTCCATTTACAACAACCCTCTGTGTTCTATCTTTTAGCCAATTTTCAATCCAAATACATACATTTGCCCCCAATCCTATATCTCTCAATTTGTAGAGTAACCTTTTGTGTGGAACTGTATCAAATACTTTAGCAAAATCCAAATAGATTACATCAACTGCCACACCTAGATCTATATTTTTACTGACTTCTTCATAGAATGTTATTAAGTTTGTTTGACAAGACCTATCTTTCAAAAAACCATGTTGACTTTTACTAATTATATTCTGATTCAAGTTGTATTCTTGAGTGTATACCTTTAGCAATCCTTCAAATAATTTCCCCACTGTCAAGCTCACTGGCCTATAATTACCCGGCAGAGATCTTGATCCCTTTTTAAATATTGGAATGACATCCGCCTTTTACCAGTCTGTTGGCACTATACCTGGACTGCAAGAATCCCTAAATATCATAAATATTGGTCTGGCCAGAATTATGCTTAACTCTCTAAGGACCCTTGGGTGTATACCATCTGGCCCTGGGCCCTTGTCTATCTTAACAGAGTTTAATTGCTTAAGCACTTTTTCCTGTGTCAGCCAATCCCATGTTTGCGGTGACTGTTCCGTAACTTCCGGTAGCAAGGGCTCATCCATCTGTTATTCCTTAGTATAAACAGAAGAAAAAAAAGTATTTAAAATGTCTGCCTTCTCTCTGTACTCACTTACCACATTTCCAATTTGGGATAACAAGGGCCCTACATTTTCCCTCTTTAGATTTTTTCCATTTATATACTTATAAAACATGTTGGGGTTCATTTTACTCTCCTTAGCAATCCTTTTCTCATTTTCCAATTTAGACATTTTAATTGCTTTTTTGCAGGCTTTGCTTTGTTGGCATTTTGGTATTTTATAAATGATAATGCTGATCCCTTGCATTTATAATGTTTGAATGCCATTTTCTTGTTTTGCATTTCCTGTTTCACATTACCGGTAAGCCACATTGGATTGGATGTGTAATTTTGTAATGTGTGCTTATAGGCATTCCACTTGTCTTCTGTGTTTAGTCCAGAAAACAATCGTTCCCAGTCTAAATGTTCAATTGATGCCCTTAGTCCATCAAAGTTGGCCTTTCTAAAATTAAGTGTTTTGGTGTTTTTTGCATTAATCTCAAACGAAACCACGTTATGGTCACTATTCTCCAAGTGTTCTCTTACTTTGATTTTTGAGATAAGCTGCTCATTGTTTGTTATTACTAAATCCAGACAGGCATCCATTCTAGTTGGGGTGTCTACTAATTGTGCCATAAATTTGTTATTAAGCAGGTTCAGAAACTTGCTGCCCTTAGCGGAACTAGTTGTGCCTCAATTCCAATCTAAATCTGGGTAATTAAAATCTCCCATGATTAGAACTTCATTCAGATTTGCAGCCTTTTCAATTTGTAATAAAAACTGATCTTCTCCATCAATCCTAATATTTGGTGGTTTGTAGCATACACCTACAAGTAATTTTAAGTAACAAGTAATCTTTTTAGTGTCTAAGCTAATCTCCACTCACAGTGTCTCCACATCAGTTCCAGTTATGTTGTGCACTCCTTCTTTAATACTGGGCTTTAATTTAGGATTTACATATAGACAAATCCCTCCCCCTTTTCTATTTACTCTGTCCTTTCTAAAAAGTGAGTAGCCTTGTAAATTAACTGACCAGTCATGGGTCTCATCCCGCCACGTTTTTGTGATTCCGATTAAATCATACTGTTCAGCACTTACCTCAAGAGGTTGTTTTTATCTGTTGATGTAATGAACAGATCTGTAGATCTATTTATAAACCACAGTATCCAAGAAATGTATGTTATGTTTATCAACAGTCATTTGACATGATATGCTATCTGAAAAATAATTTAAACTTGTAAAGCAGTCTTGTAAAGACTCGAGTGTGTTCTCCAACAACAAATGCCTCATCTATGTATCTATGCCAGATTTTAACATGCCTTTTAAAATCTGAATTTTGGTTCATGAATTTCTCCTCAAACATGCCCATATATATACCGGCTTAGGTAGGGGCCACATTGGAACCCATGGCAATTCCATGACTCTGAACATAACATTTATCATTAAAGCTGAAATACTTCTTGTGCAATATTAAATGTAAACTTTCCTTCAAAAACTATAAAGGAGTAACATCATATGCCAATGTTTAACCTGCCTTTTCCATAGCATGGATACCTTTGTCATGGGAAATGAGGTGTACAAGTTCACCACATCAAAAGTAACCAAATAAGTGTCATCCCCCACCTGTTTTTAATATGTCACACACTTTCATTCCTACCACTTAATATCATCACGTTAATTGTCTATATTAATGTACAGAGATTTATGCCTTGCACAGATTTATCAATTGTATAAAATGCTGATCGTTATATTTTGGCACACTGTCCCTTTAAATACCTGATTTTGGGCACATTGTCACTTTAAATACTTGATTTCACTTAAACTGATATGCCAGGACATAGCCACTTAATATGCCAGGATATTGCCACTTAATATGCAAGGATATAGCCACTTAATATGCCAGGATATAGCCACTTTATATGCCAGGCTATAGCCACTTTATATGCCAGGCTATTGCCTCTTAATATGCCAGGATACAGCCACTTAATATGCCAGGATATTGCCACTTTATATGCCAGGCTATTGCCACTTAATATGTCAGGAAATAGCCATTTAATATGCCAGGATATTGCCACTTAATATGCCAGGATATTGCCACTTTATATGCCAGGATAAAGCCAATTAATATGCCAGGATTTTGCCCCTCAGTATACTCGGTATGCCACCCTCCTCCCCCTTCCCCAGTACTTAGATCTTTGCTGCTGTCTCCCAGTGCAGGTCCGTGGCTTTGAGGGAAGCGCTGTGCGCTCCCCTCCAGCTGCGCGGCTTCAATAAAGTTTGTTTAAACTTTTTTTTTTAACAAACTTTATTGAAGCTGTGTGGCTGGAGGGGAGCACACAACGCTTCCCTCACAGCCACGGACCTGCACCGGGAGACAGCAGCAAGGAGGTAAGTACTTGGAGAAGGGGAATTGGGAAGGGGGAGCAAAATACCGGGCCTTTGTATTGCCGGTATATTAGATATACTGGCCCCGGCCCCAAGACCCCAAATACTGGCTGTGCCGGTAAATTACCAGCCAGGTGGCAACCCTAGTGAGGGGCACTCCTGATTTCTTGCAAGCTGTTGAAATTTCACAAATTCACCTAACTGTAAGTTGTTGTTTTTTATATTTAAGGCAATTCCAAATGTAAAATATAAATTTTAAAGCACTTTAAATATGCATTAACACTTATAAGATGCATTTGGGCACCAGGCAGTTTCACAAAACTAATTACTAGGAAAGTGTGCACAGGGCCCAACAGTTATAACATTAACATCTTAACTAAGTGAGCACTCCAAGAAGAGGTATATGTGATGTAGATGACAACTGTTATCAACACATTTTGGTCAAATTTTCACTCATCATGGAAATGAACTTTCTCTAACAAATTAGTAAAACAATTATATTATACAGAACATTGCACCCAGTTTCCATACTACTAGTCATACTTACAAGCTGCAAGTTAAGCATTGCTCAATTTAAATAACCTTTTTGTTGCCAGGCAAGATTATAAATCAGCTTTGTAATGCATTATTTGCCATTTTGGCACTCAAAGTGTTAATAGATTGTAATTCTAATTTGCAAGGAAAAAAAACATTATCAGTTTGCATTAATGATTTAAAGAACTTTGACCCAGCTGAATCAACTTGAGTAGTGTCAACAGAAAGTGTTAAAGTATAGTTACAGTACATGACACAAATGATAATACATTAATTAAATTCAGAGCATCTGTGTGTCATATTTCTCACTTTAGAAAATCTCCATAAATCTCCATGTCTAACCATTTGTGTTAAATGTATTAGTCTCTTCATTTTAACCTACAAGCAGCAAAATAGAGTACATCACTGAAGCTCCCAAATAGGCACACAGATAATAAGCAATACAGTTACGTTTAAAGAGAATTATTTTTCAAAACAAAAATCCATTTAATGTAGCACATGACTGTTGAAGAGTATGAACAAAGACCAGTTCTGTAGAAATGTTCGAAATAAAGAATAATCAGCAAGAAAGTTGCATTTCATGGCAATAGCTCTACTTTTGGAATAGTGTCCCATAGATGACTTACAAAAAAAGCTGAGATGACATAATAGATTTATCAACATTCTTAATTAATAAAAAAAATTAATAAGTCAGTATTGGTGATAATTTTTTTTAGGATGCAGAATGTATAATTCATATGTGTGCAGTGGGAAATCAATAAATTGTTTTTGATAAAATAAAACAGGCAATCATACCTTTTATTTGGGGAAACAAATCACAGAGTCTTGATGTATAGAGTTGAGCGGACACCTGGATGTTCAGGTTCGGCAGGTTCGGCCGAACTTCAAAATAATGTCCGGGTCCGTGCTCGAACTTGACCCCAAACTTGACCCCGAACCCGAACCCCCTTGAAGTCAATGGGGACACGAATGTTTGGCCACTAAAATGCCTCTAAAAAAGTCCTGGAAATGTGGATAGGGAAATAACTTAAAATAACATAAAATACATACAAATTACAAATACAGCTGAGCCATAAAAAAGCACTAGATGGAATCTTTGATTTTAGCTTTGGAAGAACAGAAATCTAAATCTAAAGCATGGCTGCCAGGAGGATCAACAGAATTATCCATTTGAGAGAGGGTTGGAGTGCAGGGTATTCTCTTTCAGTTTATAATAAGTGACCCATAGGTTGAGGAGGCAGTGACCGTGGCGGTGTAGGGGGAAGCGGCGCTGGAGGAGGAGGAGGAGGTAGCCAGAATTTTTCAAAGTGCGCTGTAAGCACAGTATTGGACTGTTCTATTTGACTCTCAGATATGAAGTGCACTGCAAGACGCAAATGTACTATTTAGCACCCAAAACAATTAGAATTTTTCAAAGTGCTCTGTAAGCACAGTATTGGACTGTTCTATTTGACTCTCAGATATGAAGTGCACCGCAAGACGCAAATGTACTATTTACCACCCAAAACTATTAGAATTTTTCATAGCGCGCTGTAAGCACAGTATTTGAAGGTTCTATTTGACTCTCAGATATGAAGTGCAGAACGCAAATGTAATATTTAACACCAACAATTGCTATTCTATAAACCGAAATAGAGTCCCCATTCATACGAATAGGTCATTTGACCTATTCGTACGAATGGGGACTCTATTTCGGTTTATAGAAAGCCAATAGCGTTACATGTATTCCATAAACTGAAAGTCTATAAACCGAAAGACATTCGGTTTATAGACTTTCGGTTTATGGAATACATGTAATGCTATTGGCTTTCTATAAACTGAATCTCTTTCGGTTTATAGACTTTCGGTTTATAGAATACCAATAGCATTACATGTATTCCATAAACCGAAAGTCTATAATCCGAAAGAGATTCAGTTTATAGACTTTCGGTTTATAGAAAGCCCATAGCATTACATGCATTCTATAAAACAAAAGTCTATGAACCGAAAGAGATTCGGTTTATAGACTTTCGGTTTATAGAAAGCCCATAGCATTACATACAATGTATATGTATGTAATGCTAGGGGCTTTCTATAAACTGAAAGTCTATAAACAAAATTTCTTTCGGTTTTTAGTCTTTAGTTTTATAGAATGCATGTAATGCTATGGGCTTTCTATAATCCGAAAGTCTATAAACCGAAAGAGATTCGGTTTATTGACTTTCGGTTTATAGAAAGCCCATAACATTACATGCATTCTATAAAACGAAAGTCTATAAACCGAAAGAAATTTGGTTTATAGACTTTCGGTTTATAGAAAGCCCATAGCATTACATACAATGCATATGTATGTAATGCTATGGGCTTTCTGATTGTCTGCCCTGCAGCCTTTCAAAATGTGCCATTAAATCACTGAACCCCGAACTCCAACCCGAACATGCAGTGAAATGTCCGTGTTCGGGGTCCAAAAACCGTAATGTTAGGTACGAACCCGAACAGTGCGGTTCGGGTTCGCTCAACACTATTGATGTATTGAACATGGCTTGTGTAGTCAAAAGGTAAACATCATCACATTCTCTAGTGACATCTGTGGGAGAAGTAATGCACTTCTTACACAATGCTACATAGAAACAACAACAACAACATGTATCAAAATGGATGCCACCATTAAGGGAGTGGTTTATCTAAAGGATAATGGATCATAAAAGTGAATAATGTAAAAACAATTAAAAAATTTAATTCATAATAACAAATGGTCAAGGGAATCAAATAGGCCCATATGGGCACCTTGGGATATTTTTACGGAACAGGGATCCATGGAATTATGCCACTGAATTACAGTTGCAAGAAAAAGTATGTGAACCCTTTGGAATGATATAGATTTCTGCACAAATTGGTCATAAAATGTGATCTGATCTTCATCTAAGTCACAACAATAGACAATCACAGTCTGCTTAAACTAATAACACACAAATAATTAAATGTTACCATGTTTTTATTGAACACACCATGTAAACATTCACAGTGCAGGTGGAAAAAGTATGTGAACCCTTGGATTTAATAACTGGTTAAACCTCTTTGGCAGCAATAACTTCAACCAAACGTTTTCTGTAGTTGCAGATCAGACGTGCACAGGAGTAATTCTTGACCATTCCTCTTTACAGAACTGTTTCAGTTCAGTAATATTCTTGGGATGTCTGGTGTGAATCGCTTTCTTGAGGTCATGCCACAGCATCTCAATCGGGTTGAGGTCAGGACTCTGACTGGGTCACTTCAGAAGGCGTATTTTCTTCTGTTTAAGCCATTCTGTTGTTGATTTACTTCTATGCTTTGGGTCGTTGTCCTATTGCAACACCCATCTTCTGTTGAGTTTCAGTTGGTGGACAGATGGCCTTAAGTTCTCCTGCAAAATGTCTTGATAAACTTGGGAATTAATTTTTCCTTCGATGATAGCAATCCGTCCAGGCCCTGACGCAGCAAAGTAGCCCCAAACCATGATGCCCTCACCACCATATTTCACAGTTGGGATGAGGTTTTGATGTTGGTGTGCTGTGCCTCTTTTTCTCCACACATAGTGTTGTGTGTTTCTTCCAAACAACTCAACTTTGGTTTCATCTGTCCACAGAATATTTTGCCAGTACTGCTGTGGAACATCCAGGTGCTCTTGTGCAAACTTTAAACGTGCAGCAATGTTTTGTTTGAACAGCATTGGCTTCCTCTGTGGTATCCTCCCATGAAATCCATTCTTGTTTAGTGTTTTACGTATTGTAGATTCGCTAACAGGGATGTTAGCATATGCCAGTGACTTTTGTAAGTCTTTAGCTGACACTCTAGGATTCTTCTTTACCTCATTGAGCAGTCTGCACTGTGCTCTTGCAGTCATCTTTACAGGACGGCCACTCCTAGGCAGAGTAGCAGCAGTGCTGAACTTTCTCCATTTATAGACAATTTGTCTTACCGTGGACTAATGAACAGCAAGGCTTTTGGAGATACTTTTATAACCCTTTCCAGCTTTATGCAAGTCAACAATTCTTAATCGTAGGTCTTCTGAGAACTCTTTTGTGCGAGGCATCATTCACATCAAGCAATGCTTCTTGTGAAAAGCAAACCCAGAACTGGTGTGTGTTTTTTTATAGGGCAGGGCAGCTGTAACCAACACCTCCAATCTCATCTCATTGATTGGACTCCAGTTGGCTGACCCCTCACTCCAATTAGCTCTTGGAGATGTCATTAGTCTAGGGGTTCACATACTTTTCCCACCTGCACTGTGAATGTTTACATGGTGTGTTCAATAAAAACATGGTAACATTTCATGCTTTGTGTGTTATTAGTTTAAGCAGACTGTGATTGTCTATTGTTGTGACTTAGATGAAGATCAGATCACATTTTATGACCAATTTGTGCAGAAGTCCATATCATTCCAAAGGGTTCACATACTTTTTCTTGCAACTGTATGCTCAGTCATTACATTATGAACACTCAGGATAAGAATGTAGAGACTAGTATAATTTAGGAATATGATGTATATCCTTAAAGTATACCACATATATACGTTTAGGTGTTGGGTTCGACCGGAGCACCTCTGTGCATATTGGTGTGTATTCAGGGAATACACTCTACCCTGACTGATGTATCTGGCTATGTTTGAGTTGGAGAATGAGCAAGGTATCTTTTTAAAAGTTGCATTCTTTTCTTCTCAAGTTATGCATTGGATATCACCAAATAGGAACACTGAACACATACTTTCATTTATAAATTGAATAATTTTTGTTTGTTTCATTTTGTATTGTTTTATAAGTATTACGATGAAATATAAAGAATACATAAAAAAGTAAATCAATGAATTAATCAAGGTTGCCTACACCTTGATTGCTTAACTAGTTCCCAGGACATATGTGCATTCCATATTCATGGCCAGAATCAGAAAAGTTGGGGCCCTTCAGTACATTTCTCCTGCACTCCATTAATTATTGCCCCCACATTCCATAGCACCACTTTGCAGCACTCATGGCACTTGAAACAGCACCCAGTTTTCACCCACAGCTCTTGCCAGAGCACCAAGATTGCATTTGCAGGTCTTGCTGGAGCACCACGATTGCATTTACAGGACTTGGAAGAGCATATACATTGCCAGAGCACTGACAATTGCACTCACAGTTCTTTCCCCAGGCAGCACCCAGATTGCAAACTCAGGACATGGCCCAGTCAGGATCAACATTGCGTCCACAGGACATACCCCAGCACCCACATTGCACACCCAGGACATGTCACAGCACAAATACATCCTCCCAGGCTTCCTCTCATGAGTCTGCATGCTGGCAATCATGTTACCCCCAAAGCTCTGACCTCAGCACATAAATGTGGAGTCTGGGAGGATGTCAGTGTGCCTTGGTCAGCACACAAACATCCTGCTGCCTGTATGCCTGCACAGAGGGCTGGTGAGATCTTTGGATCTTCCAAGTCAATGCCACTGCCAGCAAGCATTTTTTTTTAAAGAGCACCAAGCAGATAAAGTTTTTACCCCCCTGATGGTAGCCCTGTGCATATATGTACTATGTACAGGCTGCTGTGTAATATATAATGGCAAATACAGTTATTTTTATTATTTGTACTGTTACTGTTTCTCACCACTTCTCTCTGGTACATAATAAAGATCCCTGTCATTTAGAATTTATGTTTCATTGGCGGGGAGGAGACAAAATCGCCACCCTTGGACGTGCTGAAATGAAATGGATATTTGAGCTTAATACCTTAGTTCCAAGTGGTCTGAATGCAGACTTTGAATTATGTCACTTTCTTTAAAAGCGTTCTGTTATTCTTGTGTCAATGGTATGTCTTGTATACACATTTGGTATAGTCCTATGGATCAACAATCTGCTGTGTGTCTGGAGTACAGCCTATCCAGATTTATCTGTAAAAAATATGGCTTTTTATTGTATTATATACCATGTTGGGATGTCACTATGTTATATTATTGAGAGCATTTAGAGTTATGATCAATAGTGTGTTTTTTAGGGATTTACTAAATATGCTGTATATCTTCTCTATAATGTGTTCTATATAGTTAAAGGCCTTGATATTTGCTGTTTTTATTGATACTATTTTTCTTTTGTTTTCTGTTTGTTTCTTTTTCCCTGTTGGGGAGTGAACACACTGAACTAACCACTTTGCATAAAAATGGGTGTGTCTGTGATCATTTACAGCCGTTTCTACGGCAACCGGAATTGATCTCCCTTTATAAACTGCAAGTCTGCATCTAGATGTCACTGCTCTGAAAAAGCCCACGTGTGGGCGAAACGCGTCGCGTGACATTATTGACGAGACTTGCAACTAGGAAGTACCAGCTCCTCCAGCAGAACGCTGCCTATACAAACTTCAGCTGCTGCCTGCTCCTATGAAGTGACGGATGGAGACTGTGATATGATCGGCTGGGTGACTCTGCCTGCTTTTTACCTATGCTGTTTTTAACTGTTTTTTACATGGGATATCGTTTTTTAACTTCTTCTATGTAAGCTGCTATATGTGGGGGGGAATTACAATTGTTTACATTTGACACTACAACGTTTGTTTCTCACTCCTGTTGTGTCCTGCTCCACGAGTATTCCATCGATTATCTATCCAGTGGATGTGGGGATTTTGGGACTCAGAGTCTGCACGCCTTATACACCCAGAGCCGGTCCTATAGGCTCTGTAGAGTGTGAGTACAATTCTTTAGGGGGAGATATTTATTTTCCTTATATTCACAATACTGCACAATTTTGTATATATTTTTTTCTTCTCTTTTATATACATCTAAAAAAGGCTGGATTTTCGCCTATATATCTCTGATAAGTATTTATTTTATTATATCCTGCGCAACACTTTATTACACGATATTCACTATTTTGTGCTAATTGGAGGAAAATGCACTAGTGTTTGCTGCATAATTTGTTTGTCTGCACATTATATATAGCGCTTGTCACTTTATCTGCATTGATTTTTATTATTTGACTTACCTATTGTAAGTTTTTTACTAATATTGTATATTTGTGGCTGTCAATGATAACTTTGGTCAAGGAGCTGGCCAAATGCATCTGAACCACTAAATAAAATAACCCCTGAGGTACAGAGGCTTGCCAAGTGCCTCCAGACCCCATCAATAAATATTTAACCCCCTGGTTCTGGATGCTGGCCAAAGGCCCCTAGATCCAATAAAATTTAATTTTCACTGAGTTATTTTTAATTTATTTTCAGGGACTCCAGGGAGGTATTTTAATTGTATTGATGGCTTTAAGAGGCACTTGCCATGGCCCCCCATGTTTATACCAGGGGCCCCGTGGTACTTTTTTTTTAACATTTTAAATAACCAAAGTGCTTCCAACATGAATCTCTATCCTCCTCATATAATTTTATGCAGAGGATAGAGGCTACTACTCTGGTGATCTGAACTGAAGTTATTTTCTGCCAATTAGAGGACGGTGTTTTCTAAGTAGTCTGAACTGAAGAGCTATTTGAAGTGGTCCTTCTCGGAGCTCTAATTGTCCTACCAAAAATCAGAGCTACCTGAGTAGACCCCACATTGTGCTTTTGACACAATTTAATGAATGGAAATGTGTTAGATGACTAAATAAAATGATAAGTTTTTTTTATGTCTAAAGATTATGGCAATAGTGTAATGCTTTAATGTAGATAGACAGATATATAGTTTATGTGACATTCAAGATGTATAAATCAATACATTCAATTAGTGCAGAATACTAAAAAAGTAATTAATTGTCAACTGTCATTTCTGAAAATGTTCAGGCAATAATCAATGTGACTACATTATTACTAACAAAAAGGTAATTGGAAATTTTGATATAACATTTGGCACCTTTTTCAAAGAAGATGTTATGAATAATTAAGGATCATTAAATCAACAGATTAATTTGTATATTTTAGGTATGCTATGTTACATTCATAGCATAGCTCCAATGGTAAAAATAAATAAATAATATATAATGATAATTTATAAACTGTTTTGTAATTTTTTGTAATATTATTATTGTTTTATTTACTGCAGTTATGTATATACTTTCCAGGAATTATAATTAGAGTATTATGATAACATTAATTAGTATAGCAGTAATCCAAGCATGATTTTATTTATTATAGACAGATTAGGATACTTTGGTGAAGTACCAGCTTACATATCCAAGCACTTAATAGTGCTCAAGTAAATACATCTTTATAATTGGAATGCATTGCTAAGTAATTTTCTACCCTTTCTTTTATAGACTTCTTTTATTTTGATAACATACAGAACTGTTTAATATTCTGGCTCCTTGGAATCTAGCAATACGAATACTTATAAAATCTTCTATATTGTTTTTATATTGTTTTAGCAAATTTGAGTTACACATTTACAAAACAAAGAAGATATTATTTTTAATATTATTATTTATTCAGATTATTCATACAGAAAAAGACGACAACATTAAAACAAATATGCAAGACATATAGATTGGGCAATTTCACATTTGCTACAAGGGAAAATATTCCTACCTAAGATGATAGGCAAATGCCAAAATATACATTTATACACACATAAAAGACATATAAAAATGCTTGCCAGATGACATTAAAAGAGCGAACAAGAGGAATATGGACCCAGAGATATCTAATCAATAATAACTTTAGTTTTAGTTATACAGGTTAGCCCTTTGCCCAATCAGAAACATTACAACAGATCCCCAAAAATCCCCCAATCTAAATCAAGAAAGGGAATTTTGTTTAGAAAAACGCCCGCGATCATACAGAACTGTACTACAAACCAATTATCGGGAAAATTCTCTTCCAAGGGGAAGAAGAGAAAACATAAGTCCAGACCCAATAAGAGAGGAAGCACCAAAAAGAAAAAGATGGGACTGAAAACAAAGAGAGGATGTAGAGGGGGCAGGAAGCATAATACAAAATCCATACCAAAAACCACAGGGATATTTAATTTAAGTGGAGTAGAACTGACAGCCCCTTAAAGGAAAGTCTTAAGCAAAGGATTGAAATTTGCTTCAACTAAGCTACCGAATAAATTTTACTTATTTATAGATGCCCATAAATTTTTACGAAAATTGGCGATTTAAAAACTGTTTGCGTCCAAAGATGGATGTGACAGGAGCCACATTATAGAAGGAGAGATCACTTCCGGAACAGAAGTAGATCCGAATCCTCCTCAAATAACTAGAACGCCCTTGAGAGGTAAATCTACATTCATCCCTAAAATCGAGTATGGCAGTCATCTAGACATGTTTAAAAAATTAATCATGCAGGATCTTGAAACCCTAGAAATTGATAAAAACTATAAGAACAACATGACCAAACAGGACAGAATGTCACTCAAAGAACTTAAAGATAACTCTTCGATTATAATACGGCCAGCTGATAAAGGTGGAGGGGTTGTTCTGCTAAGTAGAGAGTATTACCTAAAGGAGGCATATAGAATTCTAAATGAACCTAGCACGTATAAAAAACTCCAAGGAGACCCTACCCTTAAATTTTCATCATTACTACAGAACATTCTTGATAAAGGCCAAAATGAGGGAATTCTCACTAAACAAGAATATGATTTTCTTTATCCCTCAAACCCCATAGTTCCGTATTTCTATTTCTTACTCAAAATACATAAGAATTTAGAAACACCACCTGGACGTTACTATTATTTCTGGTATAGACTCTTTAACTTGTAACCTCTCCCACTATGTGGATTTATTTTTACAAACTTACATGAATTTTATCCCGTCTTATCTCAAAGTCAGTACGGCTATTCTCAACCTATTGTCAAATATAGAGTGGGAACAAAACTTTATATTAGTGACAGCAGATGTCACTTCACTCTATACTTCAATAGAACACAGTAAGGGCATTAATGCAATAGACCAAATGCTGAAAGAACAGGGAAAGATGGACCCTAAACAAAGAGCATTCATTTTGGAGGCTATTGGTTTTATTTTAAAATACAACTATTTTTTCTTTGAAGGAGATTTTTTCCTCCAAACATGTGGTACAGCCATGGGGACCAGATTTGCGCTGAGTTACGCCAACATTTTCATGGGAGTTTGGGAATCCCTTTATGTGGGGAACACCAACCCCTTCGACGCAGGTCTGGTCCTATGGAAGAGATATATAGACGATATTTTATTTGTTTGGAGAGGGACTGAGTCTGAATTGGAATCTTTCAAAATGTACCTTAATCGAAATGCGTTTGGCCTTCATTTCGCTTTCAATTCAAGTAGTGAGAACATAGATTTTTTGGATATTAATTTTTATGTGGAAGGAGGCCTTTTAAAGTCTAAAACATTCTTCAAAAAGGTAGACAGTAATAATTATATTAATAAAAATAGCTGCCACCATCCCTTGTGGTTGAAGAATATCCCAAAGGGACAATTTAGGAGAATCTGCCGCAATTGTACGGATTTTTCCGTGTTCAAAAGTCAAACACAGGTTCTTAAAGATCGGTTCCTAGAGAAACATTATGATTCATCTATACTGGAGGAAGCCGAGAAGGAGATAGAGAATCTGGATAGATCCTCACTTCTGACTACTCATAAGAAAGATATATCTCAAAATGCTCCCTTTGAGGTAGCTTTTATCTCTGAATATAATATTGCGGCTCCCTCAATTAAAAAGATTTTGGCTAAACACTGGAATGTTGTTAAGGGGGATCCAGTTTTAGGTCCCATTCTTCCAGATGGACCGAGGGTCATCTTTAGGAAAGCACCTAATTTAAAATCAGAATTAGCCCCCAGTATCATCCGTAACATCCCTAAGATTGATGGTACTAGCTGGCTCAGAAATAAAAGTCATGGCTTTTTCAAATGTGGTAATTGTAAAGCATGCACTTCACAAAATAAGAAAACCACTGAATTCAGTTCAAAATCCACAGGTAAAACCCATAAGATAACATTTTTTATTAATTGTAATACCACACATGTAGTCTATTTTATAGAGTGTGGATGCGGATTACAATATATTGGTCAAACAAAAAGACCCCTTAAAGTACGAATTTTGGAACACCTAGGCTTG
The DNA here is from genome assembly GCA_036172795.1 of Pelodytes ibericus. Lineage (NCBI taxonomy): Eukaryota > Metazoa > Chordata > Amphibia > Anura > Pelodytidae > Pelodytes > Pelodytes ibericus. The sequence goes on from CM069860.1 coordinate 115,446,460, forward strand.
ATAGGGAAAGGCTGTGAGAAATACAGCCTTCCCAGACATTGTAAAATTTGCCCTAAGGGCTCACAAGAAAATATTAAATTTATAGGGATTGAGACATAAAAAATACCTGGAGCAGAGGTGATAGAGTTAAAAAATTACAACAAAGAGAAGAATTTTGGAATTATAATCTTAAAACACTAGCACCTTGTGGAATTAATGTGGATTTTGAACTCAAGGCGTTTTTGTAATTTAGTGGCTTAGTTTCTCTTTCCCTTTTTCCATTTTTACACAGATATATCTAATAAATATGTGTGGCTTTTATTACTAAATTATATACATTTTAAATTGTATTAGTATCTGTGATATATTTAATGTACATCATTTGTTTATTTTTGCTTATTTTTGCTTATTTTATATGTTGTTTTTATGTATTTTTTACATAATAAATTGATTATTGTGCTGTATTAAATGTATAGAAATATTTATAGTTTGGGATATAGATTACTGGGATATCTACTCCCGTTTTTCCTATATGAGCAATCATGAACAGATGGAGGCTAATTGAGTGATTAGCAAACGTATAAAAAGACTCTGGTAAGGACTGACATGATATCTTTGAAAAAGTCTCAAAAGACGAAACGCGTTGGTGAAAGTTTTGAACCTTCAAGGCATCCGTATCGGGGCTGCTGCTTTCTCCCGAATGAGTTTTTTTCTCACACAGCTGATCAACGAACATCTCTAGCGAGACTAAGGATGCCAGTTCAAGTGCACAGGACTGCACCTCCGTTCCCCAGTTTGTCTGATCAAGTTATTTTATGCAAATACAGCTACTTTATATATTTCTTCTTCGTGGATGTCATTTATTTGGAGGCATAGACGGGGACAACAATTGAAATAATCCCGGTGACCAACACTTTAATTACAGATGCCTGCACAGTTGCTCCTACTAATAGAGGACCTGCGTTTGTGAGTTGAATAATATTAGCTCATATCTTTTTCATTCACTGATTTATTTATTTTTTATACTGTATTGCACTAGATGTGTTATTTTCTGTTTACAGCATAACATGGATACCAAGTGGACAGTATCAATTGGTGATATTTTTTCTTTTTATTGATTCTGTCACTTTGTTAATCATTTATTAACCCCTTAACGACAGATGACGTGCCAGGCACGTCACGGCAAATCGAGGACTTGCCGAAAGGTGACGTGCCTGGCACGTCATGCACTAAATGGAGTAAAGAAAGCGACTAGCGGTCGCTTTCTTTACTCTAACGGTGTTGCTACAATGCCTCTAGGTAGAGGCATTGTGCAACACCCCCCAAATGTGCAGGGGCGCGCTACGATCACTCCACGGAGTGATCGTAGCAGCCATTTAAAAATGGCTGCGCCCGCTGCACACATGTGCTTAGAAAGCGAACGATCGTTCGCTTTCTAAGCATCTCCGGTGTTGTTAAAGTGCCTCGCTAGCGAGGCACTTAACAACACCTTCAGCTGCCCCAGATCCGATGGTGGTCGCTCTCCTGAGCGACCCCATCGGCTCAGTAGAAGGGAACGCTGCCTGTACAGGCAGCGCTTCCCTTCTAATGGCAAGAGCATCGGTCCGATCCTCTAGGGGGAGCCAATCGATGCCGGCACAACAGATCTATGTGATCTGTGTGCAGGCATGTATGGTAAGTGCTCTGATGAGCACTTACCATACTGTCAAAGGCAATATTACTAAATATTGCCTTTGACAAGTATTGATCTGCCTCCCTCACCTTACTACTTTTAGTAAGGGAGAGAGACAGATCAGATCAAGTAAAAAAATAAAATAAAATAATAAAAAAATATTTAATAAAATTTTAAACACCAAGGGCTTTTATAAAAGCCATTTAACCCCTTCCCTGCCATTGATCGCTGTGTACGCAGTGATCATACACAGCAGCACATTTTTTGCTGTCTGTGCATTTTTTAGGGGTTATTTTTTTTTACTGTAATTCATTACAGTATAAAAAAACCTCTTTTAAGAGAGATTAACCCCTTTCTTGCCGTAGATCACTGCCTAATCAGCGATCTGACGCAAATGCAGCAATCTTGCTGCAGAAGCATTTTTCATTTTTTTAAAACTTTTTTATTACACCCGTCACGTGTTAATTATACCCGCTAGGGGACTACGTTTAACGTCAAAAATTTTTTTTAGCTGTCTGAGCGCATGTATAGCGATCAGTAACAGCTGATAAGTGACAATTGCGGGTTGGCGTTTGCTCAGATGAGCATCACCATTCGTCTGGTTAGATCAATATGTGTAAATATTTGATCTGACCCGTGTAGATCTGCCTCCCTCTCACTTGAGTTTTAGTGAGGGAGGGAGACAGAGCTGTATAATGTAAGTTTTTAATTATAATATATTTAATAGAATTGAGACCCAAAGGCTTTTATAAAAGCCGTTTCCAGTATTTAACCCCTTCCCTGCAATTGATCGCTGTGTACGCAGTGATCTTACACAGCTGCACATTTTTTGCTGTCTGTGCATTTTTTTAGGGGTTATTTTTTTTTACTTTGATTTATTACAGTATATCAAAGGCTCTTTTAAGAGCTATTAACCCCTTCCTTGCCGTATATCACTTCTTAAGCAGCACATATGGTCACTGCCTAAGCAGTGCATATGGTCACTGCCTAAGCAGCGCATATGGAGCAATCTAGTCGCCGAAGGATTTTTTTTTGCTATCAGCATTTTTTTTGTCAGACTCACTAGGGGTTAATTATACCCACTAGGGGATTACGTGTATTCCTTTTGAAGCTGTCTGAACGCGTGTATAGCGATCAGTAACAGCCGATCAGTGGCAAAGGTGGTTTGGTGATTTCTCAGATGAGCATCACCATTCGTCTGGTTCGTAAATATTGTTCTGACCCATATGGATCTGCCTCCCTCTCCTCACTTGAGTTTTAGTGAGGGAAAGAGACAGATCTGTATAACATAATTTTTAAATTGTAATAAATTAAATAAAATGTTAATAAATTGTGAGTCCCAAGGGCTTTTATAAAAGCCATAACTTTTGTATAGTGTAGTGTATTAACCCCTTCCCTGCCACTGATCACTGCACAGCAGAACATTTTTTCTTGTCTGTGCATTTTTAGGGGTTAATTTTTTTGTACAGTACTACAAAGGCTCTTATAAGAGCTATTAACCCCTTCCTTGATCTACATGTTCAAATTCCAAGTTTAAAAATCAAAAAGCGCACCTCTCAAATGTAGCCTTTCAACCCCTAACAAAGCTGACAAAGTTATGCATGGGTGGTATCCCTGTGCTCGGGAGATGTTGCTGAACATATATTGTGGTATTGTTTGTCAGTGACACATACCGAAATATGTGAATTTGTGTCTAAAGTGCAATGTATGTGGGAAAAAATACACAATAAAATGACTACCACAAACTTTGACAAAGGCTGGTGGTAGAATTGGTGCATGGAAAGTGTTAAAATAACACCATTTAAAATAGCCTAGGGTGTCTACTTTTACAAAATATTACTTTTTGGGGTAAAATACACTGTCCTACTTAAAAAAAGTCCCAAATGAAAGATGGGCTCAGGCTGACTACACGTCAATATTCCAAGTTGAAAATGCGCACCTTCACAATGTGGCCCTTTAGCCCCCAAACAACCCAACAAACCTATGCATGGGTGGTATCCCTGTACTCAGGATATGTTGTTGAACACATATTGGGTTATTGTTTGGCAGTGACACATGCCAAAATCTGTGAATTTATGTCTAAAATACAATATTTGTGAAAAAAAAACACAAAAAAATTACTACCACAAAGTTTGACAAAGGCTGGTGGTAGAATTAGTGCATGGAAAGTGTAAAAATACCACCATTTGAGATAGCCTAAGGTGTCTTCTTTTAAAAAATATATGGGTTGATGGGGTAAAATACACTGGCTGGTTTCAAATATGTCCCAAATGGGACATGGGTGCAGGCAGTCTGCATGTCAAAATTTTAATTTGGAAAACCAAAAACTGCACCTACCAAATTTGGCCTTTTACCCCCCAAACAACCCAACAAACCTATGCATGGGTGGTATCCCTGTACTCAAGAGATGTTGCTGAACACTTATTAGGGTGTTATTTGGCAGTGACACATACCAAAATCTGTGAATTCATGTCTGAAGTACAAGGTTTGTGAAAAAAAAACACAAAAAAATTACTACCACAAAGTTTGACAAAGGCTGGTGGTAGAATTAGTGCATGGAAAGTGTAAAAATACCACCATTTGAGATAGCCTAAGGTGTCTTCTTTTAAAAAATATATGGGTTGATGGGGTAAAATACACTAGCTGGCTTCAAATATGTCCCAAATGGGACATGGGTGCAGGCTGTCTGCATGTAAAAATTTCAAGTTGGAAAACAAAAAACTGCACCTCACAAATTTGGCATTTTAGCCCCCAAACAACCCAACAAACCTATGCATGGGTGGTATCCCTGTACTCAGGAGAAATAGTAGAATCTATTTAGCATGTTTTTTCGTTCGCTATTGTCGATGAGGAGAAGTTGTTTCAAATAAAAACAAAGACATTTGTGTATTTTTTTTTTTTTACCATATTTTATTATTGTTTTTAATAATATGATAAGATATGATCAAAAAGATGGCATCCATAGAAAGCCCTTCTTGTCCCGATAAAAACAATATATAATATGTGTGGGTACAGCAAATGACAAAGAAGAAAATTACTGCTAAACACAAACAGCACAGAAATGTTAAAATAGCCATTGTCCAGAAAGGACAAAAATGTTTCAAAGGCTCTGTCCTTAAGGGGTTAATGCACTATGTATGGTATATAAACACGTTTGATTGTGTTACCTAAGATCACTTGGACCTTCAGGTCTGTGTATTTTATATTGCATCTTTTACACTTCATTATTGCATTTTCTCTTATTTTCATTTTTTTTTTGGGGGGGGGGGGGCACAGAGTGATTTTCACTTGTGATATATTGCATGTTATTGCATTACTTGCACAGTGTGTATTGCACTTTACCTTATTGTTCATAGACATTTTATATTTCTTTTTATATTTGGTCATTACCTGGTTTTGCACCTTTGTGTATAGTGTATATTACTATACATTATTTTTATCACATTTTATTGAGTTATCCGGTTACATCGTACTATGCGCCAGAGATCTTTTTCTTGTCTATTGTGTCCATACAGCCTTGTGTCTGTGTTTTATCTGGTAGCAGGTGCTGAGAGTAACAACAGCTTGAGAACAATACTGGACTGCTCGTCCATAACTCCTGTTTTTTAGCCCTCTACGGGTCTGTGTATCTATGTAAATCTGCTAGCTACACTTTCCAAATTGAGTAACTGAGTAATTATCAACTTAAGATGAAGTCTTAATTTCTATAGTATGTAGTGTTGACGCAGTATTGCCGTTATTTGGAGAAATTATCTTCTTTTAGCCATGGTGAATGCTAAAAAGTCATTGTAAAGGGCTGTGTGAGTAAATTCCATAGTTAGATCTTTTGCTTTAAAGAAGTATAACCGTGCAACTACATCTTCAGGCCCTGGTCCTTTGAAATTCTTGGGCTTCAGAAGCCTATGGCATCTACCAATACCTAAGTCCATCTGTGTAAGAGAAGGTAGCATTATTTTTATCATTTATTGAGTAAACACAGTTAAATTATCATTGGTAATTAGCAAGGATTCCCCTAAATCTGATATTCTTCTGAGACCAGTCTTCAATCATTGGCATGCTATCTTACATTGGAGAGTATCTACACTAGTATTCTTCCACTTGTTGATGGTTGTTCCCCAGATTGTTATAGACCTCTACAGACGACTCCATCTTGTTATAAAGAGGACCTGTGCGCTCTCCTATATCTAGTATTTCTCAATTGAGAGCAGTCTAGTAATTTGGTGATTTCATCCCAAAATAAGTTATTGACTGGGCATAAAAATATAATATAGAACGTTTGACAGTGTCTCAACCTCAACATCTGAGGAAAAGGAATAATAATTTCAGAAGACTTAAAGGTAGATAAAAAATGTAATAGAGCAGCAGGAAATGATAGCAAAATGCTTGGTTGTATAGGGAGGTTTTAGCAGTAGAAAGAGGGAAGAGCTCATGCTATTGTACAGGGCACTGCTGAACCTCACTTGGAGTATTGCATGCAATGCTGAAGACAATATTTTCATAAGGATATTGCCACTTTGGAGAAGGATAAAATATTCCAGGAAAGGTTAAAGGATCTTAACATGTATAGCTTGGAGGAATGACATAACAGGGGGATATGATAGAAACCTTTAAATACATAAACAAACTCAACGCTTTAAAGGAGGAGAGTATATTTAAAAGATGAAAAACTACTCATAATCTTAAATTAGAGGGATAAAGATTAAAAAGTACTATGAGGAAGTATTATTTTACTGAGAGAGTAGTGGATGTATGGAATAGCCTTCAAGTAGAAGTGGTAGAGGTACACACGGTGAAGGAGTTAAAGCATGCATGGGATAGGACCAAGGCTATCCTAGATTTTAGGGCCAAGGATTAATACAAGTATTTAGAAAATGGTTCTTATCTACTGACATATTCTATGTTTCTATATCTGCTAACACAGTCTTAATATGTACTTCAGATAATCATTTTTTTCTAATTCTGGATCTTCTGTGCATTCTGAATAAGGCAGGGAGGCTATTGCATGGCCATTTTAGGGTGACCTTGTTTTCATCAATCCCAGTGTAAAAAAAATACGTCATTCTATAGGTTTGGTTGTGTGCTGTACAGCTTTTAATTTCTATATTTTGGTTTTATACTTCAGAACTGTTTTAGCCCCTTCATGACACTTTCAAAGAGTATATTTTAGAGATATTCTGGAGATACTCTGGAGGTAGACTGAGGTATACAAGAGGTGGGCAAAACTAAAAGATCTTTTTGATTTAAATTCTTAAAATGGCAGATTTGGTTTACTGTGACAATTGTTCTGCATTTGTTTCACGTTCCATTTTTTGGAGGTTTGGAGGCTGTCTAATCTTTAGACAGTTCTCATGATTGCAGCAGGAGATTGCATTTTTAAAGTCCCAGATTTGTAATTTATCTGTAAAACAAACTCGGGCTGAGACTGTTGCGAAGTTACTGCCACAGAGGCCATTGCCGCAGAGGCTTCCTAGGAATGGCAGGTGGGTTACTGTTGGATCTGGTAGGCTTAGAGTTGTGGATAAAAGGCATGTCCCACAGTCTGTGGCTGTCCAGAATTCATTTTCAGCACTTTCAGAGTGCAGTGGTGTTGTGGAGGCAGGCTCAGACACAGAGTTTGAGGAACCACTCTCCTATGTGGCTAAGGTGTGCAAGGAGAAGGTGAGGCCTTATAGAAAGCACTTGTTGTTGGGCGATTCTATCATAAGAGGTGCGGAGTTGGACAGTATTGGCTTAGTGAGATGTCTTCCTGGAGCTACTGCTCGCAGAGACAGGAGGCGTATTTCTAATATTGTTAAGCAAGCAAATCAGGAAGGAGAATTGGATGTACTGGTTCATCTAGGGACAAATTATTTGGCTTGCAATGAGGTTTCAGAGGTGAAGGAAGCTTTTCGTGTTCTCGCCAATGATATACGGCAGGTTGTGTCCACACTGTCCTTTTCTGAAGTTATGAATGTGCATAACATTCAGAATGATATACGGATGCGTATTAGGGACTTCAACTTGTGGCTTGGAGAATGGTGTCGGGAGCAAGGATTTGGCTTTGTTTCTCATGGAAGTTCACTATGGTATAGAAAGGAACTGTACAAAAAAGATGGTTTGCATCTTTCTCAAAAGGGAACGAATGTTCTCAGTGAGCAGTTCAGAGGTTTTGCTAGGAGGTTTTTAAACTAAAAGAGGGGGGCAAAATGGCGATAAAACATCAATCCAATTGCCCCCCAAAAAAGGGACAGAAGTTACCTGTAGTCAGTGTGCTGAAAAATGATAAGCTTAGGGTCATGTGTACAAATGCTCGCAGTTTAGGGAATAAGATCCATGAACTTGTGACAATATTGGCAACTGAGAATGTAGATTTAGTGGCTGTTACTGAGACATGGTATAATGAAAAACATGACTGGGACATATCAATACCAGGGTACTCTTTATATAGAAAAGACAGAGAAGGTAAAAAAGGGGGAGGGGTGGCCCTGTATGTGAGGGATAGCTTAAAATGTAACGTAATACAAGTTAGTGAGGCGAACATAGAGTCAGTTTGGGTTACATTAGAATTTGGTAATCATATGGTAACTCGGGTAGGTGTGATTTATAGGCCCCCTGGACAAATGGAGGAGTTAGATAATCTACTAGTTGAGGAAATAGCTAAAATGACAATGAAGGGAGAAGTGATCATCATGGGTGACTTTAATCTTCCTGATGTGAACTGGAAATACAAAACAGCTACTTGCGCCAGGAGTACGCATATCCTAAACTCCCTACTGGGATTATCTCTAAAACAAGTAGTGGAGGAGCCAACTCGAAAGCAGGCCATACTAGACTTAGTGTTCACAAATGGAGATTTGTTATCAGATATTACTGTAGGTGAAAGTTTAGGATCTAGTGATCACCAGACAGTGTGGTTTAATATAAGAACAGTGACGCAGTCACACCACACAAAAACAAAAGTTTTAGATTTTAGAAAAACAGACTTTTCTAAAATTAGATTAGATGTAAAGGAGTCATTATCAGACTGGAGCAATTTAAATGGAGTCCAGGAGAAATGGGATTATCTAAAAGTTGCACTACTGAAGGCAACAGAAAATTGCATAAGGCTTGTCAGTAAGAGCAAAAAATTGAAGAAACCACTGTGGTACTCTGCAGAGGTGGCTAAAATAATAAAAAATAAAAAGCTAGCATTTAGTAATTATAAAAATACTCAGAGTGAGGAAGATAGAAAGATCTATAAGAGTAGGCAGAAAGAGGCAAAGCAAGCTATAAGAGCTTCCAAAGCACACACAGAAGAGACTATAGCCCAGTCAGTGAAAAAGGGGGATAAAACATTTTTTAGATACATAAATGAGAAAAGGAAAGTAAAACAAGGATTAGTTAGATTAAAAACGAAAGAAGGATGCTATGTAGAAGAGGATAAAGGCTTAGCAGACTGCCTTAATGAATATTTTTGCTCAGTTTTTACAAATGAAAATGAGGGTAAGGGACCTCATTTAGTGAAAAAGACTAATGAGTCTTTTGATGCATGTAAGTTTACAGAGGAAGAGGTTTTACTTCAGCTGTCTAAAGTAAAGACAAATAAGTCGATGGGACCTGATGGGATACATCCAAAGTTATTAAAAGAACTTAGTGGTGTACTAGCAAAACCATTAACAGATTTATTTAACCAATCATTGTTAACGGGAGTAGTTCCAGAAGATTGGAAATTAGCTAATGTTGTGCCCATTCACAAGAAAGGTAGTAGGAAGGAGGCGGGCAACTATAGACCAGTAAGTCTTACTTCAGTAGTGGGGAAAATAATGGAAACCTTGTTAAAGAATAGAATTGTTGAACATCTAAAGTCGTTTGGATTTCAAGATCAGAGACAGCATGGGTTTACTTCAGGGAGATCATGCCAAACTAATCTTATTGATTTTTTTATTGGGTAACTAAAATAATAGATCAGGGTGGTGCAGTAGACATTGCTTACCTAGATTTCAGTAAGGCTTTTGACACTGCGCACATCGAAGGCTTATCAATAAACTGAAATCTTTGAGTTTGGATTTCAATATTGTTGAATGGATTAGACAATGGCTGAGTGACAGGCAACAGAGGGTTGTAGTCAATGGGGTATATTCGATGCAAGGTCTTGTTACTAGTGGGGTACCTCAGGGATCTGTTCTTGGACCCATTCTCTTTAATATTTTTATTAGCGATATTGCAGAAGGTCTTGTTGGCAAAGTATGTCTTTTTGCTGATGATACAAAGATTTGCAGCAGGGTTGATATTCATGGAGGGATAAGCCAAATGGCAAATGATTTAGCTAAACTAGAAAAATGGTCAGAGCAGTGGCAACTGACATTTAATGTGGACAAGTGCAAGATTATGCACCTTGGGCGTAAAAACCCAAAAGCAGAATATAGACTATTTGGTACAGTCCTAACCTCAACATCTGAAGAAAGGGATTTAGGAGTAATAATTTCAGAGGACTTGAAGGTAGGTAGGCAATGCAATAGAGCAGCAGGAAATGCTAGCAGAATGCTTGGTTGCATAGGGAGAGGTATTAGCAGTAGGAAGAGGGAAGTGCTCATGACGTTGTGCAGAGCACTGGTGAGACCTCACTTGGAGTATTGTACGCAGTACTGGAGACCGTATCTCCAGAAGGATATTGATACTTTGAAGAGAGTTCAGAGAAGGGCTACTAAACTGGTTCATGGGTTGAAGGATAAAACTTACCAGGAAAGGTTAAAGCATCTTAACATGTATAGCTTGGAGGAAAGACGTAACAGGGGGGATATGTTAGAAACATTTAAATACATAAAGGGAATCAACACAGTAAAGGAAGAGAGTATATTTAAAAGAAGAAAAACTACCACAACTAGAGGACATAGTCTTAAATTAGAGGGGCAATGATTTAAAAGTAATATCAGGAAGTATTACTTTACTGAGAGGGTAGTGGATGTATGGAATAGCCTGCCAGCAGAAGTGGTAGAGGTAAACACAGTCAAGGATTTTAAGCATGCGTGGGATAGACACAAGGCTATCCTAGCTATACGACCGGGAACGGGGGATTAATAAAAGTACTCAAAAAAATAAATTTGGGCAGACTAGATGGACCGATTGGTTCTTATCTGCTGACACATTCTATGTTTCTATGTTTCTATGTTTCTATGACACTAGGACTTTCTATGCCATCCTAATTTTACTGAACCCAAAAGATACTATAACAGCATAGAATGTCCAGTGTTTAACAGCTCATTGCGGCTCCCTGTGATGAGCTGTGCTCAGATCCCACTGCAGGGACTTCCACTGTCAGATGAGGCCAGTGCATTGCGCTTGTGAACGTTTTTTCCGGCAAGCCGCATCCGCTGGATGCGACGACCGAAAACCCCCCCAAAAAAACTGACGCCGGATGTGAAGTCACGTCACATACGGTGACTGTTTCCCTCCTCCGTTCAGGAGGGAAGACTGCATGGAGGAGACGTCCGGCCGGGGACATGGAGTAGAAGCATTCGGTAAGTATTAAGGGGGGGGGGAATTACAGGCATCTGAATAGCACAATATTACTGGGCTCTCACTGGCACAATATTACTGGGCTCTGAATGGCACAATATTCCTGGGCTCTGACTGGCACAATATTCCTGGGCTCTGAACGGCACAATATTACTGGGCATCTGACTGGCACAATATTTTTGGGCATCTGACTGGCACAATATTCCTGGGCTCTGAATGGCACAATATTACTGGGTTCTGAATGGCACAATATTCCTGGTATCTGACTGGCACAATATTACTGGCATCTGACTGGCACAATATTCCTGGGCTCTGAATGGCACAATATTACTGGGCTCTGAATGGCTCAATATTACTAGCATCTGAATGGCACAACAATTATGGCATCTTAATGGTACAATAATACTGGTATCTGAATAGTGAGATGATAGGCAAGTAATCAGCAACAATTTTACAATACAATTTGGGAAAGCCATCTGGTCCCAGAGATGTGTTATCTTTTAATGATTTTATGAATAACTGGACTTTTTCTGTTATATTGCATTTTCTTATGTTAATATTTTGGCAAATTCCATTTATTAAGAAACAATGAAATAAAATTAGCTGTGGGTTGAACAGTATCTTGGCATGAGTTGAGATCACACAATTCACTGCAATAAAAAAGCAATTATTATAAGAGGTTTAGTGACTTTGGATATATCTGATTTTACTTGAATATTGATTCCTGGGCTCTGACTGGCACAATATTCCTGGGCTCTGAATGGCACACTATTACTGGGCATCTGAATGGCACAATATTACTGGGCATCTGACTGGCACAATATTACTGGGCTCTGAATGGCACAATATTACTGGCATCTGAATGGCACAACAATTATGGCATCTTAATGGTACAATAATACTGGTATCTTAATGGGCAAATTGGCTGGGGCATCTTAATAGTACAATATTACTGTTATCTGAATGGCATAATAATATTGGCATTTTAATGGGAAAAATGTCTCTGGCATATTAATGGCAAAATAATACTGAATATTAATGGATAAATAATATTGGCATATTGATAGGCACATTGACTGTGGCATATTTAATGGGCAAACTCTGTCATATTTTAATAGGCAAACTGTCTGTTGCATATGCAATGACAAAGTGACTGTGGCATGTTCTCTGGGGAAAAATAACATGCACTATGGGGAAAAGTGACAATGTGGCTTTTTTCTGCATGGGCAGTTCAGTGGAACAAAGTGAAACTGTGGTATGTTCTGTGGGGCAAATTTACACTGTAGCATGCGAAATTGTGTGGGTTCAATATGAGTGCAAGCCATGTGCTGTTGGTGCAATATATGTGCATGATAAGTGCTGTGGGTGCAATATAGGTGCAAGACAAGTGCTGTGGGTGCAATATAGGTGCATGACAAGTGCTGTGGCTACTCTATGGGGCTTTGTTAAGTCCTTTAGGTGCAATGTGGGTGCAGAAAAAGGGAATAAAAACAAGAAATGCAACTCTTCAATAACATTTTTATTACATATGAAAATAGTTGAATATAATAATAATAAGTCCATATAAGTATAAATGCTACTAGTGAGAGAGAATGAGATGTGTATAGATATTTATAAATGTATATGAACATATGTAAGTGCTCTCTAATATCTGTGTATGTTTTTGTCATTTAGGTAATGAGTAGTTGTAGAGCAGTGTTGCATAGTAAGATGGTATACATATTGCAGCCATATATACACATTTTGTATCCAAATATACAGTTTATACACTGAAATTATACACGTAATATACACATTTTATTCAATGCAATAAAAATACTCACTGCAAGAAAAGTCCAATTGTGTGTGAGCTTATTTTTATGGGTTTTTTTGTGTGTGTGTGTGGGGGGGGGTAACATTGCGATGGATGGAGTGATTACATGCAGGGGAGGGGGCAGGGACCAGGGGGGGCAAGCAAATGCTTGCCCAGGGTAAAATCACTATTAAAGACGGCACTGGATGAGGCTACTTTGAAGACCTCAGTCTGACAGGGAAAATGTAGCCGATGCTCAAAGCTATATTGCTTGCTATATTTTACTGATGTCGGGAGGTCTTGCAATCGTTTGGCAGGGATCCACAGGCTCTAATAAGACCCTGATTAGGTCTCTGCCATTGTGTTCCTGGCTCCCGATCACCTTGTGATCGTTTGCCAGGAACTAAAAGTGGCGTTTTGGTGCTTGCGTCTTCTGGGATGCAAGCAGCATGCGTCACAATAAAGGGGTTAAAAAACCAACAGAGCTTCAGGCTCACACAGCTCCAGTCATTAGTACTCCCCCATTATATATATATATATATATATATATATATATATACCGCTATATTATTTTATTTTTTTATCATAATGTGTATGGATCAGCTTGGTATATATATAAAATTTAATTATTTAGACATGGCTCGTAATGTAAATAGTCACGGCATGGCATGATTTGTGCCAGTCTGTGTTATATTTGTCACAATTCATTGAAAAGGCAAGTCCTGTGTCACAATGGTTTTCTTAATAAGCAGTTTAATGCCACTTTGTATTTTCTTTTCAATTTTACATTGTATTGTTTCACACTATTGCAGTGGAATGGCAACTAACTCAGAAATGTTTCCAGTCGGTACAGTCCATCTGTTTCAGTTATAAACTCCACAACTGATGATTTTGTATAAAAAAAAATCTTTCTGGCAAAAGACAGATGTTAAAATTTCTTAGGGATTAGTAAGTGATAGTTCAGTTTTCAAACACTCAAGGTTCATGATTACTGCTGTCAGTTCCACCTACATGTTTTGCCCCATATTTTATAGCTCCACCAAGCCATCTGTCTCAAAACTCTTTTTGTCTCTTATTTTACAATTTTCTCCCATTCACAATAAGATTTACTTCGGTGGTTAGATTTATTGTATTTGCTATAGTTGTTGGCTATATAGAGAGTCTTGTAAGGTAAAATAAAGTTTTAAACTCTTAAAAAGAATACCTGTACTCTTTGTATTTTCATTTTGTGTATAATAAATACATTGTTAGTTTTTTTTTTTTAGAAATGATTAAAGCCATTGGGAGTAGTTATATTTTATTTATGTAAAGGCCACAATGAAGGGACATTTTCATGTCTGGTGATTGAGTTCTGGAGCAAGTGACTTCCATACAATGTTGTGCCCAAGGGAGTTGTTTCAGTTTTCTGAGATGACCATATCTTTTTTTTTTTTTTTTACAACATTGAAGCTTAATCTATACAAAGGGCACTGTTTTGTGAAGGGGCCTGTTTTATGTATTATTCTGACTTTCGCTACTATACCCTTAATTCTGAGATTTGTGAATGTCTCCTTTAATACTTAATGCGTTGAGTTTACACCCACTCAGTTGCACACTCATTCAAACTTACATGTTTGTGTAGTTTAATATATCACATACTAATAACATGTAATATATTAACATATACATCAGAGAATGTGTATTCAGTGAGTTTAATAGGGTTTGTTCATTGCCATGTCATACAGTACGCATCAATGGCCCTGCCAACTGTATCTTTGGGTTGTAATTAGTTATGTAATCTGAAAATTTCTCTATACTCTATGACATATGTCTTACTACTATGCTACATGATTAGTGGTAGTGTGGTGGACATTAGACTTTGTGACAGAAAATGTAATGATTAATAACTTTGCCTATCTCTATACATGATGACATATTAGACATTTATTATTTTTGATCTTATATTATTATAATCCCTTACCCAGGACCCCTTGCTCACCCACCCCATTGCTCCCCTACCTGCCATAAAAAGCAGGGGAGTGCAAAGCCGAGAAGCACAGTGGTGAAGTCTATGCTGACAGAATTTGCACAGATTCAGGATATGCCTCCTCAAGCTTGGCACCTTATTTACAGTTGGAACACCAGATCTCCTGCTGTTTGGGGACATAGGTGACACTAAAAAGTTATTTGGAAACAAAGGTGACACTGACAAGCTATCTGAGAGACAAAGATGGCACAGATGTATCAATTATAAGCTGCTTGGGTAATTAGGTGGCACCAACAACCTGTTTGGGGACAAATAAGGCACTGGAAAGCTGTATTTGCATAATTTTAACGTGTTTCTAATATTAGAAAAAATGGGTATGAGAAGGAGCCCATCACTAAAGACTCAGCCCAGTGCCCCATAGGGTGTTAAATCAGTAACATATATTATAATTCAAGTGGCAACACAAAACTTGTCGTTTGTTTGTTCTACACTATATTGTAAATGTTACCACAAGTGTGAATTATACATATAGGTTGGATGGAGATTGTGTCTACAACTTAATCTGAATAAAGTTGCTGAAAGTTGATACATTTTCACTATTACGCTTTTCACATAGACACTGAGTATGTAAAATTTTGACTTAGAGCAATCTGGGAAACTATTTACATTCATAGGTGAATTACTTTTTTTTGTTGCCCATAACATGTAGTTGGACAGGATACCCTGCACCCTCCATGATTTGTTCCATCTGATAACCATTGTAATATATATTGGAATCGGATACAGAGTTTTTCCACTAATGGTACAGTGCAAATGGTTAGCTAGCACTATTTGATGTCATAGAGATAGAGATATTACACATCTACATATGTGTCTATCAATGGGAGGTAAGGGGATGGTGAAGTTTATGCTGCCAAGGATAGGTGCACCATTAGTTCAAAGGAACTTAAGCAGAAGACATCAGAAACATGTCTATTAGCAAGGGCTTGTACAGGACTGTTAATTTTAAAAAATGGCCCTGTAACTCTGTGATACAATCACACTTTACTGTGAGCTTTGTATGGTGTGCGGTTATGTAGTAACACACCATATTCTGGAGTTCTGAAGTATACCAAACAAATGTCAAACAAAATACGAACTCTCCTCTCAAAATAGGTGATGGTACTGTAAGGATAAGTTCTATCAATGTAACTTTAACCAAACACTGATGGTGGCACAGCACTGTCGAGGCTGCGATTTGAGGGTAACACGAACACACCTTTACACAGATTTACAGACCAAGGGACAGCCCCCTCCCCCCTGAAGGTACACAGGACAATCACATATTCTATCCAATGGACACACAGTGCAACATTTGAAAAGGTCCCTGCCCAGCTTGGAGATAATTGGCTTGAACGGTTACAATAACCTAATTATTTCCACGCACATGGAACTACTGCATTTTACACCCATAAAAGGAAATCACATAAAAACATAAAAACATATACCTTTGACATTTTAAGATGAAAATAGGTCATGTGACCATTCGCCAGATGGCTCAGGTCTGAGCGCACAAGATGTATGCATTGCGCTCCGATCTCACGAAGGATGTGCCAGAGTTCTGATTTACAAGTCTGTTCGTGTGAAACAAAGTGTTCAAATGTAGCAACAGTAACTGTAGATATCCAGGGGAAGGTAGTTCTGTAACAAGGGTTTTTTATACTGCTGCTTGGTGTAAGGTCTGTAGCCCTGCCCCCCCTGTGGGACGTCCAGGAAGGCATCACTGGGAGAGGCGTAGCCACAGAAGACGGAAGCCCTGTAGAGACCAGGCGCGGAACAGGTACCTTACTGTAATACAATGTTACAATTGAATAAGTCAAATACTTTGTAGATACATTTTTCATAAACAGTAAAATGTATATTATAGAAAAAAGGGAGGGAAGTGAAATATGGAATAAGGGGTAAGGGAATAGAGGGTGAAAGGCCAGGGAGGTATGGGGAAGGAAAGTGTTGAATGTTGCCAGGTTAAACAGTTCTAGTGTTGGTGGGCTTATGAACAAATCCAGATATCAAGTAATGCATCACATTGGCAGTTTTTGAAGTGTAATGTTGTACGTGGCTAAATTGATTATTTCAGACAAAGTTGGTGCTGTGATTTCCAATGCCGTGCTAGCAGTGTTTTAGTAGTGTTTTATTTTTGTTGGGGCATTGAACCTGGAAAAATGTGCAGTATAGCGCTGCTTGGACAGAGTGGCATGGGATTTACCAGTTTAGAGTTTAAGTAGTTTAAAAACCTCTTTTTACGTTTAAGAAATCTTCGGGCAGGACCACCATTTGTGGCGTATAGTATCCACTTGATCGCATTGTCTCTAGTTTTGAGTTTTGTGTTATTAAAATATTATACATTTTTGATATCTTCTGCATTTTAGTGGGGTGATTACTCACATGGACAAAGGTTGGTTCTGAAATCTTAGGGTATAGGAGGAGACATTTAGTGGACAGAAGGGCATGTTTGACTTGTGATTACTTATATAGCTCCTAGTTGGGTAATTTGTATTTACTTTGTAGATAAGAAAAAGCTAATACATTGTTCTTGGGCACTAGTAGGTTTAGGTTAGTTATTCCCAGAATTTTCCAAGATTTGAGGATGCATGATTTTTAGAGTTTGTATAGGAGTAGCTATTGTTAAGTCTATTCTTACTGAATTATGTTTGGCAGTCTTTCTCCATAGTTTGATTGACAAATGAGTACTGGGTAAGATCTTGGTGAGTATATTTGTTTGAGCTATAGATGGTCACATATTCTGAATGGTGATGTTGTGGAGTCCTCCGCGTCTATCCAAGATACCATATGCTCATTTGAATGAACAGTACTGTCTCGAATAAACATACAGCTTTGTGGTAGAGCAATAGGTTGGGGATTGCCAGCTCTCCTTTTCTGTTTGGCAGGTATACCCATTTGTTTGCTAGTAAATTCTTTTATATTTCATAAATAACAGAGGTGGGAATGTCAGTGGGTAGCATACACAGAAGATATAGCAGCTTGGGCAAAATATTAATTTTTATAGCCGCTATGCTGCCAAACCAGGAAAAAACAAATTAGGTTCAACGGTTGCATTTCTAATTTAATAGTTTTCCACTTATTTGAAGAAATTCTACTTTTAAGCACTCATAGATAACGTAGGCCCATTATTTTAATACTCATCAAAAACTATAAAAATTAGACTCAATGAAAAATTAATGCAGCTCACTTTCCGATTAAAATGTTTTCTCCTTTTTTCAATGCATTGGTTCAGTTTTACTTATACCACTTAATAAAATTGAATAGAAGTAGGGATGTACCGGTATATGAAGAGTAATTTTCCATTATTCCTTGCTGTTTTCAATCCTGCTTATCTGGCACTATATTGACATAACTGAAGAATTATTGATTTAAGGAGGTTGTCGGTACAGGAAATGTTGTATTACCAACATAATTTCACTGTACTGTTCTATTCTCAAAGGGAAATTTAAAACTTTTTTTGTTAATGGACTGTATGACCCTGCAACTTGTGATGCGTTGAATTGCACAGTGTGCTGAATACAGATATACAATACAGCTGCAACTCAATTTCAACAAAATAAGAAATGTAATATCACAGATTGATTAAATAATGTGTATTACAACATGATGCAACTCTTAAAGATGAACATTAAATATGGTGGCTTTAACTTACACGCTTTTTGTTTGGATCATAAAAACACCATCTTTTTTCAATACCTACTAAAGATTTTCACAAAGAAGCAAAACAAATTGTTATATTGATCTGAACATATGTAATATATGAGAGCAGGGATCTTTACTTCATGTATCAGTATGTCTCTGTTCATCTAACTTAGTATGTAGTACCAGAGCTCTTAACGTTGCCCCCTCGGAGAATCGGTATGCGGGGGGGGGGGGGGGGAGTCTGTGGAGGTGAGTGACAGCGCTTTCACTGTCCAGCTGAAGCTGCCACATGAAGTTAGGAGCACTACTGCGCATGCACAATAGGCATTTTCCTGAGTCCCACTGTCCCACTGAGCTCTACCTCTGTCCTAAAAAGCGGGTCATAGCTAGAGCTCGGCGAATCAGCAGGATAAACTTCCTAAATCAGAACGGTCCCACTTAAAGAGGGACAGTTGCGATGTTTGTATTTACCCTCTATGGTACTCTCTGTACCTAGCGCTACATAATGTATTGTCACTTCATAAATACATGTAATGTAAAGTTAAATATGGTATCATAGCACACCTCATCTCCAGCACAATACAGACTGATCACAGTATAACACAAATTATACCTCAGTGCAACCAGATCACATCATATAACACCCATTTATGGAATTTGTTGGGTTTATTACACTTTTATTTATATCCTTTGCATAGACGCATTTGGGGAGTTCAGTGCATATGAATGACAGTCATGCTGGAAAAGTCAGATATTTTATGGGACTATCCTAATAAATACAGGACTGTTGGCATGTATAGGAAGCAAGACAAAATGTTTTGAAAAAAACAAATGTATTCTATTTTTAAAAGGTGAAGACTAGACAGTGAAGAGTTCGAGATTTTAGTTTCTGTTCTGATCAACCTCCCAAGATCTGACCATCCTGGGCGGGAAGTGATATCCGTACTTACAAATGTGCAGGGATAAAAATGTGGAAACGCACCTTTTAAAGGCATTAAAATAATATATAAGGCCATGTGCATTAACATGCCAGTGTCTGGTGACTTATTTTACTGGAGGAACCTCATCCCTTTACCACTTACCCAAATGGCCAAAATAGGCTTAGTGGACACTTCTATATCAGTAAATGCCATCACCTTTAAATCACTCTTGTCCATCCAATCCAATCGAAAGGGAACTTACCAGAAGGAAGCAGTGAAACTGATTCGATGTATTTGCTCTTTCAAAATCCTGTCATTCACCTTTTGCTCTAGATGCAATCGCAATTGGCCAATTATGTATCAAAGAGCTAGAGTGTCAATAAACACTAGGAGGTAGATTTAAATTATAATACAGCTTTAAAAGTATGCTATTATTATCCCTAATCATGTACTACAATAAATGCTAAACGGCTATGGATGTCTTGGTTTTAATAGGTTTTGCTTCCTATGTCATAAATCCAAGCTTTAAACTGACCTAAATCTTTGTATGCTCATCATGCTGTTCTGTGGACATAATTGTCTTCCAGCACCAATTAGTTCTCAACCTTTTAAGCAAGATCGTTGACTTCCTCATTATTCACTGGCAATTAATGCATAAAACAATTAGTCCCAAATGGATACTAATCTAAAATGTTAATAACCTTTTTCTTGACAAAATTGGCTTAGCTGCAAACATTTGGTTAAGACTGAATGGAGCAAAATTCAATAATGCCTCTGCATACAGTATGCAGTGTATATCCACCACACTAGGGTATTGGGTCTATAAATTGAGCTAATTTATTAATGCTTTGTATTCCTTTGAACTTCTTCCTTTTCCTCTTACTCATCTCATATAATATATCTTACTGTGCTTTCACAGCTACACTCTAATTCTGTTTTATGAAGATACTCACTCTAATTACTTTTGTTAATTAGCTTTTTAATATCCAACACAGTTAAGATAAATTAAAATAAACTAAAAGCCCACAAGGATATTTCTCTGCCCATCGCCAACCCAAGTCCAACAACAACATTAACGGCACCCTCCAAGGTGACCCTTGTGTTTCTCACCATGGTGTCTCATTTTGCTACTATCCTTGTTTTATTCACACACCCTAACTCTAAAGTCCCTGCTGAGGACAGCAGGCAATTTAGACCTGAGTGCAGCAACTAATTAAATCAATATGAGATAATGAACAGCAATTAGAGGTCCAGCTAGGCACATCTTCTCTTGTAAATACTGTTGCTCTCCCAACGGGAAGCTCTTTTTTTAATACTATGTGTGTATTTCATTTCCAGAAGCTCTAATTCCCTAAAGAAGCAATTTGGAAAAGTGATTTGTTTATCTGTAAAACTGCCAAATAATTTACTTTAAATTGTCAGAGGATTTTTTTGTAACGTTTTTCTTGCTTCTTGCAAAGTGAAACAATTTATCTTAATATTGCTTCTTTTTTTTTTTTTTTTTTTTTTTTTTTACTGTTAAACCATTGGTTTATTTCTGTCAATAGGACAAGAAGTCTATATGTTCTCATTGTTTGTAGAATTTGGCTATGAATACTGAGGTCTTGGAATGATTGCTTTATGAATTATAATTCTGTATTTACAGATGTATTTATTGTTGAATATGCATGTAACAAACATGTATCATAAAACACAGAATTTACATAAAAACAATGAAATAGATACATTAGCCCACATTATCCCTAAAAATGTATCCTCCGAATCTAAAAAAATCCATGCCAGACAAAAAAAAAATGTGCAGCCTACTGTAGATTGCTTTGAAAACAGAGTCAGCCAATCAGACACCTTCTACTGTCTTTTGAAATATCAGACTTCCCTCATACTATATGTTTAACCAACCTTTAGTCACTAGTGGACAATTTTTTTATTTGATGGGGCCAGTGGGAGGACACTGGCCCCAGGGAGATGCCAGTAATTAAAATGCTATTGAGGGGGTAATGCCAGCATACATTTTATGGGAACATTTGCCTGTTGCAGTTGACTTGCATGTTATTTTTATAGGAATAACAAATATTATTCAAGCTATAACTTTACCTGTGTTATTTCATTGTATGGGAACCTCAACCAAATCAGTATTGTACAATGCCAGTCTGTGTCCTGAATGGTGTCTAGGATCTTTTATAAAGGTAGTCCAAATCTGGAAGAAAGATTTTTTTTTTTAAACCTAGCTTCCATACAATCCATTATAATATAATACAATCTGTTTTTCAGGAGTTTTTAAATGACTAAGACAATTGGTTTAGACCCATACATTTTATTTTACCTTATGCAAAACACAAATGGCTTACATTCAATTACATGTGATTCAGTATTAAAAAAAAAGTAGCATTAACCACTTTTAAAACTCTATTCCCAGTGTGTGCTGTCTATAGTATAGTATAATTGTGAGACAAGCCCATTTCATAAGATGATATCCTATCGCTTCCAAGAAGTTCTTAAGAGAGGGTAAAACATTATGAAATGAAATATACATTAATACATGTGCTACAGAGTTTAGCAATGCAATTTTAAGCAATTTGATATTGATTTAATTCTGAACATTTGACTTAAGTTGGAATACAGAACATAGGATATTACAAGTAAATTCTTATCCACGCAAAAGGAGTTTTGTACACATCAAAAATCTGTTTTTTTTTAGTTCAGTTTTTATTTATTGCTCATTATTCAGCAGTGCACAATGTGTTGATGCTTCATAGTTATGCTATATGTTGTTAAAATACAATTTAGACTACAGTAAATATCCAATGGTTAACTACAACCTTAATAACTTTCAATACATAATTTGATTATATTTTTATTAACCACATGCTGCACTGCCTACTACTCTTAATTATCACACAATACACTAGGTGCATGTTTTATTCGTTTATCTCATGTAGTGTTTAAAGAGGGATTAAGCTCCCACATCAAGTATTTCTCAGCCCATTCCTGTCGGAATAAAACACATTGGAAATAATGCGCCAAGTAAGCAACATTAAAATAATTTACATAGAGCACATGTTTAATTATCCATGGAATATGCTTCAGGATATCCTGAACACAAGATAAGGCCATAGCCCAAATAAGGTATGAGGATTTGATAGTAGGTAGACATATTGGCATGGAGCCAGAGCTACTAATAGGCAAATTAGGCATTGTGCGCAGTCAACGTGCAGGTTAAGCGCTTTTATTATGATTTCCCAGTCACAGTACTTATTACTATGGTGATTACTCAAATAGTAGTACACATAATTTTGAATACACTGGTAATAATTGCAAGGAACTGGAATTCAAACCACAATTTATAGACAGCCAAGTTCTATACCAGTGTAAAATGGAAAGAGGAGAGTCAGACACTCAAAGCTTAAATCCCAGAAGTTGCTAGACTAGAATAAATGTACTGTACAATTGAAACAGGGAATACGACTAACAAGTGCTCTCTCCTGTTCCAGTGTCAGTTTTATGTTGTCATTCCTTTGTTTTCTTGATATTTCTCTTGTTAAAAAACTGAAACATTTTTTACAGAAGAACATCAGATATTTTTCAGTATTTATAATGTTTTGTAACAAATACAATGGCATGTAATTTAATATTATATATTTGCAATACAATTTTAAAAGAATAAAAAAGAAAAGAAAATAGTCATGGAGGTTCAAAACACATAATATACAATTTCTTTCTCATGATGACATTTGCATAATCTTATCTTAAAAATATCAACCTGCACTCAAATTCTGTATAAGTTGATTGTTTTGACTTGACAGTGCAAAGATGCAAGTTAACAATTTTATTTTGAGAAATTGTCATGTCAAAGTCAAGTTCTAATTTCAATTTAATTAGAGCTGATATTTTTAGTAGCAAAGGTTTGTTTTATTTTCATTATGCATTCCTAATTGTCTCCACTGCATTCTGAAATACCTCATTAACTTTATGAGCTAACATAGGGTCTAGTAAATTTCTATTCTGTATGTTTGCCCTAACATTTATCTGAAAACTTTATTTCGTGTTTATAGCAAGATATTTTTCACCATGAAAATTGGTCATAATTATGTTTTCTGACATGCCATTTGCTACTGAAATAAGAGCAATATATATTTGGCAATATGTGGTACTGGTCATTAATTGGATCTAGCAGTTGCTGACAGGAAACTAATTTTATGTGTTTTTCTCATTACAAAAAATGTAGAACACTTTAGCAAATATTTAAATCTCATCTCGTAATGGCTGTTTAGATAGTAACGCAAAACTGAAAATAGTGGAGACAGCAGAGTTCATCAGGATACCACTTATATGATGTTAAAGTGAGCAGTACTATTTCTGCTCCGAACAAAAAGTGATTGTGATACTAACCTGGGGGGACCCTGCTATCAATAATTGCACAGAGAGCACTATTGTTGTTTTTATCACTCTTTGCATGGTTTTGGAATATATGAAAGGAAACATCTTTTCAATCTACAAAGAAGTTGTTTTACTCCAAATACTCCATCAAATTTAACCCCTTAAGGACAGAGCCTTTGAAACATTTTTGTCCTTTCTGGACAATGGCTATTTTAACATTTCTGTGCTGTTTGTGTTTAGCAGTAATTTTCTTCTTCGTCATTTGCTGTACCCACACATATTATATATTGTTTTTATCGGGACAAAAAGGGCTTTCTATGGATGCCATATTTTTTATCATATCTTATCATATTATTAAAAAAAAAAAAAAAAATATGGTAAAAAAAAAAAAATACACAAATTTCTTTGTTTTTATTTGAAACAACTTCTCCTCATCGACAATAGCGAACGAAAAAACATGCTAAATAGATTCTACTATTTCTCCTGAGTACAGGGATACCACCCATGCATAGGTTTGTTGGGTTGTTTGGGGGCTAAAATGCCAAATTTGTGAGGTGCAGTTTTTTGTTTTCCAACTTGAAATTTTTACATGCAGACAGCCTGCACCCATGTCCCATTTGGGACATATTTGAAACCAGCCAGTGTATTTTACCCCATCAACCCATATATTTTTTAAAAGTAGACACCCTAGGCTATCTCAAATGGTGGTATTTTATCACTTTCCATGCACTAATTCTACCACCAGCCTTTGTCAAAGTTTGTGGTAGTAATTTTTTTGTGGTTTTTTTTTCACAAACCTTGTACTTCAGACATGAATTTACAGATTTTGGTATGTGTCACTGCCAAATAACACCCCAATAAGTGTTCAGCAACATCTCTTGAGTACAGGGATACCCCCAATGCATAGATTTGTTGGATTGTTTGGGGGGTAAAAGGCCAAATTTGGGAGGTGAAGTTTTTGGTTTTCCAATTTGAAATTTTGACATGCAGACAGCCTGCACCCATGTCCCATTTGGGACATATTTGAAACCAGCCAGTGTATTTTACCACATCAACCCATATATTTTTTAAAAGTAGACACCCTAGGCTATCTCAAATGGTGGTATTTTTACACTTTCCATGCACTAATTCTACCACCAGCCTTTGTCAAAGTTTGTGGTAGTAATTTTTTTGTGTTTTTTTTTCACAAACCTTGTACTTCAGACATGAATTTACAGATTTTGGTATGTTTCACTGCCAAATAACACCCCAATAAGTGTTCAACAACATCTCTTGAGTACAGGGATACCACCCATGCATAGGTTTGTTGGGTTGTTTGGGGGGTAAAAGGCCAAATTTGGTAGGTGCAGTTTTTGGTTTTCCAAATTGAAATTTTGACATGCAGACCGCCTGCACCCATGTCCCATTTGGGACATATTTGAAACCAGCCAGTGTATTTTACCCCATCAACCCATATATTTTTTAAAAGTAGACACCCTACGCTATTTCAAATGGTGGTATTTTAACACTTTCCATGCACTAATTCTACCACCAGCCTTTGTCAAAGTTTGTGGTAGTAATTTTTGTGTGTTTTTTTTTCACAAATATTGTATTTTAGACATAAATTCACAGATTTTGGTATGTGTCACTGCCAAACAATAACCCAATATGTGTTCAACAACATCTCCTGAGTACAGGGATACCACCCATGCATAGGTTTGTTGGGTTGTTTGGGGGCTAAAAGGGCCACATTGTGAAGGTGCGCATTTTCAACTTGGAATATTGACGTGTAGCCAGCCTGAGCCCATCTTTCATTTGGGACTTTTTTTTAAAGTAGGACAGTGTATTTTACCCCAAAAAGTATATATTTTGTAAAAGTAGACACCCTAGGCTATTTTAAATGGTGTTATTTTAACACTTTCCATGCACCAATTCTACCACCAGCCTTTGTCAAAGTTTGTGGTAGTCATTTTATTGTGTATTTTTTCCCACATACATTGTACTTTAGACACAAATTCACATATTTCGGTATGTGTCACTGACAAACAATACCACAATATATGTTCAGCAACATCTCCCGAGCACAGGGATACCACCCATGCATAGCTTTGTCAGCTTTGTTGGGTGTTGAAAGGCTACATTTGAGAGGTGCGCTTTTTGATTTTCAAACTTGGAATTTGAACATGTAGAGCAAGGAAGGGGTTAATAGCGCTTATAAGAGCCTTTGTAGTACTGTACAAAAAAATTAACCCCTAAAAATGCACAGACAAGAAAAAAGGTTCTGCTGTGCAGTGATCAGTGGCAGGGAAGGGGTTAATACACTACACTATACAAAGGGTATGGCTTTTATAAAAGCCCTTGGGACTCACAATTTTTTTACATTTTATTTAATTTATTACAATTAAAAAATTATGTTATACAGATCTGTCTCTTTCCCTCACTAAAACTCAAGTGAGGAGAGGGAGGCAGATCCATATGGGTCAGAACAATATTTACGAACCAGACGAATGGTGATGCTCATCTGAGAAATCACCAAACCACCTTTGCCACTGATCGGCTGTTACTGATCGCTATACACGCGTTCAGACAGCTTCAAAAGGAATACACGTAATCCCCTAGTGGGTATAACTAACCCCTAGCGAGTCTGACAAAAAAAATGCTGATAGCAAAAAAAAATCCTTCTGCGACTAGATTGCTCCATATGCGCTGCTTAGGCAGTGACCATATGCACTGCTTAGGCAGTGACCATATGTGCTGCTTAGGAAGTGATATACGGCAAGGAAGGGGTTAATAGCTCTTAAAAGAGCCTTTGATATACTGTAATAAATCAAAGTAAAAAAAAATAACCCCTAAAAAAATGCACAGACAGCAAAAAATGTGCTGCTGTGTAAGATCACTGCGTACACAGCGATCAATTGCAGGGAAGGGGTTAAATACTGGAAACGGCTTTTATAAAAGCCTTTGGGTCTCAATTCTATTAAATATATTATAATTAAAAACTTACATTATACAGCTCTGTCTCCCTCCCTCACTAAAACTCAAGTGAGAGGGAGGCAGATCTACACCGGTCAGATCAAATATTTACAAATATTGATCTAACCAGACGAATGGTGATGCTCATCT
Source organism: Pelodytes ibericus (assembly GCA_036172795.1). NCBI lineage: Eukaryota > Metazoa > Chordata > Amphibia > Anura > Pelodytidae > Pelodytes > Pelodytes ibericus. Next base: position 115,473,426 of record CM069860.1, read on the forward strand.
AAGCAAACGCCAACCCGCCTTTGTCACTTATCAGCTGTTACTGATCGCTATACATGCGGTCAGACAGCTAAAAACATTTTTTTTACGTTAAACGTAGTCCCCTAGCGGGTATAATTAACACGTGACGGGTGTAATAAAAAAGTAAAAAAAAAATTAAAAATGCTTCTGCAGCAAGATTGCTGCATTTGCGTCAGATCGCTGCTTAGGCAGTGATCTACAGCAAGAAAGGGGTTAATCTCTCTTAAAAGAGCTTTTTTTTATACTGTAATGAATTACAGTAAAAAAAAAATGAACCCCTAAAAAATGCAGACAGCAAAAAATGTGCTGCTGTGTATGATCACTGCGTACACAGCGATCAATGGCAGGGAAGGGGTTAAATGGCTTTTATAAAAGCCCTTGGTGTTTAAAATTTTATTAAATATTTTTTTTATTATTTTATTTTATTTTTTTACTTTATCTGATCTGTCTCTCTCCCTTACTATAACTAGTAAGGTGAGGGAGGCAGATCAATACTTGTCAAAGGCAATATTTACTAATATTGCCTTTGACAGTATGGTAAGTGCTCATCAGAGCACTTACCATACATGCCTGCACACAGATCACATAGATCTGTTGTGCCGGCATCGATTGGCTCCCCCTAGAGGATCGGAAGTGAAATACTTTCACTTCCGATGCTCTTGCCATTAGAAGGGAAGCGCTGCCTGTATAGGCAGCGTTCCCTTCTACTGAGCCGATGGGGTCGCTCAGGAGAGCGACCACCATCGGCTCTGGGGCAGCTGAAGGTGTTGTTAAGTGCCTCGCTAGCGAGGCACTTTAACAACACCGCAGATGCTTGGAAAGCGAACGATCGTTCGCTTTCTAAGCACATGTGTGCAGCGGGCGCAGCCATTTTTAAATGGCTGCTCCGATCACTCCGTGGAGTGATCGTAGCGCGCCCCTGCACATTTGGGGGGTGTTGCACAATGCCTCTACCGCTGGTCGCTTTCTTTACTCCATTTAGTGCATGACGTGCCAGGCACGTCACCTGTCGGCAAGTCCTCGATTTGCCGTGACGTGCCTGGCACGTCATCTGTCGTTAAGGGGTTAAGTATATTTGTATATGTATTTTTTCAACACTGGGTCAAAAACAATTGTGTGATATTATAGCGCTCCATCATCTCCTTTTGTATTCTGCAAAACTGGAAATGTGAACTGATTTTTTTGCTTGCATTTTTATAGTGTATTGCCTAAGATTAAGACCCAGATGTGATGGGTTGAAACGCCATGCTTAACACTATGCTGAATTTAAAAAAAATTGTTCTTGCATTAAACTCTTCGAGTGCTGATTATTCTATTGTTTTTTAGAATGGGAACTGAAGAGCCCAAAAAAAACTAAATTTAAAAATGTGTAATGGCTACAGGACTGCTGCACCCACACACTAAAGTCTTCCCCTAATACTTCAAAAAACAAAGTAGTACAGACCTACAAAAAGGAAAGTGTACTGTGTTCATACTGAAAAAGTACAATTTATATTCACACGTGATATCCCTGTGATAATATTATTGTACTTTTTGGGTACGGATACAGCAGACTTTCCATTTTGCATGTTTGCAACATTGGAAATATTTGAGAAACATTTTACACATACAATATTTTGATTATTTTTATAACCCCTTGTGAAATTTATTCAAAGGTAATTTTTTTCGTAAACAATAATTGTAATCACAAACACGTAGCATGTGCTGTACTATTCGTGCTCTTTCCCAAACAGCGATTTCTCTTGCTGACTATAACAAGTGCCTCCCTTTAAGTAATTCAATCTATGATATATATATATCAAAATATTTACAAAAATATTTTATTGGTCTCTCATCAGTAAAAGCAGTCTTTTTACAGAGCTAAATCATGAAGCAATCACTTCCACTCAACCTCCTAGATAGAAGTAAAGGTTCATGTCTGCTGATTCTCAGCTTGATGTTATTTCAGGGAACTTGGCCACTTAGGATTCTCCTTTTCCTGTAGCACCAAATTGATCTAAATTCACCCCAAATTCAGAGGTTATTTCTGATTTACGGGCAATTCTGTTCTCCAAACATTTACATATTTTTACATTTTTGGGCCAAAAAATAGATGAAAAATTATTTTAAAATGGTTAAATGATATGTAAATTGCTAAATATATGCTGTAATGGCATAATTGAAAAAAATTGATGATTTGATTATTATTTCCAGATATTCTATTTTGGCATAAATGTTGCAATTGAAAAAAAGAAGAAAATAGTACACTCAAGTCAAACAGCAAAGGGAAAGGCTACCGTAGCGACAATAAAATCTGAAAAATAATAGAGATTTGTACTGGAATAGAAAAGAGAACACTGGAGAACTTATGGTGTAATATTTAATAAGAATTCAAGACTTACAAGAGGAAGACTTCTTTAAAGCGTAAAATATAAGTAGTGCCGAAGACCCATGAGGTCCAGATCAATCAAAAGCATTCAATTGGATGTTTTGGCTGTGATGACCGCATCTACAGCCTCTCATTGAGTTAGATGAAAATGGAAATAGTGTATCACTGACAGAACTCAGGTATGGAAGCCTCTTCGGATTTGAATTTGCACAATCCTTCTCCTACGTCAAGTAAACACATTTATGTACAATCATACATTCTGTAAAAATGGTATAATACCAAGAATAGTTTATGTATTATATACTTCTGGTAACAAAATGTTTTTATTTTTTATTTTTATAGGCCTACAATGGGGATTGTGGCACTGTATTACTGGTTTGGCTGCAAATATTGCGCATGCAGAAAGCAGGAGAATACCTCCGGAGAGAATCTGTTTAACCCATGCAATGTCGGGTTGCCTGCATGCACCCAAATGCATAAACACACATATACATACACACATTCTACTTACAAGAAGAACACATGGCAACAGGAGCTAAGCAGGGCTGATCACACAATGAATGGGTGAGCTCAGATATTCCTTTTAAAATGGGCATCTGCAGGATTTTTTCCAGAGGAGCAAAATATCCTCCCACCTTCGATCTCTTCAACCCCAAATCCTCCTCCTCATTGCTTACTCTTGTTGGTTCATAGACAGGTGTTTCCTGTTGGGAGGAAAATGTTAATTATTTAATAAAAAAAATGAGCCAACAGACCAGCGTGTTCCTGTGCAACAGGGAAGCTTTAGTTTTCAGTAGCTTGGGTGATAAAGATTAGTCTATGTTGTTCAACCAATAATGGCTGACTGTATATCACGGGAGTTGCAGTCAGCAACAAAAACTTGTGTAGTGTTGTGTAGTATAGGCCACCACAACTTTAGTCTGTAATTATAATTCCAATGAAGTTCAGCTACCATTATGACTGGCTGAATAGTATAGTAGATGAAGTCAGCAAGGGTTAGTGTTTGTGCTGGACTGTATTCACAAAAGAGAGAATTGAAGGGAATTTCAAACTTAAAGAGGCACTAAACTTTGTTAACTTTTGATTCATTCATTCCATCTATATTAGAAGCACATGTGGAAACATTTTTTTTTAGCTGGCTCTTTATGGTAAAAGTATCTGAGTTGGTAAAATTCTAACTTGGCTACTTTGGCTTTAAGTGTGAAATTGCTATGTTACAATGCCCTATTTCATAAATAAAGCCCACTTTTACTGCAAGCCCCTTTGCTCAGTCCCATCTACATTTAGCTACTATTCACTTAATAATCGACTAGTAATGTTGATTGAAAAAAGATAAAAGAGAGATGTTAGAATTTTTTTTTTTTTGCACTGCAGATTTTTTTCTAAACTTGGCTACTTGGCTTGGCTTACTGTCATAGAGTTTGTAATTCTGATCTCAATTTCCTGCAATTATTTCTTAATTGTGTGTAATACAAACACGTACTACCATTAATCTACCTCACATTAAACATTTAGTCATACAGATAAAGCAATATATGATCTCTATACCTATAACATATGATATAAACAAGCTATTATCAGTGTGGTTAGCTAGTTAAAAAAAACTCCATTGGAGAAACTACTGGGAATATTTAATTTAACTGCAAAAAAAGAGTCTAGTCTAGTAAATATTAAAGGTTATTGCAAGAAGTTCATGCTGTGTGATTATAAACTCTAGCATCTCTCTTGATTCTCATGATTTAAATCTTATTGTATTCTTCATAAAAATGCTAATTGTAATATCATTCTTTTCCCCCTCTCATTTTTGTGACATGTGAAAAACTCAGTAGGACTTCGCTCACACTGTTTTTCAATGTCCCATTAATCTGTGTATCCATTAATCTTAGACTTCTCCATAAATATCACAGTAAACAAACCACTCCAGGACAATGAACTTCAACAGTTCCTATATTGCTGCCTACATTAATGTCATGGAATCCAGTGGTGCTAGATTCCTATTCCACTAATACCCTTAAGCAGTAATGCTTTACATTAAACACTTCATTAGAAAGCCTAATGGGTTTGTTTCCTTGGGTCCACTCCTCACTGTTCTATGCTTTAGTGACAATTGAATTCTTTGCATTGCTCTTTTGCTATAAAACATTTTCTTAAAAGACAGAACTTCAATACACTGGACGTACCATTGAGGCCTACAAAGAATCAGTAGAATGGATACAAATTTTTGTATGCCACTAACTTATTTTTTCTGCCATCTTAATATATATATTAAAAAAAAGTTTAAACCTTCAGTCTGTTTCTTATAACAATTTCCATGGTCCACCAAATAGGCAAAGTTGGAAATATAAAAACATTCACCCTCTCTATGAAGCCACCGTATCAATCAAAGCGTCTGCCCAATATGCTCCAATATTTAACACCAAACTGGTGCCTCCGAATTGTGGATGGATTTGGGATTACTAGCCCTGGTACCCCATTATTATCATTGGGGCCAGGGACATTTCTCTTATTTATGGGCCAGTGGCAGTCTACTGACCCCAGAGAGTTCTTTTTGCTATTGTTATAATTTTGTTTGTGATTTTCATTTCGATTGTCTGGAGAAAGTGAACTGACCTTTTATTTTGCCAATTTTAAGTTAATTTTAAAGGATTTCAGCCCATATTGAGTTTGGCAAACCCATAAGATTCTTAGGGGCAAAATCCCAAAACAGAATACAGTTTTTAATCAATATCATGACCGCATCCATAATGTCTTCACTAGGAGATAGACAAGATAAGCATAATATGTCATGTTGTGCACCTACCACCATTTTTTCATTAAGAATAAGGAAATAGTAGACTTCTTACATACTAAAATCTTTAACCTTGGTAAAGATATAGGGGACTGTTGCAAGTTTGTTATGAGTGCATTAGCTTGATTTTACAACAAACCTCTTTAATTTGTATGCAAAGTGGAAACATAAAAAAATAAGGTTACAGTACGTATTGCCAACAATTGGTCTAAAAAAATCTCAAGGTTTTTTAAATCATCCCACAATGATTATGTGATCTTTATATCCTATGAGACAAACAGCTTCACCTACTAATCATCATTTGCACATATAAATCGATTACATTTTTTTTTCACCATAAATAAAAGACTGTCCGACAATGGGAAAGGAAAGGTACAGTCCATCTACACCTCTGTACAGAAATTAAATGTTTGCCTTTTTTGCAAGCTGTATTGAATGATGTCAAGCCTGTCAGGAGAAGTATATCATTTATCATTATTTCAAATGTTTAATGTGGTTATTTTATATTCAACTTTAGTTGGTAAACTAATACAGGTTTAGTATCCCTTATCCAGACATCCGCTATCCAAAACAATTTGTTATTCAAAAGAAATTTGGATTTTGCCAGAAGTTGCAAATTCTATACACACCTATAATCAAGAACTTAACATATTATCCAGCCCCCTTGAGCTGTGATATAGTTTTCCATACATGCCCAAATTCCTGCACACCCACAAAGGGTAATACAAGAGCACATGTGCAGGTCTGACAGTCCAACAGCAGATTCCCAACGATGCCCTACATCACAGAAACAGTGATTTATTTGCTCTATACAGTATTTGCATTGATACTACTGTATTTCATGAGTGCAATGATATGTTATCCGAAATGAACCATTATCAAAATACTTCTGGTCCCAAGCATTTTCAATAAGGGATACTCAACCTGTAAATGTCTTAAGAAATTATCACTATCATTGTTGTTAGTTTTAATGAGTGAAATATTATTAGCAGTAAGAAAATTTGCCACTAGAAACCAGGGATCAGGGTAAGTCCTGGGGTGAGGGGGCATGTAATGGGGGTGATGGGGCATGTAATGGGGTGATGGGGCATGTAATGGGGTGATGGAGGCATATAATGGGGGTGATGGAGCATGTAATGGAGGTGATGGGGCATGCAATGGGGGTTATGGAGGCTGCCCAGTGGGCCCCCACTGCCCGTGTGGCTGTCTCACACAGAGACAGTCACTATCGGACAGCAGCCATAAGTCCGCGGCCATCGGCTTTTTGTCACAGCCAGTGGAAACGTCACTTCTGGTGGCTGTAACACTGGCAAATGGGCAAAATAACAGGCAAATTATGGGCAAAATAACACTGGCAAATGGGCAAAATAATACAGGAAAATAAATGGCAAATGGGCAAAATAACAATGGCAAATGGGCAAAATAACACTGGCAAATGGGCAAATAACATTTGCAAATGGGCAAAATCATACTGGCAAATGGGCAAAATAATACTGGCAAATGGACAAAATAACTGGCAAATTATGGACAAAATAACACTGGCAAATGGGCAAAAAATCTGTGAAATGGGCAAAATATGACTGGCTTATGGGCAAAATAACTGCCAAATGATGGCCAAAATAACACTGGCAAATTAACACTGGCAAAATAACTGGCAGGTTAATGGTAAAATTGGCTGTGGCATATTGGCAATCTGCCTGTGGCATATTAATGGGCAGGCTAATAGTGGCATATTAATGGGGAAAATGGCTGTGGCATATTAATTGGCAATCTGAATGTCTGGCTGTGACATATTAATGGGCAGGCTAATCATGGCATAATGGGCAAATTGGCTGTGGCATATTAATGGGCAAATTGGCTGTGGCCAAAGTGATACTGTGGCATGTTCTGTGGGGCAAAATAACATATACTATGGGGAAAAGTGACACTGTGGCATGTTCTGCAGGGGCAGTTCAGTGGGACAAAGTGACACTGTGGAATGTTCTGGAGGGCAAATTTACACTGTGGCATGGCACATTGAGTGGGTGCAATATGAGTACAAGCCAAGTGCTGTGGGTAATGTATAGTGCTGTGTTAAGACCTTTAGGTGCAATGTTGGTGCAGAGGAACGTAATAAAAATAAGAAATTAACATTTTTTCAATAATATTTTTATTACATATGCAAATAGTTGAATGTAATATTAAAAAGTTAATATAAGTATACATGCAGCTAGTTATATACATATATTTGGGGTCCACCACAAGCTTTTGAAAAGGCTGGAAATATGTTAATGTTTTATTGTTGTCAGAAAAGTAATATTACTTTACTGAGAGAGGGGGGTGGATGAGAGGTTAATATATGAAGGAGTTTAAGCATGCATGGGATAAGCATAAGGCTATCCTTGATATAAGATAAGGCCCGGGACTAATGAAAATATTACTTTACTGAGAGGGTAGTGGATGCATGGGATAGCCTTTCAGCAGAAGTGGTAGAGGTTAATACAGTGAAGGAGTATAAGCATAAGGCTGTTCTAGATATAAGATGAGAAAGTAAAGGAAGTATTACTTTCTGAGAGGGTAGTGGATGCATGGAATAACCTTCCAGAAGAAGTGGTAGAAGTAAACACAGTGAAGGAGTTTAACCCCTTGCAGACACAGGACATGCTAGGTCCATCCTGTGTGGCGAGGCGTTAGTGACAAAGGACGGACCTAGTCAATCCTGTGCCAAAACGAGCACTGAAAGCAGAGTTTTTCCGCTTTCAGTGCTCAAGCGGTATTGTAACAATGCTTCCATATGGAAGCATCGTACAATACTGAAAACAATGCCCGTCGGCACCCCCACTCTGATGAGCACCCCCACTGCCTGGTCAGATCAATATTAACTCTAAGCAGTGATCGTGCACATCAGCGCATTTATTTTAGCTGTTTGTGCATTTTTTAGGGGTTAATATTTTTTGTACTGTAATTTATTACAGTACTACAAAGGTTCTTCTAAGAGTTATTAACCCCTTCTTTGCCGTCGATCACTGCTTACGCACTGATATTGACGCCAAAGCAATTTTTATCTCTCTGCATATTTCTTTTTATTTATTTTTTACACATACCCGCTAGGGGATTACGTGTAAAGTAAAAATATTTTAGATTTTTTTTTTAAGCTGTCTGAGCACACAGCGATCAGTAACAGTGAATTAGTGGCAAAGGCGGTTTGGTGACTGCTTAAATAAGCTCACCATTCGCCCAGGTCAGATCAAAATTGGTCGGATCAATATTCACAAATATTGATCTGCCTCCCTCTCCTCACTTACATTTTTGTGACGGAAAGAGAAACATCAGTATTAGTGATATAAAATAACATTTAATAAAATTGTCAGGTTTTTTGAAAGCCATTGACTGTGTATTAACCCCTTCCCTGCCATTCATCAATGTATTAGCAGTAATCTTGCACAGCAACAGTATGTTTTGCTGTCTGCACTGTTTTATGGATTATTTTCTTTGTACTGTAATTTATTACAGTAATAGACAGGCTCTTCTAAGAGCTATTAACCCCTTCTTTGCTCGAGATCACTGCTTAGGCACTGATTCTGAGGCCGCGGACTCATTGTTAGATTTTGGCCCTGGTCAGCTTCCTGATACATCATCTAGTGATGTATCGGTGGCTGCTGAGCCCTTGCCACAAGGAGTGATGGGTGTCTACCTTTAAAAATTATATGGTTTGGTGGGGGTAAATTACATTGGCTGGCTTCAAAGATATATCCCATATAGGACACGGACGCAGGTTGACTACATGTCAAAATTCCAAGTTGGAATACTGAGATGCGCATCTCACAAATGTTTCCTTCTAGCCAAAAAACAAACCAACAAACCCATGCATGGGTGGTATCCCTGTACTCGGGAGATGTTGCTGAACACATATTGGGTTGTTGTTTGGCAGTGACATATACTAGAATCTGTGAATTCATGCCTGAAGTACAATGCATGTGGAAAAAAAACTCCCAAAAAAGTACTACCACAAACGTTTACAAAGGCTGGTGGTAGAATTAGTACATATACAGTATTAAAATACCACCATTTGAGAGGGGCGTGGCCTGAACGTTGACTGAGATGGCAGCATAGAATCGGAGCTCCGTCCCAGGAATAGCAAAAGTAGCATTTCTTACCACCCTATTAACAGAAAAATGGGCAAGAATCGGCGAACTATGAAGGGGCAAGATGCAGGGACTCAACCCACAAACACCTCACCAGCAACACTCCTGGAATATTTCCAAACGCCGAAAATACTTATAACCCAACCAGGCCCGAGCGCCGACCACGACATGTCAGAATCAGCGTCCTCTTCTGCGGAAACTCTTCCATCCTCCCCAGAAACGTCTGAAAAAGAGGCCACACCAAAAAGCCCCAGCCCGGCAATATTTCAATCAGGACCCACGAAAGAGGATTTCTCCCGCCTGGTCTCGGAAGTGAAAGACGCGGTACGCGAAGAGGTCAGCAAGGTAATAAAAGCCGAGTTAATAGGCCTCACACAACATGTGACAAGGCTTGATGCGGCGGTCGCATCACTGTCAACTGAAATGGCTCAGACCCAAAACACACTAGCCACCACGCAAACAGTGTCATCGGAGGCTTCCCTAGCCATTAGGGATATGATATCAACCATGGAAGACCTAGACAACAGAGGCAGAAGGCATAACGTACGAATTAGAGGCCTGTCTGAAAGAGAGGATGAGCGAGACCTAAAACCGCTAGTCACCCGCCTGATCAACACCATCCTAGACCGGGAAATATCAGCGCCGGTAAATTTGGATCGAGCTCACAGAGCACTAAGGTCACGGGGACCAGTGTCTAGCCCACCTAGAGATGTGATTTGCTGCATCCAAGATTTTACGCTGAAAGATGCCCTAATGCGAAAGGCCAGAACGGCTAGGGAATGGACTTTTGAAAACCAAAAAATTCTGATATTTGAGGACCTATCCCGTATTACGCTGAGTAAACGGAGGGCGCTCAGACCATTGACCATGGCGTTACAAGAAAACAACCAACAGTACTGATGGGCATTCCCATTCGCGTTGATGCGAACGGAGATGGGTACACACGTGATACGTTCCCGATCGGAAGCGATGGCATTATTGGATGAGTTAAACATAACGCAGATTCTGCTACCGGACTGGAACTCAGTACAATTCTACAATACAATTTCCAACCCGCTGAGACCTCAACCACAGAGGATACGGCGCCCACCACGAAGATTAACCTCTGTACCGCCACACAGAAGATTACAACATGCCCGGGACCGGGAGGAATAAATGAGAGGATACGCACTTCTGTTTCCCATACTGTGCAACATGGCAGAGAAGGTACCGTGACGCAAAGAATGGATGGATAGCGAGGACAAGAAGCCAACATTGAGAGCGACATAACAGTACTTTTATTATTATACCCAACTGACGAAGCCCTGAGAAATTGCACTGCTCATGGGTACTAGAGACAATCACCGTCTTCCAGGTTTAACGCTTGATCATACCCAAGACATGTGAGAGGTGCCAGAAGTAATAACATTCCCAGCTACAAGTTATATCACAAGAATGCTGCCATCTGACGGACAAAGTGGAGTGGCGGTAGACAGTTACAGGTTCCCTGTTTGTATTAATTGTCTGCATATGCATATGTGATCTATATTGTAAGTCTCCCTAGCATAAACCAGTGTAAAGACTTAAGTTCGATATATAGATTTATATAAGAACAACTCCCGGAACAACAGGATAAAGGCAGTACAAATAATAGAACAAGGGGGCACTAAACAAAGTGGACAGGAAAATAATGGGGACCCCGGGAAGAAATCTCACCCCCATACTTAATTGAAGGAGAGAGTAAATGACAGACACTTATCATACTTAGCGGAAGCTAACACCTCAGAATAGGCAAGGGACAGAGAAATACCCCACAGTTATAAGAGATTACGGGATAAGTCAAGATGAATCCATATGTGTAAATTGAAACGCTTACACAATGCTGGGTATGGTAAAGATGATGTACATAATCGGTTATCAACATTGCTGGGACGGGTTCACCAATGTCTCCAGTAGTTTCTTGTTAATTTTGAATGTGTATCCATATTTGATAATCACAAAAGTTTTTTCTTGATCGGAAGATTCGGCTCTGAGCTGTAGTCAGGTTTCTGGACACCCACAACACCCTCACCGGATAGGTGCCCCGAGACAGTGGGGTAGCGGTGACCCTACTACCTACATAGGGCACGGTCTATCCTTTACAAGTTCCTTAGGGAACGGTTTCCCTTCCCCCCCCTTTTTTTATTTTATATTTTTAGCTTTTAACTAGATATTTTTATTATAACTGTGCTATTTAATTTTTTCCCCTGTTGAGAGGCACCTGTTAAACCCGCATCCCTGAACCCTTTACCCCCCCACCCCCCACCCCAGGTTCAGTTAGATTTATATTACTATTTCTCAAAGAAGGTTACCAGATTGTCACATATACACAATAAACAATAACATGTCAGATCCAACACCAACGCATCTAAAACTGATTACTATAAATTCCCAAGGCCTAAATGTCCTGGAAAAAAGATTGAGAGCCTTGAGGGAATGGAGAGCCTTAGAGGCATCTATAGTATATGTACAGGAAACTCACTTTAAAAAAGATCATGCACCAACTCTTAAAAATAATTTTTACACACAATCATTCTGTGGGAATACTCCAGGCTCTAAAACAAAAGGCACGGCCATATTGTTCTCTAAACATATTCCGTTGACCAATCCAGAATGTTTATACGATATAGAAGGACGATACACGTTTGTAAAGACGTATATAGCTAATATGCAAAACACATTCTCGTGTATATATCTCCCTAACAAGAAACAACATAAATCCTTGAGGAGAATATTGAGAGACCTATCTAGGTTCCAGGAAGGGATTCTGGTGATGGGAGGGGACATTAACATCCCACTAGACCCTAAGGGAGACAACTGAATCAAAAATGTGTCAAGTATACCACTGCATGTCATCAGAAATGTGACCCTTTACCTACACGACAAAAGACTGGTAGATTGTTGGAGAGCTATGCACCCTACAGATAGGGACTATTCTCACTACTCAAACCCGCACGGAGTATATACAAGATTAGATTATTTTTTCTTACAACATCATATGCTACAACTTCTAATAAAAATTGAGATAGGGATCACAACATGGTCGGACCATGCGCCAATTATTATGACAATCAAATCCCCTTTATTTAAACCCACACAAACATCATGGAGAATGAACGACTCCTTTCTAGCAGATCATGAAATAACTGAGGAAACAACCAGGAATATAAATAATTATTTTCAAGACAATCGACTCCCTGACATACCATTACTGACTGTTTGGGAAGCCCACAAATGTGTCATACGGGGCTACTTTATTTCTAAAGCGGCAGCGAAGAAAAAAGAACGTTCAGAACAGATAGTGAAACTAGTGCAGGAAATAGCTGATGCAGAAAGACAACATAAACAAGACTTGAACCCCTCTATTCACCAACAATTGACAGCAAAACGCCACCAACTATCCAAACTCATAAACATCGGACTTCACGGACAAGCACAGAAAAGCAAAGTCCTGTTCTATGAACACGGGAACAAGGCAGGTAGACTGTTAGCACGGACACTTCATAATAAACAGACGACGACTTATGTACATAAAATCAAGGACAACACGAACAACTCAAACAAATATTTCCCGACAGACATCCTAGATATATTTACATCCCATTACAAGTCCCTATACAATTTACAGGACACAATCACATCTACACAGAGGACACAGAAATTGGAAGACTTTAGCAGCTATTTAGCAAAGTATGCGAGAACAAAGGTCACGGAAGAGCAAATGCAAACCCTGGAGGGACCAATAGACTTAGATGAAATGAAATTAGCAATCAAATTATCTAACACCGGGAAAGCACCAGGCCCAGATGGTCTCCCGTTACGATATTACAAAAAACACATAGATACTTTAAGACCTCAATTTGTAGATGCCTATAATTCTATCCTACAGGGAGAACAGATCCACACCCAAACATCAACAGCATATATCCATGTGATCCCGAAACCAGGTAAAGATCCATTATATTGTCAGAATTATAGGCCCATTTCCCTTTTAAACTCGGATTTGAAATTATTTACAAAAATATTATCCCTTCGTATACAAAGGATACTACCACAGATAATCCACCCGGATCAATACGGATTTATCCCAGGTAGGGAATCAAAAGATAATACTACAAAACTGCTAAATATTATTCATCTAGCTGAGAGGAGGAAGGAATCACTACTTTTTCTGTCCACCGATGCTGAAAAGGCATTCGACAGAGTAAATTGGGATTTCATGTTAGCGACTCTTCAGCATTATGGTTTTGGTCAAAATATACAATTATGGATTAAATCTTTATATAGCTCCCCAACAGCGAGGGTACGAATGGCACACTAGGAAACTCCTTTAATATAAGCAACGGCACCCACCAGGGTTGCCCACTGTCCCCACTTCTATTTGCCATCGCATTAGAACCATTTCTCCAAGCTATCAGAGACAACGATCACATAAACGGGCTTATTGCACATAACACTGAGCACAAATTGTCCGCATACGCAGACGATTTACTCTTCATAGTTACGGAACCACTCACAACACTCCCAAATATCATGGAAGCTTTCCAGACATATGGAGAGATATCAAACTTAAGCATCAATATGAATAAGTCAGAGATACTGCCGTTATGTAACAGATTGGAATATATACGTAGGATAAGGAACGAATATTCATTCAGAATTTGCACGGACAAAATGTTATACTTGGGCATCTGGCTTTCTCCCAATTTAGATCAACTATTTTCCTTAAATCTCTTGCCATTGTTAAACACAATGAAAAGAGATTTAAAAACATGGGATTATAACGACATCTCTTGGTTTAGGGAGAATCAGCGTAATTAAAATGAATCTTCTCCCCCGATTTTTGTATCTGTTTCAGACACTGCCCATAGATATCCCGAAGGTTTTTTTTCCTGAATTACGTAAAATAATCTCGCAATATGTATGGAAAGGGAATAGGCCCCGGATACGACATGGGGTCCTGACCCAACCCAAACACAGAGGTGGCTTGGCACTAACGGACATGTATAAATATTATCAGGCAGTACACCTAACTAGGATTGTGGAATGGATGCAGAATAGAGCCGACAAACACTGGATAGCATTGGAAGGTTTTGCTATTTCAGTCCCAATACAGGCATTACCATGGATATCTCCACCTCAGGCTAGGAATATAGCTAAAACACACCCAACCATCAGACCCACAATTCGCATGTTACACTCATTAGCTAAAACACAGAGACTTACGACGTACCCCTCTCCTATGACGCCTCTGAGGGGAAACCCAGATTTTATACCGAGCACACATTCCCCTGGAATGAAAAGCATAGACTCACATACTATTCTGCACACATTTAAAATAATCAGCGCAGTCGACTTTATTCCTTTAACAGAACTCATGGAAAGCTCCCCGACATTACTAGATAAATTTAATCACACCCAAATTAGACATTATCTGAAAAGTTTACCTCAACAACACAATTTAACAAGAGACCGATCCTGGTTTGAATGGCGCTGCTCATCACAATCCCCACTGAAACATGGGATCTCATCCATTTACTTACAGCTGATTACTGCTGATAACACACAACTCCCTTCATACATGGGTAAGTGGGAGGACTCGTTATCCTGTACATTTACACAAGTACAATGGGACCGAATCTTGTTATTAACACACAAAAGCACTAAAGCAGCTAAATATCAGGAGATAAATTACAAGTTCTTAGCAAAATGGTACCTGACCCCAGTTAAACTACATAACATATATGCTGAATGCGACCTTTTGTGTTGGAGGTGTCATGAGGAGATTGTTACTGATAAGCATATCTGGTGGACTTGTCCAATAATCCAAGTATACTGGAAACAGATCCACAAAATTATACTAAGGATCGATAACCCTCAATACCCATTTACATTTGAAGCAATGCTTTTTTACCAAAATGACATGTCAGTGACTAGTTTTAAAAAATCTGTGAGCAGACATATGCTGATAGCAGCTAAGACACTAATTCCAAAATATTGGAAATCAGAAATAGCCCCACCACTACCCGAATGGGTAGCTAGAGTCGAGGAAATCAGAAGCATGGAAGAACTAATGGCCTCAGTAATGGATCATAGTCCTAAGCACACTCTAACTTGGTTTTACTGGACTGAATTAATATTAACAAAAGGAATCCTGTCACCAGAAGATACATAAATGCAGGAATTACAATATTTATATGTATACAAGAAAAAAGAATTATGGAGTTTCCCCATACAAGAATGAACCTCGCCTCCCCCTTCCCCTCATTACTTTAACAATCCTTTTTTTTTAGTTTCTGTAACCCTAGTGTCCCACCTCTCCTAACCCCCCACTTCCCCCTTATGTCCTGTTTTTCAGTTGTTATTGTATTTTCTGTGTTTTATGAAAATAATAAAATTTGATTTACAAAAAAAAAACACCACCATTTGAAATACCTTAGATGTCTATTTTCCAAAAATATATGGTTTGATGGGGTAAAATACATTGGACGGCTTCAAAAATGTTCCAAATGGAACATGGGCGCAGGCTGACTACATGTCAAAATTCCAGGTTGGAAATGTGCATCCCCTAAATGTGGCCATTTAGCCCCAAAACAAACCAACACACCTATGCCTGGGTAGTATCCCTGTACTCAGGAGATGTTGTTGAACAAATATTGAGGTGTTGGTTGGCAGTGGCAAATACCAGAATCTGAAAATTCCTACCTGAACTACAATGTGTGTGGGAAAAATGACATCCCAACCCTTTGACATAGGTTGGTGGTAGAATTAGTGCAAGGAAAGTGTTAAAATACTACCATTTGAAATACCCTAGGGTGTCTAGTTTGCAAAAATTTATGGTTTTGTGGGGTAAAATACACATTCTGGCTTCAAAAATGTCCCAAATGTAACATGGGCGCAGTTTTTCTGCATGTCAGAATTCCAAGTTGAAAAACTAAAAAGCGCACCTCTCAAATGTGGCCTTTTAACTTCCAAATAATCTAACTAACCTACACATGAGTGGTATCCCTGTACTTAGGAGATGTTGCTGAACACATATTGTGGTGTTGTTTGGCACTGACACATAATAGGATCTGTGAATTCAAGCCCAAAGTACAATGTATGGTAAAAAAAATTACTATCCAAAACATTGACATAGGCTGGTGGTAGAATTAGTGCATGGAAAGTGTTAAAATACTACCATTTGAAATACCCTAGGGTGTCTAGTTTTCAAAAATATATGGCTTTGTGGGGTAGAATACACTTTTTGGCTTCAAAAATGTCCCAAATGGGACATGGGCGCAAGTTTTCTGCATGTCAGAATTCCAAGTTGGAAAACCAAAAAGCGCACCTCTCAAATGTGGCCTTTTAACCCCCAAATAACCTAACCAACCTATACATGGGTGGCATCCCTGTGCTCAGGAGATGTTGCTGAACACATATTGAGGTGTTGTTTGGCACTGAGATATAACAGGATCTGTGAATTCATGGCCAAAGTACAATGTATGTGAGAAAAAAAAAACTACCCAAAACATTGACATAGGCTGGTGGTATAATTAGTGCATGTAAAGTGTTGAAATACCACCATTTGAAATACCCTAGGGTGTCTAGTTTTAAAAACTATATGGCTTTGTGGGATAGAATACACTTTCTGGCTTCAAAAATGTCCTAAATGGGACATGGGCGCAGGTTTTCTGAATGTCAGAATTCCAAGTTGGAAAACCAAAATGCGCACCCCCTAAATGTGGCCTTTTAGCCCAAAAAATAAGCCATTAAACCTATGCATGGGTGGTATCCCTGTACTCAGGAGATGTTGCTGAACACATATCGAGGTATTGTTTACCTAAATTGCAATCTATGTGTAAAATTAAAAAAAATAAAACATTTTTGCTGAAAACTTTGGCAAAGATTGGTGGTAAAATGGCTACATGAAATGTGTCAAAATACCCCAAGTTAAATGCCCTGAGTGGTCTAGTTTTCAAAAATATGTACATGTTGGGGGTCATTCATGGATTTAGTACAGATATCAGTGTTACAATGTCACTATCGCTAATTTTGAAAAAAAAAGGATTTTAAAATAGCTTTGCCCTACTTATAGTTCTGGCCCTGTAACATGAATAAAAAAGCACAAAAACATAAAACATGGGCTATTTCTGAACTCAGGACATGTATTAGAAACTATGTAGCATTGTTTTTTTGTTGTCTCTTGTACATGAGTATACGATTTTTCAAATAAAAGTCATAATTTTTTTTAATCAAAATAATGGTATCAAAAGAAAGCCCTTCTTATGATGATAAAAACGATATATAGTTTGTGTGGGTACACTAAATTAGACAGAAATAAATTACAGCAAAACACAAACACCTCAGAAATGTTAAAACAGCCCATGTCACCAAGCGTCGGACAAGCCAAAAAAGTAATGTCACTAGGGGGTTAAGCATGCATGGGATAGACATAAAGCTACCCTAGATATATGATAAGGTCAGGGACTAATGAAAGTATTACTTTACTGAGAGGGTAGTGGATGCATGGAATAGCCTTTCAGCAGAAGTGGTAGAGGTTAATACAGTGAAGGAGTATAAGCATAAGGCTATTCTAGATATTAGATGAGGAAGTAATGGAAGTATTACTTTCTGAGGGGGTAGTGGATGCATGGAATAGCCTTCCAGCAGAAATGGTAGAGGTTAATACAGTGAAGGGGTTTAAGCATGCATGGGATAGGCATAAGGCTATCCTATATATAAGACAAGGCCAGGGACTAAAAAAAGTATTACTTTACAGAGAGGGTAGTGTATGTATGGAATAGTTTACCAGCAGAAGTGGTAAAGGTTAATACAGTAAAAGAGTTTAAGCATGCATGGGATTGGTATAAGGATATCCTAGATATAAGACAGGGCCTGGCACAAAGCGGAACAGTTGGTAGGCATGTACATGGCATTTCTGGGGTGGAGTTGCATGGTGGGGTCGGGGGTCCGGGGGCTACGCCTCTGAATGGGTGTGATGGAACAATGTAATGGGGGTGATGGGGCATGTAATGGGGTAATGGAGGCATATCATGAGGGTGATGGGGCATATAATGGAGGTGATGGGGAATGTAATGGAGGTGATGGGGTATGTAATGGGGGTAATGGAGGCATGCAATGGGGTAATGGAGGCATATCATGAGGTTGATGGGGCATATAATGGAGGCGATGGGGCATGTAATGGAGGTGATGGGGTATGTAATGGGGGTAATGGAGGCATGTAATGGGGTGATGGAGGTATGAAATGGGGGTGATGGAGGCATATAATGGTGGTGAGGGCAGGCAATGAGGATGATGGAGGCATGTGATGGGGTCATGTAATGTGGTGATGTGGGTTAGGGGGCATGTGGTACGTGTGCAGCATGAGTAGGTGGGTGCCCAAATGTTGTCTGACTAGGACAGCACAAAATCAAAAGACACTGGATATAGCATAAAAAGATTTTTTTTTAATGATCTTATCTTAGTGTCATCCCTTAGTGCAATATGTTTATATATCCACAAAGTTAATAGAATAATTTAAAAGGCTCACCCACTTTCTCCTGAGCTGAACCTGCAATTGAGGATACATACAGTTACTTTGTGGGTCTCCCTTATGCCTTTTACGCTCAGCAGGTTCTGCTCGAAGAGAATATGAGTGAGCCATTTATACTATTCTATGGGCTTTGTGATTATAAACATTTTTATTTTGCACTATGATATGTTTTTCATTTATCTTTTTATGCAATATCCTTTTTACTATAAGATTGTGAGTGCCTGAGAGGAGTTTTCCCAACTTTTCGTCCACTGCATCTTTATTCAAGAGTTTTTCCTCGCTGTTATAAGGCAACTAATTATTGGTGTACAGAGCATTGATGCACCTTTCCACTTCATGTTTTTAGGTTTGGTTTTTAGGTTAGGTTTTTACAGTGTCTTTGGCTTCTATGTGGATGCTGCACGATTGGTGTAACTTTTCAAGAATCTAAGGATGAATTAAAAAGAAGAATCAATTACCATCCCATCAGCTTTCTTTACCTCTAAGTTTAAATTTTTCCCCATATGTATATATGCCCCTTCTGGTTGCTGAATATGTCAAGTGCCTGGAGTACTCTCTGGGGTGTTTTGTTCGATTGAGATGTATTATTGTTATTTTGTGTCACAATTTATACAAAAGAACAGCTAGTCTGCCAGAAACGTTGTTAATAAAAAATGTGGTGATATTGACAAAGTCCCATGAGTACGATCACATTATTCTTTGGAGAGCTATATAGTGAGACGCACAGACACCCGGGCATCTGATGAATTAACCCTATCAAAGTGGAGTGCTGATACGCTGGGTAGATGTGGTAGTGTTATATTTACTTTGGTACAGAGGTGTTAAAACAGGCTCTGTTATCAATGGTAAGACACTGTCACTTACCTCAGGAATGGTGGTCGAGGGGATTCCCCCGCCGGCAAGAAGGCTCCTTGTCATCATCCTGGGCATCCTCCAGAAGGGACCAGATGCGCGGCTCTGCCAGCATCACTCCTCGCAGAGCAAGTGGGGAATGAATGCAGTCACGCTACATGGACAAAATAAATAGATAATATTAAGGCTCGTAAAAGGCTATAAGTAAATGTTCCCCCTTCCATCCAGCTTTGCCCATGGGTTGTATCAATTCAGTGAGGGATATATAAACATCACTTTGCCACTAAGTAGGTGCTAGTAATGCTCCCTGCAGCCCCACTAATGTTATTATTGGTACTGATTCCTGTTGTTGACTTTCTCTTTGTATCCTGACTTTTCTACTTAATGCTGCCTGTCCTGATCTTCCAGTTCTGACCCAGCTTGTCCTGACTATTCTGATTGCTGCCAGCCTCAATTCTTGCCTGCCTCCTGTCTTTCCAATATTCTGTCTGCATTGAGCATGGCATGCCTGTGTTACAGTTCTCCATACATCTGGTTGCTAGATACGTCTCAGACCTCCTTTCCTGTAGCAATCAGTGTGTGTGATTCTAAGTCCTTGGTGGCTAACCATCCCCGGCTCAACCAAAGGTGTGTTATCATTAAGGTGAAACATCCTCACTATCTGTTTTGTCCATTGGGGAGTGTCTGTTATCTCATCTGCATCGAGGATCCTGTACTCAGGATCAGAACAGTTACATACACAGCCAAAATGTTCAGTCACCAATGGATCAAGCAAATATTACAGGTATTAGGCAAATGCTCTGAACAAGTCCCCTTGTCTAAGATTAAATTAGCCTTATTATGAGGCCTCAATTAGAGGTCTGACTATAAAACTAAGTTTCAGGTCCCCCAGAGAGCTGCAGGAGACTGGGATCCTCCTTGCAGGCAGCCGGTCAAACATTCTCCTTTGCTGCCCGACACTACTGCCCAGGGTTCTATGATGGAATGCCAGAACACATTCTGTCTCAGAAGTCCTGTGGAAGTGTTGGGCAGCATCGGAGTCTGGGCACACCAAGCATCTGCCCCCACTAGAGACCTAGGAGAGTTAGTGGATGCAAAAGATGTCCTGGAAGGTGCATTGGCAAGTCGGGGGGCAGGTTTACCAGTCTGAGGGGCAGTCTTGTAAGTCTGGGGATGCATTGGCAAGTCTACAGGCAGATTGCCTATGTCTGGAGGCAGATTAGCAAGTCTGAGGGGCAGATTGGCAGGTCAGGGATAAATTGGTATTTATTGGCATGTCTGGGGATGCATTGTCAAGTCGGGGGGGGGGGGCAGATAGTCACATAAACGGTAATAAAAAGAAATGCATTTTTTCAATCATAATTTTAGTTGAAACTACTGTGTACATGTTAATTAATATTTACTAGTAAAACTTTTTTCCTATAGAACAGTCCTGTATTTAGGTTTTTTTCTGTTTTCCTAAATTAATATCCTAAGTTTTGGGGTTTGTTTTATAATCAGGGTTGCGTTATATTCGAGCAAATATGGTAATTAGTGCAATATTATTGGCAGTAGAAAAAATGTTTAGCCAATATCTCTCTATAGCTTTTTAATAAAAATATAGCTTTAGATGCAAGCTCCTAGTAAAAATGCTTCATATCTCTGAGCATTACAAAATTACATTAAACCCATTTTTTGTTTCTATTTCTCTGGCTTTGGGCTACAGCTCCTTTACTCCTTCAGTGATATAAAGTGACAAAATCTGCATGAAGTGAATCAACAAGGCCATTTCAGAAGAGGCCAAGAAGGAATAGGAGACCCTATAACCTAAAGAGACTTATCAATTATTATCTCTGACCATATTTCTTCAGAGGTTGATTGTTTCAAGCAGTCTGACATCTCATATAGCTTTAAATTACTCAGAACCAGGATGCCTTACAAGATAGCAGTAAAATCAGGAGAGGATTGGGCAATGTAATTATAGTATGGAAATGATGTTGATCAGTCATGCAGGGAGCAGACCTTGAATCAAATCCCCCTCCTCTTGCTCATTCTTCCCCCGCATTTCACCAGAGCCACTGCAATTGACAAACTTGAATATCGGAGCATTCAGCTACTCTGAAGCATAGGTATGACTTATGTATTGCTACATATCCAGTACATATCCATGCATAAAAAGAGAGCTGTTTCACTTCTGTTTGCTTCAAATTTCAATGATATTTGACAAGATATTTTCATGGAAGCAGAGAATTTTATGTCTGTGAATTTTTAAAATATTTCCTTTCTATGTATCTAGAGATGCTGTTCAAATAATATGATCAGAAATTAAATAGTGCTACTACAATATTTTTTGTTTCTAAACAATGAACATATTGTGTAGCACTTTACAGTCATAACAATATCTGACACAAATGTCAACATAAGCAAACAAATAGTATACAGCGCTGTACATGCTAGAATTTACACATGCACACAGACAGTGTACATGGGCACAGATAATCTACAGAGTTGTACATGCCAAAACCTATACATGGGCAGCGCCGACCTTTGGAGTGTGCCACATGTGCAACTGCACGCGTCCCTAAAATTATTATTTTAGGGTCCACAGGCATTCATTGGCATGTGGCGTTGGGTGCTGTGATTCATTATTTTTAGTTCCCTAGAAGAAAATTATTGGTTTATATGGAATGGCAAAATGCCATTATTCACTTACCACAATAGCAGTATTTTAAAGCACGGTATTTTTGTGGTACAGTTGCAGTTTAATTGCACTTCCTTCAGGAATAACATGTGGTATTAAAACTTTAACTTTTGTCATCCTTAATGGCTGGCTTTGAATCTATCTCAATATGTCATACAGTGAGTAATAGTCACTTTTAAACAAATACTTTGTTGACCTATTTTCCATGGTGTGTTGCTTATCTTGTGTTAGTGGGAGTAATATCAGGTACCCCACGATTTACAGAAACTGTGGGCTTGTGGAAGATTTCAAGTGTGGACATTGTGCTCATTATATGCAAACATTCTTTTACCGTAATTGAGGCGACACTGGCGGCACTTTGCCAGAGGGTGTTAATGCACACTTCTGGTGCTTAAAACATTTTCGCTCCCTCCCCCAGCGTTCAGCAAGCTTTAGCTCCTTCCAATTAATATAATGGGGGCATATAATGGACGTGATGGGGGTATGTAATGAGGGTGATGGTGGCATGTAATGGGGTGATGGGGCATTTAGTGTGTATGCAATGTGGGTGATTGTGGCATGTAATGGGGTGATTAAGCATTTAATGTGTGGGTGATGGGGTTATTTAATGGGGTCATTGGGCATTTCATGTGTGTGTAATGTGAGTGATGGGGCATGAAATGGGGTGATGGGGCATGTCGTGGGTGTGCAATGTGGGTTATGCATGTTGTAGGTGTGCAACGTGGGTGGGGGGTGTCCGGATTCTGCTTAGGGCAGCACAAGACCAAGATACACCACTGGTAATATCACAAAACAAAAATGTTCCTGGATGCTGTCTAATGCAAGAAGATCACAGGTTAGTCAATCAGAAGTCATTTTCCAAGATTTTAAATTCCAGTCCTAATAGCCTGAGATTTCAATCTGCATCCATTCTTTCATTTGTCTAGGGTTTTTCTCAGAATCAGGATATAATCATGTCTTTACAGTTAGTGGGACTCATTGACCAGCATAAAAAAGGCATGAAATGTTTCAAGCTCTAATGTTGTCTATAGTTCTGAGTTGCACATGCCTTCATCATAAAGTAACTTGTATCAAAAAATAATTCAGGCCAAGTTCTTTGGAGAAACTCTCTAGGTGAGGGCATGAATTATGATTGATGTCAAGGAGACTAATATACTTTTTAGCCATCAAGCTACTTGATGTTTTTAGAAGGATTTTTTTGCTTTTATGCAGCCTCGTTTATAATTACAACTGATATACTGGGCATGGCTGCTACTACAAGTACTCACTCACTCATCATCAGTAAGGACTGTACAGATGTTATACCAGAAAATGGTCACCGCCATAACTTGCTACAGCACCACCTTGCATGACCCATAGAACTTCAAATGGTACTAAGCTTGCAACCACAGGTGTTGCCAGAGCAACAAGATTGCATTCACAGTTATTGTAAGAACATCAAAATTGCATTCACAGGTCTTGCCAGAGCATCAAGATTGCATTCACATGTCTTTCAAGAGCCCCCAGATTACACTCCCAGAACATGCCCCAGGAACCAGATTGCACACTCAAGACATGTACTAGCCAGAAACCAGATTGTAAACCCAGTGCATATACTAGCCAACACAGATTGCATGCCAAAGACATGGCCCAGCCAGCACCAAAATTGCACACAGGACTTGTTAAGTGCTAAAATTGCACTCACAGGTCTTCCGAGACTACTGAACATGCACCTAAAGATCATGCCCCAAGAGCACCCATATTACATGCCCATGACATGCCCCAGCACCCAGGTTTCACACACAGATCATGTATCAGGACATGGATTGTAAACCAACCCAGGACATGGCTTAGCTAGCACAGAGATTTCACATCCAGGACATGGCATAGCCAGCACCCAAATTGCACACCCAGGACATACCCCAGTCATCACCCAAACTGAACCTCCAGACTTGCCCAAGTCAACATCTAGATTGCACATGTAGGACATGCCTTAGCACACAGATTGCACACCCAGGACATTCCCCAGCCAGCACCTAGCTTGTACACTCTTGACATGCCCTGACCAGAACCAAAATTGGGCACATTATGGACATACGCCAGCCAACACCTAGATTGCACATCCAGGACATGCACCAGCCAGCACTCAGATTGCACACTCAAGACATGCCCCAGTCAACACCCAGACTGCATACCTAGGAAATTCTCCAGCACCTACATGACACACCTGCAGGTCACATGACCCCCAACACTTTGACTTCCACACACAAGCATGGAGTGTGAGAGGCATCAGGGAGGGATGCATAATACGTGTTTCATGTTTCTCATCATTTAATCATAAGTGTGACACTTCTGATTAGCATTGAGAAATGCAAAACACGTAAAGTGTGTCCCTCCCTGCACCTTGTGTGGTCACCATGTTTAAACTAATATTCATTGCACTGAAGATCGTTAAGTGATGACTTTCTTATTTCAACTACTTCACCTGTCAAGTTCCAGTGTAATTACCTTCATATGATCCCTGCAGTATATCTTATAAACAGTCTTTCCAGAAAGTGGAGCCCGGTGTGTCTCTCGATGAGGAACTCTATATTTATAAAGTATTACTGAGTAATAATGGCACAACTAATAAAACAAGAAACTATTAACATTTCAATACTATTTCTAAAATCTTTACATTTACTAACAGGAATAAAAAAACAAAAACACTCTGGCTTTCCTAAAACTTGCAGAGGTAAAATATCATGGACTATTGGTTTTATAGATCCACCAGCACAAATAAGATTATTTTTCTCATCTGTGGAGATCCAAAACTAATTTGATGGGAAGGCCTGAGTGTTGGTGGCAGATCTTGAATAACTAAATTACTTTCTCTTTTGTTCAGCTGCATACTCAAACCAAAATATAAGCATTGTTCTATGATTATATCTGCATGAGCATAATTAAAAGGTGTCATAAGTAGGGAGTTTAAAAAGAAAAACATCTAGTGTAGCACAGAGACAGACTATAGCCATATGCTACTGTGATTATTGGATTAAAATAAAAGAAATGAAATGAGTGCTTTAGGTTCACATATTTTTCTAAACAACATAATGAAGCTTGCTTCCAGGTCAACCACAATTTGACCTTAGGGAAAACAAAAAACATCCTCTCTGTGCTAAGTGGCACTTATAGAAAGGTGGCTGAAGCAAAAGAACACTAATGTAATTGAGAAACAAGGCACTCAAATTCAATGTGCTGTGCAGAGAGCAAGTATTTATTCAAACACCATTAAAAAGGTTAAACAGTGCAGATTTGCTCCAGGAGAGTGCATTAGTTCATAAATCATTGTTTATTAAAGACTCTTTATAAAGGTTTTGCAAAGCAAAAAAGCTTTGAATTTGCCTGTTAGGCCTTCCACTTTATTCTGCTCTATAAGTCTTTCACTCTGCACATAACATTTGGAAGTACGCTGTTGCTGACAAATTGCTGCTTAGCGTTTAGAGCCCCAGAGGCTCCCTTTAAAAGTACGGGAATGTGGGAATTCTATATTGGTTGGAAAGAAGCCAATAGCCAACAACACAGTTTGAAAAAAAATGTAAGCAAATGTAGAAAGGTAAGGTAATCATGCTGAAAGCTTTAATACTCACCCATCAAAGAATCTCTGACTTTGAAACATGGCCAAAACAAGCAATGCCTTTACTCTCACATGATGTCACTGCTGGTCATTAGACTAGTAATTACAGTGAAAGCCTTTTTGTGATTGTATTCCCTAATGGGTCATTAATATAATACCACTACTCTAGTACATGTCTCATTAGCCTTCCTTGTAGATGTATGTATCTTTCAGCAATGCAGAATTTAATGTGTTCATTCTGCCCCTTAGATGAGATCAGTGTGTACACCTATTTATATTGTATGCTATCTGTATTTTAAATGCAAACAAAAACGTAAAACAATATACACGTGCCATATATTACATATAGTTCTGCATTTACCTTCAGTTTGTCATTTTCTACACTTTCCTATGTCTGGTGTATGTCTATTTAGGGTCATGGTAATAAGTGTCAACCCTTAGCAATGTGAGCTGAATGTGAAAAAACTGAAAGGAGTGTCAGTCAAACAATATTCAATGGACAGTGCATGTCAACACTATCTATAACTCACCCCCACAAGCCTAAATATTGGGGTCAAGTAATCCTGTGAGGCAAAGAGATCACAAACAATACACAAATAGAGTACTTTAGGACCATAAGACTACAAAGGTGGCCATAAAGATAGAGTAGTTTTTTTTTTTTTTGAGAATTCTAAATGGATTTCACTCAAAGCAACAGAGTGGAGACCAGAAATAAATATACACCTCTGTGCCAATCCCCATTAAATTAAAAGAAGAAGGCTTACAGAGAACTAGAGGAAGCAGAGGAAGGGGAGGTTGATTCAGTGCGAAAATAGTCCAGGAAATCAAGGCATATTTAACATCTCTGGTGTAACCATGCACCCTTGTGCAGACTTATACAGGCGGTATCCAGGCTTTGCTGTATCCTTCTTGCTTTGCTTTCTTGTTTATTATTTATGCTTCTTCTTGCCCTGTACAGGGAGTGCAGAATTATTAGGCAAATTAGTATTTTGACTACATCATCCTCTTTATACATGCATAAATAAATAAATTGTCTTACTCCAAGCTGTATAGGCTCGAAAGCCTACTACCAATTAAGCATATTAGGTGATGTGCATCTCTGTAATGAGAAGGGGTGTGGTCTAATGACATCAACACCCTATATCAGGTGTGCATAATTATTAGGCAACTTCCTTTCCTTTGGCAAAATGGGTCAAAAGAAGGACTTGACAGGCTCAGAAAAGTCAAAAATAGTGAGATATCTTGCAGAGGGATGCAGCACTCTTAAAATTGCAAAGCTTCTGAAGCGTGATCATCGAACAATCAAGCGTTTCATTCAAAATAGTCAACAGGGTCGCAAGAAGCGTGTGGAAAAACCAAGGCGCAAAATAACTGCCCATGAACTGAGAAAAGTCAAGCGTGCAGCTGCCACGATGCCACTTGCCACCAGTTTGGCCATATTTCAGAGCTGCAACATCACTGGAGTGCCCAAAAGCACAAGGTGTGCAATACTCAGAGACATGGCCAAGGTAAGAAAGGCTGAAAGACGACCACCACTGAACAAGACACACAAGCTGAAACGTCAAGACTGGGCCAAGAAATATCTCAAGACTGATTTTTTTAAGGTTTTATGGACTGATGAAATGAGAGTGAGTCTTGATGGGCCAGATGGATGGGCCCGTGGCTGGATTGGTAAAGGGCAGAGAGCTCCAGCCCGACTCAGACGCCAGCAAGTTGGAGGTGGAGTACTGGTTTGGGCTGGTATCATCAAAGATGAGCTTGTGGGGCCTTTTCGGGGTGAGGATGGAGTCAAGCTCAACTCCCAGTCCTACTGCCAGTTCCTGGAAGACACCTTCTTCAAGCAGTGGTACAGGAAGAAGTCTGCATCCTTCAAGAAAAACATGATTTTCATGCAGGACAATGCTCCATCACACGCGTCCAAGTACTCCACAGCGTGGCTGGCAAGAAAGGGTATAAAAGAAGAAAATCTAATGACATGGCCTCCTTGTTCACCTGATCTGAACCCCATTGAGAACCTGTGGTCCATCATCAAATGTGAGATTTACACTGAGGGAAAACAGTACACGTCTCTGAACAGTGTCCGGGAGGCTGTGGTTGCTGCTGCACGCAATGTTCATGGTGAACAGATCAAAACACTGACAGAATCCATGGATGGCAGGCTTTTGAGTGTCCTTGCAAAGAAAGGTGGCTATATTGGTCACTGATTTGTTTTTGTTTTGTTTTTGAATGTCAGAAATGTATATTTGTGAATGTTGAGATGTTATATTTGTTTCACTGGTAAAAATAAATAATTGAAATGGGTATATATTTGTTTTTTGTTAAGTTGCCTAATAATTATGCACAGTAATAGTCACCTGCACACACAGATATCCCCCTAAAATAGCTAAAACTAAAAACAAACTAAAAACTACTTCCAAAAATATTCAGCTAACAGGTAGACCTCTCAGTTTTAGACCGCAGAGTGGCTTTTGAGTGGTAAACTGAGGTTAATAATTCAGCATTCATCCCTTTGAGGGAAAGTCATTTCCCTTGCCCAGTCCAGGGACTATGAGAACTGCCCAGAGGGGCCTCTTAATTAAAAATAGCAATGGCATAAAAAAAAAAAATCAAGACCTAAAATAGGAGAAAGAAAGAAAAAAGAAACAGGATACAATAGAATCCAAACAAGATAATAAAGGAGAGAAGAGATACTCCAACTTTTTATATCCCAATAGCAGATGAAACAAATTTGGGAAGAACTTCTCAATTGGAACAAAATAAAGATTCACCGGAGGCCGACTCACAAACTATATCCCCGGAATATTTAAAGGCATGTTTAGCTTCCCAATTCGAGCAAATGAAAGGGGAGATACAAAAAACACAGGATATTATGCTGGAGATAAAAAAATGACCTAGCGAAAATTGGACATAGTTCAGTTTCTTTGATCCTAAGAGAGGAAGATCGTACGATGCAAATGGCGTTACATCAAAACAAATTTGTTGCTCTGGAAAAGAAAATGCTTCACTTGGAATTGAAACTAAGTGACATGGAGGACAGTGCACGGAGGAACAACATAAGGATAAGGAGAATCCCAGAAGAGGTTTCACACAATAAACTACAAGATTATATTGAAGGACTTTTGACTTTCCTAGAAACATGATCTTTAAGAAGAGGGGCTAAAAGACACAAACTATGAACAGTTGAAAATTTTTGCAGATTTGTCATACTATACGAGAAATGCTAGGAAGATGTTCGCCCCCCTCACAAAGATCCTACGCGCTAGCGAGATAAAATACGCATGGGGGTTCCCCTGTAGTGTTAATCTAACTTTTGAACATGTCCATGTTACATCTGGTGAAAAAAAAAAAAATAGAGATACAGGACATAACATGGTCAGATCACAGTCCAATCTTGATGGAATATAAAGATAACTTTGACCTGTTCTGTGGGGAGTGGCGCATAAAGGACCCCATACTGAACAGGGAAATCAATATAGGAAAACTTAAAAAAGAAACAGAACTATTCTTTCTAGAGAATAAAAACAAAGGAACACCGGTTACAGTGGTATGGTGCGCCTATAAAAGTGTCGTGAGAGGTCAACTGATAAAAATGGAAGCGCACGCTAATAAGAAAAGACCTCCACACCTTTTAAAATTATACATATTGTTAAGCGAACTTAAAAGTCAAAATAAAATTTCGCCAACACCACAAACATCCAAAGAACTAGAAGAAGTGGAAAAACAAATAAATGATCAGTTAATGGACAAAGAAACCAAACAGTTAGAATCATTTCAATCTAAATGGTATCTACAGGGGAACAGACCAAACACATTGATGACGAACAAACTGAAGAAAGAGAAACACAAAAGATCAATAACAAAAATTAAAGAAAACGGCAAGTACTTGATGACCCCAAGGGAGATAAGCAAGGCATTTCAGGACTACTACCAGAATCTGTATAATCTCCCAGACGAAACCTTTGGCAGGGAAAAAGAGATCAAAGCCTTCCTAGACAGCCTCCCCATACCAAAAATTCCACCCACCCAGCTGAACCAGATAAATCAACCCATCACAGAGGCAGAGGTCAGTAAAGCCATAGAAAAACTCAAAACAAATACAGCGCCAGGCCCTGATGGTTTCACGAATACATTTTACAAAATAATGAAAGCCCAACTAAAAGGTGAACTCAACAGCATATTCAATCATATAATGACGAATGGTGGATGTCCGAAAGAAATGTTAAATGCAAACATAATACCCATCCCAAAAGCAGAGAAGGACCCAGAATTAATAAGTAGCTATAGACCAATATCTCTAATAAACACCGACATCAAGATATTCTCTTCAATCATAGCGGACAGACTTAAAATGGTGATACCACAATTAATAAATAAAGACCAAGTGGGCTTTATCCCGGGAAGGGCCCCAATCAATAACATTAGGAAATTAATAAATATAATAGAAGATTCGGAGTCCAAGGGAACCGCATCAATAATATTATCGATAGACGCAGAGAAAGCGTTCGATAGGGTTGGATGGGACTTTATGTTTGTCCCATTAAAACAATTCGGTATAACGGGCCCAATTTTACAAGCAATAGCATCACTGTACAGTGCCACCTTCCGCCAAGGTCACGGGGTCGGGATTCATGTCATCTAGTTTTAACATCAAAAATGGAACCCGCCAAGGATGCCCCTTATCACCCCTACTCTACATATTGGTATTGGAACCACTTGCAATCACAATAAGACACAACAATAAGATCAAAGGTTTCAAAATTCCTCAAGGCCAAAGTAAACTGAACATCTACGCAGATGACATCCTACTAAATCTGGAAGAACCAGAAAGCTCAGTTCCTGAGACTCTGAAGGAGATACAAAGATACTCTAAGCTATCAGGATATAAAATGAATATAGAAAAGTCAAAATTTCTAGCAAAAAATATGGATATAACGCAAACATCTTTCTTGGTACAAAAGCTATCTCTCCCAGAAAGCAAAGACAACTTAAACTACGTAGGCATCACAATAACTCCAAAACTAAAAGACCTAGTGGAAGCAAACGTCCTCCCCTTATTAAAAGACACCAACAAAAAACTAAGAGGCTGGAAAGGTCTCTGCTTTTCACTGTCAGGTAGGATTAACATCTTAAAAGCATATATTTTACCCAAGTGGCAGTACCTATGGCGAATGATACCACTTAACTTCCCAGAAGACTGGCTAGCGTTATTACAGACAGCCTTCAGGAAATTTATCTGGGGAGGGAAGAAAGCCAGAGTTAAAATGAAAATTCTAACAAGAACAAGAAAGGAGGGTGGGCTGGGATGTCCAGAAATAATACAAGGCTACCAGGCCAGCAGATTATACCATATACTGTTTACACAAAATAGTGCCGTAGCACAAGACACATGGTACCATATGGAAAAAGCAAAAACGGGGGTAAGAAACCTGTCGTCACTTTTTTGGACCTTAGATCTGAACAGGAAACGGATGATACAGGCAAGAACTAGATCTCGGATACTCCAGGACCTAACAAACTGGTGGGATAAGTTTGCAAAAACTGACCTTAGAAACTGCCTAATAGAAACAATTCCATTCTCCAGCATCATGGACATGATGGACAATATAAAAATAGACAGCTGGAAGAACGGGGGGATAAAAGTCTATAAACACTTACTTGCCGGGGATAAAATGAAATCTTTCAACCAGATCACAGAAGAATTTAATATTCCCCCCTCAGAGATCTTTAATTACCAGCGGATCCAAAGCTTCTTACCAAGGTTCTGTAGATCAAAAATGGGGGAAAAGGCAGTAACCCTCAAACAACTATTCGAAACAAATAGCTTTAAAAACCTACTGGCCAAATGCGCAAAAACCATATACAAATGGGGAAATGATAAGCCAATAGAATCAATTAACAAATGGGAAAAAGAACTACAAACCCATATAGATGAAAAAGAATGGGTAAACTCCCTGAACAAATTAAATAAACACGTACACTGTCTAAACCTTACAGAAACTCAATTTAAACTATCAAATAGATGGTACCTTACTCCGAAACGGCTTAAACAGATGTTCCCAGAATCCTCAGACAGATGCTGGAAATGTAAAATAGAAGAAGGCAACTTAATCCACTGTTGGTGGTGATGCACACTGATAAACAAATTCTGGCAAGAGGTAATAAAATTAATAAGTCAATTAACTGGGAGAAAACTACCCCTCAAGCCAGAAATCATATTGCAAACATGTACTGGCCAAAAATGTTGAAAAAAGATTTAATGATAACATACCATACAATTACGGCAGCTAAACTATTAATAGCTAGAGAATGGAAAATGGACACAGTACCACACATACAAGAGGTCAGGAGACAAGTTATTTGGCAAGCCAAAATGGAGAGGTTTATTCTGAGCAGTCTAGGAAACAGATATACCCAAATAGAACAGTGGGAAACATGGATTACTAAAATGGAAAGAGATATCTAACATTAAGATTAGACACACATGAATACTACTCGCCATCAGAAACTAAGATTCCCAGCGGAACATAAAAAGAAAGAGAAGAAGGAGGGAAGAAGGAGAAGGAAGGAAAAAAAAAAAAGGGAAGGAAGGAAGAAAGGAGGGAGGGGAAAGGGAAAAAAGAAAAAGTTAGTCTAGAAGAAGGCATCCCCAAAGAAGGGCATTTACACACAAAATTGCAATATAGGGTAAGACTAAGAACAAAGCTCTCGATCACTCTCCAAGACTAAAATACATAGTTATAACAACACGACAACAGCACAAAGAGAAGGGGGGAGGGGGGGTCAGGGGAAAGGGTAGAAGATAGAGGATACTAATGATGACTCACTGTACCGCATTCTTGATCCATACGGAAAGCTGAAACCGGTGCATGTCTGAAGATAATAAAAAAAAGAAAAAAAAAATCTAACTTTTGAAGGCTTAAGAGAATCCTTTGACTCTCCGAGAGACTTACGGACCTGGATGCAGGGAAATAAAAAAAAATAAAAAAATGGGGGACTAGAAACAGTAAATTAATATAAATGTTAGACTATTCAAGGGTAGGGAGCATGAGGTTTTTTTTGTTTGTTTTTTAGGAGTGAGGGATATCACTGAGTTAGAGGTAACATACTATAAGTTTGAAGTGGTTTAATAAGAACACGATATTCCATGATAGGATGTATTTACAGAGATTGCTAGGGATAAGCTCTGGCGGCCCCCAGAAGTTCTTTAGATGGAATGAAGCTAATTTATTCAGATATAATTTGGAGGGGTTTGATTGAGACACATATAGTAATAGAATATTTTTATCCTTTGAAAGATACCACTGAAATAGGGGTAATAGCACAATTAGAGGAGGTTTAATGATAAACACAAGGTATTTAAGACATTGTGCGATATGTTTTGGTGCTCATTAGAAGTTTTTGGAGTCTGAATTTAAGTAGGCATATCCAGACATAACTTTGAGGGGTATGATTGATATACACAATGTGAGTTCACCCGTTGAACATTCCTTTTTTTTTCTCTCGCATCCCCTACTTACTAGGACAAATCGTCCGATGAACATCAGATAGCACCGTGACTTTTTCCGAAATTGTTCAGAAACTTTTAGTAGGTGGCGCTCAAGGGTTGGGTTCCACTGATACCCTGACTGGATAAGGCACTCCAGCCATTGGGCAAATCTTACTGTAACAATGTGCCTTGCAATGCGCGAGGTTATTGAAAATAGTCAGATAGTGTGTTGGTTAACTGTGTCTGCCTTTGTTAAATGTTGTCTGTATATTTATGTGTGCAAGAAGAGAGCGGCTAACATGCAAAATTAAGTTTGTGGGATAGATGGTTAGAATGGTTACCCTAAACCTACAGGGTTAAATTCCCTGTTAAAACGCATGACTTCCTGAAAAAGGAGAACATACAAATATGCGCAATGCAAGAGACCCATTGGAGGCTAAAGGACACACAATACTTTAATTCTAAAAACTCTCCTCTGACTATTAGTGCCTATCTGCAGTAGAAAAAAAAGAGAGGGGTGGCAATTGCCTTTGCAAATAAACTGAATGTTGATATCAAATATCAAGAATTGGATATTGAGGCGAGATATACCATTCTCATTGCAGAAATCAACAATGTGATATACACAATACTGAATGTTTATGCCCCCAATGGGTCTCCGGTTAAATTCCTATCAAAACTACTACAAAAAGTGGATAGGATAAAACAAGGCTTCCTAATAGTTTTGGGGGATTGCAATTGGGTGGTAGATCCACAAGTGGATAAGTCGGGTCTGAAAGGTGGGGCATACGGGAAAAATGTAATAAACTTGTCCAAGGGATTTAATAAAGCTATTGGGAAGTACAGCCTGCTTGACATTTGGAGGACTTATCACCCTTCTGAGAGGGTTTATACTTTTTTCTCCCATAGCCATACCTCAAGAATAGATTATATACTGATGGATTTGAAGGGTGTACAAAATGTAAAAAAAAACATATATTAAGGACTTCCTTTGGTCTGATCATAATGCTGTTATAGTGGAATTCAAAGATCAATACAAAGCACCAAGAAGCGAATGGAGATTAAATAATTCCCTAATGAATAATAGACAGAATTATGAACAGATTACTTTGGCCACGGAGTAATTTTTTAAGGAAAATAACGGAGGTGAGGTGAAGGCAGATACAATCTGGTGTGCTTTTAAATGTACAATTAGGGGACAGTTGATAAGAATAGGAGCATATGCTAAGAAAAATAGAGGCCCGAATCTGTCTGACCTGTATAACTCCTTGAAGACCTAAAATCTCCAAAATAAAATAGGGGCGAAGGTAAAATTAACAACAAAGATTATGGAGATTGATAGGTTGATTAGAGACCAGTTAATGATAAAAGTGAACAAACAGATGGAACGTCTGAAAGTACGGTATTATTCTAAAGGGAATAAGGCGGATAAGATCATGTCAAATAAACTAAAAAGAGAAGAGCAGAAAAAGTTTATATCAAAGACTTATAGGGATGACAAGATAGTACAGGCACCAGATAAGATTGGGGAGGCTTTTAAATTGTACTATGGGAAGCTATATATTCTAATGGAAAAACCCCAAACAGAAAAGATTGAGGAATATTTAAATTCTTTGAACCTACCAAAAATCTCGGGGGATCAATAAAATATGTTAAATCAGAATATTGAGATAGATGAAGTTGAAAAGGTCATTGACAATCTAAAGCCTAATAAAACTCTGGGTCCTGGCGGCTTCAACAATTGGTTATATAAAAAACAGTTAAGTAAGGATCTAACAGCAGCTTTTAACCTGATATCAGAAAATGCCAGAGCCTCCTCAGAATTGCTTAAAGCTAATATTGTTCCAATATTAAAACAGGGGAAAGATCTGTTAAAGATCCCGAACTACAGACCAATCTCATTATTAAATGTAGATATTAAGATATACGCGGGAGTGCTTGCAAATAGATTAAAAAAAAATAGTTACTTCATTGGTACATCAAGATCAGGTGGGGTTCATCCTAGGGAGGCCGGCGGATAATAATATTAGAAGAATCATACACATTTTAGATCTATGTAAGAAGAATCAAACGCCTTTTATGATGATGGCCTTAGATGCTGAAAAGGCATTTGACCGAGTCAACTGGTCCTTTATGGAATCCACGCTGAGGGCATTCGGGATTGAGGGCCCAATTTTAAAATCAATTATGGCCCTGTACTCATCTCCTATGGCAAAAGTAAAGGGGACAAGTTTTGTCTCAGATGAATTTAAGATCAGTAATGGCACCCATCAGGGTTGTCCTCTATCTCCCATCCTGTACATACTCACACTTGAACCCTTGGCAACAGCGATAAGAAAAAACAAAAAGATAAAAAGGATAGTAACCCCACAAACAAGCATAAAATTGAACATGTACGCCGATGATGTCTTAATAACAACTGAAGAGCCAATAGAATCTATGAGGGAAGTTCAGGAAGAAATGAAAAGGTACAGCCAGGTATCAAATTATAGACTAAATATAGATAAATCTATAGCCATTACGAGATATGTCCCTAAGGAATTGTTTGGTTTTAAATGGGCAAAATATAGCTTCTCATACTTGGGAATCACAATCGTAAGAGATCCAAATAGATTGGTTGAGGAAAATTTCCTACCCCTATTAAAACAAACTAATAAGAATCGACAAGAGTGGAAGAAATCAGAGATTTCTTGGTGGGGAGGGTAAATGTTCTGAAATCATATGTGCTGCCTAAATGGAACTATCCATTTAGGATGATTCCATTGAATGTCCCAAAGACATGGCTAAAGATGGCACAGATGGCCTTTACGAGATTTATCTGGCTGGGAAAAAAACCTTGAATAAATAAAAAGGTGATTTCTTTACCAGTTAAAAAGGGGGGGTTAGGGGCCCCGGACCTATATATATCACAGGAGGCGAACATGTTAGCACACGCAATAATGACACAGAAGAGGTCATCTGTCTTAGAAACATGGTACTTGTTAGAAAAGGAATTGACGGGAGTAGAGAATACCTTCCCCTTTTTTTGGGCTACGAGCAATATATTTTGGGGGGAGCGGAAGAAATGTGCCAATGCCCTCATTCTTGATCATGTATTGAAATTCTGGACACAATTTAAAAAGAAAATTAAGCCACAGAATAAGATTTGGGGGGCTCTACCCATTCAATTAATAGCAAAGAACATGGGCAACATAGATCTAACCAATTGGATACACCAAGGCATAAATGCAATAGAAGACCTAGTAGAGGGGGAGAGAAGTATCCCTTTCGATGGGCTACAAGCCAAATTCCAATTAGATAAGAGAGAATTGTTCTCTTATCTAAGAGTAAAGCATTTTCTTATGGGACAACTACCCCTACCTAAATCCGAACTTTTTGACCATCTAGCTTCCCTGATTAATGAAGAGAAGACAGATAATATCTTAGCAAAATGCAATAGAATTATGGAAATCAATCAGAATCAGGAACTTAAAGTAATAGAGAAATGGGAAATAGAACTGGGAGTGAATATTCCCAGAACAGAATGGAATGGAATAATGATGCAAGTTAACAAGGCAACGCACTGCCTAAATTTGAGGGAATTACACTTCAAATTGCTAAATAGGTGGTATATGGTCCCCAGCCAACTTGCAAAAATATATCCGGGACAAATTAATAACTGCTGGGGATGTGGAAACATAAATCGAGATCTAATACACATATTCTGGAGTTGCCCCCGTTTGACAGAGTTCTGGAGGGAGGTATTTCAGAAAGTGTTCTCCATGATACGGGTCGATATAAAGGGAGGGCCTGAAATAACTTTGTTACATTTGAATTTAAATTATGTTCCAAAAAACGCCAGAATGTTTATTATTCATATATTACTGGCAGCTAAACAAATAATTGCGAGAAATTGGAAATCTGATAAAATCCCACAATGGGAACATGTTAAGACACAGACAAAGTTCAAATGTAAAATG
Source organism: Pelodytes ibericus (assembly GCA_036172795.1). Lineage (NCBI taxonomy): Eukaryota > Metazoa > Chordata > Amphibia > Anura > Pelodytidae > Pelodytes > Pelodytes ibericus. The sequence continues at coordinate 115,510,849 of CM069860.1, forward strand.
GAAAGGGGGATTTTGAATCAATAAAATACCCTAGGTCACAGAAATGAGAGATGGTCATACTGGATAGTGAAACTTTAAGACAATCCTCAAATACCACATAGGGGAACTGATTAGTGCTGCTCTCTTCTTAGCTTCTTGCATATGTTTTGTTAGTAATGTGTCTGGTCTTGTAATGTTTGTATATATGCCATGTAAATGTGCATATATGTTGTATATAATAAAATGTTTTAAAATAAATAAATAACATTCTAATCTATTTAAGAAAAAAAAAATTGTAATGTAAATATATAGTAAATACATCATAATATATGCTTAAATATTATACATTTAGATTCATTACTAGAGGGTTAGTTATATTTTATTATTCTCTCCTGCTTTCCTTTTCTTTTTTTTTCTCCCTCTTTTTTCCTTGTATCCATTCTTTCTCATTTTGTCTTTGGTGATGAAAATTAACTGTTGGGGGGTAGGTAAAAAATAAATAAAGGAAGGTATTTATTAATTTGAAAGATATGAACATGTATGCAACTATTTTGGGTCTTGCGCTGAAAAAAAATAAAAAACAACTGTGATGGCAATGAACATTGCCTTTCTATTTATTTTATAAGGTTGGTCTAGCATTTTGTACTTCATAATGTCATAAGAGCTATAGATGTAGTTGGTGTATGGGTAGATATCCATTATTGACATATGTTTAGATATTTTTTGTGTATTTTCTTGAAGGTAAGCTGTTAGATTTTGAATTTGTATGATATATGTTTTATCATAAACCCATTTATACTTGTGTTACTAAGTATGGCATTGGAATAAGATTCTAATATCAAAACATTAATGGGGGGGTGGGGGCAGTTGGCAGCCCTGTCTTGTACCATTTGACAGGGTGACTGGGTCTGAAAGGCAGCTATTAATCTTAAAGTGAGCACTGTGTCTGTGATTTGTAGAACATAAACATCTAATATAGCACAAAATGAATTATGTTGTAAATGAAACCAGACAGGAGCAGACTTTCTTCATTGGATATGGCAATGTAAGGTGATATGTCATTTTCCGAATGTTGTCCGGGGCTATCTGGAACGAACATTTGACATTCGTTTGGTCAACACCCTAGAATGCTCCCTCTTTGGCTATTCTAGCTTACCTATCAAACATGCCCGCTTTACAAAAATCCTCTCCACTGTAACAAACAACACCATATTACAATTCTGAATAAGCAGGGATAAGCTGTCCATAACTATCTTCAAAGAAAAACTATTTTATATTTTGTATGACTTGCCTCAACACCCAACAAAATAAGAATGGGGGAATAGAATGTTTTTTTAAAGATTGGAGCTTATACCTCAACTCATTGTCTCTGGACCTAAAAAAGACGAATTAAACAAGCCTTTCAAACCTCACCTTGGTACATGGACCAAATTCTAAAAAAACAAGATCTAATCTGTATACCATAATAACATACCGAAATGCCATTTGTTTGTCTGTGCTTCAAATATTATTATATACATAATAAATAAAGCAGCAACTCATGCTAAAAACAAAAATATGAAGCCTTGGTCTTGGGATCTTACAAGTCATGGATATTCCCAAAATGACCACATCCTTAGAAACTGTATAGAGTTGTAGATTCATTAATAAATTAAAGCAGAGGTTACAATATGACTACAGGTTTTGTAAGCATCACTAAACATGTCATGTCAACCGATATGGACTATCTCTTGTAATATATAAATACTATTAGATAATATAGAGTTCATATATGTTATACATAATTAAACATGTCAATTGCTAGATCTTAAGTAGTAAATGATGTTGGATATCTATATGATTGTTGCCAAAGATCGACATTTAATGTCATTTTGTGTAATTTCTTCTTGTACACAGATTGTATTAAATAAAGAAATACAGCATAATGTTAAAAAAAAAGAACTTATCCATTTTCACATGTGAGTGCCGAAAGCCCATCTTTTATAAAACAAGAAATAACTAGACCCAGTGCACACTATCAAATGACTTCTCTGCATCTGTAGATGAGAGAAGAGTTGGGGTGAAAACATATGTGCATGATGGATTTAGTTAAGAATGTTTGTTGTATTGTCTCATACCTCACAGCCTGGGGCAAAACCAACCTGATCGCCATCTCTCAGATCAGGTAACAAGGGTTTGAGACTTCTTCTTTTTTTAGAAGAATCTTATAACTGTTAAAACACATTTTTTTGTAGATATTTATCTACCAACTCTCTAAGTTCCCTACAAGGTAGGCTTGTGGATTGTTCATGTAAATTATATAACTCATGGTAATATTCATTTAACACCTTGCCGACACAGGACGTGCTAGGTCCGTCCTGTGTGATGAGGCGTTAGTGACACAGGATCGACCTAGTCCGTCCTGTGTCAAAACGAGCACTGGAAGCGGATTTTTTCCGCATTCAGTGCTCACATGGTATTAAAACGATGCTTCGCATGGAAGCATCGTTCAATACTGAAAAAAATGCCCACTCCGGAGAGCGATAGAAATGCCGGTTTTAAAGGCACAGTGCCTTTAAAACGCGGGCATTCAAAAAAGAGGATAGGAAGCGAATTTAATCACTTCCTATGCTCTGTAAGTGTTGCTGATTGCCTCACAAGTCGAAGCAATCAGTAACACTAAAAAAAAAATGCACGATCTTGGTCACTGTGTGGCAGACTGCAGGCAAACTGACAAGCAGTGGGGATCCCCCACTGCCTGGTCAGATCAATATTAACCCTATATTGATCTGACCAGTTAGGATCTGCCTCCCTCTCCTCACATTTTTTTAGTGAGGGAGAGAGACAGATCAAAGTAATAAAAGTAAGTTAAAGTACAAAAAAATGATAAATACCCAACACACTAATAATAAACAATAAAAACATGTTTATAAAAGCAATTCCCTGCGTTTAACCCTTCCCTGCCACTGATCTTGAGTAAGCAGTGATCTTGCACATCAGCGGATTTATTTTTTATGTTTGTGCATTTTTTAGGGGTTAATGTATTTTCTACTGTAATTTATTATTTACTACAAAGACTCTTCTAAGAGTTATTAACCTCTTCTCAAATTATATGCTATTATCAAAATAATGGTATCAAAAGAAAGCCCTTCTTATGACGATAAAAATAATATATAGTTTGTGTGGGTACACTAAATGAGACAGAAATAAATTACAGCAAAACACAAACACCTCAGAAATGTTAAAACAGCCCATGTCACCAAGCGTCGGACAAGCCAAAAAAGTCATGTCACTAAGGGGTTAAGCACGTTGCTATCATCTGGTGGTATTTCTGTGCTTATCTGTAATTTTAGTAATACAGTTCCTACCCTGAATGTTTTTAAGGGTCCTTGCTAATGTTTTACTTGTTTTATTAACATTCCCATATAATTTACTCTGTAAGTTGGTAAGTTCTTTTCAGTTTATTGCTAAGTAATGTAGTCTGTTTAACCTGACTCTCTACTAATGCAGACAAAATTTTGAGATCAGCGGCTTGTTTATGGGAACGTTCCATGGCCACTGTTTCTTGCAACAATACTTCTATACCAGTGTTTATCCTGGAGTGCTAAATCTGCCAAGTATCTGCCAGTTGTATTATATGTAATTCCCTCTTTACAGTATTCATTTTAAAGTAAGCAATGCTGGATAGTCCATTAGAAAAATCCAGTATTCAGGATTGTTAAAGTCTCCATCACATACTACAACTTCTTCTGCAAAAATCGACAATTGTTGTAGAGCCTTAACACTTTCAAAAATAAGTTGAGTGTTGCCTATTGAGCTTTTAATAAATAGTAATCTCCCTACCATATCTCTCCAGGTGTCAGAGTAAATAAAAGAGGTTGAGTTAGCAACTATAGTTTTAACCTCTTTGATTTTGAATCTGGTGAGTTTGAATAATACATTTGGGAACATAACTTATTATGAAATTTAGGTTGATGGTGTTGCTTAAAGTGTGTCTTCTGGATAAATGCAAACTGTGTTTTATAATATTTTAGGTTTGGAAATATTTTTCAGCTTTTCTGCAGAATGTTCAAGCCTTTCATATATGTACAAGTTATCTTCCTCATAACGTATTATTGATGAAAAGGCACGTCTTTAATACACTTTTCCCTGCAATTGTTATCCTGAAACAAATACCACATCCTGCGTATACTAAAAAAATAAGGACCCGGTGTTGTGTCCTACTGCAGCCGAGTCCAGATTTGTTTTGTGAGTGTTCCGCAAAAGTGAATCTAAAATGTAAATAATCTCATGGTCTCCCCAACAAAATTACTGAAATTAAACGCATGTAACCTCTAGTGGTGATGTGCAAACAAAATAAAAGATGTGAGTTTAAAAAAAAAAAACTTGAATATTGAATCGAGTATGAGGCCTGTGAAGCCCGCCTTGAGTGCTTTGAAGAAGGTCATCTCTCGCCCACAGACTGAAACAGAGGAATCCTCTAAAGACTCAGAGGGCACATAGAACCTACAACTGGAAAGAAAATCACCTATAAAACCAGCTTATCAAGTCGCTGCAACAAAGGCTGACATGCAGCAGCTTTATCTCAACATCCAGTGGTGTACAGTCTGACATTGGAACACTCCAGTCTCCACACTGGAGTCCTCGATGGAGCAGATACAACTCAAGCATCTTACTATAGAGACGTGAGTTGTTCAATTCATCTTTCTAGTAGGTCATTTCCAAAGTCAACTTACGACACTGGATGCCAATTTATGCCAGATGAATTTAAAAATCCAAGGAGTACTAGAGGCAACCATTACCCTCCACTCCTATCTGTAAAATTTCCTGTCATCGAGCAGTGATAAGGCATCACGTAAACCTATGATCATTGACTCGTAAAGGCTCAAAAAAGCCATAAGCGCACCCCAGGATTCTACCAGAAATGTCCTGATGTGGCTGAGCTCTATAAACTTAGCATCTTGGCAGCTGCCAGAAGGATATCTCTAAAACAATATGATTGCCACCTACAAGTCTTTGAAGATTTATCACCTGAAACGGTGGTTTGGAGAAGATCTTTATCTATGCTTACAGCACACATACAGGCACATGCAGTTAAATATTGCTGGGAACTACCTCACTAATTGACCATCATCAAGGACACCTAACACTTGAAAAATCTGATGCAATCAGCTCTTTTTTGAATGATGTGGCACTACCACCTTTTCCGACTGAACAGAACTCTCTCTCTGCAAAGGAAGAGCAAAGACTCCCAACAGGACTCTGAATACTGCAGTTACACGTTTACTCATTCTTCTCATCAAGAAGATCATGCTATAGGATATGATATATGAAACTTTTACCTGGCTCTGCTTTAATTTATATCATATGAATATGGTATTTCTACCAACCCTAGAGGCACTATTCCACACTCCGAGGATATTGCAGTATTTTTTTGACCAGACAACAATTGAGTGTGTCGGTAGCCCATCTCTTTGCGCTGCTCCCATTTGATGCAGTCGGTTTCCCTTCACTTGGGGATAACCCTCTCCTTCTGTCTCTCATTTCTTTACCTGATCTTGGTACCATCTCTCTTTAACCTGCTTTATTTCACTGTATTCTTGTAATTGTTTTATTTTGTTGTTATTTTAAGATATTGCTCAATTTGTACCATTGCGTACTCTCCCATATTAAATGGGTTTATTGTGTTTTGTGTTACACTTTTGGCCTTATGCCACTACTGTAAATTTATGAGTGTAAGCCGCATTGGTTATTAAAGCTCGAAAACCAGGATAAAAAGCAGAGAAATTCTACCCTGTTTTAACCATGACGTGGCGCCATGCGGTAATTACACTATAACATTTGGTGAATTTATATGGGACAATTTATTATTACTCTAGCTAATGTATAACAGAATAAGTTTGACAATGACTAAAGAGTTTATGTTTGGACAGTAATAGCCCAACTTATAAAGTTGTAATGGAAGGACCTTTTTTTTTTTCTAATTATGAGTCATGTTCCATGTATTCATTTACATCCAGTTATATTATATTTTATATACTATGACTCTCTTACTACTACGGAACCCTTCACCTAAGGTACAAATGATGTTGATTTTATTGTTTAACTGGTATACAGTTTACATCTTACAGTTTGTCTTTCTGTAAGTCTTTAAGCATGTCAAAAGGCAATGGTTTTACATGTGTAACAATATTCTTTATATTTATAAAGAAATATAATAAAAATAAATAAATAAAATACAACAAAGAAATAAAGAGAAAGAAGAGGAGAGATATATGGAAGCAAGTCTTGTATCTGGGCATATTTCACCAGAAATAATGGGCCAAAGGATCAAAGTATTTGATTCCAGTTCTCCAATGCATTTGCTTGTATAGGCGTTGACTAGCATGCCTGTGGGGGATAATCTTCAATAGATGTTTAGCTCAGGGTTTTACTTAAGCAGGGGAGGTCTCAACCTTAGGAAGCCTGATGGGACAAATAAATAGTCAGGAGAAAATTACTAGGAGCATATATACTGGGCCACTACTACCTGGTACGAGCAAGTCAAATGATATCTAATGTCAGGCAAAATATCACTTAATGCTGCATAAATAATTTTCAAAGCTAAACCTTAAAATTCTCAGTAGTCCACATTGAAAAATATATTTATCAAGGTAGACAATCAAGTTGATGTCCCTCAGGTCCCGTTAATTACTAATATAAACTTAGAGAAAAATCATATTCAAATTCAGTCACCTATTGACCTTACTGGAAGTTATATGTGTAGCAATGGACAAATGTACATCTGTATGTTTGGATGCAGACTGTAGGTGCAGTTAACGTAAAGTAGGTGCTGTGATCAGTTGTATAGGAAGACAATGCCAGCAATTCATAGGGAAAATGGCTTTGGTGGGTCTCATGCAGTTTCAGACACTTGGCATTTACTGTGTTAATAAATTAGAAACACTGTTTTTCTGGTGTTGTGTAATGCGTTATTACTAAAATATCTAATGTAATGAAATTCATAGGACTTGATTATAAATGGTCTGATCTCACATTTTGGCTTGCCATAAAAAATTAAAGTCCGAATGCAATCACATTTTTCTATTGAATATGCTGTCTTTCCATGATTTCAGAATGATTGGTGTTTGTATAAAAATATTTCCAAACTAATAAATCTTAATTGGTTTCAGTATTGAAACATGCTATGTACTGTCTATAGAAACCAATCTCAATCTTTTGTCTTTGTTTTGTTAGAAAATTTCATAAAGAGTATAAATATAAATAAGAAACCAATTTCAATTTCATATATTCATGTTTCTGTAACAATTTACAGTGCAATAAGTAATACATCATAAGTATCTGAGTGTTACATATGCTACAAATGTCATTAAATTGTGTCAGTGTATTATAAAATCAATATTTTTGTATAATGTCAATATTAGTGAGGTAGTGTCAGCATTCACCTTCACATTGTACATTTTTATTATTGCATTTGAGTAACAAATATACATATTTTATGTAATATACATACATTTCATATAGTTTTTTTTATAATGTTCCAAGCATTTTATACAGAGTATAGAAGTAAGATAGCTTGCACAGTTATGTGGAATCAGTATATATATTTGTATATTCACTAAACAGAATGACTCCAGGAGCAAATGAAGCAGCATAAGTTGCCCATATAGGTGAAGAATAATGTCTTGCATTCGTCCTTAACATATGAATTAAAAAAACCCTTATATATGAGATACTGGGATAGATTCTATGTCCCCCACTAATTAGCAGACCAGGAACATTTAACCGAACACTCTTTTCCTTTCCATACGGCGGTAAGACAATAACAGTGTTTCAATTAAAGTTGCTGTAATAGCCACCTCCAGTCCCCTAGCATTGTCACCCTTTTCTCAAAAATAAAAATGATGCCCCTTGGGGCCAGCTAGCTCCCACTGGTCCCATAAAAAATACACCCCCCCCCCCCATGACTGTGGGTGGCGCCATGCCTACAGGCACAAACTTTAAATTTAAAAAAAATGGCTCACCTAGGGCCACAGGCCACCACAATGTCTGTGGCAACTGTCATAAAATAAAATGCCCCACACAGGCTCTGGTTGTGCTTTGCCCCAAAGCCCCGTTTAAAGTCACGATAAGTAAATAACTACCCCTCTCCTATCCCCTAGATGCCAGGGGCTGGCCAAATGCTCCTAGCATTGTAAATAAATAACTTCTCTCCCGCAACCCCATATGTGCCAGGGGCTGGTCAAATGTACTTGGCATATTAATGAATCAAATAAAATACAAATCCTACCTGCACCAAGAGCTGGATTAAGACATGGTAGACCCCTGGGCCACAGGTACTACGAGGCCCCCTTTGCCCCAAAGCCACATTTAAATAATATAATACCCCCCCCCCCCCCGAATGCCCTTTTGTGCCAGGGACTGACCAAATGCCCCAGGCATATCAAATAAATAAAACAAAAATACAATTCCTACCTACCCCCACCTCTACCTTGGGGAGGGGGCAATGTTACATCCCAAAAACCTGTTAACAAAACCCTCACCCTTTGAGTGCCATGAGGGTTTGCATCGAAATCACTACCTACCCACTTGGCACACAAAGGGTGCCATACTATTTTTTTGTAACTGTATCCAGGATCCAGCGGCAATTAGCAATGGCCTGGTTCCTCAACTTCTGGCCCAGGGAAAAAGGCCACCTAAATACCACTTATAAATAAAAAGGAAAAGGGAAAATAATATGTCTAAAAAAACAGATCGGAAAAAAAGGCTCACATTTAGCTCTAAAAAGCCAGTCTTACTCCAGTGTTCACTGTAATGGGGGCCATTGAATCTAAGCCACTGACTCATTAAATATGATAAATTATGTTTTATACCATTTATAATGCTTTTTTTTTATTTTATACACATACATGTGGAATAGTCTGACCTCATAAACTCATATACCAGGGTCCCAAAACAGGGTGTACCTTTAATAATTAGCTTTCAATATATGAGAAGGCTTCTTTTGGCCATGCCTATATTTGTATGTTATGACCTATGTATGATATATGGAAGGAAGTAGAATAAATAGGGTGCAAAGTGTGAGCAGGAGCCAGAAAAAAATAAACATAATTTATGCAAATACTTTAGAATATCATTTGCTATCAAGGATAGAATGTAATTTGGTCACTGTTTACTTTACAAGTCTTACAGTACTCATACTAGTTTGATGAGTCTTAAAACTTTGGAATATTTCTTGAGGTTCTATATTTTATGTCAAGTACTGTTATAATTCCCTATGAGCTAGGTAATGAAATTTTCCGATGTAATGTAGATTCCAATTGAAATTCAGAATAGGAAATGGAAATGATGCTGCTGAGGCTAGATTCCTCATTCTGTGCAATTGATTTGTCACTCTGACTTTCATAAACAAGTATCCCAATTTACCCTCATGTGTCCCTTCACAGTTCATTCTATAACAGTACCTTGCCCAAGAGATGGAGGAAACTCCAAAATAATTTACCTTTCACTGCTTCTGTTCAGGAGACCAGACAAATAGTTGTTGTTTCTTCTTATTGATAATAATAAGAGTGTTGGTTATATTTTTTAACTAAATCACTATCACATATGAAAATAAAAATACAAATGAAAAAAGATATAGAAGTTCAATATATTTATAGCTGAAAGATATATTGTTCTTATTGCATATGCATATGACAAGATTATTATTTACATTCATGATGTATTTTTTTTTAACTGCACATTTTAACCTTTGCAGTGCTGTAACATCCACACGATGATAAATGCAAAGTATAAATGGAAAAGAAGGCCCATGTAAAAGTAATCTTTTATTAATATTGGACAACTCTTGCTGGGATATAAATGGCTAGATCAAACAGTAACATAAACCATTTTATTTCTACACAGCAAAGGTTGGGTCAATGTAGTCCATGTAAGGTGAGGTGCCAAAGATTGACCATCACTGTTTTAAAAAATAATTAGGGTCCTTAGTGTGGAGTTTAACCCCTTAGTGACATGACTTTTTTGGCTTGTCCGACGCTTGGTGACATGGGCTGTTTTAACATTTCTGAGGTGTTTGTGTTTTGCTGAAAAAAATAATTTTGTTATGACTTTTATTTGAAAAATCGTATACTCATGTACAAGAGACAACAAAAAAACACTGCTAAAAAGTTTCTAATATATGTCCTGAGTTCAGAAATAGCCCATGTTTTTATGTTTTTGTGCTTTTTTATTCATGTTACAGGGCAAGAACTATAAGTGGTGCAAAGCTATTTTAAAATCCTTTCTTTCAAAATTAGCGATAGTGACATTGTAACACTGATTTCTGCACTAAATCCATGAATGACCCCCAACATGTACATATTTTTGAAAACTAGACAACTCAGGGCATTTAACTTGGGGTATTTTGACACATTTCATGTAGCCATTTTACCACCAATCTATGCCAAAGTTTGCAGCAAAAAATCTTTTTTTTTAATTTTTCACATAGATTGCAATTTAGGTAAACATTACCTTAAAATGTGAAGGGTATTTCCAAATAACACCTCAATATGTGTTCAGCAACATCTCCTGAGTACAGGGATACCACCCATGCATAGGGTTGTTGGTTTGTTTTGGGGCTAAAAGGCCACATTTAGGGGGTGCGCATTTTGGTTTTCCAACTTGGAATTCTGACATGCAGAAAACTTGTGCCCATGTCCCATTTGGGACATTTTTGAAGCCAGAAAGTGTATTCTACCCCACAAAACCATATATTTTTTTAAACTAGACACCCTAGGGTATTTCAAATGGTAGTATTTTAACACTTTCCATGCACTAATTATACTACCAGCCTATGTCAATGTTTGGGGTAGTAATTTTTTTTCACATACATTGTACTTTGGGCATGAATTCACAGATCCTGTTATATGTCAGTGCCAAACAACACCTCAATATGTGTTCAGCAACATATCCTGAGTACAGGGATACCCCCCATGTATAGGATGGTTAGGTTATTTGGGGGTTAAAAGGCCACATTTGAGAGGTGCGCTTTTTGGTTTTCCAACTTGGAATTCTGACGTGCAGAAAACCTGCGCCCATGTCCCATTTGGGACATTTTTGAAGCCAAAAAGTGTATTCTATCCCACAAAACCATATATTTTTGAAAACTAGACACCCTAGGGTATTTCAAATCGTAGTATTTTAACACTTTCCATGCACTAATTTTACTACCAGCCTATGTCAATGTTATGGATAGTAATTTTTTTTCACATACATAGTACTTTGGGCATGAATTCACAGATCCTGTTATATGTCAGTGCCAAACAACACCTCAATATGTGTTCAGCAACATCTCCTGAGTACAGGGATACCACCCATGTATAGGTTGGTTAGGTTATTTGGGGGTTAAAAGGCCACATTTGAGAGGTGCGCTTTTTGGTTTTCCAACTTGGAATTCTGACGTGCAGAAAACCTGCGCCCATGTCCCATTTGGGACATTTTTGAAGCCAAAAAGTGTATTCTACCCCACAAAACCATATATTTTTGAAAACTAGACACCCTAGGGTATTTCAAATGGTAGTATTTTAACACTTTTCATGCACTAATTCTACCACCAGCCTATGTCAATGTTATGGATAGTAATTTGTTTTTCACATTCATTGTACATCGGACATGAATTCACAGATCCTATTATGTGTCAGTGCCAAACAACACCTTAATATGTGTTCAGCAACATCTCCTGAGTACAGGGATACCACCCATGTGTAGGTTAGTTAGATTATTTGGGGGCTAAAAGGCCACGTTTAGGGGGGGTGCATTTCCAACTTGGAATTTTGACATGTAGTCAGCCTGCGCCAATGTTCCATTTGGGACACTTTTGAAGCCTGTCAAAGTATTTTACCCCATAAAACCATATATTTTGGAAAACTAGACATCCTAGGGTATTTAAAATTGTGGTATTTTAACACTTTCCAAGTGCTAATTCTACCACCAACCTATGTCAAAGGGTTGGGATGTCATTTTTTCCCCACACACATTGTAGTTCAGGCAGGAATTTTCAGATTCTGGTATTTGCCACTGCCAATCAACACCTCAATATGTGTTCAGCAACATCTCCTGAGTACAGGGATACCCCCCATGCATAGGTTTGTTGGTTTGTATTGGGTCTAAAATTCCACATTTAGGGGGGGCGCAATTCCAACCTGGAATTTTGACATGTAGTCAGCCTGCGCCCATGTTCCATTTGGAACATTTTTGAAGCAGTCCAATTAATTTTACCCCATCAAACCATATATTTTTGGAAAATAGACATCCTAAGGTATTTCAAATGGTGGTATTTTAATACTGTATAGGTACTAATTCTACCACCAGCCTTTGTAAAAGTTTGTGGTAGTACTTTTTTGGGAGTTTTTTTTCCACATGCATTGTACTTCAGGCATGAATTCACAGATTCTTGTATATGTCACTGCCAAACAACAACCCAATATGTGTTCAGCAACATCTCCCGAGTACAGGGATAGCACCCATGCATAGGTTTGTTGGTTTGTTTTTGGCTAGAAGGCAACATTTGTGAGATGCGCATCTCAAAATTCCAACTTGTAATTTTGACATGTAGTCAACCTGCGTCCGTGTCCTTTATGGGATATATCTTTGAAGCCAGCCAATGTAATTTACCCCCACCAAACCATATATTTTTTTTGCGAGGCAATCAGAAACACTTTCTGAGCATAGGAAGCGAAAGATTCGCTTCCTATGCTCATTTTTTTAATGCACGTGTTTTAAAGGCTCTGTGCCTTTAAAACCGGCATTTCGATCGCTCTCCGGAGCGATCGAAATGCCGACGGGCATTTTTTTTAGTATTGTACGATGCTTCCAAACGGAAGCATCGTTACAATACCCTTTGAGCACTGAAAGCGGAAAAACTCCGCTTTCAGTGCTCGTTTTGACACAGGACGGACTAGGTCCGTCCTGTGTCACTAACGCCTCGGCACACAGGACGGACCTAGTCCGTCCTGTGTCGCCAAGGGGTTAAGAGAATAGGCAAGTAATCAATGTTCACTCCTTATTTCTGGATTGCAGTCCAGCTCTTTCAGGAGTTATTAGCTCACCTGCAGGTCACTGATCAGATATTTAAAACCCAGTGCTGAGTTGATTTGGGGTGAAAAATGTTTTTCTTGGACCTTTTTCGCCATTAGTGTGTTAAGAAATATCCTGGCTGTATATAAAATGTGCTTATTTATCAGTGCGTATTTAATTTATCTTACACTTAATTTTCACAAGTGTATGGGAACTCAAATAAATAAAATGGAGACAACATTTTTTGCATAGAACACATTTACGATTTTCTTTTCCCTTTGCACTGTCTAAGAAGGCGGTTCAGACTTATCAGCCAGGACCAGTGATAGACAATGAAACATAGAAACATAGTAACATAGAATGTGTCGGCAGATAAGAACGATTCGGTCCATCTAGTCTGCCCAATTTTTTTTGAGTACTTTTATTAGTCCCCCGTTCCCGGTCTTATAGCTAGGATAGCCTTGTGTCTATCCCACGCATGCTTAAAATCCTTGACAGTGTTTACCTCTACCACTTCTGCTGGCAGGCTATTCCATACATCCACTACCCTCTCAGTAAAGTAATACTTCCTGATATTACTTTTAAATCGTTGCCACTCTAATTTAAGACTATGTCCTCTAGTTGTGGTAGTTTTTCTTCTTTTAAATATACTCTCTTCCTTTACTGTGTTGATTCCCTTTATGTATTTAAATGTTTCTATCATATACCCCTGTTACGTCTTTCCTCCAAGATATACATGTTAAGATGCTTTAACCTTTCCTGGTAAGTTTTATCCTTCAACCCATGAACCAGTTTAGTAGCCCTTCTCTGAACTCTCTCCAAAGTATCAATATCCTTCTGGAGATACGGTCTCCAGTACTGCGTACAATACTCCAAGTGAGGTCTCACCAGTGCTCTGTACAATGGCATGAGCACTTCCCTCTTCCTACTGCTAATACTTCTCCCTATGCAACCAAGCATTCTGCTAGCATTTCCTGCTGGACAATGGACAGTACAATGGACATGTACTAGTGTCTATGGGAAGGTCTGTTAAGGTCCACAGAATATTGTTAAATTGTCCCTCACAAAGCCCACTAAATGACCACCATGGAAAATGTTGGTGCCTATCCCTGGCCCAGGAAAAGCATATAAAGTCCAGGACATCATTGGGAGATTGACTTTTGTTTGTGGATTTATTTGGGGATAATTTTATGGGGTTTTTTGTATGTTACTTTGTATGCTAATGTACCAAACAGGATTGTGGAAAAAAAAAACTTTACTATGATTAATGTGGCACAAGAACTAGCATATTTACAGCAAATGTAGTAGATTTATGTTGGTGGCACCTATATTTACACCACTTTTTGTTAATTAAGGCATATGCATGTTTTTGAGAAATTCATTGACATCTACATATAATGTGAATATATGGAAAGTTTAGTCTTTGTCTAATGGCATTGATAGATGAGACATCATCTGAGATCACTGCCGACAAAATACAAGGGCTGCAATGGAGATGCCAGATGTATTATAAAACACTGCAAAGATTTGAAAACTCTTTAAGATGTGTTTTAGTGGTTTGATGTGAAGTGTTGCCAGTGTTCGCTGGGAGAATGTATTGATCCTATGGTATACTTAGGATCTTATGCATTTTTTGTATATGTAAATAATGGCACATAATCAGTTTCTAAGGAGAAGAAAAAGATATACCCTAATATAGATATGTTTCTGCAGTGACCAAAGAATAACAATTTAGAAGCCATTTGACAAATAACATGTTCGTTTGTGTTATATATTAAAAACACAAACCAATAAAAATATTGTGCCTGTTTTTTGGTCTCCAATACTATTATATAGTAGCATATAAGATACAAATAATCATATTTCATAATGCTATTGAATGTATTAAAGAACATTTAGGGGCTTTTTACTAAAATGAATTTTGTCTCAACTTAGTCGAATGGGGAGGTCTAATTTCACTTGGTTTACAAATTTAATTTGACCACCCAAGTAGACCTTCTTAAGCTATTCACTAATAGAGACTTGCCCCTCTCTTTGTACCCCTTGACAAAATCCAACTTGGACTCCCACCTCGAAGGGAGTATGATTTGGGAGTAATAGACTCCGGTTTACAGCGCTGGAGTATGTCAATGGATTGTAAATCCCACACTTCGACTCCGGTGCCTCTACAGGTGCCTGGCTCGCACCCTACAATCAGCGATGAGAGAGAAAATAAGTAGACCATCGGCACTCCAGGAGTCGGTAAATATCGATATAGAAAAACTTTTATTGTGTTCCAAAATCCAGTAAAAGGTGCACAGCAAAGGTAGATGGAATAAACAAGTGAAAAAACCGCAGTCACTAGGCTTGACGCGTTTCGCGCATATAGCGCTTACTCGTACACAGCTTATCACGTGAGACAGAGGTTTTTTCTCCTACTCGCGTCATAGGTCAGTGCCCTGTGTGTTGTGTTAATTTACAGGTGGCAAGGATTAAAGTGCCTATTTAAGGCGATTTCTACATACACTCTCCAGCACTTTACTGCAGAGGTTGCACAAAAGACTTTCTCCTGAGGAAGTCCACATCAGAGCCGGCGAAATGTGTTGAGTTGTTTCGAGTTTCTTCTAAAGAAGTACCTGATTACCCTACCCTTGTGGCAGCAGGAAAGAGTCTAAACATATTTTCAGGACACTTCATGTGCTTTTGTTTTTTGTACTTGGATTTGGTTTTAAATATTGCTATTTGTTGTTATATTACTGGTCTTATATGTTTTTTTTAGATGATGGAATAAACTGGAAGATCATACTTTTCTGACAAGCCTTAACCAATTTTCTGTTTGTGAGTGTAACATCTAAACACAACTACGTCATATATTTAATTTTACTGTGTTGCACTATTATTGTTTTTCTTTTCTTCCTGGTACATGCACCTCTATTTAGTTTTTTTTTGCTGTTTGGAGTGCCCGAGGAGCACTTGAGTGAGAGCTGCAGTACCAGAGGAGGAGTATTTTGTATTATATTATTTTTACTATCACTGTATACACTATTATTCACTGTTTTACTAGTGTTAGTGTCACATTTTCTTTTTCACTAAAGGAATGTGGGTTAAATCATTACTGTATGCGATAAAATAATGTGTGCTCTTTAATTGGTGCACTAAAATTACCACATTTGTCAAAAAATCATAAACTGTAAAAAAATAAACTCCATGGTAATTACAAATTTAAATAGAAGGTCTGGGGTTGCTGCAATGGTCCTGGCACTTTAATAACTAACTTGGCTATTCAAGATGCCCCTGACCCCCACTTAAGACCAGGGCTAAGGGATGCACATAATTCCCCTAGCCTCCTAACAAGTATTGATGCCAGGGGCTGGGCAAGGTGCCCTTTTAATACTGAGGCTGGGAAAATATTGAATTCCAAACTCAGACTTTAGTGAATAGCCTCCTCAGTGACTGGAGTGTTCCCCTTGACCACATAGTATTTGGGGCAAACAATCCATTTTTCCACCTCTTAATCCAAACCACTATTCAATCAGGGGAGTCCATACTTGCTTTTCTCTCTGCTCCCTTTCTGTCCCAGTAAAAAACTTCTCTTGCTTTTGCAACCATCATGGTGGTTGTACAGGTTGAGTATCCCTTATCCGAAATGTCTGGGACTAGCAGTCTTTTGGATAATGAATACTTACAGAAATATGTATCATTTCGGCAGCACCAGCTCAAAAAATTATCTACATTACCTAAATGAACTTGCTCACATTAAATTTAGGTAATATAAATCCTTTCCAGCAGTGGGACTGGTGAACTTACCTGCTCCACGGTGCTGCCGAGATGATCTTTCCATCATGTGTCATCCATCCCTCCCACTCAACCTGTAGCTGCATCCCTCTTTCCTTGTGTTTTAGGTGGGAGTTACACATTGATCTCCTGTGCCCTGTACCAAAATATTACAAATAATATTTTATCAAAATATGAAACATTTTTATTTTGTTAATTTTAAAAACTGTAATAATTGTAAATATTAATGTGGCGCTATTAATTATCGTAGGACCACACCCACAATATCAATTTAAAATATACCCTACATTTTATCTCTGATCCTAATGGCTTTGAAATCCACGCTGCATTATAATTCAATACAATATGTCATGCAACACTATCTTTACTTCAAAATATAATTTATTGTGTAGGCAGAAATTTAATAAGGTAGTTATCTAATCAGTATGCAATACAAAATGTAAACAGACAATAATGCTTATAACATATCAGTATCTCACATTGTAACAGTGTACCTGTGACACCCAGGAGGAGGGACCCTTGTTGCAAGATCACCTCTTGAAACAGCAGCTCCGTCATGACATCAAGTTTATGATCCAGGGATTGAAGATGAACAGAGTGAGTAGTAAGAATCTGGTCCTGGTGGTCTTGTCTCTGGGACATCCTGGTTAGATCTGCAGGATCCATTTGGCCTGTGCAAAACTGTAACGGTGTACCGGTGACACCCAGGAGGAGGGACCCTCTTTCAAGATCACCTCTTGGGAAGTACTTTGTGGTGTTCACCCTGACAAATAGGTACCCAAAGGTTTAGCCCAAGATAATGTTGCCAGGGGCTTGTACGGCACAAGTACAACCTAGAGGTAATCAGGAATGGGTTGCTGGAGTACACTAAACAGCACAGGAGACAAGACAGACTGGAACAGGTTGAAGATATAAAAATATATAAAAAGTGAATAAATATAGGAAGTAATTAGCATAGACCAATAGAGGAGGGTGTGTCAGGATAGAGTTGAGCGAACCCGAACCGCACTGTTTGGGTTCGTACCGAACATTATGGTTTTTGGACCCCGAACACGGACATTCCACTGTATGTTCGTGTTGGAGTTCGGGGTTCAGCAGGGCCGGCGCCACCTGTAAGGCGACCTAGGCAGCCGCCTAGGGCGCAACTTAGCAGGAGGCGCCGGAATCCATGAAAAAAAAAATCCTCCCCCTTACTTACCTCCTCGCTGCTGCTCTGTCTCCTGGTGCAGGTCTGTGGCTGTGAGGGAAGCGTTGTGCGCTCCCCTCCAGCCGATGCAGATTCAATAAAGTTTGTTTAAACTTTTTTTTAAACAAACTTTATTGAATGCGAATAGGCTGGACGGGAACGCACAATGCTTCCCTCACAGCCACGGACCTGCAGCCCCGGGAGATAGAGCAGCAGCGCACTTTGAAAAATTCTTATTGTTTTGGGTGCTAAATAGTACATTTGAGTCTTGCGGTGCACTTCATATCTGAGGGTCAAATAGAACAGTCCAATACTGTGCTTACAGCGCACTTTGAAAAATGCTGCCTACCTCCTCCTCCTCCTCCTCCACTTGCGCCTACACCGCCATGGTCACCGCCTCCTCAACCTATGGGTCACTTAGTATAAACTGAAAGAGAATACCCTGCACTCCAACCCTCTCTCAAATGGATAATTCTGTTGATCCTCCTGGCAGCCATGCTTTAGATTTAGATTTATGTTCTTCCAAAGCTAACATCAAAGATTCCATCTTTTATGGCTCAGCTGTATTTGTAATTTGTATGTATTTTATGTTATTTTAAGCTATTTCCCTATCCACATTTGCTTGCAGGGCACTTGTCCTACTCTTACCCACATTTTAATTCATTTTGCAGCCATCTAGCCCTTTCCAGGACTTTATTAGAGGCATTTTAGTGGCCAAAAGTTTGTGTCCCCATTGAATTGAATGGGGTACAGGTTCGGGGTCAAGTTCGAGCATGGACCCGGACATTTTTTCGAAGTTCGGCGGAACCTGCCTAACCCGAACATCCAGGTGTCCGCTCAACTCTAGTCAGGAGGGAGAAACAAAAAGAATACAGAACACTAAAAATATATATGCATAAATATATCAATAGAAGAGGTTCCCAAGTGATAGAAAGAAAGTAAAACAGAAAATAAAACAAAAATGAATGCATCTATTTGGAGTCTGTATCGAGAGCAAACAGACTCCAAAAACATGGCCACCATAGATGAAAAACATCTCCAGAAGTCATTTGACTTCCTGACTCCAAAAACATGGCAGCCGTAACACCACGAGAACTATGACAGCGTGAGGAAGGAGATAACAAGCGACGTGAGGACGCACATAGCCTCAGATACAATACAATACTGAACTATTATAATTACTGGCTTCATAATTTGATACACCAATAATGCAACAATCACTGAATCATATATTGCATTAACATCCCTCACTTCTTACAATATCATCTTATATCATCTCCAATGTCTCCTACCATATATTCCTTGTAATGCAAAAATAATACAATTGGTTTAACTAGAATTATTATCTACCCCAAAGAACAGCATTAATTGGTTGCGTAATAACAGAACAACTAACAATGTAATTTAAAGAGATATTCCCCGAAAATCAATCAGTAATTCACAGTAACATGAATTGACATTTAACGCTGAATTATGCAGTTTCAAGTCACAGTTACTGGCGGGTAATAACAACATAGGCATGATAAACAATCTACCAACATTCGTCAATAAATAGAAACATAGAAACATAGAAACATAGAATGTGTCGGCAGATAAGAACCATTCGGTCCATCTAGTCTGCCCAATTTTTTTTTTTTTTTAGTACTTTTATTAGTCCCCCGTTCCCGGTCTTATAGCTAGGATAGCCTTGTGTCTATCCCACGCATGCTTAAAATCCTTGACTGTGTTTACCTCTACCACTTCTGCTGGCAGGCTATTCCATACATCCACTACCCTCTCAGTAAAAAAAATAGCAGTACCATTTTCTAAATAACCACAATACACATTTACAGTTAAACCAATCTTTCTACAAATGATACTAAGCCAAATTAACCTTTCCCATGCCACTCAGCAATAACAATACATGTGTTTTATACAGTGTCTGTTTACAACTGCACTTACTATATTCCCCCTAAGTTCTATCTACTGTAAAATGACTATGCTGTTGTTGATATGATTAGTTGCCGGACAGCTGAAAAACAAGGCTTGATGTACAGAAGCAGCAGCAATTAATAAAAAAGGAAAACCATGTAATTCCAAATAGACAGATTGATTGCATATATTTTGCATTAACTATCTAATAACTGAACGCGACACATTGTGACTTGAAGATCACATCAGATAATTTACTATAGTTGTCTAGTAACAGCTCCAAATAATTATGTTTTACAAATGATTATGTTGGGGTGGACACAATAATGGAAAAGTAGTAGAAACACACCAGGTTTGCTCCTTTACAATGTATAGTTGAAGGGATTCTGTCACCTAAAGATTTATAATTCTGTATATGTAGAGAATAAACAAATGATCAAAAATTACCTACACTGTGTGCTAGCAGAATTGTTTTTATTTTTTAATTTTTTTATAGTGTCTCCTGTTTATGACATAATTTGTTGCTTGATATGTAAATAACACAATAATGTTATAATAATAATAATGATATAATCCCCATGACAACTAGCTCATTTGCATATTAAACCACATGTGATATCATATATAGGAGACACCCAAGACACATTTTAATAAAACTCATCATTTATGGATTTTCACACAATTCTGCTAACATCACGTTCGATGTGTTTTTCTTCCCAGTATATTATTGTCATGACGATGGTGTCTCTTTAAGTTGGTGAGAAAAAATATTCAGTTTACCTCAACTCACCTGCACCTCAGCTTTTAGCAAATAGCTCCCTGAGGAAACATTGTGAAAACTTCTAAAATGAGGTATGAAAGATAGGCAAATTGGAACCTTTTTCTATATTGACTATTACTACCTGATTTTTGTAGTTGACTGGTCAGATCACTTTTAGTAAATATAACCTAATATGTAGGCATTCATGCCCTTGCCCAGTCCTCTTGAAAATCTGGTCCATCTATTTCACTTATGACATTAAGAGAAATTGCTGTTATCAAGACAAAATACTCCATTAAATTCAGAGAGAAGGGAAAAATGATTCATGATTTGATTTACCTTTTTAATGCAATAAAATGGGTGTTACTTCCCCTCTAAAACAACAATTCCTTACAGCTTTACTACAAATGTTTGGAAAAACATGCAATGTGTCATCTCTACAGGTCTAATAAAATACACTCTATGAACTGATGGAAGTACTAACAGATATAAATGACCTTTTTAGAGAGAAATATATATTTTTTAAATTAAATATTTTTTTTAGTGTATTTGACACCTTGCTAGTCTTTCTTGCAACGTTGTATTTTTTTTCAATGAAAGATTAATGCAAATAAATACAGATTTTGTAGCAATTCTACTGGCATTACAAAAAAAAAATAGAAAAACCCTGCTATTTATTTAGAAATGCTGATAAGTTAACCATACAACTGAAGCAGCAGTTCTATATCAACAGGCTCCTTGCAGAACCCGTCACAGCATCCTGAATATGATGAGGAAAATGCTTGGCTCTGAAAAAGAATGATCGAGACTATTTCTGGCTCTGACATTTTCCTCAAGATATCTGAATTTCCATATATTTGAAAACCTAATATAAACAACAGAGAAGAAAATTTGCATTTCGGGCAGCAAAAAATGAAAAATGGAGGCTGGGTAATCTATTGCCGTTTTGAGAAGAGGAATGACAGTGGTAAAGTTGAGCACACACAACAGCTTGTGGCAAACTCATTTCCTGGCAGAATATAGGGTTTCATCTGCTGGAACATTTAATAGGTATCAAAGAAAGATCACTCTCCACTTTTGCCTTAGATGAAGATCCCTCCTGTTTAGCTGTATTCTTTCTCCCACTACCTTTTTTTATTAAAACCTGTATGTGCATCCGTAATATAATATGTATGACTTTCTTATAAACAAATATATCTTGGTGTATTTTTGCATTCTAAAGATGTTATAATGTTTTATTTATTAATTCATTAAAACATTTTTTTTTAAAATGACAGAAGGGCACAGGCTAAATAAAAGTGCAGATTTTTTCTAGTCAAATTTCCATGTGAAGAATTTCTGCCAAAACGGCAAATGTATTTTAGAAGCATTATATCTGAGAACTAAGTTATGATCATCTTTAAATAGTATTGCTATGGAAATGCAGGCTCAGTTAGCGAGTACATTGGCTTATTTTATTTTTATTTTATTTTTTTACGAGAGTGTAAACAAAATACAGTGACAACTAAACCATTATTATAATTATTTATCAGGTCTGGCAATTGTAACTCCCAAGCTTTGATTATCTTAAAGTTGCCATTATATTCTACTGTGTCTAGTGGGGCTGAGGATGATGGTAGTTTTTAACCATCAGGTGGATAGATAATGATTTTTAACAGCTCAGTTACATGGATTTCAAACTTCCAAAAGTGTATTATGCTTTCATTTTAATATCATACACATTTCTTCAAAAGGTGTTTTGAATTAAACTTTTTTGAGTTTTGCTTACAATACAAAAGTGTGCATTTTGTGCATGCATTTTAGAGGTTGTATTTTGTGAATGTACACTATGTGATTGTGTATATGCAGACAGTTTATATTTTTTTAGGTGCAACCTTAGCAAAATTGCAATGAAATTAACAAAAAATATTGTGTATTTTCTTTTGTTATAGTTTAAGCAAAGGTTGAAATCTTTGATCTGCCTCTGTCACTAATAAAATGGTATAGAATACTGCAGCACCAAATTTCTCACAGAAAGCAACACATATGTACCTTTCCTTTTTTGTTTTAGGATACAATATGTTTCTACTTTATTCTGAAAAATAGCTATTCTGCATTGCCTAAATTAATTATTTTTAATGATACAATAAATGTTAGTTACTGAAGAGTCCGTAGAGAATTGTTAAATATTTCTCCACTTGCTAGACAATCCAGGAGTACAGTAAGTTGACAACATGAGCCTCACCATGCAATTAATCTCTTCTTGCTCCCCTTTTATGAAATGTTTTTTTTGTAATAACAAGTTACCAGATGATACTTAAGGAAATAAGCCTAATTCTGGCAAGACCATTGTTTTTGATCTTTAGGGATTTGTTCAGTTCAGAAATAGTGCCAATAGATTCATGTAAGGGAGATGTGATGCCACTATTTAAGTGGGCAATTACAGGCCAGTAAGCTTGACATCTGTAGTGGGACTTTTTTGAAGAGTTGTAAAACGTATACATTCAAGAATACATCTTGAATTAGAATATAATTAGTAGGTGTTTACTAGTTCTTGAAAGATAGATCTTGTGAAAGTACCATTTTTGCTCCAATATAAGATGACCCTGATTACAAGACAACCCCCCAAACTTTAGATATTAATTTAGGAAAAAAATAAGACAATATAAGACTACCTTATAGAATTTGTTTTTACTAGTAAATATTAATAAACATGTAAACTGTTTCATATTTAATAAAAAATTATGGATGAAAAAAGTGAATTTCTTGTTTGTATTTAATTTTATTTGCAAATATGCCCCTCAGATCTGCCACCCCAGAATTGCCATTTGTCCCTCCAGACTTGCCATCTGCCTCCTCAGAATTGCCATCTGCCACCCCAGACTTGCCAATCTGCTCCTCCTGACTTCCTGGTGTTTAGTGGGGGCAGATGGTGGATGTCTGTGCGATGCCTGAAACCACCCTCCAATGCTGCCTGACACTTCTTCTGGGACTTCTAAGGCAGAACTCTGCTATGTAACTTGACATCAAGAAGTCCTGGTGGAAGTGCCAGGCAGCGTCAGAGGAAGTCTGTGGGCATTGTGCAGACATCCATCAAATTCCACAGGATCCGGGTCATTGCTGATCTATTTGAGGTCTGATTATAAGATGAACCTCAAATTTAAGACGAGAGGACTTTTTCAGAGCATTTGCAAATGTCAGGGACTTCTGAGAGCTGCTGATTCTGTTCTCGATCCTCTGCTTAAAGCTCATTTGAACTGTGACCGTGTCCTGGAACTGGGAAACTGAACCTGGGCAGCTCAATCAGCCTGGCGTATGTTTTCCAGCATCTTCTGAGACCCTCTGGCTACAGCAAGATTTCTTCAGTTAAGTTGCTCCCTTAAAATCTCTCCTGCTCATTCCTCACCCTCTCTCTGGTGTTCCTGTTTAGCTACCCTTCTCAGACCTCACCATCTCTCAGGTGTTCCTATTTAGCTACTCTCCTCAGGCCTAACCCTTAACTCTGGCCCCACCCCTTGTTTTACTCTCTCCAACCCTACCTCTGCTTAGTCTCTTCTATAGCTCTTTTTTTATACTTCAGTTACTACTCATCCCATTTTCCTATTCTGCAGTTCTTTGCTAAAGTTCCATTTTGTCTCTCCTTCAGTCCATATTCCAATCCATATCTCTTTGTTTCTTTATCTTTTCTCAACCTGCACAATATTTAACATGCAACCAGACACCTCCACTATCCCTGCACTGAAACTCCTAGCTGACCTGGTAAAGGCCCTGACAGAAAATAAGGTAATATAGATCTGCATGTGGTAGTGGATATGATCTATTTAGACTTTGCTAAAACATTTGATACAGTTTCATAAAAAATGTTACTCTACAAATTAACAGAAATAGACTTGGGGCAAATGTTTGTATTTGGATTGAAAATTGGCTAAAATATAGATTGCAGAGAGTTTATGTAAATAGAAAATGCTCTAACTGGACAAAAGTATTACGTGGAGTACCTCAGGGGACACTTGACCACTATGCCAACAGGGAAATTTATGACATTGAATTCTAAATACATAGACATTAATATATAGTAGGTCCCCTCTTTGCAGTTATAACAGCTTCCTCTCTTATAAGCAGGCTTTCCACAAGATTTTGTACTGTTTCTATGGGAATGTTTGCCCACTGATCCAGTAGACCATTTGTGAGGTGAGACACTGATGTTGGACAAGAAGGCATGGCTAGCAATCTTCATTCCAGTTTATACCAAAGTTTTTTGATGGGGTTGAACTCAGGGCTCAGGCACAATCATGCTGGAATAGAAAATGGCCTTCCCCAAGCTGGTCACACTAAATTGGAAACTTAACATTGGCCAAAATGTATTGGTATGCTGAATCATTAAGATTTCACTTCATTGGAAGGAAAGGACCTAGACCAACCCTTGAAAAACAGCCCCATGCCATTATCCCTCCTCCACCAAAATTTGCATTTAGCACAATACAGTCATGCAGCTAACGTTCTCTTGAGTTGCTCATTAGACTGCCAAACAGTGAAGACTCCCATTTCCATTGGCGGTTTGTTTTACACAACTTGATCTGATGCTTGGCATTGTACTTAATGATGTAAGTCTTGCATGCAGCTGCTCGGCCATGGATACCTATTCCATAAAGCTCCTGTCATGCTGCTTTGGTGATGATACAAATGTCAGGGGAAGTTTTTAACTCTTCAACAGAGGACTGGTGACTTTGCTGTGTATCTTTATGTGTTTATTTGCTTCGTGGGTGAGTTGCTGCTGTTCTTAAATGCTTCCACTTTCCAGTTTTACCACTTACTGTTGACCGTGGAATATCTGACTTTTTGAAAAGGTGGCATCCTAGCACAGTATCAGACTTGATTATACTGAGCTCTTCGGAATGACCCATTTTTCACAAATGTTTGTAAATGCAAACTGCATGGCTAGATGCTTGATTTAATACACCCGTGACAATGGATATAATTGAAACACTTGAATACATTAATTAAAAGGTTGTCCCAACACTTTTTGTCCATATTGTTTATAAAAAAAGGGTGTTGATTTCCATGAGGAGAATTTCATTTTGTATTTTTACAAGTCAATGGTAAGACCTCACTGAATATGCAGTGCAATTTTGGGCACCAGTCATTAATAAGGACATTGTAGAACTAGAGAAAGAGCAGAGAAAGCCTACAACATTAATAAGGGGAAAATAAGATCTTAGTTATGAAGAGAGACTATTAACATTGCATTTGTTTACTCTAGAAAAGCAACATCTTAAAGGTGATGTTTTACTGTTATGTAAATATATGCATGGCAAATATAAAGAAGTTCTAGTGACCTGTTCATTAAAAGAAATATACAAAGGACAAGAAATCTTCCCCTGAGACTAAAAGAGCAAAGATTTTATAGGAAACCAAGGAAGGGATTCTCCACAGTACGGACAATAAAGATATGGAATTCATTGCCAAGAGACATGATGATATTAAAAACAAAGAAACCATCAAAAAGAGTCTAGATCATTCACTTTTTAAATCTGAACATACAATAATCTTTAGAGCTTTTTGATCAAATTTCATTGAATTTTTGGAATCAAAAATTTATTTTCCAAAATTACTTAATTAAGGATAGATTAAACCTAAAGTGACAATACATTTTGACCTTGACTTTCCCTTGGTGACAAGGGCTGTTTTTACATTTCTGGGGTGTTTGTATTTAGCTGTAATTTTCTTCTTTCTCACATACTGTATGAACTTATATCCATCATATCTTATAATTTACTACAAAACAAGTCCTAAAATATGATGTAAAAAAAAAACTTTTTCTAAGTTTGACCTAAAATATAATTTACACAAATACAATCATTAAAAAAAAACCCATCTAAATAGTTTCTAAATGTTGTCCTGAGTTCAGAAATATGCTTGTGTCCATGTTTTTCTGCAGTTTTTTGTGAGTTATGGGGAAAAAAACAACAATAGTGTTTTTTTTCCTATATTGACCTTTTGACCCCAACCCGAACCCTAAATTCAACCCTAAACCTAACCTTAAATTTAACCTCAACTCTAACCCTTCTGCTAAACCTTAATATATTTTAATTTAATTTTAACCCTATCCCTTATGCTAACCTTAATTTAATTGTAACCCTAACAGCTATAAAACAATAAAAAAGCAGTTGCTTTTGGGAATGCAAACTCATTAACATAATATGCTAACCAGCATTTTTTTAAACATTCCACTGAAAGAAACGCATAACAAAGATTTATAAAGACTAATTCCTTGTACTTCTTAAACATTTTACCTGTGTAGGTTTTATGTTACAGATGTTGAATGTGATGGGCATATGGATACTTTTTAGATGCACACACCAGTTGTGATAGCTATCCCTTTACCGGATGTTAATTTGAAGGTTGTGTGAAAGTCTATGATATACGTGTGTAATACCAAAAACCGTGGAAGTAAAAAATAGCATGTAATGTTCTATTACTTAAGTTTTTTTTTTTAATCTGTTTAGTTGCCTTGGTGATCATAGCTGAACAGTTGTAGAAACCAGACTTTAACTAACTAGTGAAATGGAACTTACTCAAGCTCAAAATATTTTATTTTAAATAAAAAAACAGAATATATGTTCTGTCAAAAATGATTTGGTATGCATTTATTTATATAAAAAAGTAGAAACAAATAGGGCAACATAGATTATATGTATGGTGAGGGGAGAATAAATAGTGTTTTGGCTGTGTCCTGTGTCGAGAAGGAGGAAGTGTTCGATGTGCTGAAGAGTTTGAGTTCAAGTTTAGAGGTTGATTTGGACTTAGTCTCAAAATCATACTTGTGGGTCAGTTATTTTCACTGAGATGTCATACCATATGCCAATGGTATGAGCTGAAGCAAAGAAGTCACTGTCGTGTACTTGAAATCCTAGTCCTAATGGGTTGAAATTTTAATCTGCATATATCCCAGTGTTCTCTCAGATGGGTCTTTTTTGCAGGTATATCCTTTTCCCCCTCTACCTGGGATAGAGTTAGGGGGAGGTACTGAGGGGGGAGGGGCCTTTGCATATATTTGTTGTACTGGGGGTCTGATCATCAGTCCCCATCCCTGTGATCATTAGGTTGGCCAGGATTGTCCTAGCCACGGCCCCAAGATTATTAAGGAGAGCCAGGGGTCACAACATTTTTCACTGGTGGGAGAGCTGGGGAGCAGGAAAGGCCATTAGACCCCTGTTTCCATTGATTATATTCAATGTGTGGGTGAGGGTGGTGGCAGTAACATAACTCCAGTTTGCATGTTTAGCTTGAGTTTTATCTTGCCATTAACGATACCACAATGCCATTTTTATTGAATTGTAGGTTATTCCTCAATGAATAAGGTGCAATAAAAAACATTATTTTTGCTAGGTTAACAGGAATTGTTGAATAGAACCCCATATCTCCACTTAATCATAAATCAGAGTTCCATAGTTCTGAACAAAATGTGCAAACAAAACATAACAAGAGGCAACAGAGTGCTGGCAAGGGTGACAGAGGACAATTTTCCCGCAGGCTGCTCGGTAACTTCACTTAATGGGCTGGGACTGCACCACTTTTCTCTGTTTCTATTCAAGTGTCTTATCTCTCTTGAATGTCATCTGTCAAAATATCTTTCTTGCATGTCTATCTGTATCTGTCCCTGATGATAAAGAGTCAGCTGATGAAGTTTCACAATGGGCCACTAACTTGGTTTTGCCTTACCAGGCCAAAATTTGGCAGCCATCCCCTGAAAACAGGTTATATGGAACAAGCAGGTTTGGGAAAATAAAATACATATCTGTAATCTGACAGTCCTTTCATTTTAATCATTATCAGAGCATAAATAAAGCAGATGGCAAAACAATATTAATATTGATTGATAAGGTGTCACCATGTTTTACAATGGGCAAATTAAACTTATGTGAATATAGTGGTATAAAAAGTTAGATATATTGAATTAATAAAGTCAAGGACGGCACTGCTCAAACAATGTTGCAGTCTGAAAATCAATATATATTCTTGTTAAATGCATAAAAACAGGATACCAAAGCAATAATAATGTTTATGCTTCTCTTACTATTGTTACAACAACATATCTAGTTAACATCAATATGTTAGCAAGTCAAAAGCTTAAACACATTCTTATAACGATATGGTCAGTTCAGAAAGCTATTCTAACAGAAGATGTCTGACCCAATGTTAATTAATTTCTGCTTGCAACAAATTCATTATGTTAGAATATAAACATTTATACTTACTTGCTTATTCCTACGTTCCTCTGAGTGTTATATCTGTACTATGCATTTCTCCATTGGCTTCTTCAGGTGAAACAAATGAGACCAACTTAAACAAGAGAAGAGACTTGTCCAAACTCAGTTACAGTCTAAAAATAGAGTGACTATCTGGTATAGATGTGTTCAAAAATCAATGGCACAGATTAAAGGGCTCCAGTTAATGAAAAAGTAGCCATTATCGGGAATTTAGCAGGCAGTTGTGATTCTATTCCTTCCACTAAAAAGGTAAACAGGTGCACAACTATCACTTGCACATGTTAACAATTACAGCACATATATATATCGTTCCTATGACTGGGGGTAACAATCGGTGATCCTGTTTGGGATCTGTAAATCCTGTGTCTCTGATTGGTTTCTTGCTTTGTAACGGCTTCGGTAGTGGGAACACTTTTTTCACTTCCTTTAGTAGGTTACTGAGTGTGGCAAAGGAAGTGTCCCAGGTAAGCTAATTTGCAGGGCCATTGAACCTAGGCCAATATTCCTTCTCTTTCAGCTCATTATATCCCATATTTAATTCAGGTTAAGTGATCTTGATAATAACACAAGAGGAATTACCTTCAAAAACTATGAACACCACAGGCACCAAGTCTTCACATATTCAATGAAGAAATACTTTATTGCAATTCACCAACCATTTATAACATCAGTTCCTGTCCAGTCAGCATCAGACACATTTAGCATTAGAACATGTTTACACTGAAAAAGTTAAAAGGGTGATACATTGAAGAGATTTTACTACACATAGAGGAACATCTCTAATCCATTTGATATTCTATAATGCCCATGTGCTAAAAGTGTGAGCAGCACTCACATTTCAATACACTCCTTGGAAAGTAAAAAAAAATGTAGAGAAACTATACAGATTTATCTCACTGTATTGGAATGGTGAAGAATAGTAAATGCTCTATCTAAATTAATACCAGATATGGTATCAATTGGTGTCTGTTTAACACTTTACAGTTTGGTTCCCACAGTTACACAATAACAAAAGAAGCCAAAAAAGCATTACCTCAACAACAAATTTATAAATGGAAATAATATAACAATACAACAATTATATTATTCCATAAGGTATTATTAGAGAATTATATTCAATAACTAAATAACAGAATATCCACACACACTTGAATAGGTTAAAGCATAACAAAGTTTCACTCTATAACAATATCTACTATAGGTTATACAAATAAACAATGCTAAAATACTCAATCTATTAATAGAAACAAGAATAGTTAACTCTATTCAAGTAAAATAAAATATACATGCTGATACTTAGATGTACGTTGCCAGGAGAACTCAGGTGGAAAGACTGGCCTCAGCACTCCTTATGTGATGTCCATTTTTTCAGTTTCAGGGGAGTTCTGACATCTCTTTAACTGTGTATCTCTTTTAACATGAAGCCCTTGTTGGTACAGATTTCCCATAGTAACCCTGGTCAGGTGACCAAACTGTCAGACTCCATGTTGTTTACAGCCCAGTCTTGAACAATAGCCAGTATGTTTACCTGGAAACACTTTTGCTTAGACCACCAGCCACCTGCATATACCCCACACATGTAAACCAATATATACATTTAAGTGATATGTGTGTATAAGATCAACAAACTAGCATAAATAAAATGCGTGTATATAAAACTCATTATGGAGCAAGATCCACACAAATTATAAAACTTCATACAAAATTAACTTTGCAAGCAACCTTGAAACTCAACATTTTCCAATAAAGCCATATTTTCTTAAACAATATAAAACATATTGACTTTTATGAACTCAGCATTGTGAATGTCTATGAAATATTTCAAAACAGATTTTAAAACCTTCTAACATGCTCCCTCTCCATATTTCTCAATATTAAATACAAAATGCATAGCTCTTAACTGTTCTGAAGTGGTTGTGGAGTTTTCCTAGATGAGTGGCAAAATGTCTCCCTCCCACATAGAGCCACTTGCATCCTTTCCCCTGCCTGCAGGGATGGAGGCTTCCTTTTTGCCATATGGTGGCACATGGGCCCCCTCTTTTTGTACTGCACTCCCTTGCTGCAGTCGGTAACTCTCCCTTGAGCTACCCTTCTCTGTCTATCTCTATTCCTTTCTTTTCTACTCACACTCTATTGATTTTTCTGAATAAGGTCTTTACTAGCAAACTATTTTTTCAGAAAATGACCACCCGACTCATATCTTCATATTGCATATTTTATTGTTGATATTGTGTACCCCACAGTTCTGTCCATAATTGTTCCCTAACATAATGGCTGACTATGTGTGACAACCCCCAGTTAATGGATCCAGTCAGGTCAGCTAAGTCAAATTCATTTTATATGCCTAATGTTTGACTAGAACTTAGACTGGTTTATGTTTCACTTAAGATATACTGTGTTCATTCTTATCATTATTACAATTACCCACATGAAGGCACTGCCCACACATAGACCCGGGAATAGCAATGTGTAGGATAACTAAAAGGGGGTTTACTGGGCAATCTTTAGCGATGTTATAACCAAAGTGTATGTTTTTCGTGTCTCTCAGATAACTTCAAAAACAGGTCACTTCCATGGAAAAGTTATTGTATACATATCATACAGTACTGTATTCTTGTTATTCATTGCTGAATTATTTTCACACTCTTCTGTTACAACTAATGTGTGACTCAATACAAACATATTTAAAAAAAAAATGCATAGCTCTGGAATGGAACAGATTTCCTGACAGACTCATTAAATCACAGTATATATTCATATGACATGCTAGGCCTGAACTGTGAATGTGAATTGTTATTGTCTGTAATATAGCAATGTGAGAACCTCCCAATGATCCTGGTACCTCATTTTAGAGGGATTTCTACATCATATGTTTAACATCTATATTTATGTTCTTCATGTGATCTCATAGACATTTTTGCTTTTTAATTTGCCTTTAAGTTTCCCATTTGCAAAAAACAGTTCTTTCATTTGGTAATATAATTAATTATAATGATTTTACACATCTACTAGCAAGAAAGATTGCTTCAGATAAAAATAATGTTTTAACAACCTAAATTAAGGATAGTGTTGGACACCTATGTCACTAAATAACAGCTCTAATGTTTGTTTGTATTGTTTCTGGAGTTGATGGCTTCAAACAATATTTTTTATTAATTTATAAGCTTTACATATGTATTCTTTTTTGCCTCATGTATTACTGTTGAACTTTATCTACCACAACTCAGAAGCATACAGTAAGTTCCTAAGCCAGTAAGCATCATTCAATCAGCTACTTTCTCCAAACCATAGGGGTCTATTCAATATTGAGCAATATGATATGAAATGGGACAAGATCAGAGAAAATAGGCAAAAGTCAGAAATCCCATCTTTCGGCTACTCTGTATGACTGAGATCGGGTCGATATCGGCTATGTTAGTCATCTCGGGCTGTCACATCAGAAGCATTCGTATCAAGGAAAATTGACCTTCAAAGTATATGGTTTCAGCTATTCCAAAAGCACTGATTTGCTTTGATCAAGGGCTGAAATCAGATAAAATTTCTGAAATCCATCCATATCAATTCCCCAGCTTTTAGATAGAGTACTGCACTGTATTTATTTTTATTATTGTTATACTATCATTTCTCATTTCCTCTTTCTTCCTTCTTTCTCCCTCCCTTCCCTTCTTATTAATTAATGCTTAATCCTTGCCAAGGCCGGCTCCATTCACTCCACTTATATATTTAATTTGCCCTTATTGACCATCCGATTCACCGAATTATCCCAAAGTTGGTATCTCTTAAAGGAAGTACCCTTAATTCCACAGATTCCCTTTTTCATTTTTAGTTGGAATTTCATTTGCATCTCAAACTGAGAACAAACAAATTGTGTTATTTTGTTTCCAATCCCTTGCTATTAATCTTTCTCTGAACTCTGAACAGTTTTTTTCATATGGAAACTGTTACATATATATAATATTTGATAAAAATAGTCTTGACTGGAATATGTTTACAAAACATGATATTTTGACATATACTATCCATATGAAAAAACTGTCAATTTAAATGTCATGCACCAAAACACAAATGTATCACATTTGTTAATAACCTCAATAAAAGTGAGGAATAACCATGCACAAATATGTGTATATGTGCTTGGAAGATCTTTATTGCTGGGATCCACTATAAGGAGGATACTTTCTTCCTCCACTGATGTACTGTATCTGCAAGACAAGAAGATTAGGACATTGCAATACAGATTGAAATAATCAAATTATTGTTCAGTTAACATGCAGCATTATCTATTTACTGAACTTATGAACATTGTCATTTCAAATACAAAATAAAAACCTTTTGAAATTCAACATAGAAACATAGAATGTGTTAGCAGGTAAGAACCATTTGACTAATCTAGTCTTTTCAATTTTTAGAATACTTTTATTATTATACCCATCTCACGCATGCCAAACTCTAGCTGGTGGGCTATTCCATGCATCCACTACCCTCTCAGTACAGTAAGACTTTCTGAAATTACTATGTCCTCTTTTTGTGGTGGTTTGGCAATTCCACCATGTGTGTAGGTATGATCCGTGCCTCCCATAATCATATCTATCCTTGACCTCGATTTATGGGGCCAAGTGTAGAAAGTGAATTCTTTATCATTTGGGTTGTAAACTCTCCAAATGTCGTATATATTATTGTTTTTCTGGAACTTTCCTAGGGATCTCGCGTATTTAATACTTCTTTTATCAATGTGTTTGCTGTTTAATTGTGATAATTTGTCCATCTCGCAGTCTAGCACACAGTTAATAATCCCCAGCTAAAATTTGTATACCCATATACACTTTTTCTACTTTTTCCATGACTTGATTCAGCATGCCTATTGGGTTAACGTAAGGTAGATAGCTATTATTAGGGTAAAAAGCTCATCATTTATCAAACATACCACCACTAAATACCTCCCTTCAGGATCTGCATATTGGTACTTCAACTTTATCTGGACAAGTCTTGAGAAATATGTTGCCACTCCACATCTCTTTTCCCCCTCCCTTGCTGTGCTGTTGACCAGGGGGAAGTTCTTATAGCTCCATTTTTTTGTGTCTTTCAACCTCCAGTGGGTTTCCTGGACCATAGCGATTTGTATTTTTTGTTTGATTAAGTATTCGTTAAAGGCCCATCTCTTTGTGGGAATATTTAGACCTTGGATATTAATTGAGGCAAATCGAATCATTTTTACTCTTTTCCTCCCTGTATAATATCTTGCCTGAACTCTCCGTTGCTCTTATACAAACACAAAACATAAAACCCAGAATCAGGCCCAACCTCACCATGAGGCGGTTATCCTGAGTTCCTCTACCTGGAAAACCCTTTTGGGACATTTAACCCAAACTAAGTTCTACTCAGAACCTATGGCGGAATGATCCATGGCCGACAGTGTGGATTTTTCCTTTATCAACTCTCTTTTTCCCTTCCTTATTTTCTTTTTTTTCCCCATTTCCCATCTCTACTTCATTTCTCCTCTCCCCTACGAATCCTAATTTTATATAATTCCCTCTCTCCCACCCCCTCCCTCCTTCAAATCTCCATTTGTACCCCTGTAAGGGTGGTGCAAGAGCTGAAAGAAAGAAAATCTGTATGATATTCCCTCCTTTTTAATCCATTTTCTTGGCTTTACTGCCAGAAAGAGGGGGAAAAAAAGTAATTTTATTTTTTTGTGCCTAGTGAAAACCTCTTTATCTCTAATTATCTATAAGACTCGTAGAGTCTTTATCCTTTTAACTTCATCCTTTTAGCGTAATTTTTTTTAAAAAATTGCTTATCGATTAATTTGTGATGTAGTTCCTCCTTTTAAATATATTTCCCTAGCTTTCTTAATTTTACTCCTATTTAAGTTATAATAGATTTTTCCTTCTAGTGTGGCATTCAGGATCAGTGAAAAAAAAAAAGTTTGCTTATCAATTAATTTCAGTTCCCTTCGGATCTCTTCCTCCCCTTTTCTCTCTCTCCCTCCCCTCCCTCTCTCATCCTATACCAGTTTTCTTTCCTTCAGCCACTCCTCTGCTCTAGCGATTGTACTGTTTCCAAGTGGCCTTCGTAGTATACCCTTATTGCTTTTGGGTACCCCCATGCGTATTTAAAATTGTGTCTTCGAAGGGTGCCCGAAACAGCTGAGAATTTTTTCCTTTGGGACCTAGTGTAATAAGACAAATTTTGAAGTACAAAAATGTCCTTGATGTTTGACTCTCTGCTTTGAGAAGTTCTACTTGCTCTTAGTATAGCTTCCTTAAACTGGAAGGATTGGAAGTCAGCAACAATATCTCTGGATGCTCTTTCTGGGGAACTCTGAGCCTTGAAGACTCAACGGCATCTTATTATTTCTGTGTTGAATTTTTCCAGATCTATCTTCCAGGATGTCCACAAGTTGGTTAAGAACATAGAGATTTCTTCCTGAATAATTGATTCCGGTATATTTCTTTTATTTATTTTTTTTAATAACACTCAGACTCTGCCACACGTTTCAATTATAATTTATATGCTCAATTTCCGTGTGTTGCGGATCATGCTTGTGTCCTTTTCCAAAGTTTACAATCATTTATTATATAAGTAAAAAAAAAAAGAAAAAACAACGGTAATACCAGACCCGGAACGGAGAGTATAGGTTATCGCATATGCATTCAAATTTACAAAGACTTGCTACAGTTACACATATTTAGCACATTCATACATACCAAACAGGGAAGAAAAAAAGAATACAGACATATCTCCCAGGGAGGGTGCCGGTCCGGAACCAGGACCGGGGAGCGCAACTGGCCTAGAGTCCACAGCGGAAGTAGAGGATAGTGATGTTCACGGTTATTAACTCTCAGAGTTAGCTTTATGATACTGAATACAGGGGGACCATATATCAAGGAACTTGGGGGGAGTTCTCCCGACAGGGTTAATCAAGGCCTCTGCATCCATTTGTAGATTGGTTTGCGATTTTATAACTTCCCAAGAGGGAACTTCTGGCGATCTCCAACATCTCGCGAGTGAGAGTTTGCAGGCTAAAAAAAGGTGGATCGCCAGAGATCTGTTTGGTTGTTTCGGGAAGTTTAGGTCCAAGTGGAGGAGAAAGGCCTGGGGGGTCAAAATATACTGGGATTGCATTATAGCACTTAAAGTGTGGGAAATCTTTATCCTTAAGGGGTCTGAGTGAGCTGCATCCCCACCATATATGGGAGTGTGTCCCTTCTGCAGCCCCACATTGCCAACACAGGTTAGGATTGGCTGAGTGAATTACGGAGAGCCTCTGGGGGACCCAATACCAGCGCAGAGCTACTTTAAAAAATAGTTTGACTAGATTCAGTCCCCCAACTGCTTTCTTCGTAACCGAAACAACGTGGGACCACTGATCAGTAGGGAATCGGATATTCAGCTCTGCCTCCCACGCGTTGAGAGCATTAGGTCTGATGCAATCTGATACAGTATCTACCAAGGCAAGAAGTTTAGCAATATTCTTAGATTTGTTCAGTGATTCAATAAAGCCTTCTAGTTCCGTTGAGTCAGACAGGTCCCTGTTAGCCATATATGACTTTATCCTATAATAATTCAGAAATTCGTGGTCGGGTAAGGTATATTTCTTTTTCAGGTCCTCAAAGGGGAGTATGTGGGGCCCTTGGAAAATATCACCCAACTTAAGAATGCCCCTACTTGACCATCCAGTCAGATTAAGATTCTCCACAACCTGAGAAAGAAATGTGAACGGCGCCTGAAGGGTCATACAGTGAGGTTTTGAAAATGTATGTTTGAATTTAATCATTGCTTTAATTATCTCTTTTATAATTGGATTAGGAAAAGGTCTTCTTTTTAGGGAGGCCTCATCCAACCAATAAAAGTAAATAGGATTTTGTCCGTTTAGGTCGCCAGTCTCTATATGAAACCAAATTGTGGAGAATGTGTTAGCATGCCGCCAGGCCAAAAAATGGGAGAACATACAAGCATCGGCTAATTTAAATAGATCTGGAAAACCCAGGCCACCTCTTTTACCATTCTGTTGTAATATTGCCTTTGCGATTCTTGGAGTCCTTGATTCCCAAACAAATGATGAGAACAACAGGCCCAGTTGTTTCAGATATAGGTTAGGAGCATGCATTGGAATCGTTCGCATTACATATAGTATTTTCGGAAGGACATATGATTTTAAGATTTGCAGGTGGCCCAGCAGGACATCTCCAGGCCTCTCCAGCGAGAAAGTAGGTCTCTAATTTGCTGAGTAAGGCCTTCGTAGTTAAACAGTAGCGTTTGCCTTAAATCTTGTTTAATTTTTATACCAAGGTAATTTAGGACCGTGTTATGCCAGTCAATATGAACAGTTTTGTATAACTGTGATATTTGAAAAGGGGAGAGAAAGAATGCCAGAGTTTGGGTTTTGGAAATGTTAATTTTATAGTTAGAGTAGGTACTAAACTGGTTAATTACAGTAATAAGGCCGGAAACTGATGTCTCAGGCGAGGTCAGAGAGAGAACAACATCATCGGCATATAAAGCTATCTGGTAATCTGCCTTGTTCATTTCTATCGCCTTGATCTCAGGAGACTGTCTGATTAGGGCCGCCAGGGTTTCCAAACTCAGCGCATATAGGAGGGGGACCAATGGACAGCCCTGTCTGGTCCCATTACTGATCCGAAAATAATCTGAATTCAGGAAGGGACCGGTGATCTTTGCCCTAGGGGTGAAATAGAGGGCCATAGTATAGGTTTTGAAGAGGCCCGTAATACCAAAGGCCTCCAGGGAATGCGCCAAGAAGGGCCAGCAAACGCGATCGAAAGCCTTTTCGGCATCAAGAGCCAAAAAGACTGATGGAATTTTATCATGTTTTAACCCTATGGATTAAATTAAGAATGCGCCTTACATTGTCCGCGCCTGACCTTCCCATGATGAATCCGGTCTGGTCCAAGTGAATGAGATCCAAAATAACAAGATTAAGTCTCTCAGAAAGAATCTTTGAGAAGATTTTGATGTCCAAATTTATCAGGGAAATGGGTCTATAGTTGGAAATAGCCGTACGGGCCTTGCCCTCTTTAAGAATTGGAGAGATTGAGGCCTCTAACATTTCAGAGATAAATCCACTACAACTTCAGCATAGACTCGCTTTAATAGAGGAGAAATAATTGGCTGTAGAGTATGGTAAAAGCTTACCGGGAAACCATCAGGGCCCGGGGCTTTCCCTTTTTTAATAGTATCTAATGTTGTTTTCAATTCAGCTTCTGTTATAGGTTGTGTTATAGTTTGTGATCTTTCAGGAGAAAGTTTCGGAAGAGAGAGACTATCTAAAAAGCTCTGTATTTCTGAGTCAGATCTTATAGGAGTTGGTAAGTTATATAATTTGCTGTAGTACGCTGCAAAGGCCTTGCTGATGTGAGATGGGGATAAACAGGTTTTGCCTTCGTAAATGATTTTATTAATCCTAGCCTGCTGATTTTAAAATTTTAATTTCCTCATCAGTGTCTTACTGGGCCTGGCATTGGAATAGTACCAAGTTTGCTTTAGTCTAGCCATCGCTTTTTTGATCTTCTGTTCCAATGCCTTTGTGATAGAGAGTTTTATCTCTCTAATTTCATCGGCAGTATTTTGGGTGGGAGACAATTTATTAGCATTTTGTTTTTTGGCAAGGAGAATGTATTGGTCTGCGAGGGGTTTGCCAAAGGCTTTCTTCATGTTTGTGCCCATTTTAATCAAAATTCCTCTAAGGAAGCACTTAAAAGCGCACCAGAGCGTCTGGTCTGATACCAGTCGGTTGTCGTTTACCTCAAGAAATTTTGTTGCTTCCATACATAAGTCTACCCTGTTCTTCTCTAGGTTTAAGATGTTTTCGTTCAATCTCCAATTTGACCTGGTGGCATATCCTGGATTATCTTTAAGTGTCAAGAACAGTGGGCCGTGATCAGACCACACTATACTATCAATATCATTTCCAATTATATTATGAAGGTGAGGTGCCCTAGTAAAGAAATAACCGATTCGCGAGTATGAGTTATGAGGGTTAGAAAAAAAGGTATAATCTTTCCCTTGGGGGTTGTGGAGCCGCCAAATGTCAAAGAGCTGATTCTTTGGAATAAAGCTAGTGAACGCCTGGGAAGCAGATCTAATCCCTGGGTCAATACTATGACCGTGGGGCAAGCTCTTATCCCATTTTGGATCAAGGATACAGTTCATATCCCCCCCAAGGACCAGGATTCCTTTTTCTATACGATCCAATCTCAAAAATCAAATTATCTAAGAATCTAATGGTACCAGTGGAGGGAGCGTAAATGTTGACCAAAGTATAGGTTATATCATTGAGCTGACAAACAAGAATACAATAACAAGCATTCGGGTCGGATTCGAAATGGATGAGATGGAATTTAATAGCTGTGGAAATTATAATTACAACTCCCCTTTTTTTTTGTCAATTAAGGATGATTCATATACAATAGGGTATTTACGGAAATTCTATAGTTTTGAACCAAATACGTGCATATTTTTCATAAATGATTAATACTCAAAATGTTATACTTTTCAGAAAGGGAGACAAGACAAGAAGTGGGAAATAGGTTTCTAACCATTAATAATACAGATTAGTGCAAGCTAATTCAGTACAGAAAGAAAAAAAAAAGAAAAAAAATAATATAGGATAATTCAAAAATCGTTTCCCTGTAATGCTTATGAAGCAAGATGTAGCATGGAAATATCAAAACTTATAGGATGCATAACGTACTGTGCAAAGTTATAAAGTGATATGTCAATTATTATGTAAAACAGTTCGAACAAAACCAAATTCGTGCATACTAAAAGTGTTGTACTTTTAAAAAAGGAGGCAAGCCAACAGTGAGAAGTAGGTTTCTAACCATTAGTAGTACAAACTAGTGCGAATAAATACGGTCAGTGAAAGAAGAAAGGAAAAAAAAAAAAAAAGGGGGGAAGAGCGGAACAAAGACATCGGGGTTTAGTATAAGATGGTTCAAGGGTCATTTCCCTGTAACACTCATACTGCAAGATGTAACCTGGAAGTCTCCAGACTTATTGATTGCATCTCAAAGGCTACCATGCTGTGAGTGTGTTGAAAAAGTTATCTTTAAAATACTGTACAACATAATAAGACAATGCTGAGAATATTGTGTAAACTAGTTCGTTCAAAAACATATTTGTGCCTAATTTAGATAGGTAGTTAATACTAAAGTATTATACTTGCAAAGAGGAAGTCAGGCATAAGTAAGAAGTGGATTCCTGACCTTTAGTAATGCAAATTAGTACGTAGATTCAGCCACAAAAAAAACAAAAAAAAAACACTCCCCTATGAAGAATCAATTAAAATAGCTGCCTAG
This sequence comes from Pelodytes ibericus, assembly GCA_036172795.1. Lineage (NCBI taxonomy): Eukaryota > Metazoa > Chordata > Amphibia > Anura > Pelodytidae > Pelodytes > Pelodytes ibericus. Next base: position 115,551,064 of record CM069860.1, read on the forward strand.
GTCCTAAGAAAGATAGGTATTCATGGCAGGTCCCATGTTTGCAGAAGGTCATTAAGCTGATTCGGTGAATTGATAATATAATTCTTTCCCTGATAATAAATTATGAGTTTGGTATATTTCTTATTCAGAGATTATTTCGCTTGGAGTGGTAACTTTGTTGTTAGGGTAGACCTTTACTGTTAGACCCTGATAGTAGGTATATTAGAACGTATTGTACCCCTTTGGTCTTCCCGTGATTTAGTTGCACCCTCTTATACAATACATGTGCTTTATCAATGTCCAAGTTCATTAAATATATCAATCACATAGACAGCAAGGATTCAATGGTACATTGTTTTGTCTTAGTACTTATTGTTATTTTGTTCAGTGTCCTTCCACTGTACTGGCCGATAAGCCTCCTCTCCTCATGCTACCACTTCTCACAAATTGTCTAGTTTCTCCTTACTGCTTCAAACATCCTCCTGCGACTTCCGTCAGTCAGCCTCCGCCGACAGGTCTTTTCACCATTCAATTTCTGACCTTACGCTTTCCGCCCTTTGGCTTACAGTGTCCAGTCATCTGCTTGGTGTCTTACATTGTTCGGCTTACGGTGGTGCAGTAGGAGGAGTTGATCCTCCTTGACGTTTGTCTCTCGGGCACACAGCAGCTTTCGCTTTACTGAGAGGGGTTTGTCATCTAAGGAAACTGGGAAATTCTCCCTTAGCTAGTTCCTCAATTCCAGCCTGCTGGTCCTCCTTCACTCCGCCTCCGGATGCGTGCGTCTACGTCATCAAGCAACCCCGAAAGTGTATTATTTTGTATTGTAAAAGTGATAACCAGGTGAGAAAGTGGGCACCAAAAAAAAATATAAAAATATGTATATAAACCTACTAATTGAGAACATATAAAAAAATATGCAGCAAGAGGTAATATGCAGCAGACACTAAGGAGGACCACCACACACACACACAATATAAAAAGGGAAATATACAAAAATGTGTTGCACAATAAAGGGAAATACTTTCCACTTTATACTAACACATTTACTAGAGCCCTTATACTGGCTCTAGTGTAGGGGCGTAGTGGGACTACAATTTCCAATATCCTCAGATGGTGTAATACACTCTCCTCAGATGATAATGTGTAATGTAAAAATGAGCAAGATCTATTGGTCAGGAAGAAAGACGGACCATAGTGTTGTACCAAAAATAGAAATACAATTTTAATAGCCCCCACAACCGGTTAGGCTTACAGGAAAAAAAAGATAAAATCACAATCAGTAAAACTTGTTTGTAGGCATGTGGAATAAGATCATCGCCTGAAAGAAAGTCCCCTTGGAACAAGTATGGCATTTGGAGATCCTCAGAGCTGCAACAAGCAATCTTCCAGATACGCCCCCCTGACGTCACACAACGTGTTTCGTCCAATGGGACTACTTCTTGGTCTTTTGTATCATATGAATGTATTAGACTATTTTTTTTTATTCATACATTCAAGTTATTCTTTCAATAGGTTTTCCTTCTTTTTCTATCATCCGGCGCTGTTGTCAGATGCCATACAGTGATTCTCTTTAGGTATTTACATTTTTTTATCATATCCCCACTGTCCCATCTTTCAATATATACAAGTTACAATCATTTGATTTTTTATGGTATGCTTTTATCTTGCAATCCATTAACCAGTTTAGTAGCCCTTCTCTGAATTCTCTCCAAAATCTCAATTTCCTTCTGGAGATACTGTCTCCAGTACTGCATGCAATACTTCAAGTGATGTTTCACCAGTGCTTTGTACAATGGCAGAAGCACTTCCCTTTTTCTACTGATAATACCTCTCACTATACAGCCAGTGCATTTCCTTCTACTCAATTACATTGTCTTCCTACCTTCAAGGAATTAATAATTACTACTAAAAAAATGTACATTGCATTTATTCTAACTATTTCATAGGTGTCTATTTAGGGTTACATAACATCAGCCTACCTTAGTCCACGAAGAAGCTGCCAGCAAAACGCATAGACCTTTGATATATGAAAATGCTCTGCACAATGCTTTTTTTTTTCTCCACGTGATTGCTTTCATGTGAGAAATTTGATACTGTGCTTTTGGAACATCTTTATATTTGTGCACCCTCATCCCTTTCACCCTATGTCCGTATATTTGTAGTTCTATGATAAGACTGTCTCCTGCATGTTATTAAATAATTATTTAGAATGTCACAATCACAAAATCCACATGTACATCAGGAACCAGAAGTTGGTGGGAGACACTTTGTCTGAGAGGTGGTGAAGATTCCCCCCTCTGAAGATGAGAAAGAAGAATTGAGAATGTTGAATTCACGCAGATGGAAGCTGAACATTTTACATCAACATTTGCATTATATGTTTGACTTTGTAACAGGTGAAGAGAATTTAGCCATCAGGGACCGCTAAGCTGCCCTACTTTGTTAAGTCCAGTGGGGGGGGGGGGGGGGGTCTTCTTTTCTTCTGATGTTTTTAGGGATTGAGGGGACACAGTGGCAGAAATTGGAAGTAAAGTGAAAGAACAGAGTCAATATATAGTAATTGACATCAACAGCACAGCAATGGATGTTCAATACTTATGACTGGGTAAGTCTGTGTCAACAGCACTCTCAACCCATAACACAGTTTTGGTCCCCAAGACCTGGAGTAGCTCCTCCCCGAAGTCAAACATGTCAGCCAATGCTGGAGTGTTGGCTCCTCTGGTCACAGTTTCCTCATTACCCTCCTTTTGATCTTGGAGTATATTAAAGGAGAATATTACTACTGGTACTCTACCAATCATCATCTGTACATCCTATCCAATAAATACATCTGTCCACACATCTACCTATAAATCTATCTATACACATAATGATGTGTATATTTAACTTATATACTCCTATGTACATTTGTTAACACAGATCTACATATATACTAATACACAGATATTCATTTGTACTGCAGCTTTGGACTGCACCTCCCATGGCACTTAGCTACTTGCTGAATGCAATTCTACATTTTAATTCCTGCAGTGTGCTGCTTTCCCACGCGCTCTATAGCTAACATGATATGAACAGCTACTGTTACCTATAAACCTTTTCAGCTACTACATGTGTGGCAGCTATTTTAGCATGTGTAGCCACGTCCAACATTCCCTTTCTGTACAGTCCTACTTAGCCTCACATAGGTAAAACATTGTTTACATCCACTACACGTGTGTGGGTGATATGTGTAGTGCAATCTAACCTGTGGCTATAGTGTTATAGTATTTTAAATGTACTTCCTGTTTCTTCACCTCCTCCTCAGTTCCAACAACTGCGTTGCCTGCATCCACGACCTTCTGCCAGAGCTGGTTCTCTCTCCTCTGGCTCATATTTTTGGTTGCTGCCCCTATCACCCAGTTGTATTGTTGATATACATTATGTACTAATGCCTGGTTCTCCTCCGCTGAAAAACTCGGAACATACTGTTTAGTCCTTGCCCTCCCTCTTTACTGCTACCAGAGGGCTGGCAGTACCCATGTCCCTTCCCCCTGCTCTGATTCCTGGCTTTATATTTTTTTACATTTTTGCTGGCTCTAATCTTGATGTAAAATGTAGGTCATGCACATACTCACTAATAATATTAACATTCCTCATTCAACGTTTATTGAACCTTGGTTTATTTCATTTAAAGGTTCAGTATATATTGGTAAAATCTTGGATGTATTTTGGTAGTCTGAGGTTTCCAATCTCCGAATCCTCCAATAGGTTATAATGGGGTGTTTGAGGCTACCACTTTGGTTCAGATATATTTTAGCCGATTTTGGGGACTGATCATATCAGTGATACCTGAATGGGGAGTTTTCATACCACCAACATGTTCTGTGTCAGCGTGAAATTTGGCACTTCAATTTTAGGTTCAAAACATTTATAAAATAAATAACAAAAAAATGCTTGCCGGCAGAGGCACTGCCTCACTAGCCTATCTGCACTGAGCAGGCAGCTGGATATGTGTACTGCAAACACATATTCCTATTCTGCCTTTCACAATCTCTGCACCACTCAAAGCAGCGTAAGAGGTGGTGTTTTACATCAGATGCTGCAGAGCTAGTTATTAACATTATTTATGGTGAACATTTACTGGACTTTGTGATAGGAGATTAAATGATGTTCTATGGATGTTGACATATTTTGCCATGGACACACAGTGTCCTTGTATGGGTACATTGCCTATCCCTGAGTGTCTGCTGTTCACATGTTGCGATATTAGGGTACACTTTCCACACATACATTCTGCCATTTCGTATGTGTTCTGGACCCATCACTCCACATACATTCTGTATCCTATCATAATTGTAATTCCAACTTTCTTCTTCCTGTTGTAAAGTTCCTGAATGGCTTTTATTCCATCGTAATTTACTTTAATCTCTAAGCTGTTTGCAGTGGATGTAATAGATCAAGTCATTTCTACAATTCCTTTGCTGAATGGGTGAAGTTCCAAGCTAATTTAAAACTCAAGATACTAAGGGACAAAATATTTTAGTATCATACATAAACAAAATGATCTGTTTGTATTATTGCCTGAGAATAGCTCATGTGACTACTTTTTGTATGTTTATGTGTGCAGAGCATCGTATTGACTATATATATATATATATATATATATATATATATATATATATATATATATATATATATATATATATATATTGCATATATGCAATATATATATATATGTGTGTGTGTGTGTGTGTGTGTTTAATACAAGGTTTAGATTAAATAAAAATGCAAACACAATCCCTAAACATTTGTAAAACTCCAAAGATCCACAGAAAATGTATTTTCTAATTATTACTTTACCTATTTTGTTTATTAGTACATACATACCTCTATATGAACAAAGGTGTAAAATGTTACAGAATGGGCTGTGTATTACTATGGTTATGGTAACCTCGAATGTGAAATTGCCACTATTTTTTCTCTCTTAGCTGGTCCTTCACGTGCAGGGTGGAAAAGATTGTATTTATCACCTGTCAGGGCTTGGCAGGACTGAGTTACGTGGAGCAGGACAGCATAAAATTATCATACACAAGCATGAAATTACAAAATCGTTCGGAACTGAACAACAAAATTATTTCATTTCAGAGGGAGGCTGTTCTATTTTTTAGCCTTGACATGTAGGCTGCCAAACTTTGAATTAAAATGGAGTGTGATGTGCATGGAATATAGACGACAATAACAAGGAGAGACATGTAAACTAGCCATGCAAATACACTACATTAATGCTCCTGTAGGTGTATAACTAAATAAATGTTACTTCGGCTATTATTTATTTTTAAGTCAGGATATATATTTGTAGCAAAGACCTGAATGTACAAAATAATAATATTATGTTATATTCTTATTTTAGTTTGGTTATGATGTTTGCAGCCTATGAAATAAATCAGTTATACATTATACTTTCTAATACATTATATGGTTTATTTTTACAAAATGAGAAAATTTATGAGAGTATTTATATTTAGTATTTGCTATGTGCAACACCATGAATAAAATTAGCTTGTTTTGTGCATTGCATAGGGGACTGTATATTGCAATTGTAAATATTTATCTGATACAAATTTGGTGTGAAATACAGTAAATAATACATTCAGGATGAACTTCTGAAACGGAACTACGAGACTGTATTTTATATCATTCTGTGTTACATTTGCCTCAAACACATTGCATACTTGGCCTAGTTAGTGTTTTGAGTTAGAAGTCTGAATTAATTGAGGTAACAGTGGAAGCTTGGCAAAGCTAGTGTTCCTTTTTGTTCAAGTTCACTGGAAAAGACTTGCAACCTGAAAACCAGTCAATGTGAGGTAACAAGGTAATATAACAAACAGAAGATACTAATCTCAAATACCACACTGGTTACTGGAGCAATTTAGCAAAGGGGTGCAATTTGTGTTTTTGATCATTTTTTATACAATACATGTATTTGGTTTTTTATTGATGTGTTCAATAGAGCACTGCATCAAGGAATTAAGTTACCACTCCCACTAGGAACAATGTGTATGTCAGCAGACAGCATGATTCTCTGAAATTAAGTATTGATCTTCTGCATGCCAACCTGCACATGAAAGAGCACTTATCTTAGTGTGTTCACTGTTGGTGTAATTTTAAATAACCTATTTTTAATGTGTCTTTAGAGGGACTCAATGTTCTAAGTGAGGGCTACATAACAACAAATGGCTGATTTATTATCTCTGCTTTATTCCCCCCCCCCCCCCCAGAGATGAAATATGTCAGTTATCCGAACTTTGTTGTTATCATTGTGATTTGCAGAAAAACATGTATTGCTCTATTGTCCTTTTAACAGTATTCTTTAAACGAATATGCTCACTATATGATTTTTACTTATAACACATTTCTTTTAGCCAGACACTTAATGATGATTAGTGCTATATATATATATATATATATATATATATATATATATATATATATATATATATATATATATATTTACACATAGAGATTACCCATTCATCATAACTGTTCCATGCCGGTCATTTCATGTTCTGAATTACTAGAATTTTATTTCAATTACCCAGAATTGATTTACCTTGATTTCTACTACTTCTAATTCCATATTCGGTAATTGAAAGCATGGCCACAATCTTTCAGGGCCCCTTATAAAAAAAAAAATCTGGAACCCCCCTATCCCTATATCTCCCAAGGGCATGCCCCATCACCAGCATTGCACATCCAGGACTTGCCGCTTCCCCCAGGACATGCCCCATCACCAGCATTGCACATCCAAGACTTACCCAATTAATACATCAAAGCCAGTTTTTCCATTAATATGCCACAGTTTGCCCACTAATATGCTACAGCCAGTTTGTCCATTAGTATACCACAGTTTGCCAATTAATATGCTACTGTTTGCCCATTAATACACCACAGCCAGTTTTTTCATTAATATTGCACTGTTTTCCATCAATATGAAACAGCCAGTTTGCCCATGAATATACCACAGCCAGTATGCCCATGAATATGCCACAGTCTGTATGCCTATTAATATGGCACTGTTTGCCTATGCATATGCCACAGTTTTTTCATAAATATGACACTGTGTCCATACATTTTCCACAGCCAGTATGCCAGTTAATATGCCACAGCCAGTTTGCCCATTAATATGCCACAGCCAGTTTGTCCATTAATATGCCACTGTTTTCCCATTAATATGTCACAGCCAGTTTGTCCATTAATATGCCACTGTTTTCCCATTATTTGCACAGCCAGTTTGCCCATTTATATGTCGCAGCCAGTTTGCTCAGTAATATGCCAGTCTTTGGACCAGTATTTTTCTGAAGAAAATGTGGCAATGCTAAGTGTGAAGGCACTGGTGTCATGTGTGTTAATGTCTATAGGAGACCTCAAAAAGGGATGTCCATCATAGAAACAGGACACAAGAATAATTTTGTGGAGAAAGCTTGCAAAAGGAAAGTATTGAAAAATTGGAAAAAGCATTTGCTAAATGCAGCTTTCAGTTTTAGTTATTGCTTCATTTTTTTCCCTTTGATCTTTAAACTATTGATATAATCATACTGCATTTGCATGTTTGCCTCAGTTTTTAAAACATAAATACACATAAGGCAGCAAATTATTTTAATAGTGTTTTACATCAGTTAAAGTAGAACTAAACTTTATTTAAACACTGTATATGTTTTACAATATCTTGTACATCTAAACATTAACTTTTTTTGGGGCTCGTGTCTGACAGCATGCTCTTTTGATAGGTTAGGCACCCTTGAATCATGAGATATGTAGTTCCATGAGCGCACTATACTCCTTTGGCAATTTAGAAATTTGTATTTTCTGTCCTGAGAGGAGGACGATAGCCTTCTACAGTGCAGCTACATGGAACAAATCTTCCGCTATACTGTTGCGGTCAGCACTGACCCTGCAATAGAGCCAGGGGTCCTGGGGACTACCAGTCAGTAAAAAAAGGGGGATAAATTATTTTTTAGATACATAAATGAGAAAAGGAAAGTAAAACAAGGATTAGTTAGATTAAAAAAAAATGAAAGACTGTGTAGAAGAGGATAAAGGTCTAGCAGACTGCTTCAATAAATATTTTTTTGTTTAGTGTTTACAGATGAAAATGAGGGAAAGGAATTTAGGAAAAAAGACTAATGAGTCATGAGATACCTGCAAGTTTACAGAGGAAGAGGTTATACTTCTAAAGACAAAAAGACGAATACTTCTGATGGGATACACCCAAAGTTATTAAAAACTTGCAAAACCGTTAACATATTTATTTAATCAATCATTGGTAAGGGGAGTAGTCCCAGAAGATTGGAAATTAGGAAGATATGTAGGAGGAGTCAGGCAACTATATATGCCAGTAAGTCTTACTTCAGTAGTGGGGAACATAATGGAAAGTATGTTAAAGGATATGATAAACATAACAAAAATAAGAAATTAACAATTTTTCAATAACAATTTTATTACATATGAAAAAAGTTGTATATAGTATTACAAAGTTCATATAGGTATACATGCAGCTAGTTATATACATATATTTGGGGTCCACCTCAAGCTTTTGAAAAGTCTGGAAATATTTTAATGTTTTTTTGTGGTCAGAAAAAGTAATATTACGTTACTGAGAGGGTGGTGGATGAGAGGTCAATATATGAAGGAGTTTAAGCATGCATGTGATAGGCATAAAGCTACCCTATATATAAGATAAGGCCAGGGACTAATGGAAGTATTACTTTACTGAGAGGGTAGTGGATGCATGGAATAGTCTTCCAGTAGAAGTGGTAGAGGTTAATACAGTGAAGGAGTTTAAGCATGCATGGAATAGGTGTAAGGTTATCCTAGATATAAGATAAGGTCGGGGACTAATGAAAATATTACTTTACCAAGAGGGTAGTGGATGCATGGAATAGTCTTCCAGTAGAAGTGGAAGAAGTTAATACAGTGAAGGTGTTTAAGCATGCATGGGATAGACATAAAGCTACCATAGATATAAGACAAGGTCAGGCACAAAGCAGAACAGTTGGGATGCATGTAAGTGGCATTTCTGGGGTGGAGTTGCATGGTGGGGTCGGGGGGCCCCAGGGCAATTTTTGCACCAGGGCCCGGTGGTTTCTAGTTACGCCTCTGGAAGGTCCTGTTGGTAATGTATGTCTTTTTGCTAATGATACAAAGATTTGCAGCAGGGCTGGAGGTACAAGTCAAATGGCAAATGATTTTGCTAAACTAGAAAAAATGGTCAGAGCTGTGGCAACTGACATTTAATGTGGATAAGTGTAAAATAATGCATCTTGTTTGCTGAACATAGCACCATGGACCTGATTTAGAATAAGTTGTTTCTGCTTGTCAAAATAGATGTGGACTTGGAATGTACTTAACACTATTGAACACAGTTTCAAAAATGAATATTTAGAAATATTATGTAAATAAATACATTTAACCCCTTAAGGACAGAGCCTTTGAAACATTTTTGTCCATTCTGGACAATGGCTATTTTAACATTTCTGTGCTGTTTGTGTTTAGCTGTAATTTTCTTCTTTGTCGTTTGCAGTACCCACACAAATTATATATTGTTTTTATCGGGACAAGAAGGGCTTTCTTTGGATGCCATCATTTTGATAATTTCCTATAATATTATATAAAATATATATATATATATGGTAAAAAAAAAAATAAAAATACTTATTTCCTGACTTTTATTTGAAACATCTTCTCCTCATCGACAAAAGCGAACAAAAAAAACCTGCTAAATAGATTCTACTATGTCTCCTGAGCACAGGGATACCACCCATGCATAGGTTTGTTGGGTTGTTTGGGGGCTAAAAGGCCACATTTGGGAGGTGCAGTTTTTGGTTTTCCAACTTGAAATTTTGACATGGTGACAGATTGCACCCATGTCCAATTTGGTACATATTTGAAGCTAGCCAGTGTATTTTACCCCATCAACCCACATATTTTCTAAAAGTAGACACCCTAGGCTATTTCAAATGGTGGTATTTTAACACTTTCCATGCACTAATTCTGCCACCAGTCTTTGTCAAAGTTTGTGGTAGTAATTCTTTTGTGGGGGTTTTTCACACACATTGTACTTCAGACATGAATTCACAGATTTTGGTATGTGTCACTGCCAAATAAGACCCCAATATGTGTTCAGCAACTTCTCCTAAGTACAGGGATACCACCCATGCATAGGTTTGTCTGCTTGTTTGAAGGTTAAAGGGCCACATTTGAGAGGTGCGCTTGTTGGTTTTCCAACTTGAAATTTTCATATGCAGACAACCTGCGCCCATGTCCCATTTGGGACATATTTGAAGCCAGCTAGTGTATTTTACCCCATCAACCCATATATTTTTTAAAAGTACACACCCTAGGCTATTTCAAATGGTGGTATTTTAACACTTTCCATGCAATAATTCTTCCACCAGCCTTTGTAAAAGTTTGTGGTAGTAATTTTTTTCGTGTTTTTTTCAGAAACATTGTACTTCAGACATAAGTTTGTGGTAGTCATTTTTTTGTGGTTTTTATTTACATACATTGTAATTCAGACATGAATTTACAGATTTTGGTATGTTTCACTGCCAAACAACAACCCAATATGTGTTCAACAACATCTCCTGAGTACAGGGATACCATCCATGCATAGATTTGTTGGGTTGTTTGGGGGCTAAAAGGCCACATTTTGAACGTACGCATTTCCAACTTGGAATTTTGACGTGTAGTCAGCCTGTGCCCCCATGTTTCATTTGGGACTTTTTTTGAAACCAGACATTGTGTTTTACCAAAAAATCATATATTTTGTAAAAGTAGACACCCTAGGCTTTTTTAAATGGTGGTATTTTAACACTTTCCATGCACCAATTCTAACACCAGCCTTTGCCAAAGTTTGTGATAGTAATTTTATTGTGTATTTGTTCCCACATAAATTGTACTTTAGACACACATTCACAGATTTTGGTATGTGTGACTGCCAAACAATACCCCAATATGTGTTCAGCAACATCTCCCGAGCACAGGGATACCACCCATGCATAGGTTTGTCAGCTTGTTTGGGGCTTAAAAGGCCACATTTGAGATGTGTGCTTTTTGATTTTCCAACTTGGAATTTTGACATGTAGGGCAATGAAGGGGTTAATAGCTCTTATAAGAGCTTTTGTAGTACTGTCCAAAAACATTAACTCCTAAAAATGCACAGACAAGAGAAAATGTTCTGCTGTGCAGTGATCAGTGGCAGAGAAGGGGTTAATACAAAGTGCATGGCTTTTATAAAAGCCCTTGGGTCTCATAATTTTGTAACATTTTATTTAATTTATTACAATTAAAAAAATATTATACAGATTTGTCTCTCTACCCTTAAAATTCAAGTGAGGAGAGGAAGGCAAATGCATATGGGTCAGAACAATATTTACCAATAGTGATGCTCATTTGAACAATCACCAAACCGTCTTTGCCACTGATCGGCTGTTACTGATCACTATACACGCGTTCAGACAGCTTCAAAAGGAATACACGTAATCCCCTAGTGGGTAAAATTAACCCATAGCGAGTGTGACAAAAAAAAAATGACGATTGCAACAAAAATCTTTCTGCAGCCAGATCGCTCCATTTACGCTGCTTAGGCAGTGACCATATGCGCTGCTTAGGCAGTGATATATGGCAAGCAAGGGGTTAATATCTCTTAAAAAAAATTAACTCTTAAAAAATGCATGGACAGCAAAAAATGTGCTGCTGTGGAAGATCACTGCGTACACAGCGATCAATGGCAGGAAAGGGGTTAAACGCTGGAAACGGCTTTTATAAAAGCTCTTGGGTCTGAATTTTCTTAAAAATATATTATAATTACAAACTTACATTATACAGCTCTGTCTGTCTCCCTCACTAAAACTCAAGTGAGGAGAGAGAGGCAGATCTACACGGGTCGGATCAATATTTACAACAAATATTGATCTGATCAGGCGAATTGTGATGCTCATTTTTGCAATCACCAAACCGCCTTTGCCACTGATCAGCTGTTACTGATCGCTATACATGCAATCAGACAGCTAAAAAAAAATTGACGTTAAACGTAAACCCTAACGGGTACAATTAACCCGGAGCAGGTGTAATAAAAAAGTTTAAAAAATATATAAAAAATGCTTCTGCAGCAAGATTGCTGCATTTGCGCCAGATCGCTGTTTAGGCAGTGATCTACAGCAAGTAAGGGGTTAATAGCTCTTAAAAGAGCCTTTGTTATACTGTTATGAATTACAGTAAAAAAAATTAACCCCTAAAAAATGCACAGACAGCAAAACATGTGCTGCTGTGTATGATCACTGTGTACACAGCGATCAATGGCAGGGAAGGTGTTAAACACTTGAAATGGCTTTTATAAAAGCCCTTGGTGTGTAAAATGTTATTAAATATTTAATTTTATTATTTTATTTTATTTTTTTACATTATCTGATCTGTCTCTCTCTCTTACTAAAACTAGTAAAGAGAGGGAGGCAGATCAATACTTGTCAAAGGCAATGTTTACAAATATTGCCTTTGACAGTATGATAAGTGCTCATCATCTGTACAGGCAGCGTTCCCTTCTACTGAGCCGATGGGGTCGCTCAGGAGAGCGACCGCCATCAGTTCTGGGGGGAGCCAAAGGTGTTGCTAAGTGCCTCGCTAGCGAGGCACTTTAGCAACACCTGAGATGCTTAGGAAGCAAACGATCGTTCGCTTCCTAAGCACCAAACGAGAGTCCCATTCATAAGAAATTCTTATGAATGGAGTCCCCATTCATAAGAATTTCTTATGAATGGGGTTCTTGTTCGGTTTATAGAAAGACAATACTACTACAAGTTTTCTATAAGCCGAAAGTCTATAAACCGAAGGTCGTTCGGTTTATAGACTTTCGGTTTATAGAATACATAGAATTACATGTAGGTAAGGTTAAAGCATCTTAACATGTATAGCTTGGAGGAAAGACGTAACAGGGGGGATAAGATAGAAACATTTAAATACATAAAGGGAATCAACACAGTAAAGGAAGATAGTATATTTAAAAGAAGAAAAACTACCACAACTAGAGGACATAGTCTTAAATTAGAGGAGCAATGATTTAAAAGTAATATCAGGAAGTATTACTTTACTGAGAGGGTAGTGGATGTATGGAATAGCCTGCCAGCAGAAGTGGTAGAGGTAAACACAGTCAAGGATTTTAAGCATGCGTGGGATAGACACAAGGCTATCCTAGCTATAAGACCGGGAACGGGGGACTAATAAAAGTACTCAAAAAAAAAATAAAAAAAATTGGGCAGACTAGATGGACCGAATGGTTCTTATCTGCCGACACATTCTATGTTTCTATGTTCTATGTTTCTATGTTTCTACCTTCGGCTTATAGACTTTCGGCTTATAGAAAACGTGTAGTACTATTGCCTTTCTATGAACCGAACGAGAGCCCCATTCATAAGAATTTCTTATGAATGGGGCTCTCGTTCGGTTTATAGAAAGCCAATAGTATTACACGTATTCTATAAAATGAACGAATAAAACGAAATGAAACGAAAATAATGAACGAATTTCGTCTGAAACGAATGCAGTAATGAACAAAATTTGTTTTAGACGAAATAAATAACATTTTCCTCCGAATGGACGAAAACGAAAATGTTAGTTTTGCACATGTCTAATGATTACTTGGTACTTCTTTATTAACTGAGACCTTATGTTCCACATATGTCCATATTATGCTTGTTGCTGTAGTTCTGCGGATGGCTATTGTCCTGACTGATAAAAATAAAAACATAAATGGCAGAGCCAATAACAGCGATAACCAATAATGTAGTGAAAGACACTGCACTTACATATCGTAAGTAAGTAGTAATGTATATAACACACAACACATGTATATAACATTATAATACAAGTACGTATTTGCTCGAATATAAGACGACCCTGATTATAAGACGACCCTTTAAACTTTGGATATTCCTTTAGGAAAAAAAAATAAAAGCCTCAATATAAGACTACCCTATAGGAAAAAAAAATCAACTTGTATATATTCACATGTAAATTGCTTTTTAATATTTAATTAAAATTATGATATAAAAAATGCATTCCTTGTTTTTATTTCCTTTTTTGGAAATTAATGCTGCCTCTCTCATTACCCTCCCCCCAGCTTTGTCTCTCCCCCCCTTCACCCCAGCGTAGTCTCTCTCTCCCCCCTTTAGTGTTGTCTCTGTCTCTGCCCCCAGCATTATCTCTCTCCCCCTCCTTGTCTCTCCCTCCCTCAAAACTTTTGTTTCTCTTTCCCCCCAAACATTTCTCTCTCCTCCCCCTAAACTTTTTCTCTCTCTCTCCCCCTCACCTTGTGTGTCTCTCTCTCCCCTCCCTCCCCTTGTGTGTCTCTCTCCCCCCTCTCTCCCCTTGTCTCTCTCTGCCCCCTCCCTCCCCTTGTGTCTCTCTGTCTCTCCCTCCCTCCCTCCCTCCCCCCCACCTCACCTTGTCTCTCCCTGGTGGGGATACGTGCAGATATCCTCCATGCTGCCCGACACTTCCATCCATTATGAAGGACAGCTGGTCCGTCATAATAGACGGAAGTGTCGGGCAGCATTTAGGATGTCTGCACGACAGTGCAGACATCCCCCAGCTGCCCAAATCTCCCTGGTGGCCAGTGGAGGCAGCCAGAGGATGTCTGCATGATACGCGCAGACATCCTCAGCTGCTGCCCAGCACTTCAGCGGGGACTTTTATGATGAAGCCGGAAGAACCCGGCATTGCGCAGACATCTACCAGCTGTTAGGGAGGGGGATCCAGGTCGATTAGGGAGGGGGACCCACTCTCAGGATCCTTTCCACAGAATCAGTAGAAACATCCCTGTCTCCAGTTTCCAGACTAACAGTGCCACGCCACAAACTAACCAGACCTGACAATTAAATGGATTTTCTAGTTTCCAAACATCTGCAGTGTCAAGGTACACCATCACTGGTTTATACTTTTGTGTAACAAAAAAAATAAGAAACATAAAAATGAAATAGCTTTTTATTTATATTTGTATATAAATACATTATATGCAATTTTTTTTTAGCTCATTTAAATCTCCCCGGCACACTATTGATATTGAAATAAAGACTATTAGATTAGTCATTTTTGACAAATGAAACTAAAATCACAATAAACAAAGAGGCATATAATAAATATGTTTCTCTTTCCATGTGGCTTATGACTGCAAGACAATGAAATGCAATCTCTAATCACAAGATGTATAACAGTAAAGTGGTACAAGGAATATTAACGAGGCACTATTACGTGCACAAACTGATCAGAAGCATTCACTGCTTGCAATAAACACAGATATAAACAGCTTTCATTTCCTCTTAAATGTCATGACAATACTTATCAGCTTAAGCCATTAATATGTCCTTAATCTTCATTAGTGTTGATCTGGTGCATTCCACACACAGCTCGTTTGCATTAAGTAAAGTCATGTGA
This sequence comes from Pelodytes ibericus, assembly GCA_036172795.1. Lineage (NCBI taxonomy): Eukaryota > Metazoa > Chordata > Amphibia > Anura > Pelodytidae > Pelodytes > Pelodytes ibericus. The sequence continues at coordinate 115,566,508 of CM069860.1, forward strand.
GGGATGAATGTCACATGACTGTATTCTGCCAGAGAATCTATGAGTGTTAATAAATGCAAACACCTTTAACCATTAAGTGCCTTGTACATTGTTTGTACAGAAATGCTGTAATCTTCAGTAAATGCTAATAATGCTGCAGCACTGGGTAGTACTTTCATTCAAATGTATGTTATGTTATATTGTAATATTGTGTTTTTATTCACATGACATATATACGGGTAGCATTATATTATTCATTATTAGCTGAAATATGTTTATTCAAATCTAATAAAACAAACTAATTCAATTTGATGGAAAAACAATTATACAACCAACAAGGTTAAATATAAGGGTGAGTCAAAAATGATCCACACTACATTCTACACTATTCTGCAGCCAGAGTGTGTATAATTTTTGACTCCCCCTCGTATATTTTTGTTCATAATATAGTGAGTTAAATATTGTTCCTCTTCTTTTCGTTCTACTCTTTTTCTCACATCTTTTACTTCTCTTAGTCACCAACTCTGTCTAACATTTGTTTTCTATCTTTAAATGTTATCCATTATTTATATTGTCGTTACTATGTTTGGGGTGGGAAGTCCAATCCTTTAACTAGTAAGCTGAGAAGATTATGACAAATCTGCAGTGGCTTTTTAAAATATTTCCTTTGTGAAATATATATATATATATATATATATATTGGACAGCAAATATATAGATTCTTTATTACAATTATAATTCCTAAACCAAATTTTCAATAATGCATAACTAATTCCTTGGTAAAATGTTGATTAGTAAAACCCTAAAGCTCTGGAAGGATGACATCATCGGGTACCATGTTTTACAGTTGTGCACTGGGAACAGGATGCAGATAATAAAACATGTACATAGTCTTTAAATAAAATGTATACTGCAAACAGAAAATGATTCACATTAAAAATGACAAATGAAAAAAGTTTTCTATTAAGCTGCTGTGGGTATAGATTAAATTACACAAGTTCCTTTTTGTCCCTTATTAATAATTATTACTCTAGATCAGAACCCAGTGGTGAAGTAGCATTGGTTAGTCGTATTTCCAAAGTGGAACTGTGTGCAACTGTTACAAATATAGTAGGGTGACAGACCTAATGGCATATCATCTACATATAAGATTGTTGGTGCTTTGAGGATAGATTTTGGTAAACTTGGAACTATGTGATACAAGCCCACATTGTTGACACGAAGATGATGTGTAGATACTAGACAATTGTACTTAACACTTAAAGTTTTTTTTATTTTCACCAACTGATGAAACATATTCAATTCTTCACATTCTTACTTTTCCATGATGTAGAATTTAACATCATATGCTGTACAAAGAATATAAATTCCAATTATGTTATAAATAGTTCTATCATTCACATCTTATTAGCCATTAAAATTGCAGACAGGTAACTGTACATATTAAACTTCAGAAACTTTAATTTAAAGCAATCGCTTATATCAACTCTACACAGTATTCATATATTGAAATGGATTCATTTGTTATGAATTAATCTAAACTTAGTGAGTGAATATATTTACATACATGTATTTATTTTTTTGACATTAACTACAATGAAAAAGAAACATGTGAACTGCTATTGTAACCCAAATGGGTAATTTGTGCATTCATAAACTATATCCTCTATCAATGAAATGGAGGTTAACTTACTCAATTTAAACAAAATTTGAAAGCAAAATAGAGAGAGTATAGCTAGAATCATGTAAAGTGTTAAGACAATTAAGGATTTTTATCATCAGAAAATAGTTAATTAATAAATAAATATACATTGTGGTAGATCCAAGGTTGGAAAAAGTTAAAATACGACACGCGATTCAACTGCAGAAAACACCATTATTAAAGATTTCCCCATAAATGCTATGGGACTGGGAGTTTAACAGCCACCCCAGTGCCCTAGCATGTCCCCAATAAAATAATACTCCCTCCTCCCCCAGGGTCTCCACCCACCGGCTCATTTAAATAAAAATAGAGGCCCCCTGCCCATAGCCGAAAGAAATTAAATCAATTCATTGATCAATTAAATAATGACCCCATTGGGCTTTGGGGACACTATACCAAGCCACGTTTAAATAAAATCCCCCTTGTGCCATTAGACTGGGCATGTGCCCCTGGCACAATAAATAAATTAAATACAACAAATAGAATATTACCTGTATCGAGGTACCACAAGTGGTCAGTAACACCCTCAATCCTCATCTTCTGGAACTGTTGGGGACATTATTATATATTAACCCCTTAAGGACAGAGCCTTTGAAACATTTTTGTCCATTCTGGACAATGGCTATTTTAACATTTCTGTGCTGTTTGTGTTTAGCTGTAATTTTCTTCTTTGTCATTTGCTGTACCCACACATATTATATATTGTTTTTATCGGGACAAGAATGGCTTTCTTTGGATGCCATCATTTTGATCATATCTTATAATATTATATAAAAAAATAATAAAATATGTAAAAAAAAATAAAAAATTCCTGACTTTTATTTTAAACATCTTCTCCTCATCGACAAAAGCGAACGAAAAAACCTGCTAAATTGATTCTACTACCTGAGTACAGGGATACCACCATAGGGTTGTTGGATTGTTTGGGGGCTAAAATGGCAAATTTGGGAGGTGTAGTTTTTAGTTTTCCAACTTGAAATTTTTACATGCAGACAGCCTGCACCCATGTCCCATTTGGGACATATTTGAAGCCAGCCAGTGTATTTTACCACAACTCATATATTTTTTTAAGGTAGACACCCAAGGCTATTTCAAATGGTGGTATTTTAACACTTTCCATGCACTAATTCTACCACCAGCCTTTGTCAAAGTTTGTGGTAGTAATTTTTTTGTGGGTTTTTTTCACAAACATTGTACTTCATACATGAATTCACAGATTTTGGTATGTGTCATTGCCAAACAACACCCCAATATGTGTTCAGAAACATTTCCTGAGTATAGGGATACCCCCCATGCATAGGTTTGTCTGCTTGTTTAGGGGTTAAAGTGCCACATTTGAGAGGTGTGCTTTTTGGTTTTCCAACTTGAAATTTTGACATGCAGACAGCCTGCACCCATGTCCAGTGCCGGACTGGGGATAAAAACCAGCCCTGAAAATGGTTGTACACCAGCCCCATAGCATTGCTTCATTATACCATCCCCATAGCATTGTGTCATTATACCAGCCCCATAGCATTGCGCCATTATACCAGCCCCATAGCATTGTGTCATTATACCAGCCCCATAGCATTGCGTCATTATACCAGCCCCATAGCATTGTGTCATTATACCAGCCCCATAGCATTGCGCCATTATACCAGCCCCATAGCATTGTGTCATTATACCAGCCCCATAGCATTGCGTCATTATACCAGCCCCATAGCACTGTGTCATTATACCAGCCCCATAGCATTGCGTCATTATACCAGCCCCATTTCTTGTTCATAAAAGGGAAAACCATACATTGTAAAGCACATTTGAAGAGTCTATTATTTACAGATAAGGCTGGTATATACCCCATGCACAGGGCATTACATAGGCCCCAGTATGTACACAAGGTTATATGAATTGCCCTGTGCAGGGGTATATATCAGGGCAGTGTGTGTCATCTGGATGGATGCATTGATTTACCCCAGCAACCAGAATGCATTCACAGGACTTGCCCAGCAACAATGACCTATCCCAGCACACAGATTGCATTCGCAGGACTTGCCCAGCACCCATGACCTACCCCAGCATTAAGACTGCACTCACAGGGCTCACTGCACTCGCAGGTCCAACATCCAGGACTTACCCCAGATTGCAGGTTGAACTCACCGGACTTACCCCAGCACTCAGATTGCACTTACAGGACTTTCCCTAGCACTCAGGACTTATCTCAGCATGCAGATTGCACTCACATGGCTTGCCCCAGCACCCAGGATTTACCCCAGAACTCAGACTGAACTTGTAGAACTTGCCACAGCACCTAAGACTTACTCCACCTCGCAGATTGCACTCACAGGACTTGCCAGAGCACATGGATTGCACTCACAGAACTTGTCCCAACACTTACCCCAGCATGCAGCTTGCACTCACATAACATGCTATATCATCAAGGACTTAGAATGCCCTCACAGAACTTGCCCCAGCATGAAGGACTTTATCCAGTACTTAGATTGTACTCAAAGGACTAACCCCAGCACCCAGGACTTACCCCTGCTATTAGATTGCACTCAAGGATCTTTCCGCAGCCAAATTCTTAAAGCGGCGGGATCACTGCACTGCTTCTTGTTTTATATGTGATACACAGACATAAACCCTTACACACACAGTCACACACACAAAAACACACAGTCACACTTACACACATACATACACAGCCACACACAGATATACACACATACATACACATCCACACACACATACAGAAATACACACACTTACACAGGCACACTTACACACAGTTACACATACAGACACACAGTTACACTTACACATAATAACAAATGCCCACTGTCACACACACAGACACATATATACACACAGATGTATTTGTTTTATTTTTTAAATACTGTTTGTAGGGAGGTGGATGGTTCAGACCAGACGGTGTACACATATACAGAAATACATACACTTACACAGGCACACTTACATATACACAGTTACACTTACACAGCCACACTTACAAACACACAGTTACACTTACACAGCCACACTTACATACACATAGTTGCACTTACACAGCCACACTTACATATACACAGTTACACTTACACAGCCACACTTACATACACACAGGTACACTTACACAGCCAAACTTACATATACACAGTTACACTTACACAGCAACACTTACATGCACACAGTTACACTTACACAGCCACACTTACATACACACAGTTACACTTACACAGCCACACTTACATACACACAGTTACACTTACACAGCCACACTTACACACACACACAGTTACACTTACACAGCCACATTTACATATTCACAGTTACGCTTACAAAGCCACACTTACATATACACAGTTACACTTACACAGTCATACTTACATACACACAGTTACACTTACACATGCAAACACGCAGTTACACTTGCACAGTCACACACAGTAACACATGCACACTGTCACACAGACACACTATGATTTCTTTTAAAAATAATTGTTAGTTGGATCGGTGCCTGCCTCTGATCCCTGCAGAGGCAAAACACCGTCAATCAGTTTCTTCCGAGCACCGGATGTCACCTTACATCCAGTGCTCAGTCAGTCTCTGGGAAGCTGGGGTGGAGCATGCCTTAAAGCGGCCGCCGCGGCCAGATTCTTAAAGCAGTCGTGGCGGCTGAATTCTTGAAGCGGCTGCAGCAGCCGAATTTTTCAGCAGGGCAGTTTTCAGCCTTTGCGACCCCAGGTAACGGCCCCAGGGACGGCGGCCTACTGGGATTTTTCCCGGTATCCCGGTAGGCCAGTCCGGCCCTGCCCATGTCCCATGTTGGACATATTTGAAACCAGCCAGTGTATTTTACCCCATCAACCCATATATTTTTTAAAAGTAGACACCCTACGCTATTTCAAATGGTGGTATTTTAACACTTTCCAAGCACTAATTCTACCACCAGCCTTTGACAAATTTTGTGGTAGTAATTTCTGTGTGTTTTATTTTCACAAATATTGTATTTCAGACATAAATTCACAGATTTTGGTATGTGTCACTGCCAAACAATAACCAAATATGTGTTCAACAACATCTCCTGAGTACATGGATACCACCCATGCATAGGTTTGTTGGGTTGTTCGGGGGCTAAAGGGCCAAATTTTGAAGATGCACATTTCCAATTTGGAATTTTGACGTGTAGTCAGCCTGAGCCCATCTTTCATTTGGGACTTTTTTTTATATAAGCCGGACAGTGTATTTTACCCCAAAAAGTATATATTTTGTAAAAGTAGACACCCTAGGCTATTTTAAATGGTGGTATTTTAACACTTTCCATGCACCAATTCTACCACCAGCCTTTGTCAAAGTTTGTGGTAGTAATTTTATTGTGTATTTTTTCCACATAAATTGTACTTTAGACACAAATTCCCTTTTTTCGCTATGTGTCACTGACAAACAATACCACAATATGTGTTCAGCAACATCTCCCGAGCACAGGGATACCACCCATGCATAGGTTTGTCAGCTTTGTTGGGGTTGAAAGGCTTCATTTCAGAGGTGAGCTTTTTGATTTTCCAACTTGGAATTTTGACATGTAGAGCAAGGAAGGGGTTAATAGCTCTTATTAGAGATTTTGTAGTACTGAAAAAAAAATTAACCCCTAAAAATGCACAGACAAGAAAAAATGTTCTGCTGTGCAGTGATCAGTGGCAGGGAAGGGATTAATACACAGGGTACACTATACAAAGGGTATGGCTTTTATAAAAGCCCTTGGGTCTCACAATTTTTTAACGTTTTATTTCATTTATTACAATTAAAAACTTATATTATACAGATCTGTCTCTTTCCCTCACTAAAACTCAAGTGAGGAGAGGGAGGCAAATCCATATGGGTCAGAAAAATATTTACCAATATGTGTTCATAAACACTTCCTGAGTATAGGGATACCCCCCATGCATAGGTTTGTCTGCTTGTTCAGGGGTTAAAGTGCCACCAGGCGAATGGTGATGCTCATCTGAGCAATCACCAAACCACCTTTGCCACTGATCGGCTGTTACTGATCGCTAAACACGCATTCAGACAGCTTCAAAAGGAATACATGTAATCCCCTAGTGGGTATAATTAACCCCTAGCGAGTGTGACAAAAAAAATGCTGATAGCAAAAAAATCCTTCTGCGACCAGATCGCTCCATATGCGCTGCTTAGGCAGTGACCTTATGCACTGCTTAGGCAGTGACCACATGCACTGCTTAGGAAGTGATATACGACAAGGAAGGGGTTAATAGCTCTTAAAAGAGCCTTTGATATACTGTAATAAATCACAGTAAAAAAAATTAACCCCTAAAAAAATGAACAGACAGCAAAAAATGTGCTGCTGTGTAAGATCACTGCGTACACAGCAATCAATTGCAGGGAAGGGGATAAACACTGGAAACGGCTTTTATAAAAGCCTTTGGGTCTCAATTTTATTAAATATATTATAATTTAAAACTTACATTATACAGCTCTGTCTGTCTCCCTCACTAAAACTCAAGTGAGAGGGTGGCAGATCTACAGGGGGCAAATCAAATATTGACAAATATTGATCTAACCAGGCGAATGGTGATGCTCATCTGAGCAATCGCCAAACCGCCTTCGCCACTGATCAGCTGTTACTGATCGCTATACATTTTTTTTTATGTTAAACGTAATCTCCTAGCGTGTATAATTAACCCATGACGGGTGTAATAAAAAAGATAGGAAAAAAAAGTTAAAATGCTTCTGCAGCAAGATTGCCTAAGCAGTGATCTACAGCAAGCAAGGGGTTAATAGCTCTTAAAAGAGCCTTTGTTATACTGTAATGAATTACAGTAAAAAAAAATTAACCCCTAAAAAAATGCACAGTGTGTTGCTGCTGCTGTGTATGATCACTGCGCACACAGCGATCAATGGCAGGGAAGGGGTTAAACACTTGAAAGGGCTTTTAGAAAAGCCCTTGGTTTTTACAATTTTATGAAATATTTAATTTTATTAAAACAATATTTTTTTTTACATTATTTTTTTTCCTTATCTGTCTCTCTCCCTCACTAAAACTAGTGAGGAGAGGGAGGCAGATCAATACTTGTCAAAGGCAATATTTACCAATATTGCCTTTGACTGTATGATAAGTGCTCATCAGAGCACTTATCATACATGCCTGCACACAGATCACACAGATCTGATGTGCAGGCATCGATTGGCTCCCCCTAGAGCAACGGAAGTGAAATACATTCACTTCCGATGCTCTTTCCAGTAGAAGGGAAGCGCTGCCTGTACAGGCAGCATTCCCTTCTACTGAGCCGATGGGGTCGCTCAGGAGAGCGACCACCATCAGTTCTGGGGGGAGCCGAAGGTGTTGCTAAGTGCCTCGCTAGCGATCATTCGCTTTCTAAGCACATGTGTGCAGGCAGCACAGCCATACATAGAGGCATTGTAGCAACACTGATAGAGTAAAGAAGCGACCACTGGTCGCTTTCTTTACTCTATTTAGTGTGTGACGTGCCAGGCACGTCACCTGTCGGCAAGTCCACGATTTGCCGTGACGTGCCTGGCATGTCATCTGTTGTTAAGGGGTTAATAATAACTTTAATATCATAATAATAATAGGAAGTTGGTGGCATAGCACCCCCCCCCCCAAAGCCCCACGGGGGAGCATTATTATATTTTAATAGCGGTTCAGGGGCATGGTGCCGCCTAAGCCCCCAGTGGCCATTATATCAGTTTATTAGGGACATGCAGCATAGCACCAGACCCAAGTCGCTGTGGGCCAATTAAATTCATTTTAGTGCTAAACCCGTGGCCCCCATTTAGTGAATGCAGGCATTCAGCACTATTTGTGTTCCCTACAACAGTGAAAGGGTTAAACTGTGCAAATAGTGCCTATGTTGAGGGGCTGCAAATTTATGTTATGCTTTTTTTTGTAAGGCTAGTGGGAAGAAAATGAAAGCTTTTACTGGTCATTAAAACACAGTTTGTGTGGTAATTACTGTTAACAGTGATTTTTTTTACCGTTAATTTACCATCAATGCCATTTTTTGGGTTAACGGGAGCAGTTGAATCTGGGCAATTTTTTCCAGTGTGTTTCTGTCAGTTTTAGCCATTGATTAACAAAGTAAGCAAATATATATATTTATTTTGTAACATGAATTGCTAGCTAGTCTTATGCTACTTTAGGAGAGGAACTATATTGCTTTTGACATGCAAAAGGTTATTGTAGGGAATTGACAAGTAGGAAAACATGTTGGAAAATATCTCCAATTCAGCTGATTTTTTTAATGAACTTTTAAGCATTGTGTAGACTCTATACAAAAGCTTTAAAAAGATTTAGGAGGATTGCACCATATTTTCATAGAAAAAGAGATAATCCTATCTTCGTATGGTAATAGAAATGTATATCTCTTATATGATAAACATTGCAAATTTCTAGGTCCCGTGTCATGTGTTCTAGATACTTAATGTTAATGACTTCAAGGATTCCTATGTTTGAGGACAATTTGGCATGAACTCCAAAACCTCTATTACCAACAAAGACTGACTTAGATCTAAGGGACTGAATGAACTCTATCTTCCTCAACCTGAAACATGGGGTCCTACGCCATAGTAATTGTTAGTCTTCTTTTCCTATTAAAGCCTTCCATGCACTCCTTGTGCCCTTTACCTACATGGGAAGAGATCAGCATGACTGCATCCATTGTCATTTACTTACTTTTACCAGTTTTGATTTGCGCAAAATATCTCTTGCATTGTAAACAGGTGGTAAATTGTGTCATATAAGATTGAGTACAGATTGGCACTAATCATATAATACGAGGAAGAGATGTTATGAACCTGGACAGACAATTAATCTATTTTAATGCTGTCTTTGACTTTCCATTTAATCTTTACAAATGTGTAACCAATCTTCAGCTGTAGCTTTCCTATACATATAGATGCCCTTCACTATTATGTCTTTGGTATTTTGTCTTTGGTAAATTGTATGATCTTTAAAATAAACTACCAAATGATGTCCCTCATAAAGTATGAATTTCTTATTCCTTACTGTCAGATGTAACCTTTGTCTGCTCTACATCTTTCACTCATAAGCATAGAATCACATTTTACAACATTTCTGCATGCCCTTAAAAAGTCCATTATTGCATACATCCCAAAAATGTATATACCTCTTCAGAAATCGATAGCCTTCTATGACAAGTTCTGGTTATAATTTAGGCTTTACAGTTTAGGCATAGCCCTGCTTTATGAGGTCATGTTCTGTCAAATATAGGTATATCCCAGCAGAAATCTGTGGGGTGGATGCTACTGCCTGCAACCCAAGATACATGTATCCTGGCAGTACAGCTATGGCAAACACTGTGCTTTAAAAAAAATATATATATATCACTCTCATGGTGCTAGGCGACCTCAAACAACAAATGCAGAAGAGCCAGTGTTGCACCCAAGTGGCACTAATGGAACAGTGACCTTTTGACTCCAACCCTACTCACCCCAACGCTAGCACTGACCCTAACATAAAATGCTAACCCTAACCCTAGCTGCGAACCTTAACATTCTTTTTTTTTTCCTACAGTGTAATGTTGCTGACTTCCTCTAAAGGCAGTCTAGCAACAGTAAAGAGCCATGGTAGTGATATTGATCATTTCCGTCACTCTTGCTGGCTCCAGGGAAGTGATGGCATCAGCAATTGCTCCCAGGGGGCCAAATTTGAGTCATGATAGCAACACCACCTGGCATTGGATACAATAATTGTTTGCATTCACTGCTCATTTTAACAGGATGTTCCATGCCATCAGGGGTCTATTTTACACAGGAAACCATAGTGACAGCAGGAGTATCACAAATAACAATATCACAGAAAGATAATGGGGGCTCCTAGTGCAGAAATATTTCAAACACAAGATAGAGAATGGTGTTCCACCCACCACCACCATTCTCTATCTTCTGTTTGTCCAGCTTTGCTTCATGGGAAATATAGTAGACAAGACCTGTCAGTGACAGCTAACCTTTAACACTATGACTTTTGTGGATTATGTTTTATATTATGCTGTGCCATAATCTTTCATGCTAGTAAAAGTTTATTCCAGCATCAGATATCATATCTCTGAGCAGTGTTGTAAGAAGATAGTGCAGGGGAAGTGCATAGTGCAGGGGAATGGCACTACAAGGCATCTCTGATGGTGCAATGTTGCAAGAGATTTGGCATACATTTTACTTCAGTTTCCCTTTATGCCCATGCTTATCCCTGGTAAATTGCACAAGGTGGAAGAAGTTTTACCTGTGCACTTACACAGTAACAGAAATTATTACAGACTAATACTTTCAAATGCAGTAGTTAACACAAGACCTTTCTGGTTAATTTGTGCACACTCAAGCACACATACATTTACTGATGTATACTGTCAAGGCCAGTCAGGTCTTCTAGAAGCTAAAAAAAATGTTGACACAGACAGTCTTAACATCCCTAGTAAATGGCTATACTCCATATCTATTTTCTATGTTCTGATGCTCATTTTAAAATCACTTTTACAATATTAGAGGACATCATCCTGATACAAACTGCCTTCCCAGTACACATGATTTACAAACCAAAACCTACATTTGAATTTGCAGAAACGATGAATCATCTGGAAGTTTAAACATATTCTCAGTTATTGTGTTTGCTTCAAATGGATTTATTTATAAAACTGTTGTAAATATTTAAATATTTTATCCAGCTATTGGCTTTGATCCAAATTCCCCCAATAATCACCACATCTGTGCCTTTTCCACTCGCTATACCATTATGAATAATGTGCAATTCTATGGCAACTGTGATCACTGAATTACCGATCGTAAAATGTTATCAGATCCTTTGGCAAAGTATTAGTGTGAGGTGAAAAATAATACCACTAAAGGAAGTAAAAAAGCTGGTTTGACTAATTCTCCCATTTAGCTGCATTGGAGAAGTCTTCCAACTTGGCTACATTGTCCTAAATCTCAATTCCCTGTAATTCTCTCTAGATTGAGTAGACCCCCAAATGTTGAAAGTGGCGAAGGCTAACCATCTACATCGCAGAAACCCCCAGCATCACCGACATTCAGTGCCTCCTCTGCATCTCCTGGTCCCGATGCCTCATCTGCTGCTATTGGACTAGTCACCACAGCCCCATGGGCCAGTGCTTCAGCTGTGTAACAGAGGGTCACTGCTCCAGGACCTGCTTCTTACCCTGGGACCTGCTGCTACTGATGTGCGTGGCAGTGAAGATGCACCCTCAGCATGGCACCAACAGCAGGCTTGTAACACAGAGATTTTTCAAAGATGTGACTCGATCATCAGGCAGATGGAGACTGACATTCATATTATGGCCACTCACATGGCCATAATGTTAGAAGTTCTGGCCACAAGAGCATCATTGGCCTCATCCACATCTGCCACTCCTGATGCCATTGTTTTTTTCACAATTTTCTCAATAATATTGTACAAAACTAGCACAACACTAACACTGACCCACTTATCCCAACTAACTAGTTAATAAAAATAAGAATATAGGTTCCCAAATCCACAAAATAACAAACAGAAATAAGATGCACGGGCATCTAGGGGTTAGCTATAATTAAATTAATTAATATAATTAATATATTAAAACAGTGCAAACAAAAAAAAATATTAGAAAAAACAAAATGAGGGCCTTAAGGAAGGAAACTCCCTTCCGCAGACTATCCAGCTCTCTCCCTCCTTTTAAAACTTTAAAAAGTCCCTCAAAACTCATCTCTTTAGATTACTACCTAACCCACTAGAATACCGGTCACTTTAACTCTAGCTGATCCCACCTAGATGGAACACACACAATTCATCTTTGGCTTATACCACCTAGTGCCACCCATACTCACTACTATTACTACAATTTATATCCCTCATGTGTTTCATGTACCCCATTCCCTCTAGATTGTAAGCTTGCGAGCAGGGTTCTCTACCTCATGAAACAGTCTGTTCTAGTTTGTCTAACTTAGTATGTAGTTTCCTTCTATGCTCTGTACCTAGCACTATGTAAATTTAACATTGCCTAGGGTGCGAGGCAGAGTCCTGGACGTGTCACATTGGATGGCAGTGCACACGGAGCGCATTGCCGGCTTAAGTGCATGAAAAGTTAACTCATCATACCGTCACAGAAGGGTTTAATCGTTATAATAATGTTGATGTTTTCTTCTGTTCAGTACAGGTGAATTGCTTGTGGACATATGATCACCCCCACCTTTAATGCATTGTAGAGGGTACAATCTGTTGAGCTCTTAATGCAACTGCAATGTCTCTCAACAAACTGTTCCCTGCACATTGTATAGACTTGTGAGGAAGATGCCATGTTGCTGTTGCACTCTTCTGCCTCTCATTTGTAGTGACTATAGTCTGTTGTCTCATTTAAAAGGTTATTTCCAATGCTGATTGTTGCTCATCAACTCCTATTATGCAGAGGATTGCTATGAGCGTCCTTTGCATAATGCGAGTTGAAGTGCCATGACAGTTAGAATAATGTAGAGGTATACTATTTAGATCGGCTGTTATTTGTGATTGGAAATGTAAAGATATGCATGCATGTGATTTGCTTTGTGTTTGATGTGAAGCATATGTATGGGTGAAATGTATTGTGGTATGTATGGGGATGTTTTTGTGGCTTGCTGAGTTTTTGCCCTTGAGCATGTGTGTTTGAGGGTTTAAGTGGGATAGTATCATCTAAGCATTTTTCACATTGTGAATATAGGTAGGAATAACTGATTTATATATAGTGTTGAATGTAAATGCATGTCAGAGAAATATATATATATATATATATATATATATATATATATATATATATATATATATATATATATATATATATATATTAAAAAGAGTCTGTGGAGTCACCGGTTCATGACTTTACTCACTGCAAACCTGTTGATGCATATAAAGTAACAGTTCATGAACAGGTGACTCCACAGATGCATTTCAATACATATATTTCTGATAAATGCATTTACACTCAATTATGATTACACTATGTAGAGATCAGTTATTCCTATCTACAATCACACTGAATTGTTTAGGTGATGCTGCCCCTCTAACATTATTAGTTAAATTAAATCTAGAACTGATAGGAGTTAATTTGTTATGGATAATTCAGTTTGTGCATGCGTGAAGTGTTTGGTTTAACTATTGCATCTGCGTCCACTTTTTTTTAAAAAACACAGATCGGATCTGTGAAGTCGGCAGTAGTTTATAGGGGAAAATTTCACATTAACGGACTCGTTAACAGTTACCGGGTGCGGTAACCTCATTGTGTGTATAGGGTGTTTATTTAGAAGGTTTCTGTGCACACGTTAACCCTGTTAGTGGTGGACAAAGAATCAAAAATGCCAGTAAAATCCAACTAACTGCACTTATTCACTAAATGGTGACATTTGAATCCAGGTCATTATTCAATGGCTCTGGGACAAAAAAAATATTGGGTTATTGCTAAAGGGCCCTTGAAATGTGTTCTAATTTATAGTTGTTTGTTTTTATAAGTTAAGATCATCATGATAGCGTTGATTTAACCAGGATAATAAAGATTAATAAAGAGAACAATATTGTGATATAAGGCAATTACAGATACAGACCAGCAGGTAAACGATAAGTACTGATTAGTTGCCCAAATCACTCAAGGTATAAATGCATTACTAACATAAAAACTAGAGCCATTAACAAAGGATGAAAAATAAACTGATTTTCATGGTGATAATTCTGCAACATATATTGTGCATTTACTTCCTTTTAAACAGAAGCCTCTTAAAATTAACTCCCAGTATCAGAACACAATTCAGATATTCAAAGCTTCCAGCAAATAGTATTATCTCTGTTGTGATGTGCATAAGAGTAAAGAGTTAACTAAAGATTTTCATTGAGTCTCTAAGAAGCAGCCAAACACCAGCTTGACATTTTGCATCCTTCACAACGAAGACAAAGGCGTGAAGAAATTCCCATGATTCCTTTCTGCATGCCTAACTATGAGCTCAGGTGCAGCAGCATTTGCCCTGGACCGGCCTCATCAACATGAAGGGCGAACTCATCGTTTCTGCATCTTTTCTCGCCAGTGCTTGATTAATTGGCTCACAAATACGCAGACTGAATACCTAATACATTTCCTGTTCCTATTCTTTCCTCACAGCCGCTTGACTCAATTTACATACACTTTATATTCCATAATTTAAAAAAAAATGCAAGCACATCTCAGTAATTTGATGTAATGACGACGTGTCACCAAAAAGAGGAATTAGAAAAATCTGTAGGTATTTAATTTATTCGTGTTTTTTTTCTCCAACTAGATATCTCTTAGAAATACATTAATATTCATGTGAAAGAGAGGGGGAAATACACAACAGGGGAAGATACCAAGGATTTAAACTAAGCTGAGGACATTAAAAAAAATGATTTTGAATGATAGTTCAAGATTATAGACCAGCTTTGAAAAAAATTAGAATGTAAAAATATAACACAAAAATATGCAGTATCAAATTAAAATAATGCTACATATCTTGAGAACTAAAATTGTTCATTGAAGATGAATATCAAGCAGGTTTGTGCTTGGAAGAAAAAAAATGATTAATTATGGTGCACTGTAGCAAATTTTATTCATTCTTTAAGTCAGTTTTAACATATTGTGTTTTAAACACTTCTGGACATGTAAGTACATTATCATAAGTGTCCTATTTATAAGAAAACAAACAACAACCAAATTAAAAGCAATGCTTTCTTATTATTTTAATAAAATGTGGTTCAAAGTGCTAATTCTCAGTCAGGTTTACCAACTAAGGCTGTCCTTAGCATGGGGTGTTATTTATCCTTAAATATACTGTTAAGAACTGGTGTTAAACCTTTACTGGTTCTATAAAGCAATAAACTAATGTAATTGGATTAATCATGTACTAAGCATACATGTAAGATCATTTTGTTCAGAAATAAACAGGAAATCTAAGTAAGTATTGCAAACATCAGTAATGTAGTGAAATTATGTGTGTCTGTACATGCACGTCTGGTAATCAAACAGTTAAACCAATGCTCCTTTTACATATGTTAAGTTGGATAAATCTATGATCAGCAGACTTAACAATGCAGCAGCTTCAAGGTTTAGTCAGGACCAGTCTGTTCAGACAGCCTGTGTGGCCACCCTCCTATCTCCCCATCATCAACCCCATAGCCTTTTGTAACTTCCTTTACTTTGCAATGCCTCTCCCCCCATGTAACATAAACCCCACCTAAAGCTCATGTTACCCCACTGCAAATGGTTCTAAAGGAAGGGGGTAAGCTACATTGTGGGTGAGGGAGAGGAAACAAGGGGAATTTTGACAGAGGGGGTGCGGGGCATTGTGACAAGGAGCATATGCACCAATGTTAGCTTGTTGTTACCTCAGGCTTTTTTTTTTAAATGACAATCTCTATCCTATAAAAATGTGTTTATTATTTAATTGTTTATATACACATCATTGTTTAAGATACATATTGGATGTCATTATTGGTTATGGCTGAATAATCATTTCTGGCAAGTGCAAAACACACCTGAGCTTAAATAACTACCAGGCCAATCATGAGGCTAATTTCTCACCCCCCAACAATAGTTGACAATAGTCCTGAATTTCCAGGACAGTCTCTTTTTTTTTTGGTCTAGTTAAATTTGGGTATGTCCTTGACTAAAAGTATAAAGAATATATTATTCTATATGGAAGAGGTTAAAATCATACAGTTTGGACAATTCCAAAGCACCTGTGATATTATGCCAAAAGGTTTTTAAACATTATGGCTAGATAACAAAAATACGTATTTTAAAACAAATAGTATTAAAAGAAAAAGAAACCCAGCTAATTTAACTATACATTTGATTGCATCATGTTGCAAGTATTTTTTTTTTTTTATTGATCCCCAGCTCTGGTTGGCTGTGCGTGTCAGCATGCAACAGCCTCACGATCAGTTCTGCAGTTACACATGGTACATATATTTTCACACTGTAAATGTAAAAACTGGTTTACTAAATCACCTATATTTAATATCCATATAATCATAATTTTTCACTATTTTTAAATAGACCTTTTAAGCAAGAATAATGTTGGATACATTCTTAATGACTACATTATATTATATGCAGAAATATATGACTCTATTCAAATGTTCTTCAGAATATGAATCAGTATGAAGAACTGATCATTTCTTTGGATGCCTATTATCCAGAAAATCATGTTATTAATATTTTCTATGTTCACTTTTATGGTTTGTAGACTATGAATTACAAATAATATTAATGATTAGAGAGTACATGAGTAGTTCAGCAATAGGATAGCATGTGTGTCAACTAGAACATATCTTTAACATTGTTCTAAGGCTAGGGATAGGGAGGCTATAATTTGGCAGAAAATATCAATATATAGTTTTTCCTGTAGGTAGATTCCAATCCCATCTTTGTTTATCAAGTGAAGACATTGGGTCAAACACAGGACCAAAAAAAGTACACTGTACCTCATGCGTTTCGCGATCTGTGTGCTTACTCTGACTTTTCTGACTTAAACAATCATCTAAAAACGTTGCTATATAAAGGAGTGAGTGTGCATGTGTATTTTTGCATGCGGATAGATCAAGGAGTTGCTTTAATGTGTAGCAAGTCCCTCACATAAAGGCACAAGTACTATAGCCAGGGAATGTACACTAATGCCAACAATTCATTTAAAGTAAATCCCAGTGTGGGTTTTTCAGTATCTTTGATGGTGTTCACTGTTTAATCATTTCAGATTTCCATAATTACAGTGGGGGCAGAGCCAAATGGAGCATGTGATACCTTGTGATGGCCCACATCTTTGTGTAACCCCATGAGCTTAGCCTCCCTGGTACAGGTGGAATATAGTTCTGGGTGCATGAAGCTCTATACAGGTGAGATTATGCTGTGCATTTCTACAGCCCCAAATTTGATAGGACAGGATTCCAAAAATGGGAGACTATTTAAATCCAGAATTGTTGGCAATTATGTGTTTCTGGCAATTGGCATGTGCGCCAATGTATAAAGCTCACTCACAGGAGCCTACATTATATATGCTAAATGCGTACATTTAGGTTGTGTCAGTGCTCATTGTGCCGGTCCAGTCTATGCTTTAAAAATCACCTGATTTGTGTCGACGAACCTCCGCTAAACGCAGTTTGATGGAGGTCCTTCTCTCCCTCACTGCAAAGTGTCGGGAGTTATAAAAGAAGTGCAATCGCTGTAAGATATATCAATCGGCGATTGTGCTTTTTTAGAAGACTCCCCACAGTTTGCAGCAGTGGTGTATCTTGATTTTGTGCTGCCCTAGGCAGACAAAATCTGGGCACCCCCCTACCCAAGCTGCACACCCACGTTACACACCTAAGACATGCCCCATCATTCAGACTCACATCAAGCTCATACTCCCATCACACACACACTCCCATCACACTCAGTCACACACTCCTACTCCCATCACACTCAGTCACACTCCTACTCCCATCACACTCAGTCACACACTCCGACTCCCATCACACTCAGTCACACACTCCGACTCCCATCACACACACTCTGACTCCCATCACACTCAGTCACACACACTGTCTCCCATCACACACACTCTGACTCCCATCACACTCAGTCACACACACTGTCTCCCATCACACACACTCTGACTCCCATCACACTCAGTCACACACACTGTCTCCCATCACACACACTCTGACTCCCATCACACTCAGTCACACACACTCTCCCATCACACACACTCTGACTCCCATCACACTCAGTCACACACACACACACACACACACACACACACTGTCTCCCATCACACACACTCTGACTCCCATCACACTCAGTCACACACACTGTCTCCCATCACACACACTCTGACTCCCATCACACTCAGTCACACACACACACACACACACACACTGTCTCCCATCAGCACTTACCTTTCCTTGGTGGCTAGTGGCAGGCAGCATGGTCCCTCCATGCTGCCTGTTCGGCTTCCCGGCGATTGTGCCGACAGGTCACGTGACAGGGCGCGCGTATGACGTCAGCGCGCCCGTCACGTGACTGTCGGCACTTCTGTGTCGGCACACTGCACGGGGAGCCGAACAGGCAGCACGGAGGTTTCTCTGTGCTGCCTGTTCGGCTCCCCGTGCAGCCTGGCAGGCACAGCAATGGTGAGGGGGGATCTTCCGATTCCCTCTCACCTCCGTCTCTGCCTGCAAGCGCGGTCTTTTTTTTTTAAAGGGCCGCGTTTTTTTTTTTACATTTTTTTCAGTGCTGGGGGGCGCTGCCGCCCCCCAAAATTTGCCGCCCTAGGCATCCGCCTAGGATGCCTCGCGGTAAATACAGCACTGGTTTGCAGTGCAGTAGTTTTTATACATATCACCCATTGTTATTTGCACTATGACTTCTTAAGACGAGTGCCCCATATAATTTCTTAAGTGCTGCAATTGGTACTTACTAAAACACTAACACAGATAATGAATAAATACACAACATAAGTATTTTACAAGGAAAGGCCGTGTTCTGTTATTTGGTTTACACATCATTTGCAACATAACTTCAATTCACCTCTCGAATTGTAAAATGTATAACCACACATCTCCGGTCTTTAAACCCCAGAGAATTAACTCATAACTTTCCCAGTTCAACCCTAAAATCCAGAACTGAAAACTTCAATAATTAACATAACTTCATATTGTTCACTTAAATATCAAATAACTTTCACCATGAAGTCCACCTGCTGCAGCAATTAACAATGCTGCAGTCTACCCCACCAGACCACGGCCTTTTCGATCATACATTGCAAATCATTATTAAAAATATCCAGACCCACATCAGAAAGATGAACATAATCTCTGAAATACGCCTAACCCTTTCTAACAGCTTAAGACTTGTGCAGCGCAACCAAACTAACCGTGGTACTATTTTAGACCAAATGATTAAGGCATCGGGAAACAATTGTTTCACCTGCCACACATCTGTTCTGAATTGGTGCAATAGCATCATTGACTTTACTTCACCCACATCATTACCTCCATAATGTAAAATGATAACATGAGGACATGGTAATGTAACAATACAATTTTTAAATACATTCAATAAACTTGTTCTTTTTAAACCTCTAACACCAATCCAGTATAATAACACATATTGTTTATCAAAACCAAGGTTGTCTCTGTAGATTCTGTCCACAGCTCTTCGAAAAGCCCAGTGAATAAACGAGTGGCCCACAATCCAAACAATTAGGAGTGGCGTTTCTGAAAAGAAATATAGTCAAAAATTGTGGCCTTACAACTTATAACTGACAAACCCTGAGAAACTGCCTCAGTAGCAGCTAAAATTCTAAAGGAATGGGATGTAATGCTCCTGTTCTCCAAACCCAAATGTTTACAAGTTAAATTTAGGGTTTTACAAAACTGAAATTTAAAAAGAGGAATATCGGTGGTTCAAGAAACAACCTTGCAACTTAGAGCGAATGCTTAAAAAGAACAGAAATATTGTAAGAGAAGAGATAGCAGAAGTGAAAAAAGAATTAACACAACAGGGAGACAGGCTGCAGGCCGTGGAATCAGATCTAATAACTATGCATGGCTCCCATAAAAATATGCTGGAAATACAAAAGGCACAATTTAGAGCTTTAAGGGAAATGGAACAGAGAATAACAGACCTTGATAATAGAGGAAGAAGATCTAACCTAAGAGTTAGAGGAGTCCCAGAGACAGAAGGCCCAGAAAACACACTCCAAATTGTAACAGATCTGTTCCAATACTTGCAAGGTAGTGGCACTGAAATGACAACTAAAATAGAGAGAGCACATCAGGCTCTAAAAATAAAAGATCTTACAAGACCATTTCAAAGGGATATTATATGATATCTCCAATCTTATAGAATAAAAGAGAAAATTTAAAAAAATGCCCGCCAGCAGGCAAACTTAAAATTTAGAGGAGCAAATACAATCACTGCCTCATAGAAGGATGAGGGATGAGACACGGTTTGCAGGAAGTACATGATGGTTATGATACTATGATGAAATGCACATATTGTCTATATCGGTGAGGGTCTTTGGATTAAGATAATGATAGATCTGAGTAAATGGGGAACTATAGTATTAATGTATGTGGAATTTTAATATATGGAGAATGTACTGTTATTGTATTTTTTTCCCCTTTCCTCTTCTTTTTTGGGGGCCTTATCCCTCCCCCCCCCCCCTTTTTATTCTTCTTCATTATGCACCTTTGTCACATTTTTTCATTTTTTCCTCATTTTTGAAATCTTGAAACCAAACAAAAAATCTTCTTTAAGTAGCTGTGCTATCTGCTGGTTTGGATAATAGCATAAAAATGGGATCAGATTTTGCACCTTCACTGGTGTCATGGACTTTTGAAATCTGCTTCCTATTAAGAGTTCCCAATCGTTTGTAGCACCGAAAGGATGGGTGACTACCTGCACAATTTAAACACTCATGTCTAAATTTACAGGAATTGGGCCATTTACATACAGCATCATTAAATGCCCAACAGACTCCTTGGGGCGTAACTGTGACGAATTACTTGGAATATGTGTCCTATACTGACTCTAAAGCGTCCTACTGGGTAGCATAATGCTCACCCAGGAGCCGACGTCTTTCATACCCCAATTTAAATTATTATGCACGTATAATTTCTGCCGAAAAATGTCATCGTTATAAAACCATGATAATCCACCAAAAATGTTATAAGCCTCTGATATAGATGTTGAAAAAGACCACTAGATTTATCAGGGTGACGTTCACAGTAAACACTAGCAAAGATACAGAAAGCTTGAAGACAATTATTAAACGATCTGGGAACTGGCCATTTTCTATCCTCATCTTTCTCCTGCTTCAATAAAAACTAATTTCAAGGAGGAAAAATTCTCTGTGTACAGTAGTGATAGTATTTGTTGATGGTTCATAAGCTCAAAAAGCTGTGGAACAGAATAGGTAAATTGAAAGACCATGTGGCTGAGCGATCTTCCTTACCAATCTTATCTGAAAAATGCCCATGTGTAAAGGTAGTGGGTACTGTGTTACCCATATTAACACCCACCCAAACCAACCCTAACCCATTGATTGACATGAGATGGTGTTGGTGAAAATAGGCCACACAATTTATTAACCAATTCACCAAATCATATATTTTGTGACTGTAATAAAATATAATAAATAACAGCACATAAAACATGTATTTGCCAATCAATCCTTAACAATAGTCAAAAACTGTTAACTTTTAGAGTTGAGCGGACACCTGGATGTTCTGGTTCAGCAGGTTCAGCCGAACTTCGAAAAAATGTCCGGGTCCGTGCTCGAACTTGACCCCGAACTTGACCCCGAACCCGAACCCCATTGAAGTCAATGGGGACGGGACTTTTGGCCACTAAAATGCCTCTAAAAAATTCCTGGAAAGGGATAGAGGGCTGCAAAATGAAGTAAAATGTGGGTAAGAGTAGGACAACTGCCCTCCAAGCAAATGTGGATAGGGAAATAGCTTAAAATAACATAAAATACATACAAATTACAAATACAGCATAGCCATAAAATAGCACTAGATGGAATCTTTGATTTTAGCTTTGGAAGAACATAAATCTAAATCTAAAGCATGGCTGCCAGGAGGATCAACAGAATTATCCATTTGAGAGAGGGTTGGAGTGCAGGGTATTCTCTTTCAGTTTATAGTAAGTGACGCATAGGTTGAGGACGTGGTGACCGTGACGGTGTAGGTGGAAGTAGCACTGGAGGAAGAGGAGGAGGATGTAGCCAGAAGTTTTCAAAGTGTGCTGTAAGCACAGTATTGGACTGTTCTATTCGACTCTCAGATATGAAGTGCGCCGCAAGACGCAAATATACTATTTAGCACCCAAAACAATTAGAATTTTTCAAAGTGCGCTGTAAGCACAGTATTGGACTGTTCTATTTGACTCTCAGATATGAAGAGCACCGCAAGATGCAAATGTACTATTTAGCACCCAAAACAATTAGAATTTTTCAAAGTGTGCTGTAAGCACAGTATTGGACTGTTCTATTTGACTCTCAGATATGAAGTGCACCACAAGACGCAAATGTACTATTTACCACCCAAAACTGTTAGAATTTTTCAAAGTGCGCTGTAAGCACAGTATTTTATGGTTTCTATTTGACTCTCAGATATGAAGTGCCCCGCAAGACGCAAATGAACTATTTACCACACAAAACTATTCAAATTTTTCAAAGTGCGCTGTAAGCACAGTATTTTATGGTTCTATTTGACTCTCAGATATAAAGTGCACCGCAAGACGCAAATGTACTATTTAGCACCCAAAACTATTAGAATTTTTCAAAGTGCGCTGTAAGCACAGTATTTGACGGTTCTATTTGACTCTCAGATATGAAGTGCACTGCAAGACGCAAATGTACTATTTACCACCCAAAACTATTAGAATTTTTCAAAGTGCGCTGTAAGCACAGTATTTGACGGTTCTATTTGACTCTCAGATATGAAGTGCACCGCAAGACGCAAATGTACTATTTAGCACCCAAAACTATTAGAATTTTTCAAAGTGCGCTGTAAGCACAGTATTTTATGGTTCTATTTGACTCTCAGATATGAAGTGCACCGCAAGACGTAAATGTACTATTTACCACCCAAAACTATTCGAATTTTTCAAAGTGCGCTGTAAGCACAGTATTTGACGGTTCTATTTGACTCTCAGATATGAAGTTCACCGCAAGACGCAAATGTACTATTTACCACCCAAAACTATTAGAATTTTTCAAAGTGCGCTGTAAGCCCAGTATTTGACGGTTGTATTTGACTCTCAGATATGAACTGCAGGAATGCATGTAATGCTATTTGTATTCTATAAACCGACTCTATTTCGGTTTATAGAAAGCCAATAGCACGAATGGACGAATGTTTTTCATTTATTAGCCATTCGTTCATTCATTCATAGCATTACATGCATTCCATAAACCAAAAGTCTATAAACCGAAAGAGAGTCAGTTTATAGACTTTCGGTTTATGTAATTCATGTAATGCTATTGCTATTCTATAAACCGAAATCGAGTCCCCATTCATACGAATAGGTCAATTGACATATTCGTATGAATGGGGACTCTATTTCGGTTTATAGAAAGCCAATAGCATTATATGCATTCCATAAACCGAAAGTCTATAAACCGAAAGACATTTGGTTTATAGACTTTCAGTTTATGGAATACATGTAATGCTATTGCTATTCTATAAACTGAAATAGAGTCCCCATTCATACGAATAGGTCAGTTGACCTATTTGTATGAATCTGGACTCTATTTCGGTTTATAGAAAGCCAATAGCATTACATGTATCTCTTTCGGTTTATAGACTTTCGGTTTATGGAATACATGTCATGCTATTGGCTTTCTATAAACCGAATCTCTTTCGGCTTATAGACTTTCGGTTTATAGAATACCAATAGCATTACATGTATTCCATAAACCGAAAGTCTATAAACCGAAAGAGATGCGGTTTATAGACTTTCGGTTTATAGAAAGCCCATAGCATTACATGCATTCTATAAAACGAAAGTCTATAAAACGAATCTCTTTCGGTTTATAGACTTTCGGTTTATAGAAAGCTCATAGCATTACATACAATGTATATGTATGTAATGTTTTGGGCTTTCTGATTGACTGCCCTGCAGCCTTTCAAAATGCGCCATTAAATCGCTGAACCCCGAACTCCAACCCGAACATACAGTGAAATGTCTGTGTTCGGGTCCGGGGTCCAAAAACCGTAATGTTCGGTACAAATCCGAACAGTGTGGTTCGGGTTCGCTCAACGCTATTAACTTTGATGTAACCTAACAAATTCCCTCCTCCCTCGGCCTACAAATAATTAACATCACATCTAGGCTTACCATCCCTTTAGTGCTGACCACTAGCTGGCCTTTAGCTTGTGATCAAGTCCATACCATTTAGAGGTGAGGGGAGGAGTGAGCCCCACTGCAGCATCATTACCATTTAGTTCAGATCCAATCCTGATTGGCAAGAACACACTCTGCCTGCTGTGATAAGAAAATAAGTTAAAGCAACCTAGCAATACTGTAATATATACACATTTCCTAGAAAAAAAGTGTGGGTGGGAGGGTAAGAGCGGTTGCTGAGCATAAATTAACCTAAAATGGCTGAAGGGAAGATTGTGAAGCTCTCCATTATACAATCTAACTCCTCCCTCTTAGCTGTCACTCATTTTAATGCATACTTCCTGATTCAAACTCCCAAAACTCACTCATTAAACTTGTTCTGTCCAGTTGCGCCTGCCTCCCAAGGTTCTGCACTGTGATTATGAAACATTCTCAGTCAATCTGATCCTTGTAAAGCTTTTAAGTCCAAATATATTATTCTTTAACAAAGACAGGTCAATTACAATACATTTAGAAAGAGTACAGATGTTAATATCTTTGTTTTAGAAATGTTTTACTTGTACAGCGCAAAAAGAAAAATGCACAGAATATTCATTGAGCAGTGGTGAATATGAAATAATTCCTCAAATGCTTTCTGATATATCGCTATACTTAATTTAGTTTCAATTAGAGCAGAGTCTATTTTGCAAATGAATATCCTTGCAGATCTTTGCCAAATTAACTGCAAGACCTTCACTGAAGAAAGAGAACGATTGATTCCTCACACTAATCAGCTTATTTCATTAGTTCTGCACTTATTTTTTCTTCATGCCTATTTACCAAGATAGAGGGGAAATGACCTATTGGGGTAAGTGACATCACATATTGATTTGAATATTAACTAAATAGATATTATAGCAATCACTGTTTAAAGATTATATGTAAATGAAACACCAGAGAGAGATATTGCTGAAAAAGACTGTCAGAATTTTTTTTACCAGTGGTTGAAAGGACCACTAATAGATAAATGAGGTCTAAAAGGAGATTTAATCTGTGGACGAGGCTCTGTTTATTTAGAAATTAGATAAAAAGCAATCAGTTTTGGAAACGTTTTCTGTATAGTAATTTGAAAACATATATTCAAATTCCACATGAAAACTTTATGGAATTGTGGTGATGTAGATTAATTTAGAAATAAACAAAAATGTTTAAAAGTCTATCTGTTCCTGTCCAAATCTGAGATGAATAAATTGCGTATACGCAGAAGTAAGTTCACACTGACACATGCAGTTCAGGTTAAAAAAACTTCGAGGAAATTTATTAGCATCTGGCAAAATTCAGGCTTACAAGCCCTTATAAAGACAGAATGACATCATCATTGAATATCAGATAATAACAAATAAACATCATTAATTGGGTTAAATGTTAAGTGGCTGTGTCAATGTCCACCCATCAATATGATTAATTGGCCCAAAAACTAAGTGGTTAGCTAGGTGTCCTCCCACCGAGAGGTGGTATTGTTCTGAACATGGGTGTGGACGGATGGCTCAAGCACCATCTTTCCCAGCACGATGCTTACTCGGTGGAAGGGGGGGCTCGGGCATCATTTTGCGTAGTTAGTGATGTCAGTCTCGTGGTCGGGTGCAAGGTTCTTTTATGAATAGAACATTTCATTTGGCCGGTGTTCTCATGGCCTTCAGATTATACTATGTTGCAAATGACAGGAGATTCAGTAATTCCGGGGCTAGTTATATCCTTAGAGAGAAAATACAGTCTCTATTCATTATACTAAATACTGTCAGAAAATTCTGTCATGTAATGTGAACAAAATGGAGTTAGTACAATAATTCAATACAGGTTTCAATAAAGATTTTTAATAATTCTACATCAGTCCCCCCTATGAAATGTTAGATTCTAAAAGATAATCTTTATTTGTTAATATCAGAAGACGTGTTAGCCCAAAGGCACAGAAACCCCGTGGCCGCTAGCTTGGTGTTATTGCAAAGTGCAATCCTGTCCCTTCATCTGTCCCTAGTTGGCTAACTCATCCGTCTGCTGGGCACTCGAACGCTTCACTCCATGGGTATCCCGCAGTGGCTAGCCCACCACATCTCCACACGGTAGTCTTTCCCAAACAGACAGATGCTGTCCCTAAGCTGGTCCCTACCTAGAATTCTTGCACTTTATCAATAAAAGGGATAGTTTGTAGCGGTATACAGGGCGAGTTGATATCTTGGAAATCTTGGTCATCAACTGTGAGATGTGTGAAAGTGGGTGCCGCTTGGTCTACAGTCTTCAAAAGAAGTTTTCTCAGACAAGGGAGGACACAACAAACAAGAAGAGCAAAAATAAAAAGAAAAATTAGTATTGCTATACCAATATGCATTAAAGCCTTTTGCCATCCTGTCATCCAACCAAACCATCTCTCCCAGGGATCCTTTATCCCAGAATTCCTTTTTAACTCTTCAGAGAGCTCATTCAACTTCTCTATGGCTAAGGTAACTTTACCATTAGGGCCTGTGTTTTCTGGAATGTAAGTACAACATGTCATGGTGTCGGGCAAAATTTTACATACCCCTCCTTTTTCGGCTAGAATCATGTCTAAAGCCATTCTATTCTGGAAGGACATTTGGGACGTAGCCTGCAGCTGTTCGGCTAAGCCCTGGAGGGCATCCCTGGTGTAATTAACAAAACGTTGTTGGTTGTAATAAATGTAATTTATCCAATTTAAATTCTTGTTTGCAGTGTCTATGGTAAAAAATGATTCAAACCCTGCAGCAACTTCATCTCTTGCTTTAAACTCATTGGGCACCCCCCTAGGCACCCCAATGGCATCGATATAAACATGAGGGTCAAAACTGCCTTTAACTGGGGCTTCACGCTTTACTTTGGTTGGTGTGTGTTTGGACTCATGGGTGTCGGGGTGTGTGTCAGAGATAATGTGTATAGGCATGATGGCTTTGGCCAGAGTACACTCCCCCCACCATTCTTTGTCCATTCTGGATCTTAGCTGTAAATCCCCACACAACCAGTAAATATCCCCTAAAAATCTGGTATGGAATTGTAGAAAGTTCATGGAGACAGTTCTGTAGGTGGCACAATACCCTTTAGAGAAGTTACCCACAAATTTACCAATCCCATCATAATTAGCATAACAGGTGTAATTACCTTTATAAACTGTAACACCATCTGGGGGTTTGCAATCCTCGGCTAGAAGGGGATATTCTACTGTCCATGCTTTACATATGGACCTGTTGAATTCGTAATGATAGGCAAAAAGACTCAAAACACATTCTTCTACATCTACTGGCAAGGTTAAAGGCACGGTGCCCAGGTGAGGCCGGGCACCACCACACACATAGCATGCGGTTCTGTTATGCTTATTGGCATTATATTTCATCCATTCTAACCATAGATTAACATCGTTAAAACCTGTTTCAGCGGCCATGGTATCTTCAAATGTGGGGTTTGCAATGGCCATCATGTCTTTAAAGGACTGGATGTGTGGTTTCAATGGATTTGAGACCATGTGGGTGGTCCCTTGCCACTCAGAAGAGTGGCACATATCTTTAAGGTAGAAATGCCCTAATTTGTTATAGGAACCCTTTTTCCAATACATTCCCATTACATACTGGTCTGCATCTGTTGGGCTGGGATGCTCAATATTCAGGATTAATTTCATTGGTATACCTCCTCCAGGTTTTCTTAGGGTCATTCTTTGGAGAAGGGATCTACCATGATCATCTACTTTAGATAAAACACTTTTTGGTTTGTAACCCCAGGCAGGCCCGGCATTCCATCCTGCCGCCCCCCAATGGTTACAATTGTGCCCCCATTGTTTGTCAACTACACATCCTTTGAATGAGGGATATCTCTATAGATATTCTGAATCTGTGACGTGGGGAATGGACATTCTACGATGTCACAGTAATCAAAAGTATAAGTAGCCACACGGGTACATGATGAATTATACCAGAAGGTGTACCCACTGGCATCTTTGGTGATGGCTACTTGTTGGGCTTTGATTAAACTGATTAAGGAGATAATATACCAGAGGTACATGGTTGTGTGGTACCGGCTTCCTCTGGGGCAGGAACTTTCTTACAATGGGAAGCGTGGATCCAATGTGGCCTGCCGGCCAATTTGACGGAGGTTGCGGTGATCAGGAGAACCTGGAATGGTCCGTCAAATCTTGGTTCCAGGGTGTATTTCCGCACAAATTTCTTGACTAGAACCCAATCTCCGGGAAGCAGGTTGTGAGTACCTGTATCCAAATCGGGATAGAAGTTACTGATCAATGTTGTGATTCCGGGTGCTTCATAATACTTCTGTATGAGGGCAGCCATCAAGTCTTTTGACAGGTGTGCAGGTCCATGTGCCCATTGGACAACTGCTGGATATAAATTTTTAGGAAGGCAGAATTTAAAGTTGTTGTAGTATATTCCGTCCTTTAGGACAGCCCCTCTCTTCTTCCATTTCTGGATTTCTTCGGGGGTAATTGCGGCTTGCTGTTCCCGCAAAATTCTTAGATCAGTAGGAAGGGTCTGTAGGGTAAAAATAGGAACTTCTTCTTGACCGGACACTTCTTCATCCACTTCCTGCAAATTTCTTGCTGCTTGCTTAGCAGCCTGATCAGCCAAATGGTTGCCCTTTGCTTCATCTGTATCCAACTTCCCATGTGCCTTGACTTTCAAGACGGCCACTTCTTCAGGGAGTAGGAGGGCATCCATTAGTTCCTTGATTGCAGAGCTGTGTTTGACTGGTGTACCGGCAGTGGTAAGAAATCCTCTCGTCTTCCAAATGAGGCCGAAGTCATGTGCCACACCCAGGGCATATCTTGAATCTGTATAGATGTTGGCACGTTTTCCTTCGGAGATTTTGCATGCTGAAGACAGGGCTTGTAATTCAGCTTCTTGTGCAGACATTGCTGGCGGTAGAGATGATGATTTGATAACTTCATCTGTTGTGGTCACGGCATATCCTGTGTGGTATTTTCCTTCTTCATCAGCATACCTTGAACCATCCACAAACAGAGTGAAGTCAGGATTTGTTAATGGATTCTCATGTACAGTTGGCAGATGTATTGTTTCCATTTTCATTTGTTCAAAACAGTCATGAGGTGTCTCTGGGTCATAGTTATTCACTATGACCAGGTCTTGGAATTCATTTTCCAGGAATGCTTCAAGAAGGTCAGTTGTTGGGTACTTGACAATGCCATTTTCCTGTAGCTTTGATTCATCCATGGTGGCCCATAATTTTGCCATGGGCCCAAGATCATTCCATGATTTTGTTTTCAACTTGGTAACAGGGATATGTGGAATAGCAGTATCCCAATGACGGTACAAGTAATTGAGTTCTGGGGGTAGTTGGATCAGGACCATGCTATTGCCTTCAGAATCACAATAGAAGTCTTGGGCAGTGAGTTTCACCTCCACCCAGTGGTAGAGTTCATCTTCATAGCAAGGTTCAGGAGTGATGTTTGGCTTGTACCATGTGGTACAGAAGGCATATCCTGGACCCTCACAGAGAGGTGTTTGTTCTTTATAAAAGGTTAAATCAGGATGCATTCTCTTGATGGTCCCAGTGAGAAGAAAAACATAGGTTTCATCCATGATAAACCCATAGTGGATACCCCCCTCAGGGAGTGGAAGAAGAGTGGATGGATTAAGAACTTGACATCTGTGTATGGTAATGTTGTCAGGCAGCAGGAGATGACACTGTAAACGTAGGTGTCTAGCGGGAGACACATGCTTGAGCTGAACTTGGTTGATGATGGCAGAGATGTCATGAGGGGCCAATACAACCAAGGGGTGGCCAAGGACCAGGTCTGCAGTTCTTTCAATAAGTTCCCTTGCAGCAAAAACAGCTCTAAGACATGAAGGGGTCCCTCTGGCCACGATATCCAGCTGGCAGGAGAAAAATCCAATAGGCCTCTGGCGGCCTCTTAAATCATTTGTTTGGGTAAGTACTCCTGTAGCATGGCCTTGTCTTTCAGAGACAAATAATTTGAAAGGCTTGGTATAGTCTGGCAGGCCCAGAGCAGGAGCAGATGCAATAGCACGTTTTAGAGTATGAAAATTGTCCAGTGCTTTATTGGTCAGGCAAAATGGGTCTGACTTGAATGCATCATAGAGTGGTTGCATAAGCAGAGAGGCTTCTGGGATCCATGCTCTGCAATAGGAAATGAGGCCTAAGAAGGCATGTAGAGATTTTGAGGTCTTTGGAGGTGGAATATCCAGTACGGCTCTTACTCGGTCCCGAGTGAGATGTCTGGTACCTTGAGATAGGCAATGACCAAGGAAGAGTACTGTGGATTGACAGAATTGCAGCTTGAGACGTGAAGCTTTGCATCCTTGTTCTGCCAGATAGCAGAGGAGACTAATTGAACAGTCTTCAGTTGTAGGTATGTCATCTCCACAGAGTAATAAATCATCCACATACTGGAGGAGTACAACCTCTGGATGGTCTGTTTGCCATGGGTCAAGGATGGAGCACATGGCTTTTGCAAATTGACTTGGAGAGTTTTGTGCCCCTTGAGGCATGACAGTCCATGTATACTGTTGCATTTCATGAGTGAAGGCAAACAGATATTGGCAAATAGGATCCAGTGGAACACTGAAGAAAACATTAGCCAGGTCAATGACTGTGAAGTATTTTGCAGATGGTGGGACGCCAGAGAGCAGAGTGTGAGGGTTTGGCACAATAGGGGTGTCCAGGACAGTTGCTTCATTGACAGCACGGAGATCCTGAACCATTCTGTACTTCTCTGGTTCACCTTTTGGAGTTTTCTTCTTCACAGGAAATAATGGAGTGTTGCACTTTGATACACATTTTACAAGAGCACCCTTCTCCAAGAGTGCTTTGATTTGAATTGAAATAGCTGCAGCTTGAGCTGGTTTTAAAGGATATTGTGGTTTCCTTGGTAATTTTGCGCCTGGAATGAGCTTTACCACCACAGGCGGGAATTCTTAGGTGACCTATGTCCTCTGGGCCTGAGGACCATAATTTGGCAGGTACCTTTGTTTTTAGTATATCAGGAAAATTGGACCTCTGTTCCTTTGCTTCCCCACGGGGTTCTTCTAAATGCAGCATTAGAGGTAGGGAGCACAAGGCTGAGGTGTCTGATTCGGATAGAGGAGTAGACAATTCCACTTGTCCATCTGGGGTGAAGGTGATAGAGCCTGCAGGTGTGAGAGGACATCAGCGCCTAACAGGTTAATTGGGCATGTGGAAGATCTCCTAGGAGTCTGGGCAGATTCCAGACCTCTAGCAACTAAGAGTAAGGTATCTAGAAAGACTATCTTATATTCAGGGCGTGCAGCAATGATTCCCTTGCGTATAGAGTCTTTTACACCTTGGACAAATGCACCCGACAGCATTTGTGAATGAATCTTGTCAGTAAGGTCAAAACCCAAATCTGTAAACATTTGAAACAGTCTTGCATGAAACCTTTCCACTGATTCTCCTTTTTCTTGTATAATATCAGTAAGGCCAGCAGCCTGATCTGCAAATTTGTCTAAGGTTAAGGGAGGAAGTGGCGGCCATGTTGGATGTGGGCACATCCGGGGCAGACTGGGCCGGACTGGGCGTGGCCGGGGTCTGAGGAGTGGCTTGGAAAAAGGGGTAGGGGTAATTTGAATAGGGCAAGGACATGGGGTATGGTAAGGGGTATGGCCAGGCCAACTGGGTGGGGGCTAGGGCGGAAACAGGGGAGGGCAGGACAGCTGGATAAGAATTAGGGGAGGAGGTGGGAACCTGGACTGTGGGAGGGGTGAGTAACGGAGAAGACAGAGAAGGATTAGTAGATATGGGTGTAGGAGGAGTAGCCAGAGCGGGTGTAGTAGGATTGGAAATAGCAAGGGAGGAGGGGTTAGTAACGGAGAAGACAGAGAAGGATTAGTAAATATGGGTGTAGCTGGAGCGGGTGTAGTAGGATTGGCAATAGCAAGGGAGGAGGGGTTAGTAAACTGGGTGGATGCAGATGGGATGGTAGAATTATCAACAGAGAGAGAGCGTAGAGAAGGAATGGTGGATGTAACATTTAGATTAAACACAGAAGGTAGTGCAGGGATGGATGAGGATGATGGGAATGTTAGGGATGATGAAGGGGAGAATAAAGATCCATCAGAATTCAGGACCGGGCAAACAGGGGAAGTGACGGGATAGGTATTGGGAGGGTCAGGAGTGGGGAACATGGTCAGCTGGCTATCGCTTGTTGCTGACTGAACCTTGAGAATGGACATCCCCTGGGCACCATCTTGGGGCGTTGGCTGAGGGGATTCCCCAGTAACACAATTCTTGTAATATACATACAGTTTTACACCTCTATGATTTATCTCTTCTTCAACCCAACCTTCCTGCTGAATAGCCTTCGCTACTCTGTACCATGCTTCAGTAGTACGCAATAAATCATTATCTGTAAGCTTGCCTTTCTTCTCTGTCAGTAATCTACACCAGCTTTCCGGTTGTAATCTACCACATGAAGGCACAGCAATTTTACACACTTTAGCAATCTCTTCACCCTCTCTATCTTCAACTAAGTCACACGCGAGCCAGCCCCTACTGGGCTTACTCGCTTCCTGTCCCATATCCCCCTATACAAAGCGTCCCAAGTATAGGTAAAGGAAAATGAAACAGAACGTCTACAGTGCTCGACTGCCACTAGGAAGGGTGGGTCCCTCCTAAGTGCGTCTTCCCAAAACGTAGACCAGTCACTGAATCCGTGTACCCTAGGTGGTAGCCACGGATTGGAGCGGGGTGAGAAGTGTGTGACCAATCACTTCTCTCACAAAGAGAAATAGAAATAAATAATACAGAAAATAGAATAAAGATAAAAAATGAAAGTAGAGACAGACCCAGGAGTTTGAATGACTCCCAATTAAAACAACATTTAAGACAACATTTCAATTGAAATACAGTGCATGCAACACAGTTCAAATAAATTCAACAGTAATCCCTTTCCTTTACTCTTGTGGCCAAGCCACCTCCCTCAACCTCGTAGTGTCCCCGCTCGGAGAACGATTTTCGTAAATCTCACTACCAGCGGCCGCGGAAAACAACTAACACCGGCCCGAGATCCACCAGCCTCCCTCATTACAGCAGTCCACTAAGTGTGGCCACCTCTATCCTCACTCCCGTAGTGCCCCTATGGACCCACCCATAAGTCTCACTACCCGTGGTGCAGGAAGACAGCAATGCCTGCTCGAATCCACCACCACAAAAATAAAATTCGGGAATGCCACCAGCTTCAGCGCTTCGAAACTGGAGGGTACCACCCTCTGCAAGCAGAGCAAGGTGCACAATGAAGCGGCTAGCTAGGCTATCAAAGTGACACCACGGGGGAATCCCCAGGAAGCAATGAGTCTACACCCCTCCACAGATTCCCCACCCTCTCTTTTTCCTTACTACTGTTAGCTAGACAGCACCTAAAAGAGAGAAAACAGGCAACGAGGACCCCCCAGGACAACTTCCACAGGTCCACCCCCCTTTTTCCATACAGTCTTGGCCACGTGACTCCTAAAAGGGGTAAAACAGGCAACAGAAGACCCCCAGGCAACCTCCCACGGGTCCACCCCCCTTTTTCCAAAAAGAGGGAAAGAACAAAACTAACTAAACATAAACCACTAACATACCCAGGCAACAGATAGACTAAATGCAGGTAAACAAATGAGTAACAAGACACCGGGCAAGATATTACCTGTCTTTGATGCCCTCCCGGGAAGCAGTCACAGACACGTGGACGGGTCAATCAAAGGGGCTGGAACATACCGGTGGCTCCTGCAGAAGTCTCTACCGTGTAATCAGAGGTGATCAGTCTCCCTTCCTTCCCCCCCGATTCCTCCGTCCAACAGCGTCTTCCTTAGGACGGCTTACCGGCCAGAGGCCATAGCCCGGTGCCCCACGTTGGGCGCCAAATTGATGTAGATTAATTTAGAAATAAACAAAAATGTTTAAAAGTCTATCTGTTCCTGTCCAAATCTGAGATGAATAAATTGCGTATACGCAGAAGTAAGTTCACACTGACACATGCAGTTCAGGTTAAAAAAACTTCGAGGAAATTTATTAGCATCTGGCAAAATTCAGGCTTACAAGCCCTTATAAAGACAGAATGACATCATCATTGAATATCAGATAATAACAAATAAACATCATTAATTGGGTTAAATGTTAAGTGGCTGTGTCAATGTCCACCCATCAATATGATTAATTGGCCCAAAAACTAAGTGGTTAGCTAGGTGTCCTCCCACCGAGAGGTGGTATTGTTCTGAACATGGGTGTGGACGGATGGCTCAAGCACCATCTTTCCCAGCACGATGCTTACTCGGTGGAAGGGGGGGCTCGGGCATCATTTTGCGTAGTTAGTGATGTCAGTCTCGTGGTCGGGTGCAAGGTTCTTTTATGAATAGAACATTTCATTTGGCCGGTGTTCTCATGGCCTTCAGATTATACTATGTTGCAAATGACAGGAGATTCAGTAATTCCGGGGCTAGTTATATCCTTAGAGAGAAAATACAGTCTCTATTCATTATACTAAATACTGTCAGAAAATTCTGTCATGTAATGTGAACAAAATGGAGTTAGTACAATAATTCAATACAGGTTTCAATAAAGATTTTTAATAATTCTACATCAGTGGTTTATCTATAAACAGTATCAGTATAGTAAAAAATATTGAAATGCATATTGAAGGCGACAGCCTGAGCATGTAGCAAAACACCACCACAGACTTCAGGAATATTGATGTGTTTATTGGTTTTAATTGGTTATTGGTTTTAATCATGCACTTTTAGTGAGTTGCCTTGTGGAATCTGAAAGAGTAAGCTTTTAACCTTTTGTTATTAATAAACGTTGTATACTTTTAGATTATTTCCGGACTTCTCTCTCTCCTTGTTTTATTTCGCCAGCTGACTATTGCTTTATGGGTTGATTGAACATCTGCATCTGTCCTAGTGTATCGGTTGTCAAAGCGCACACATCCAAAGTGTTTATTATAGAGCAGTGCACACCTGCTCCACCAAATGTGAGTGTGAACTACCTAACATCAATGTAAACTGCTCTACTTTGTGCCACACATTATGTCTATGTCCCTTTTTATTTCCATGTAATCGTGACCCTCACTTTAAGTGGACACACACTTGCACTGTTAAGGCGGTTAGCCTCTCCTACGTGTGAGTGGGATCACTCTGTGGGGATATTGTTATTAAAAGTGAACGATAGAAAACAGCCTATACTATGCCCTGTACCTTCATATCTTTTTCTTGCTAATGATGTACACCAGCCAAACATCATTGAAATCAGATAGGTCTATTAATATTTTGTCTTAAAATTTGTGCACCCTCACCACTTTTCTACAATTGTAACCGTTTGAGGTGCTGTACTGTAAAGGGGTAGACCACTTTAGTGGCTGCTGCACTTATACTTTATAATTTTCTGAGCGCCACTATCACAATTCACTTTATTTAGCAACTTAATGATTCCCAGTGAATATATATTATGTTAATAATCAATACACTATCTCACCTCTTCCTTGTGCTCACATGTTTATGTATAATAAACATAAAGTGAAGTTTTATAGATAAACCTTTTCAAATAGGATGTGATTTTTTTATTTACACATGATGATAGAGTTACAAATAGCATAGTTGCCAACTATCTCGGATTTGCTGGGATAGTCACGTGAAAACCTAAATTGTCCCGGGGGAATTCTCACCCCGGGCCAATCCCGGCAATTTGCGCTGTTTTAGTATGATCGCGGGTCACGTGACGTCACGTGACCCGCTCCATTCAGTCTGTGAGCTGAGCTCACATCAGCCTGCAGTAGCCATCCCTGCCACACGCGTCTGCTGGAAGCAGGCAGGACGCGTGTGACAGGGCTGGTAACAGGCTGCTGTGAGCTCAGCTCACAGACTGAACAGCGGGGGAGTTTTTTTTATTTTTTTTTTAACTTTAATCAATACAAACAAACCTTCTGCCGGTGCACAGAGGAGACATGGAGCAGGTGAGTAATGGGAAAGGAGGGTGGTGGCATGTTACTGGGGCATCAGGGCATATTACTGGGCATTTAATCTGTGGCATATTACTGAGTATTTAAACTGGGGCATCAGGCTGGGCATATTACTGGGCAATTAAACTGGCATATTACTAGCAATTATTAAAGGCATTTTACTGGGAAATTAAACTGGGGCATCAGGCTGGGCATATTACTGGGCAATTAAACTGTTGCATATTACTGGGCAATTAAACTGGCATTTTACTGGGCAATTAAACTGGAATATTACTGGGCAATTAAACTATAGCATATTACTGGGCAATTAAATTGTGACATATTACTGGGGGATCAGGCTGAGCATATTACTGGACAATTAAACTGGCATATTACTGGGGGATCAGGCTGGGCAATTAAACTGTGGCATATTACTGGGCAATTCAACTGGCATATTACTGGGCAATTAAACTGGCATATTACTGGACAATTAAACTATGGTGCCATAGTTTATATTACTGGGCAATTAAATTGTGACATATTTTTTATGAGTTTAAGCATTAATGGGATGGGTATAAGGTTACTAAATTGTGACATATTACTGGGGAATCAGGCTGAGCATATTACTGAGCAATTAAACTGGCAAATTACTGGGGGATCAGGCTGGGCAAATAAACTGTGCCATATTACTGGGCAATTAAACTGGGCAATAAAACCAGTAAGGTAAATCAGGAAATAAATAAAAAGAAAGTAGCATTTAAACATTATAAAGCTGAGGAACCAGCAAAGGCATTTGCAAAATATAAAGAAGCCAACAAAGCCTGTAAAAATGCTATTACATTGGCTAAATTGCAGTATGAAAAAACAATTTCTAAGGAGAGCAAGAGGAATCCCCCAAAAAATGCTTTAAAAACAATAAAAGGCTGACAATGGCGGGTCCTTGTTATCTGAAATGGGTGATATAGTCAGTGGAGACATAGCAGATATTTTAAATAGTTTATTTTCTTCTGTTTTTACCAAGGAAGAACCAATGGACAAGAACATGAAAGCTACATTTACTGAACAGTCACAGCAAGTATGTGATTGGTTGACACAAGAAAAAGTGATAAAACAATAAAATGATATTAAAAGAGAGAAAGCCCTGGGGCCGATGGTATACACCCAACGGGGGAACTCAAAGATGTAAGTCAGGTCCTGGCCAGGCCATTATTTATGATTTTCAGTAATTCTTTTATTTCAGGCGTGGTGCCCAAAGATTTGCATAAAGCTGATGTGTTGCCCATATTTAAAAAGAGATCAAAATCCCAGCCAGCCAGGCAATTAAAGACCTGTAAGCTTGACATCTGTGGTGTAGAAACTGTTTGAGGGGTTGCTAAGGGAATATATTCAATATTTCATATTGAAAAGCAATCTCATTAGCAGGAGCCAACATGGCTTTGTGAAAGACAGATCATGTCAAACTAACTTAATTACATTTTATGAGGAGGTGAGTAAAAATATAGAAATGGGTACTGCAGTTGGTGTGATATATTAAGACTTTGCTAAAGCATTTAATACAATTTCACATATAAGGTTACTGTACAAATTGAATAAAATAGGCCTTGGGCCAGAGGTTAGTTTTTAATTGGCAATTGGTTGAAAGACAGAATGCAAAGGGTGGTGGTAAATGGTATGTTCTCAAACTGGACAGATGTAAGAAGTGGAGTATGTCAGGGTCCTGTCCTACATCCTCCTCTTTTTAATTTATTTATTAATGACCTCCCAGAGGACATAGGGAGCCATGTCTCAGTTTTTTCAGATGACACAAAATTAGGTAGGGTAATACAGTCAGAACTAGATATATATTAGCTGCAAAAGAGTTTGGACAAATTGGGTAATTGGCCAGATAAATGGCAAATGCAATTCAATGCATACAAGTGTAAAATTATGCAATTTGGGAACAATAATAAAATGCAACATATAGCTTAAATGGGGTTTTCTTGGGGAAATCTACTAGTGAAAAGGATTTGCGAGTAGTTGTAGACAATATACTTAGCAGTAGTGCAAAGTGTCAGCTGGCAGCTGGGAAGTGGTTCTAGAAAATAACTTAGATGCCTTTAAGAGCAGCCTGGATACTTTTTTAATGAGCCTAAAAGGGTATGCATGTTAGTATAGGCATTAATATTTATTTAGTGCTTGCTGATCAAAGGATAAATCTGATTGCCATTTGGAGTCAAGAAGGAATCCCCCCATGCCCCTCCCCCTCTCTGAATGCAGATTTCAAAATTGCTGAAGAGGTTTTTATTTTCTTTTGGATCAACAGCGGTAAACATGGGATAGGAAAAGGGTTGACCTCGATGGACGCAAGTCTTTTTTCAAACCTAAACTACTATGTAACTGTGGTTCATTAACTACCTTGTTGTTGCATCTATACAGGGCCGGCGTCAACAGTAAGGCGACCTAGGCAGCTGCCTAGGGCGCAATTTAGCAGGGGGTGCCGGAACCCTGTGTTGAAAAAAATCCTCCCCCTTACTTACCTCCTCGCTGATGCTCTGTCTCCCGGTGCAGGTCCGTGGCTGTGAGGGAAGCGTTGTGCGCTCCCCTCCAGCCAATGTGCATTCAATAAAGTTTGTTTAAAAAAAAAGTTTAGACAAACTTTATTGAATGTGCATTGGATGGAGGGGAGCGCACAATGCTTCCTCACAGCCACGGACCTGCAGCTCCAGAGACAGAGCACCAGCGAGGAGGTAAGTAAGGGGGAAGGTGGGAGGATCCTGGCTGGCATATTGTGTGGCATAATAATCCTTGCATATTTGGTGGCTAAGTCCTAACATATTGTGGGGGAAAATTCTGGCATATTGAGGGGCATAATCCTGGCATATTGAGGGGCAAAATCCTGGCATATTGTGGTGGAAAATCCTGGCATATTAAGTGGCAAATCCTGGCATTTTGTGGGGGCAAATCCTGGCATATTGTGGGCGAAAATCCTGGCATATTGTGTGGCATAATAATCCTGGCATATTGAGGGGCATAATAATCCTGGCATTTTGAGGGGCAAAATTCTGGCATATTGAGGGGCATAATCATGGCATATTGAGGGGCAAAATCCTGGGATATTTAGGGACATAATCCTGGCATATTTAGGGGCAAAGTCCTGGGATATTGAGGGGCATAATCCTGGCATATTGAGGGCCAAAATTCAGGGATATTGAGGGGCATAATCCTGGCATATTGTAGGGGGAAATCCTGGTATATTGTGGGGGGAAATCCTGGCATATTGAGTGGCATAATAATCCTGGCATATTGGTTGGCTAAATCCTGGCATATTGAGGGCAAAAATCCTGGGATATTGAGGGGCATAATACTGGCATATTGAGGGGCAAAATCCTGTGATATTGAGGGGCATAATCCTGGCATATTGTGGGGGGAAATCCTGGGATATTGAGGGGCATAATCCTGGGATATTGAGTGGCAAAATCCTGGGATATTGAGTGGCAAATTCCTGGGATATTGAGGGGCATAATCCTGGCATATTGTGGGGGGAAATCCTTGCATATTGAGTGGCATAATAATCTTGGCATATTGGGTGGCTAAGTCCTGGCATATTGAGGGGCATAATCCTGGCATATTGAGGGGCAAAATCATGGGATATTAAGGTGCATAATCCTGGCATATTGTGGGGCATAATCCTGGCATATTGAGGGGCAAAATCCTGGTATATTGAGGGGCATAATCCTGGCATATTGTGGTGGAAAATCCTGGCATATTAAGTGGCAAATCCTGGCATTTTGTGGGGGCAAATCCTGGCATATTGTGGGCAAAAATCCTGGCATATTGAGGGGCATAATAATCCTGGCATATTGAGGGGCAAAATCCTGGGATATTGAATGGCAAAATCCTGGGATATTGAGGGGCATAATCCTGGCATATTGTGGGGGAAAATCCTTGCATATTGAGTGGCATAATAATCCTGGCATACTGGGTGGCTAAGTCCTGGCATAATGAGGGGCATAATCCTGGCATACTGGGTGGCTACGTCCTGGCATATTGAGGGGCATAATCCTGGCATATTGAGGGGCAAAATCCTGGGATATTGAGGGGCAAAATCCTGGGATATTGAGGGGCAAAATCCTGGGATATTGAGGGGCATAATCCTGGCATATTAAGTGGCAAATCCTGGCATATTGTGGGGGGAAATCCTGGCATATTGTGGGGGGAAATCCCTGCATATTGAGTGGCATAATAATCCTGGCATATTGGGTGGCTAAGTCCTGACTTATTGTGGGGGAAAATCCTGGCATATTAAGTGGCAAATCCACTCCTCCTCTGAGGGGGCTGACGCGATGACGTGACACGTCGCACGTTCTCGCGGGTTTTTGGAGCTGGGCTGCTCGTGAGGCAGCAGTGCTGAACAGGGACCTCGTATGCGGAAGGAGATAGCCACATTGAGCACACTACACCGGCGATAGTAGGAGATATCAGCGGAGGCGACACCTCCACGTGGACCCTTCTACTCCGCCATTACGGACGGATCAAACAACGGCAGCATCTACAAAGCCTACACGGATAAGTACAGATTTATTTTTTCTATGTTGAACTTCCTGCTGGAACTCATCAAATCTTGCAATCAATCCTGCTAAAACAGCGTGGTCGGGAGAGAGGGGAGGAGGGAGAGAGGGGAGGAGGGAGGAGGGGGAGGGGGGGAGAGGGGAGAAAAAGAAGAAAAACTTTGGCTAAAGGGAAGGGTAGAATAATACTTGCCACATACCTGGTCCGTAGCAGTAGAATGACATAGTTGCAGACCCCAAATTTGCACAAAAGATCCGATTTAGGGAACATACATCAGAACTAAATTGGGGCCCACTGAAAACTTCATCTTGGGCTAAATTGAGGGCCAATTTTCCGTCTGCACCCCTCTGTCTAGAAAAGCAGATCGCTACAACAGTTGTCCCATAGCCCCCTATAAAAGAATAAAAGAATAAAAACACAGAGAATATTAGAGGTTCTATTAACTAACAAATTATACCTTGGTTTAGAGCCAACCTCCCCATTACATGTATGGAGAGCTTACTGTGCATTTAAATTGTGGGTAGTTCAAGGCCCACACCACTGCTCATATCTCTCCATATCCAAGCACTGGTTCACTGAGAGCTAATTTTCTGGGACAACAAGGGGCCATAATCTTAATAGTTCTTACACTCACCCAAAAAAAGGGAGGGGGGGAGAGAGAGAGGGGGAAGAGGGAAGTAAAAGAAAGAAGAGAAGGGGAGAGAGAGGGGAGAGAGGAGAAAAAGAGGGGGAAAAAAATCAATAAAAATGGCCACAAAAAGACAACAGGAACACAAACTTAATGCGAAAAAGGACAAGAAGCAGGAAAAAATTGACAATAAAATGGAAAAGCGCCTCTCCTTCTTTTCTCCTCTAACACAGAAGGGAGGGGGAAACGGGGGAGAGGGCGATCCCATAACGGCAGAAGTATCCGCCTTGTCTCCCAGCTCTCCTGACCCACATGTACAGATTCCATTAACTCAGGAGATATTAGCTAAATCTCTAGATGCACAGTTTGACCGTATTAAGGGGGAAATTGAAAGCAATATAGCCGGTATTAGGAAAGACATTAAGGAATGTATTCAAAACATTAAGGTTAATTCTGAAAAAATAGAAGACCTCACCTTACAAACCCTGTCAAATTCCGACCTAATTCAACAGCTTACCAATAAAAACCGACTGCTTGAGCACAAATTGTCGGACCTAGAAGACAGATCAAGGCGGAACAATCTAAGGTTCAAAAACATCCCGGAAAGTGTAGACAGTGAGAACTTAGAGAAATTCGTACTAGACTACCTGAAAAAGTTAGGGGTACATATGGAAGGTGCGGCTCCCCCCTTGGAGAGATGTCATAGAGTAAATAGGCCCCATAGCCTTCCAACCCATATCCCCAGAGACGTAATGGTTTGCTGCGGATCCTATAGGACAAAAGAAAGCATACTGAAGCAAAAAAGAGAGAGGCATCTAGAGGAACCCTATGAAAATATCTCTATCTTCCCAGACCTGTCTTTCTTCACCCGTTCTCAAAGAAAAAGTTTTACTACCCCAGCCGCAGTTCTTAGAGCTCACAATATAAAATACAGATGGGGATATCCCTGTAAATTATTGGTGTCTTATGAGGGACAACTTATCTCATTTGACACCCCTGAAAAACTCAGAATTTGGCTGAAGGAGAAGAATATAGAATGAAACTCGGGGGAGACGGATTGGAGAGAGAAGACAGCAATAAAGCAATAAAACATGAACCCTTCGGGTCATGCTTGTCCCCCTCTCTCCCCCCTTTCTTTTTATACCACGAGCCCTCTTCTCAGCAGAGATGGGGACCAGACGGTTATTTAACATTAGAGCCTAGTAAGAACCTATACACACATAAGCACAAATAGATTACTCTACTGAATAAAGAGATAAAACCCAATACTCCGATGGTCACACACCAAGGGGGTAGGGGGAAAATAATAACACAAATAAAAAGATGGCCATTAATACACATCTAAGACAAAACTCTCTACGATTAATAGACAACATAATTATTATTTACCCAACGAGCGACGAGGGGGGGGGAGTGGGGGGGAAACGCTTATTGCTTTCTACATATCTACTTATCTATCTGCTTAAACATAAAATTTCTTAAAGAGGAGAAAGGAGAGAAAAAAAAATTTT
Organism: Pelodytes ibericus; assembly: GCA_036172795.1. NCBI lineage: Eukaryota > Metazoa > Chordata > Amphibia > Anura > Pelodytidae > Pelodytes > Pelodytes ibericus. The sequence continues at coordinate 115,609,727 of CM069860.1, forward strand.
TTTTTTTTTTTTTTTTCCTTCTCTCTCTCTCTCTTTTTTTTTTTTTTTTTATTTTTTTCCTTCTCTCTTTTTTTTTTTTTTTTCCTTCTTTGCCCTTTTCTTTTCCTCCCTTCATGAATACCCACCCTTCTTACCTTCTAACGTATTTTCCTTGCTCACCACATCTATCTCATACCCATTCCCTTACACTATACTGGTTAAACCAATAGCTTCAAGTTCCTTCTTTTTTTTCCCCTTTTTTGTATCCCTCACCTCAACCATAACACTCGGACCACATATATATAACCAACAGTTTAACCCAACTTTCCAATTTTCGAGTCACCTCTCACCCCCATTATTACTAGCACACATGTATTCCCTACGAACACATACCACTTTGATCCCCTAGTTTACTTCCCCCCTCACTACCATTTTCACACACTCAATCACTCACACTACATAGGTCTAATCAATAGATTAAAACACCCTCTTTTTTTTTTTTTTTTTCCTCTTCCTCTCTGTTTTCTCACATATCACCTCGATCATCTTGTGTACTTCTCACTCTCACTACTATCATCACACACTCACCACTCGCACCACACAGGTCCAACAAATAGCTTAGACATTCCTTTTTTTTTTTTTTTTCTCCTTCTCACACACCACTTTGATCCTTTGGAGTTTTTTTCACTCTCACACTATTATCACACACTCACCACTAGCACTACACAGGTCTAATCAATAGTTCAAACACTTTATATTTATTTCTACTTTTTTATTTATTTATTTTTTTTTCCCTTTCACACTCCACTTTGATCCTCTAGTCTACTTTCCACTCTCACTATTATCATCACACACTAATCACCTGCACCACACAGGTCCAACCAATAGTTTAAACTTTTTTTTTTTTTTTCTTTCTTCTCTCTCTCTTTCTCCTCCCTCCTCCCTTCCTTCTCCCTGGCGACGGGTCCTTATTTCGACCGCTGAGTAGGAGACAGAGGGCATGGGGGGGGGGGGGTTGTGGGGGGGGGGAGAGAGGAATGGGAAGTTAGTGTGCCCTGGGGTCCAACCCATCTGGGGGGAGAGAGAGGGAAGAGAGAGAAAACAGGCCTCTCAGAGCTGCCCAGTTCCTAAATTCAAATTCATTCTACATGAATTCTAAGCTCTACGCTAGGCATACTTATGCTCTAGAGCAGAGAATACCCGGGTCTAAGCCGGGTCGGGGTGGGTTTATGTTTTTTGTAGACGTGTATATGTGTTCGAAGATGATTCCACAATACGGGCTTGGGCTGGTGAGGGAATGGAAACAAACACTCCACTCGATAAACCATGGTTAAAGTTGCCTCCTTAAATATCCGTGGCTTAAATTCACCTCAGAAAAGATCACTACTGCTCAACCTCCTTAAAAAAGAGAATATAGATATTATGGCGTTGCAAGAGACCCACTGGAATACCCAGGATGAAATTAGAGCAAATACAAGTAATTTTCCAACGGTCCTCGCAGCCTCACTCGAAACGGGGAAAAAAAGAGGAGTAGCGATCCTCTTCTCAAGACAGATCACCCTGAATATTAGGTACCTAGAAAAAGACCCGGAAGGGAGATTCCTAATAGCGGTATGCGAAATTGAAGGGGAAACATACACTCTCGCTAACGCATACGCCCCAAATACATCTCAAATAAAAATTTTAAGTAAGTTAGTACATAAAATTGAGAGAGTTAGACAAGGAGCAACCATACTGATGGGAGATCTTAATATGGTAATGGATCCCGAGATCGACCGGAAAAACAAGCAAGGATCGGCCCCTGATAGAAGTTACCAGAATAGCTCCAGGAGGATGAGAGTCATGATGGCGAAGGCAGACTTATACGATGTATGGCGCATCTTCCATCCTAAAGATAGGGACTATACTTGCTTTTCTAAAACACACAGTTCCTATTCCAGGATCGATCTAATACTTTGCAACCCCGGCCTAACCTTAAAAATCAACAAAACTCTTATTCTAGATGTCACCTGGTCAGATCACAGTGCAGTGATTATGAATATAAAAGATGGGGTAAGAAAACTCAGAGCAGACTGGAGGCTCAACAACAGATTAATATCCACCGAAAACAACAGAAAATATATACAAGAGGTCATAGAGAACTTTCAAAAAGAAAACAGAAGAGACGAAACCCTACCTTCTATTTTCTGGTGCACACTGAAGTGTGTAGTTAGAGGCCACCTAATTAAGCTCGGATCCCAGGAAAAAAAAAAAGAAGGACCTTCCGCTCTCAGAACTATATATTCAGCTAGCCAACCAGTCCACGGCCAATAAAATTGCCCCAACCAGAGAAGTATCTAACCAAATCCAGGCTCTACATGACAGGATAAACGAACAACTTCTCAACAGAGTAAACAGAAATTTAGAGATCTTAAATTCAAAGTGGTATTATAAAGGTAATAGATCGGACATCATGTTAACGAATAAACTAAAAAACAAAAGAATGAAAGATAAGATCTCGAAGATTATATATGAAGGGGAGACCAGGCTCACCCCAGAGAATATCGGCCAGGCCTTTACACAGTACTACAAAAGGCTTTACAACCTTCCAAAAACGGCCCATAATGAAAATGCACCACAGTACTTCAGAGACAAAAGAATGAGACAGCTATCACAAGACCAGCTGGAGACGCTTAATCAATCGATCTCAACAACAGAAATAAGGACAGCCATAGAAAGACTGAAAAAGAAAAAAGCCCCAGGCCCTGATGGATACGACAATGTCTTCTATAAGATGTACAAGGAAGTCATCTGTGAAGACCTGAAAAATACATTTAATGAATTTATGGATAAAGGAGCCATACCGGAAGAAATACTCAAGGCAAACATTGTGACCATATTAAAACAGGGTAAAAATCCGGAAGACGTCACCAGTTACCGGCCAATATCACTTTTGAACACGGACTCCAAATTATACGCAGGGATATTAGCGGAAAGGATTAAGAAAGTCATCACCAGTCTGATTCATAAAGATCAAGTGGGATTCGTCCCAGGCCGCCACTCACCAGGCCACATACGCAGAATTATAAATCTATATGAGAAAATTTATCGAGAGAAGATACCGACCCTTACCCTATCATTGGATGCTGAAAAGGCCTTCGATCGGGTGGGTTGGAACTTCATAGCCGCAACCCTACAAGCCTTCGGCTTCTCTGGCAAAATCAACAACGCAATTATGGCGCTATACACGACACCTATGGGTAGAATCATCGGTCAAGGAATCCAATCGCAATGGTTCAGAATTAACAACGGTACCAGACAAGGTTGTCCGCTCTCACCACTTCTGTATGCCCTCACAGTGGAACCTCTAGCAGATCAGATAAGAGCCAACTCTATGATCAGGGGCTTCCGATCAAAAAAAGACAACTTGAAAATTATGCTCTACGCGGACGACATCCTGCTTATCATCAGGGACCCACAGACTTCCTTAGAGGCGCTTATTCGTTGTATTACAGATTACAGCAAGTTTTCTAACTATAAACTCAACACTAGTAAAACAGCTGCCATATTAGTTAACACACACAAAAACGATCGAAGGGATCTCCAAACATTATATGATTTCAACTGGTCTAAGAAGATATTTAAATTCCTGGGCATAAATATAACACAGAATCCAACAACTATGATGGAAATGAACATCATGCCGGTCTTAAAAGAAATCAATGAGAAGCTGAAAAAGTGGAAAAACCTTGAAATTTCCTGGAGTGGTAAAATAAACAACATCAGAGCATACATCTGGCCCAAAATATTGTATATCTTCCGCATGATCCCGCTAGACGTCCCACAAAGCTGGTTGAAGATGATTCAATCATCCTTCTCTAGATTCATCTGGCTCAATAAAAAACCTAGAATGTGCCGGCGTCTCCTCGCGAAAAACGGTAAACAAGGAGGCCTCGGGCTGCCAGATGTGGAGGATCAATTTCGGGCCTCCTGCCTTCATCATACCTTATATACTCTCAGTGAGCAATCTCAGGGAGAAACTTGGTACCCCCTGGAAGAAGAGTCGGTAAAAGAGTATGGAGGAATATTACCCTTCTTCTGGAGGGTTAAGGACGTAAGAAGAAACAGAAAAGAACAGAAACTCCTAATAAAACCTGGAATTGTCCTGAGTCATTTGAGTAGAAGTTGGGACAGAATTCGGAAAAAGGCCGGACTAGAGAAAAGGATACACACAAACTTACCACTGACCACTCTCAGGGGATTGATAGACAACATACAACTCGGAACCTGGTCCGATAAGGGGATCATAAAAATAGGTGATATAATGGAGGGGACTAAAATCAGAGCCTTTAACAATCTACAAGAAATATATAATCTCCCAGCAAGGGAGCAATATACGTATATGAGAATTCATAATTTTCTGAACAAACACCTTTACCCGCCAGAGAACGACCCAAGATCACAGAAACTAATAAAATTATTACAGCAAGATGGCCAAAGCATCAAGATTAGCAATTGTCTAAAGTATAACAACGCAGCTAGAAAACAACAGTTACCCTCAGCACTACCAAAATGGGAAAAAGATTTAAATGTAGACATTAGTTCAGAGGAATGGAACTCGGCACTGGCAGAAATAAATAAAAATATACACTGCCTCAACATTACGGAGTGCTGCTATAAAGTTAGTAACAGGTGGTACCGGGTTCCCACACTAATAGCAAGAATATATAAAGATGCATCAGACCTCTGCTGGAGATGTGGCTCCCACGCTGGAGATCACAAACATATATGGTGGGAGTGCCCACTAATAATCAATACATGGACAACAGTCTTCGCAAAACTCAATGCAATACTCAATATGGATATACCGGTTAATCCCGCACTCGCCCTCCTTCATATCAAACTACCACCAATGAGAAAAGAAGAAAAAATAATACTACACCATATTCTAGCAGCCACGAAATTATCCATAGCCAGAAACTGGAAATCCTCAAAGGATATCACTTGGCCGATGATTCGGACACAAGTATGCCATCAAATGAAAATGGAGAAAGGATTATCCGCCTGGTCGGGATACAACATTCAAAAAAACAACATGTGGAAAAAGTGGCTGGAAATCATTGAGAAGACAGGACAATGACCAAAAAGGAAACAGAACAAAACAAAGGGAAAGGATGAGGGGAAAGGAAAAGGGAGGAAAAGAGAAAGATAGGGGGGAAGAAGGGAAAGGAAGGGGAGAGAGGACAGGAGAAAGGAAAAGAAAAGAGAGAAAGGAGAAAACGTTTGGCGGTGGCGTGGAGTAAAAAAGCCGACATGCATGAATGATGTCATTCTTGAATACCGGGGCATCCCCGATATTTCTTTTTTTTTTTTTTTTTTTCCCAACCAAGTCACCTAGGCCTGGTGAAATCGTCTTCGACAAATTTGTTTGTATGTCTTGTAAGTCTTGTGAGTCCCGTCTGTCAGACTAGCGAAGTAATGGGGGGGGGGGGGGAAATTCAGCGAGAGAGCATAAGGTCAGACTCTCCCGCAAGACCCCACACACAGATGCACTTAAACCTCGATTAAAGTATCAATGAGTTAGGAACCACTAAAGCTAGAGACAAAATAGACACAATGATGTTTCAACTCACCTTCCTCAGTTAAAGGTGCATATAAAGCTAGTACTGAGTGTCAAAAAAAGAAAGGAAAAAAAAAAAAAAGTGGCAAATCCTGGCATATTGTGGGGGGAAATCCTGGCATATTGTGGGGGGAAATCCCTGCATATTGAGTGGCATAATAATCCTGGCATATTGGGTGGCTAAGTCCTGACTTATTGTGGGGGAAAATCCTGGCATATTAAGGGACAAATCCCGGCATATTGTGGGGGAAAATCCTGGCATATTGAGTGGCATAATAATCCTGGCATATTGGGTGGCGAAGTCCTGGCATATTGAGGGGCATTATCCTGGCATATTGAGGGGCAAAATCCTGGGATATTGATGGGGAAAATCCTGGCATATTGAGGGGCATAATAATACTGGCATATTGAGGGGCAAAATCCTGGCATGTTGAGGGGCATAATAATACTGGCATATTGAGGGGCAACATCTTGGCTTATTGAGGGGCATAATCCTGGCATATTGTGGGGGAAAATCCTGGCATATTGAGGGGCACAATAATACTGGCATATTGAGGGGCAAAATCCTGGCATATTGAGGGGCATAATCCTTGCATATTGAGGGGCAAAATCCTGAGATATTGAGGGGCATAATCCTTTCATACTGAGGGGCAAAATCCAGGGATATTGAGGGGAATAATCCTGGCATATTGGGTGGCTAAGTCCTGGCATATTGAGGGGCATAATCCTGGCATATTGAGGGGCATAATCCTGGCATATTGAGGGCCAAAATCCTGGGATATTGAGGGTCAAAATCCGGGGATATTGAGGGGCATAATCCTGGCATATTGTGGGTTAAAACCCCTTCAGCCATTTACCTTTCTCCAGCGCCGGCACTGGAAAATTTTCTCCCCGATCCTCCTCTCAGCTGCGAATGCTTTTCTATGGATGTTCCGCGTCTTCCCACTGTGATTTTCACAGTGAGAATCACGGAAGCACCTCTAGTGGTTGATAATGAGGGGGGAGGGTGGCAATTTTTATTTTGCCTAGGGCGGCAAAAATCCTTGCACCGGTCCTGCATCTATAGTTTGGGTATGATCAATTTATGTGCTCAATCTTTACTGATGTGGAAGTATCCTGTTACATTGTTGCTTGTGGACTTTGCATAATAGACACATTAGTCAGTATTAAACTGGGTTACTCTTTTAATTTCACATTTGCTGATGTTATTTTATACTATGTCAGCGTAAATGGTGTATAATGGTTACATACATCAGCTCTCTGAAATGGAATGGTGTGTCTATCTTTGTTAGAAATTATTAAACTAATAGATGAATATAAAAGTCTTGGTCATTTTCAGCAAATTGTAGAATATAAGAAGCAACTTGTTAAATCTCTTCTTTACAGAGGGGAGTAGTGTTTTAGTGTTCTTGCACCTTTTACTAACATATATTTTACTACATGATAAGTAACTCTTATGCTGGGGACCAGAAGTATTTTGGATAATGGGTGCTTTTGCATAACGGATCATTTTCTCCAATGAGATATATTAAAGCCTCTCAGCACTCTTCAATCACTTTTACTGTGATGTGAGGCATGGTTGGGAACCTGCCGTTGGCACGTCAGTATTGCACATGTGCCAGATGTATTATCGTTTGTGGGCATGGGGGAATATAAACATGTGTGGAAATGTCAAACCACAGCTTAATGGAGCTGGACACCGAACAAACCGGTATGTGCTTTTATTCCTGCAGGTGTGTGCAAAAATTGCAACTCGTGGCAAAATCCCCCCCCCCCCCCCCAAATATAGGTAACAGATTATTTTGGATAATGGATCTTTGGATATAAAACCTGTATAATACCACTTATTAGTTCATCGGTTCATATAGCTGTACATGAACGAAGATTACCAAATCCTTTTAAATGAAACTAAGTAACATGTTTAATATGGTTCCTCTCTTAAAGTGGCACTAAAGGTTATTAACTCTTGTTTTACCAAAATCAGCAAACTTCTAAAAGTCTGTGCCACTGTTCCAAAGAAAACCGAAATGTGGACCCGGCTTCATCATAGAAGTCCCGACGGCCATGCCGGGCAGCAGCGGAGGATGTCTGCGTGCATTGCACAGACATCCACTGGCTGTTAGCGAGGGGAATCCAGGTCCCGCTCTTGATTTGAGGTCAGACTATAAGACGACCTTGAATATAAGACAAGGGGTCTTTTTAAGAGCATTTGCTCTGAAAAAAACCTTGTCTTATATTCGAGCAAATATGGTATGTTTAATTTACTCACAATATTAGGTTTGCAGCTTATATTGGAACTCCCAAGCATTTGGCTGGAGCCTAAGAGGAAATGAATTTAGGTGTTGGAAAAAAGCCACAGTCAATGTTTTCCTGCTATGGGGTGATTTTTAAATGGCAAATACTTTCAATGTCTATATGTGGACCTATGCGTAAAGCAGACGATTGCGCCTTTTTTCACTTACTGACACTTTACAGTGGGGAAAGTTTTATACATAACCTACAAAATTGGTATGCTTTCATGCATGCAGAACTACAGTGCATCTAAATGTTCAGATACAGACAGAGGGTGGATTTAAGGTATGGTCTATTTAGATCATTAACAAAAACAAGTGTTGGTTCAGATTGAACGGAATGGCTACCTAGAAAACATAAAAAAATATGTTTTTGCTCAGGGTGGCCCTTTAATAATAATATAAAACATTTTGCAGATACTGCACGTTTTGAAAAGCAATAATACTGAATCTTTCACATTTTAATCACAATAAATTAGAAAATGTGATAAAATTCAAAACTATAAATAAGTAGAAAATTCACTAGGTTACATAACGCGTTGATGGAAACTGTATAATAATGCTATTTTAATTATTAATATTATAATTATTAACCAAATATAAAATATATATTGTTTCATATGTGTTTTAATTAAAATACAATTTGGATCCCAGCCTGATTTGTCCCTTGTCTAATAGTTTCTACAGCCTTTTTGTGTGGATGCATCTGCATTTTAGTTGTGTTGGATCAAAAAAGAACATAATATTGGGATACACAGATGTTTCACAGGCTATATTAATTAGAAAAACAGGTGATGCTTAATACATATGGGACCAATCAATTTTTTACTCTGAATGATTTGTGTAAAACATGTAGAACACAAATAGAAAATGTAATTTATTTTTACTAGAATGATGTGTATATAGTTCATGGCCTCGTATAATTGCTTCATGCCCCCCAAACTGTCCTGCTTTGCATGGGACAGTCCCTATGTTGGGACAATGAGAATTGGGCTCGATCATACACTCAACCTCCCATGCGCCCTTCCCCTGGTATGAGGCTGTATCATGTAAAAGGAAGCTAAAGAAACAGATCTAGCATTTAATGTTTTTTTTTCCTAATACGCCTTATCCCATAAAAAATGAATAACAAAGATAAAGATAATAATAATAATAATAACAACTTATTTAACCAGGAAAGGTACATTCAGATATGGGTATGTTACCATTACCCAATTTGATTGTGCTTAATTTATATATCTCGGAAGGATGAAGTGCTGAGTCATCCCTGCCGGCAATTGAACCTGGGATCCCCAAGGGAAGAACAGATATTTCCTGGGTATCTTTAGCAATAAAATGCTGGCAGTTACCCAAATACTTCCTGTTCATGTCACATCACATTAAGAAGAATACCCACCATGTTCCATTCATCAGCCAAAGCCTTCCCCTATGTGTGACATTACTGCAAGGAAAACTCCCACAACCCCTCCCATTTGCTGAGCATGTGAAACAACAAGACACCAGAGACTGGCTTCAATAATGATAGAAAAAGGTTCAAGTATATCTAATTCCAGACCCTACAGAGCTAGTTCTCTGTAGTAGCACTTCCCAATTATATTCTCCGTGTAACCTGCCCTTTATATTTATGTAAGATTTTTTTTTTTTTTTGCAGCAAAATAGATGACTTGCCAGTCATAGATGGTATTAGATAATAAAACTGTTTTGGAAAATCATTCCTTGTTTTTATTTCCTATGTGCCTCTGAATAAGGACTTACCCCAGAACCAAGATTAGCTCACAGAACCTGCTTCATCACCCAGATTTGCTCTCAGGACTTGCTCTAACACCCAGAAATGCACTCAGAATTTGCCCCACCGCCAAGATTTTTCTCATGATGTGGCCCATCACCCAGATTTGCACTCAGAATCTGCCCCAGACCCAAAATTTGCACTCAGGTCTGGGGCTGAGGATTTTGGTGGGCCTTTTTATGGCATGGAGCTATATTGGCACCTCTCCCTCAGCACAAAATAATGAAAACGTTTAAAGTTAGATCATTTTTGATTCTCTGATTCCCGTTAAAAATATTGTTTAGGTTTTATTGAGTCAAAAATATATACACATAATTGAGTTATTCCACTGTTACCAGTGTTTCTCAACCATTTTAACCTAACAGAACCCTTGAAATAATATTAATGTCTCAGGGAAACTCTACATAAAATATATTGTATGTCATTACTAATATCTATCTTTCTCTTTCATGAACTTAAAGTTCATACGCAAAACATAATATAATTTTTTTCCGTTAGCATAAACTATGTATAACATGGCAAAATAATGTATAACCATGGTATAGTATGTCAAAAACAGCAAATTAGTGCAAAAATCAGCAGTAATGTATAAACGTGACATATTATGGCAAAATCAACATCAGTATATAAATGTGGCATATCATGGCAAAATCAGCAGTAATATATAAACGTGGCATATAATTGCAAAATCAGCAATAATCTCTAAACTTTGTATGCCCAGACTTGCAATTCTGAGCCCAGATCATGACACTAAAAAAACACACTATTTTTATTTAATACTTCTGTGCCATGATAATATGGTATTATTCCTCTCACTCCACATCTGTCTCCTCCAGGACGTCCTGCTTTTCACTGTCCTGTAACGGTAGCTCAGTCTACATGCACTGATGGTACACATCACCCAAGGTCACGTGACCCCCACAATGTGCAGCTCACGTTGCACGGATAGCTCAAATAAGCCCCAAAGCAAGCTTTTTCTTCATGTGGGCCTGCACCCACATTGGCTATAGCTTTAAGGGGCACTGCGCCACCTGGGTCTATTTTGAACTAGGGGCTTGGATCGGCAGCTCCATCAGTCCCACATTAATCCAGCCCTGGGCCCACTCAGATTTGAAATCAAGATTTGTCCCAGCCCCTAGGATGCACTCAGGCTTTTCCCCACCACCCAAATTTGCACTCAGGACTTGCCCCAGCCCTCAGATTTGCACACAGGATTTGCACCAGACTCTAAATTTGCACTCAGAATCTGCCCCAGCACCCATGTTTGCATGCAGGGTCTTGCCCAGCTCCCAGATTTGCACTGAGAAAATGCTCCAGCCGCCAGATGCTTTGGAAGCTATCTGTGGACCATGGCTTTTGCTGTGGGATGCGACTAAGAAAATTACAGGAAAGACCAACTAGAGCAGCTGAACTTTATTTGGGGTTAATCAGAGGGACTTTAAATGATGGCAGGTGTATGCTGACTCCTATTTAACATGATTTGGAATAAGATTGCATCATTCTGAACACAGCTACATCCCCAGTTATAAGAGGGTGTGCACACTTATGCAACCACATTATTTTATTTTTATATTTTTCTTCACTCTATCTAAAAGATTTCAGTTTGTTTTTCAATTGAGTTGTACAGTTTAAAGGTCACATTCAAGGTGGAAAAAGTTCTGAAATGATTTATCTTTGTCTCATTTTTTTTACAGCACAGAAACCTGACATTTTAACAGGTGTGTGTAGACTTTTTATATCCACTGTGTATCTGTGTTTTTTAGAGGTTCATATCAACACCAGCGGGGAGGAGAGAGAGGGTGAAGAACACATATGACAAGAATAATCTCTATAAATGTGCAGGGGCTTAATATGCAATTTAAACACTGTTCTTTTTGGAGGAAGTTATAAATCACAAATAGATATGGATTTCCTACAAGAAACCCATTGGAAGCAGACAAACAACCAGGTAAAGGAGGGAAGAAATATAGTAATGCATGCGTCTAATAAGGATAAAAAGATGAGGTGGGTGGCCACCATATTCTCAAGCAACCTGAAGGTAGACATAATACATCAGATTAAAGATAAAGAGGGAAGATACCTGATAATAGAAGTGAAAATTAATGGAGAGGTATACACGTTAGTAAATATTTATTTACCAAACAAACAACCTACTAAATTTAAACCAAGTAATGCAGATGGTAACCAAAGTTAAGATAGTTGCAGGAGACTTTAACGCAACATTGGATCCCGAAATGGATAAAAAGCTTAAAAAAGGAGATTTGATTGACAAGGCAGCAATACAACTGGCACAACTACTTAAAAATATTAAGAATACATATAATCTCTATGACCTTATATAGAGAATAGTACACCCTAGGGAGCTAGACTTCACACACCTTTTAAAGGTAAATATGACATATACAAGAATTAATATGATTTGGGCAGAACCTAATCTAATTACAAGAGTGAAAAAAACATGTATAAGAGAAATACTGTGGTCAGACAGTAATCTGTGAACTTTCAACTCCCTTAAATAATAGAGGAACAACAACATGGAGATTAAATGATTACATCCTACAAGATAACAAAAAGATGGAAGATATAGGGAATGGGACTGAACGCTACTTTAAGGAAAATGACCCAGAAGACACATCATGCTCTAACAATTAGTGTGCATTTAAATCTGTAATTAGGGGGCAGTTGATGAAATTTGAATCACAGATAAAAAAAACAAGGGCTAAGCCTAGCAATTCTGTATATCCAACTCAATAAAGCAGCAGAATCAAACAAAAAAGACCCGGCAATAATTAAGTATGAAGAATTGAAAAATATCCTCAATAAGATCATCGAAAAATTGATGGAGAGTACAAAAACAATATCCACAAACTAAAATTGAAATACTACGAAAGAGGATATAGAGAAGGTAAAATTATGACCAATAAACTGAGGAAAAAAGTGAGTAATAACAGAGTGAATAGGCTTGTTGACCACTATAGGACATACATGGCCCCAGGAGATGTAGGATTTGTTTTTTAATGAATATTACACAATCGAAAATCCGAGAAAGATGCAAATGTAATAGCGTCCTATCTAAACAAAATTAAAATCCCAACGATAACGGTGAAACAAAGATAAATACTAAATGCTTAAATTACTGAAGAGGAAGTAATAGATAATTTACAAAAACAAAAAATGCCGGGCCCTAATGGATTTTTCAATCTGTGTTTTAAATTGAATAAGAATCAACTTGAAGCCCAAATGGCTAAAACCTTTGACAAAATACTCCTAGAGGGGTCCTTCCCAACAGAAATGTTAAGAGCAAATATACTCCCTATTCTGAAGGTGGATAAAAATCCAGAGGAGGTTTCTAACTATAGGCCTATTTCCCTCATAAACATGGACGTGAAATTGTACTTGCATCCAGATTAAAGTCCAACTTAGCAACAATAATACATTCAGATCAGATAGGGTTTATCCCAAAAAGATCTTCAACACATAATACAAGAAGAATCATTGATATAATAGATATAGCAACTAAAAAGAAAGAACCATTGCTTACTCGGTAGTTGCAGAAAAAGCCTTCGACAGAGTCAGCGGGCAATATAGAAACATAGAAACATAGAATGTGTCGCCAGATAAGAACCTTTCGGTCCATCTAGTCTGCCCAATTTTTTTTGAGTACTTTTATTAGTCCCCTGTTCCCGGTCTTATAGCTAGGATAGCCTTGTGTCTATCCCACGCATGCTTAAAATCCTTGACTGTGTTTACGTCTACCACTTCTGCTGGCAGGCTATTCCATACATCCACTACCCTCTCAGTAAAGTAATACTTCCTGATATTACTTTTAAATCGTTGCCCCTCTAATTTAAGACTATGTCCTCTAGTTGTGGTAGTTTTTCTTCTTTTAAATATACTCTCTTCCTTTAATATCTGAGTCAGACACTCAGAGCATTTGGTATAAGTGGCTGTATACACCAAACCATTATGGCATTATACACTAATCTGGCAGCCAGAACTATAGGCCCAAATATAACATCAGATTGGTTCCCTCTGAGAAACCAGGCAAAACAAGTTTGTCCTTTATGACCGCTCCTACACATAATATCAATTGGGCGAATAACCATATTAACTATTTAGGTGTAAAAATAAATGCTGAAATAAAAAATACAATGGAAACAAACTTCTTGGGACTATATAGACAAACAAATGCCTGGCTTAAAGAGCGAAGGTCCGCAGAGATAACATGGTGGAGAAAAATTAATGCAATTAACGCATACCTGATCGCAAAGCGGACATATCTCTTCTGCACGATCCTCCTATGTGTCCGGTCACCGTGGCTAGATATGCTACAAGATACCATGAATAATTTTGTGTGGAAAGGATCCAAACCAAGAATCAGGCAAAACCTGATCGGTCAAACGATAGATAGAGGAGGATTCTGAGGGTGATGCTGCGTGACGTGTGACGTAGGGGGTGTGGCTTGGGTCCGGCTTGGGTCCTTGATGGAGGTGTACTGCCTTTCATCGCGTCCACGCGGTGCACCTTTTCTTGCCTGAACAACCCATATGTTGACCTTTCCCAGCATCTAGGAAACGGCTGAAGTATAAGCCCTACTCTGCTCTCTGCCTCTAAACTGATGATCTGCCTCTAAATTGCTGAGAGGGTGGCGTGTGCTAGTGTTTGTTACTCCATATACCACATTGAAGGCATTAAAGTGGGGACAAGCATCTTGGAACTCGACACAAGCTAAGTGGTTGAATTCTGCTATACTTAGTTATACACTGTTGTGTTAACAACCTGCATTGCCTGCATGTGTACCCACTGCTAATATATGTTTGCTAGAGGCTTAGTGCTGGAACTATTTCATTCTGTAGGAAAGAAACCTATGTTAAACTTGTGTCAAAAAGCATATTGACCCTCATATAGGGGTATATTGGAGGCACTTTCTAGCCCAGTATCAGTGGGAAACTACTAATGCATCCCAAGCGGCCAAATCCTGCTATATTTAATTAAACACTGCTGTGCCACTTCTGTGGAAACCTATTGAACTTCTATAGGGGGTATATTGGATGCACTTTTCGGCTCAGCAATAATGGGAATCCTTTGATCCGAGCTAAGTGTTTAAACTTTGCTATACTTTTTAAACAATGCTGTGTAATTGTTGCTGAAATTCTTGAACCACCTGGGAAGCTTCTGATGCAAGCTAAATGCTCAAACCTCGCTATACCTAATTAAGCACTGCTGTGTTACTGCTTCGTAAACCTACCGAGCCTCTATATGGGGGTGTATTGGAGGCATTTCTCAGCTTAGCAATAGTGGGAAACTACTTACGCAAGTCAACTGGTCAAACCCTGCTACATTTAATTGACTGCTATACGCTGCATCATTGTTGCAAAAACCTATTGAATCTGTATATAGGGCTATACTGCATTTTTGAGTTTAGTAACAGAGGGAAACCCCTGATGTAAGCGAAGTGGTCAAACCTCGCTATATTTAATTAAACACTGCTGTGTCCACTAAACCTCTATACCCACTAAACCTCTATATAGGGGGGTATTAGAGGCACTCCCAAGTTCAGTAATAGCAGGAGATGTGTGCCTGACGGCTGTGGCTTTTGTATGCCTAAACCTGGGCCCTGGGGGTCTGTACGGACTCCTAAATTCTGATTGATGTTTGCACTCGTGATTGTGGGAATTACACCACACTTCAGTAGATTTTTCAATAACTGAGAGGACTGTGTTGAATATTTTAAATATATATACTGTATTGGGCTTACTTTATCATCAAAGCTCCTTCTTAGAAGGACCTGACAATAAGCTGTCTCTCTGATACAGCAAACCCTGAGTAGACCTAAAACATAGTCAGTCTTTCCCTCCCTCTCCCCTTTTTTTTTTTTTTTCTCTTCCCATCTTCTCCTCTTTTTTCTATCTAAAATGGCCCCCAAGAAGGATAAGGAGAGGGAAAAACCTAAGAAAACTGCGGGAATCAGTACTTTCTATTCCCCCAAATCTCTGACTAATCCCCCAGAGTCGGTATCCAAATCAGCATCAAATTCATCAGCAGAGGAAAGTGTACTGGATAGTTCCTCAATTCCTTCAATTTCCCATAGCTCTTTTTGCTCTGCACTTGAAAACCTATATGAAAGGATTAAAATTGACTCAGATAAAAATCTCGCAGAAATTAAGTTGGAGATTTCACAACTTCATCTGACTCTGGTAACTCAGTCATCACAAATCAATCTTCTACAAGAAGGCCTGAGTCAGATCCAGCAGGATAATCTCCAGCTTAAAAAAGAGGTTAAGTTCCTGAAGCAAAAGGTCACAGACTTGGAAGATCGCTCAAGGAGACGAAACCTAAAATTCCGTGGAATAACAGAATCTATTAAAAATGCTGATTTGGAAACTTTCCTTATTGATTTTTTGAAGCAGCACCTGAATCCTGAGATAATTGGGACACTCCCGTTTGAGAGGATTCACAGACTACCCAGACCGTTAAATCTCCCCCAGGATGTTCCCAGAGACGTGATTGTCTGTTTCCATAACACCAGAGTTAAGGATCTTCTATTAAAGCAAAACAGAGCGAACCCAACTCATGATCCTAAATTCTCTTTGATATCTCTATATGCGGACATATCCCAGGACACTAGAACCAAGAGGAGAGAATTTAGCTCCCTCACTACTATTCTTCGTACAAATGCTATCCAATATAAATGGGGGTTCCCTACAAAATTGATAATTCTTTATCAGGGCAAGTCCTACTTTTGTGAGCATCAGGCAGAGGCTAGAGATTATATGCTAAATTGGGGCTTGATCCCAAAAGTTTAACAGTTTAATTGTAAGATCTATATGAATAATTCTGGGCTGAGCGCAAGATGAGATAACTGATTTAACAGGGAGTGGGGAGGAGATGGGGATGAGTGCTATTTTCTCTTTTTTTTTTTTTTTCTCTCTCCCCTAGTTTTCTTTTTCTCCTTTCCCTTTTTACCTCTGTAACTGCCGATGTCTGAACTATGGGTATTGAATATCTGATGTAGCGGCTTGGTGCGTTGGCGTGCGGCCGGCGGTGTATTTATGCGCCGCGGACGGCACGACATCACGTATCCTGCTGAGCACCTGCCCTGGATTTATATATATTTTTTTTTTGTTAAATGTTGCTATGAAATTCAAATGATTCTATTTTAAGGACTATGATAAATTTTCCCCTCTTCCCCTTTTTTTTTTCCTCTCACATAAAAGACATGGCACCTGTGTCTAAAACTAATTTGTTTTGAACCACTTTAGCGATATATCTCACCCACAAATGTTTTTTAAGGTTCATATTTTATGGTATTGCACTTGCATAAAATCCCTATGTGAAGGTTTTTTTTTTTTTTTTCCTCCACATAAAAGATATGACACTTGCCGTTAAAACAAATCTGCTTTGAACCACTTTTAGCGATATTTCTCGCCCACACACGATTTTTTATGTCTTTTTATGGTATAACACTCGTAGAAAGAAAATGTTTTCTTACATAAAGCTTTGTTCTTTTCCCCCTTCCCCCTTCTTTTTTTTTTTTCTCTCTTTTTCCCTCACATAAAAGATATGACACTTGTTTGTAAAACAAATTTGCTTTGAACCACTTTGAGTGATATTTCTCGTCCACACATGTTTTTACGTATTTTTTTTTTTTTTTTATGGTATGACACCTGTTCAAAGAAGAAAAATTTGTGCGCTTGTATTTAAGATAAACATGTTTCGAATCACTTTGAGCGATATATCTCGCCTTTAGGGTATATATAGGATATAGCACGTATGCTCCTCCCCCCCTCCCCCCTTTTTTTTTTTTTCTCCCTTCCCCTCCCCTCTCCCCTTTCTTGCTCTTACATATCGCCTTGCCTTCACCCTGGTCCCCCTCAGTCACTTGTTTGTATCCCGCGGTGGTTACGGGATTTAGATTGGCGGGCTCTGCGACCGACACATCGATACTCAATGTTGTCGCACACCCCCCCAATAAGATTGTTAGTTTATGTGTATATGTATAAACTTACGTCTGTTTGCTGTCTTTTTTTTTTTTTCTCTCTCTTCTTCTCTCTTTTCTTCCTTTCTCTTTTCTTCTCTCCATCCGCCCGGGTCCCCTTGTCTGCCCCGTCCCCCCTTGAGCCTCCGAGGTAACTCTAATAGGCAATACTAGCTATGCCTATTAAACTGTTGTCTATTAACTCCCAGGGCCTTAACTCCCCACAAAAGCGGTCCTATCTTTATGATCTCCTTAGACAAAATAAGATAGATGTCTGTTTTGTTCAGGAGACTCACTGGAAATTGGATAGCTCGAAGCTTTGGAAATTTCGCAGATTCCCTATTGTTTTTGAATCCTCCCTCTCCGATAGAAAGAAAAGGGGGGTGGCAATTATTATTTCGGCAGCTCTTAAATTTGAACTCATCCATAGAGAGTCTGATCCTAATGGTAGATTCTGTATAATTATTTGCAGAATCAATGATATTTCTTTTACCTTGGTTAATATTTATGCTCCCTCCGACGGTACGGTGAACTTCCTGAACAGACTGATTGACCGAGTCGATACTCTCCAGCAGGGGGTGTCTATCTATGGGGGAGATTTTAATACTATAGCGGATCCCATTCTTGACAGGGGACTACCCGTTGGGGCCAGGCTGGATTCAAGATCTAGGAAATGTGCAGACTTGTTCGCTAAGTTCCTCTCAATGAATGATCTCTATGATACTTGGCGAGTTAATCACCCAAATGAGAGGGATTACATTTTATTCCAATCCACATCACTCTTACTCTAGGATTGATCTTTTTCTTATGCTCATCTGGATGGCTGCGTGGGGGCCCGCATAGGTAGTATTTCCTGGTCCGATCACTTCCCCATTTTTCTCGACATTAGAGATAATGTTGAATATCGAATAAGATCTAAATGGCGCCTGAATGAATCTATTTTAGCATCGGAGGCTTATAAACTTGAACTACGTGCCTCAGCCCAAGACTTTATTAGCATTAATGATAACTCCGAGGTTGGAGACCAGACATTATGGTGCGCGTTCAAGTGTTATATGCGTGGGATTTTGATTAAAATGGGTTCTATTGCCAACAAAGCACGAGGTAAACCAATGTCGGACCTCTATATAGAACTTGCTAGGCTTGAAAATCGCAATAAACAGTCCCCTACTTCAGATCTTGCCAGCTCTATAACCAAGGTCCAGCAGGCAATTCAGTTGAAATTAGAAGATCAATTTAAAAAGGCAATATCTAGATTAAAAACTAAGTGGTATCTTAATAACGGTAGGCCTGGCAAAATACTCACAAGGCAGATCAAGTTCTGGAATCATCAATCCAGAATTAATAAGATCTGCTATGATGTGAAGACACATCTTTCCCCCTGCCAGATTAGTGCTGCATTTGGTCAATACTACAAGTCTCTGTATAACCGTCCACCAAAGGGCCGTTCTGTATCTCAGATTAGGGGTTTTCTGCGTAGTCTGGGTCTTCCCAGGGTCTCGGAGGAGAAATTGACATCATTGAATCAACCTATTTCGGAAACTGAACTTACAATGGCTTTAAAAACCATTAAGAAAGGTAAGGCCCTGGGCCCAGATGGACTTTCGTCATCTTTTTATTATACGCTTCAATCAGACATTACACCCCTATTACTTAGAGTATTTAGGGAATCAGCCCTACTAGGTACATTTCCCCCTGAGATGCTGGAGGCTTCTATTACTCCAATTCTTAAAAACGGCAAAGATCCCTCTCTGATCCCTAATTACAGGCCTATATCCCTGATAAACCTTGATGTCAAGCTCTTCTCCGGGATCCTGGCAGCGAGACTCAGAGGTATTATTCCTGACCTCGTACACCCGGATCAGACGGGGTTTATGCACAATCGTTCAGGGGATGACAGCACCAGAAGAGCCTTGAATCTCTTGCATCGGCTAAGATCTGAACATATTCCTGTAGTTTTCCTTGCCCTCGATGCAGAGAAGGCATTCAATAGGGTAGACTGGCGTTTTTTGTCAGGGACCCTGGAGGCCTTCGGTCTATCTGGGGCTTTTAAGGATGGCACCATGGCTCTCTACTCTGCACCGAGGGCCAGGATTTCAGGCCCATTTCTGGGCTTGGATTATTTTAGTGTTAATAACGGCACTAGGCAGGGGTGCCCTCTTGCGCCTCTTTTGTATGCCCTCAGTATTGAGCCCCTTGCCGCACTAATAAGGAGGGTGACTCAGGTTAGGGGTATTCAGGTAGGTAACCGGGAGCACAAAATCTCTCTTTATGCGGATGATGTGCTCCTATCCTTGTCATCTCCGGAATCATCTATACCACAGACCCTCTCTTTGATCGATCAATATTCTTCCTATTCTAATTACAAAATTAACCTAGCCAAGACCCAGGTCCTCATGAGCTCTCTCTCAACTTTTCAGCTTGATGAACTTTCCAAGGTAGGGGGCATTAAGTGGCATAGTAAAACTCTGGACTACCTGGGAATCAAAATTGTCCTGGATCCCAGACAAACATTATTCCTGAATTATGAAACCCTCATTCAGGACCTTAGAGATCTTTTTCGGCGTTGGACGGGTATAGAGCCCTCATAGATGGGACGACTTAATATTCTTAAGGCATATGCAGTCCCAAAGGTTTTGTTCCTGATGAGGCCAATACCTATGCGGGCCCCCACTGCTTTCCTAAAACAGCTGACATTATTATTCTCATCCTATGTGTGGGACTCCAAAAAACCTAGAATAACTAACTCATATTTAAAACGTAGTTTTAGGATGGGGGGACTTGGATTTCCAGATCTTTATAAACTCCAAGAAATCAGTCTGTTTACAAATTTCTTGGCCTGGAAGCATAAATCACCCCAAGACACTGTATGGAGTCAGATTGAAACCTTTGAATGTTCGGGCCAAAACCCTTATTATTTTTTTTGGATAAAAACTCTCAACTTCAACAAATTGAAAATCCTCAGTCCTATAGTTATTGACGTGGTTAGAGGCATGGTTAAGTTTAAGAAGCTGTTTGCCAAGGTACAGGGTTTTACCAGCCTGACTCCTCTGGGGGCCCTCACGACCGCTATTCCCAACTTGAATATTACTCAGTGGTCACTTTCAGGTCTGCTGGTCATCTCTGATATAATGTTAGACGGGAGAATTGCCCCTTTTGACACCCTGCGGGAGGCTTCGAACCTACCGAGCTCACAGCTGTTTAACTACATTAGAATTAAAACCTATTTGGAGATTAATCCTCTGGTGGAGACATCTCTTCTGGACGAGTCCCTTCACCTCTGTGAGAGGTCGGGGGCGATGTCCAGATTACGGTCCCTCCTGGAGGATTCATCGCTAAATGATAAACCTAATCCTATAAATTATTGGGAACTAGACCTGGGGGTCTCTTTCCCTACGGAAATTTGGAATCAACTATGTCACAATACCAGAGGCGCCTTACATGGTATCAATCTACAGGAATCATTTTATAATGTACTCTTCCGATGGTATTTTGTTCCATCCCGTCTTAATAAACTTTTCCCGGACTCTTCAAATCTCTGTTGGAGATGTGGTAGAGGGGAGGGTACCCACATTCATATTTGGTGGGCGTGTCATCTTCTGACCCCAATTAAACTCCTAGTCTCTCAGATATTAAATGCAGTGTTTCAAAGAGATGTCTTATTAACTCCCGAGACCTTTTTAATGCATATCAACTTGGGAGCAAGTAGATCACCAAAACAGATTTTTGCAATAAACTTACTTATGGCAGTAAAGCTTTCACTAGCTCGACTTTGGAGAAGTCAAGACCTTCCCAAATGGGCGGACATTAGTAAACAGGTTGATTTCCAGCTTTCGGCCGAGAGGGCCTTTTATCTCTCGAGCGGACTTGAGATTAAATTTCAAAGGATCTGGGCTCTGTGGGAGGCCAGAAGGCCGACTCTCTCGGACTAGCTGGATGGGATGGTAGCAGGGAGGGCGTGGCCGGCATGGTGGACTCTGGCGGAATAGTTTTTTTCTCTTTTTTTTATTTTTTTTATTTTCTCTCTCTCTTTTCTGTGGTGTGTTTTGGTGTTACGTGTCTCTTGTGTGTTTTAAGAGTACCTGTTTTAAATGTTGAATAAAGCATGATTAATATTTATAAATTTCAAACATATAATGTACACAAGGATGACCCATTAAACTGTTATACTACTCAAGTACAAACGTCTGTACGTGTCTGAGTGTCAGTCAAAATAAAAAAAAAAAAGCAAAAAAACAAAAAAAAAAGATAGAGGAGGATTGAGATTCCCCAACATCAAAGAGATATATCAAACAGCTATAATATACCATATATATGAACTACAAGCAGAGGAGAACAGAACAGAAGGATGGAATATTATAGAAACAGAAAATGGAGATGTGAGAGATTTCAATAACCTAATATGGGAAGTTAAAAAAAAAGAAAGAGAAAGAGGTATAAAGAATATGCACACTAACCTGATTCTGAGCCAGATTCTCACAGAGTGGGACAAAGCAAGAAAGAATCTACAAATTACTAATAAATTTCCAATGCAATTATGAGTAGATTTTTTAGAATCCCAACTGGAATAACCTCAGAGGGTAGATTAATCGAGTTTGACCAAATCAAAGCAGATTACACTGTAACAGATGGAGAAATATTTAAATACTTAAGAATTGATGGTTTTATAATGGACCACATAATTAAAGTGAAGAGCATGATAAATACCATAAACCACCTATTCGATAATCAAAATTTTGGAAAAATACTAACAAAAGCATTTAAATTACTGCAAATGGGTAAAGAACCTGCCATCTCACCAGCATTCTGATCATGGGATATAGAACTCAAAACACCACTAGATAACAAAAAAAATGATTAAATCCTTTCAAGATTTTACGAAAGCAACAAAATGTTTGACATTGGCAGAGACATAATATAAAATGGCCAATAGATGGTATTATGTCCCCACCCGTCTAGTCAAAATGTTCCCCACTGTAACACCAATATGTTGGAAATGCCACCAAGCAGAGGGTTCGCAGGAAAATATATGGTGGGGCTGTGGGGCAATACGGAAATTATGGTGAAAAGCCCTAGACAAGATAGAAGAGATCACCAAAATCAAACTGACCAATACACCAATTATAATCCTACTCCATATGCAGTGGCCCAATAAGGGTTATGCAGATAGATTATTAGCAATACATATGTTCCTGGCAGTCAAAATAACCATAGCACGTAACTGGAAATCCCATAGTAAAATATCATGGTCGGCTGTGGAAAGCAAACTGATTTTTCAAATTCAGATGGAGAAGGAGATTAGCTGGAATCAATCTGATGCTAAGAAACATAAGATTTGGGAGAAATGGTCAAATGCGATCTCAAATACCACCAAATAGATCCCTGACACATTAGGATGCCTCCTCCCCTTTTCTGTTGGCATTTTTCTGTTGGCGTTGGCAAAAATAAATATAAATCTATTTATAATAGTAACTGAAGGAACTATACTAGAATTGTATGTGACCTGACAGTGGGTTACAATTAAGGTGACCCACTGTCTGGATGTCCTACGTTTTTTAAAGTTTGTATAATTGTACGTATTTTTGATATGTATATTGTATGTTTTATACTTTTGATAAAATAAAAGAGGAAAAAAATAAAAAAAATAAAACCACTGTGAAAAGTTGGTAAAAAGAGTTATTTAGTGGTTTTTGTGTCTGCTTTGTGAATGAACAGCTATGATTTGAACTTGAAACTTTTCATATATATATTAACCTAATTGATTTTCTAACTATGTTTGTTTTTTTAAAAAACACATGTCTTCATATACATATTGCATTTGTTACATTAATATTATAAAGCTTATTATTTATATGTATAGTGCTTCAATGTTCTATTGGAAAAAAAAACCTACAGTAATTATGCACAGTGGATTTCATATATATAAAGACATTCAGAGAACACAGGAATATTATTATATGTACACATCACTTCTTGGCACATTAGTTTGCTGTAGGGCATAATTAAGAAACAATTTAACTGCTTCTACGCAATCTCAATGGGAGGGGGAAAGGTGCTTTAGAAAATTTGTAGTGTAGCAAAAGTATTGTAAACAGTATCTGTCACTATGTGGTTTAATAAGAAAAACACAGTGGGAGTCCAACTGTACCAATTAAAAATAAATATGGTTGAATATGTACAGTTTTTTTTACTACCCCTCACAAATAACAGAATCACAAGGATTATATGCATGCAGTGGTAAAACTAGTTCTCCTGCTAATTAAGGAAAATAAGTAATGACACAGTTAACAGTGATTTAATAGGGCATCTACAGGGAAACAATTGTAAAATATCTCTTTAATTTTTTTTGCACAAAACATGATGAAGTGAGAGCCCATCAGGTGGTGAGGAAGCTAATGGCAAAACACTCACAGGTATTCAGAGTAAAAAATAAGATACAATATGAAATGTGTATGTATAAGTAACATTAACAAATCCAGACAATATATGGAGAGATGTATTGACCTGTAGTATGCTACAACTGAAAACATGTCTGTGATCTGTCTAGGATTTCTAGTTATATCACATAAAGGATACCATTATAGTGTAT
Source organism: Pelodytes ibericus (assembly GCA_036172795.1). Taxonomy (NCBI): domain Eukaryota; kingdom Metazoa; phylum Chordata; class Amphibia; order Anura; family Pelodytidae; genus Pelodytes; species Pelodytes ibericus. Next base: position 115,633,949 of record CM069860.1, read on the forward strand.
AATTGGTAGTTGTAAACAGAAAAGGGTTAACTCAATATACACTGATCTGAGGGATGTGGTGAGTGCAATCTATTAACCTCTCAATATCTGTTGCTGAAGGGACCAGAATAGTGAATAAGTTTGGAAGATAATCATCAAAATCTTTCTTTGTGACAGTTTCTGGGATGGTGGTCAATCTCATATTGTTGTGTCATGACCTATGTTTGACCTCCACTGATTTCTATTTAAGTAGTCCCACTTGCTTCTCCAAAGCATCATGGCTGTCAATTAGTTAATTATGGGACTTTGTAATTCCCCCATCTTGTTCTCTAGGTGGTCTGTCCTGGACCCCAGATCTTGAATTTATTTCTTTATGTTTGTGAGCGATTGAGAGGTGAAAAATTCAGGTCTTTGAAAACCTGAGGAATTGAAATGTGTGAAATTTGACAGCTTTGGATGATTTTAGGTTCTTTTACAAGGCGGAAAATCTGGAGCCAGCATTCCTATGTCATGCACTGCAAAACACAATTAACTAGTTGCACGTGGAAAATGAAGAGATAGCTCCATACACCTTAAGTCAAATCACATGGAGCGCCCCACCTAAAAGGCCAGCTCATTTACAACTACCTCCTTCTACCTTAGCTTCCATAACTCAATAGGATAGGGATTTACAACACAAGAACAAAATTCCTACTATTTGGATATATCCTCAATCTCTATTTTATCTAACTACATCCCCAATTTTAAGACAACTAGATGGACAGGGGTATACATAGCTTTGGGGACATAATGAGTAGTCAGAAACTATTCCTTTTCCAGATCATACAAAATGCATTTTGAGTGAACATCTAAAATATTCAAACCTATGTTTAAAAAGTTTATCAGACAAGCTATATCTGGCTTCCTAAATAGCACTGGTGCAGACATGGCCTATAAATGGTTGGGAAATAGAGAATCCATTATTTATCCATCTTATTTACAAGATTTATGGGGAAATAACACATCCACCTAAATGGATTTGGCAGAGATTCTCTAGCACTATTCTGGTACTTTTTACTGCCTGTTTTTCATATATGGGTTGTGCTGGAGCTTTGCAGGGGTACAGCACTTTGGGGGACACAGTAATAGTGTCCACATGCACCAGTTTTATCCATAAATCCAATTGTCCTGATTTGTTGCCTTAACACAGTTTTTCTGGTTATATTTATATATATAAATAATTCACCTATACTTCTTGATGATGATAGTTGGAATGGACACGACCCATTTATTTGGATACACAGTACAAAAAAAGCATAACTGCCAACATCCTGTTACCAGGTCACAAGATGCAGCTAGGCTGGAGCAAAAAAGGGGCAACATTATGTGACATAAAAGCACTATGCATAGGTGGCAGTCATGCTGGGGCAGCCTGTATATGATGGCAAATGACATCAACTGGGAGTATCCCATCAATTTTGAGTTCTGAGACTGGTGCCAACCATTTGCAGAAAATCTAAATATAAACAGTTTAGCGAAATACTTAATAAGAAAAGATCTACCAAAGGAATTAAATGAAAACTACAACAAAAACTAAAAAAACAAAACAATAATTCCCAAATGACTAATGATAATTTATAGACAATAAGTTAAAAATGGTGATGATGATGAAGATAAAACATGCATAACAGATAAAACATACTTAAATGTCTGTGTGCTTTCTTTGTAGAGCTATGTTTAGTTAAATATAAAATTGAAGCTAGTGTAGTTTGCATCTATGTAACAGACCAACATGTAAGTGGATATTGCTTATTTTATGTAATCATTATCCAGTTTTATTCGCCATCTCCTCATCTGAGAATTTATTTACTACATTGTTTTTCTTCTAATGAAATCCTGTCAGAATAACCTCTTCTTGTGAAATAAAATATGTTTTTCTAGTCCATGTAGGAATCGATCTTAAGCAATGTAATGGGGCACTAAATTCAGACTCCATATATGTGTAGACACTTTGTACTTAGTTTAGTGAGGTGAGGCTACTTAGATAGTAGCATAGTACAAAGAGAATATTGGCTATGCACACTTAAAGTTATTAATGTTATTTACATTACTGTGAATTAGTTTGCATTTAGTACTTCTATTTAATATCGCTAATCCTTTTACAGGACCTATTTTAAGGGAAAATTGACAGTGTATTTTAAAGGACAACTGTAGCAATTTTTTTTTTGACCAAAGGTGAATGGAAATTTGACTCAAGATTCTAAACAACATATCCGTACCTTGATATGGCTGTATGGACAAAGAGGGCTCAGTATGTTAATTTATTTGTATTCTGTCATTCAAGCATTTCTATTTAAAACATCTTAGGGACAATATAGCTTAATATACACCGATTTTTCACAAATTGAGTTATGATCAGGCTCTGTAGCCAAATTTCACAAATTCATGAATTTAGTTCCAAATCAGTAGTTTGGGTCCATTGGAAACTGAAGCATCAGATGCCCTCGGATCAGAATTTTATATTTTCAGCTACCTAATGTGCGCCCGATCATATCTGAACACACTCTGAATTAGGGTAAGATAGCCAGAATTCTTCCATTTCAAGTATCTCTGAAAATGTGTTTTTGATTAATTAATAAATAATTAACAAGGCCAAGCCAGTGAGAGGGAAGTGAGTTGTGGGTACATAGTTTGTCAGCGGAGAAGTACAGCCAGGTAACAGGAATGGTAAGTAAACAAGGGTTCCATGGTTACTAAAAAATGCTCCAGTGTGATTTACTCATCATCATCTGATGATGATAGGATTATATATTGGCAACAATGAGATAGCAAATACATGTGTTACATGAAGTACCGGTGTGAGTTCAGGGTAATAAAACATGCTGTCTTTGATGTACTAGTATATTAAGTGCACTTACCTCATCTTCACCACCTCCTCAAACCTGTTAATTCCACCAACTGAATTCACTTTGTCCACAATCTGCTATCAGAGTTTGTTGCTGCCCCTTTCACTCTGTTGTAGCACAACAGAGTGAAAATGTACAAATGGAGTGTTCTCCTCTGCCAAGAATCTCTACTGGTACCTTTAAGGCCTGGCTTCCTCACCCTTACTGTTAACACTGTTCTAGTAAACCACCCTTTCTCTGATCCCTAGCTTGTTATTTATTTATATATTTATTTTTCTCCTGCTGTCTGCTAATCCTGCACTCAAATGGTGGTCTGGACATGTGTTCATTATTTATGCTAACATTCATGAACTGGGATTGCGTTGATTGCACCTATCATTTGTATTGATTTCACAAACCTTTTATTTATGGATTTCAGATTTTACTTTTCAGTATTACTGGGCTATTTTTTCTGTGTTGGAAATCTCCAATAAGATATAATGGGGGTGAATATTGATGCTTATTTGGTTGACCCTCTATACTTGTAATCTTTGAATTAAACACAAATTACATTTTTGTTGACAGTGGTAAATACATACATTTTGTAAAACATGCCAATGAGAAGTAATACATCAAATTTGTATATCATGACAATGAGCAGTACATTCAGTAACTTACTATATCATGTCAATTAGCACTAATTGAATCAACTTCTTTGTATAGCATACCAATTACATAAACATTATATATCATGCCAGTGAGTAGTAACTTTATATTTCATGGCAATTAGCAGGAACTACTTAGACTTTTGTATATCATGCCAATGACCATTAAATACATCAACTTTGTAAATCATGCCAATGAGCGGTACATGCATTAACTTTACATGTCTTGCCAATGAGCAGTAAATACATCCACTTTATGTAGCAAGCCAGTGAACAGTAAATGCATCAACTTTGTATACCATGCAAAAGAGCAGTAAATACATAAACTTTATATATACTGCCAATGAGCAGTACATCCATAGATTGTATATGAGCAGTAAATGCTAATGAGCAGTAAACAGTATATGTCATGCTAATGAGCAACAACTACATAAACATTGTACATCTTGTCAATGAGCAGTAATTGCATCAACTTCTTTGTAAAGCATGCCAATGGGCAATAATTACATAAACATTGTATATCATGCCTGTGAGCAAAAAATGCATCAACTGTGTATATCATGAAAATGTGTGGACATGCATGCCCTGTTTATATCATGCCAATAAGCAGTAAACTTTATTTATTTACATCAACTTTATGTAGCATGCCATTCAACAGTAAATTAAACAACTGTATTTAATGCCAATCAGCAACATAAACCGTGTACGTCATGTTAATGAACAGTAAATGCATCAACTTTAATCAGGCCATTCAGCAGTAAATTAAACCACTGTATTTAATGTCAATGAGCAGTAGATACAGACACTTTGTATATCACTCCAATGAACAGTAAATGCACCAACTTTATATTTCATGCAAATAAGCAATACATTAATACACTTTATATATTATGACAATGAGCAGTAAAAACATACTCTTTGTATATCATGCCAATGAGCAGTAAATGCATCAGCTTTATAGATCATGCCAATGAGCAGTGCATACATACCCATTATATATTATGTAATTGTCCAGTAAACTGAATTTATCATGCCAATGAGCAGCAAATACATGAACTATGTACATCATGCCAATGAGCAGAAACTAGATACACTTTGTGTATCTTACCAATGAAAAAAAATTAAAAACCTTTGTATACCATGCCAAAGAGCAGTACACTTAATATACCATGACAATGAGCAGCAAACGCATACACTTTATATATCATGCAACTGAACAGTGAATACAAAAACATTGTTTATCATACCAATAATACATACACTTTGTATATCATGACAAAAGAGCAGTAAATGCATCAACATTGTATATAATTCCAATGAGCAGTAAATACATCAACTTTGTATAGCATGTTAGTGAGCAGTAAATGCATCTACTTGTTATAGCATGCCAATGAGCAGTAAACTGTATATACCATGCCAATACGCAGTAAATACATACAATTGATATATCATTTTTATGTGCAGTAAACATATAAACTTTGTATGTACTGAACTTTAAAAAAATAAACATTGTATATGATGCCAATGAGCTGTGAATACATCAAGATTGTGTATTATGTCAACAACCTGTTTGTGCCATCTTTATGACCAAACAGTTCCAATGCCCCACAACAGCCTTTCTGTGCCATCTGCCCCCAAACAGCTGTGCCATATCTTGACACCAAACAACCATAGTGCCCTCAAAACAGCCTGCTTGTGCCATCTTTAACATTGAACATCTTGTCAGTGCTCACATACAGTTTGCTTTTGCCATGTTTTCCAAAAACAGCTTTCAAAAATAGCCTGTCTGTACCATCTTTGTCCCAGAAAGCTGGGCAGTGTCATTCTAGTCCTTCAAACAGCTTTTGTGTGCCATGCATATCCCCCCAGTTATTGTTTTTTTTAGTGTTACAAGCACAGACTGTACCCCCTCAAGCTGAGCTCATCTAGGGACAGTGTGCACATTATCCCTAGTGACATGGATCAGACTCCCTCACTGCATGGATTTTACTTTTCACTGAAACATAACTTCATTTGTGTGATGATAACTGTCCTTTAAATAAATTCAAAATAATATTTTGTCCATCAATGATCATTTTAAAATAGCTTATTTGAGATTTATGTTCCTTAATTCCTGCAAAGTCAATGAATTTGTTCTATATCATGATATAGTATCCGTTTTGTTAGTCTGCATGTGATGCCACATGCATGCCTTTATCTCAGCGATGTGGCTGATGATTTTCTGTAGACAGTTTGTCCCTGATCTATGTTGTATATTGTGTAACCAAGCCAACTGAGTATAGCTGGTGTAATACAAATGCATCTTTTACTGACGCACATTAGTTGTATGACATTTTAGACACAAAATGCTCAAAATATAATAAGGAATGTTCCATCTCTATTTTTATATTTAAGTGAAGCAACACATATTTTTAAAAAATGATTCTTTCAGTTCTAGGAAATTATTTATAAATGTAAAATAAATAATGTATCTTTGCTTATATTTAGATATTTTTCAATTCCTACAAGTAGTTTTTTTTTTTTTTTTTAATAATCTATACAAAAGCTTTGCATAAGAAGGTAATAAATGCAAATTATTTTGATAAAATTGCATCAACAGATGGAATCAACCCATTTCCAACAAATGCCGCTGGCTGTGCAGATGGTAATTATTGTATGTATGTAAATATGCAAGCTCTAGGAAGCACAGTAAATGCATACAAAACTCCAGGATCGTAAGAAGATGTCTATTTTGGCCCTTACCAGGGCCCTTTGGCAATAAGAATAATACAAGTTGAAAGAATTGTCTTTCACAGCTGTATTAATTCATGGCGTGCTCTACTACAGAATAGAATTGTATTTCCCAATAAAACTAGAATGTAATTGTTTGTTATTTAAAAAATAAAATATGCAAGAAAGGAATATACTGTTCAAATGTAGAATTTCTAATATATATATATATATATATATATATATATATATATATATATATATATGAAATTAAGCTTTTTTTTCATTCACAGAATAACATAGTAATTGGAAACATCCTTTTACATGAGTGTGCCCTTTTCGTTCTGTTTATTGCCTCAGATCGTCTCCCATGCAGTTACTCATCTGTGGTCTAGACACCTGTTGGTGAAGTAATGCATAGTATATTACATGGATTTTTTTCTGATGCAGGATTCAAGATCTATAAAGCATTGGTGAATTTGGACATAGAAACATATATTTTTTATTTTTTTTTATTTAGAAAGTGTTTTACCAGGATGAATACATTGAGATTTCTCTGGTTTTCAAGTATGTCCTGGGTACCCAGTCCAGAATAGAGTTACACAGAGTTACACATTTAACAGTAAATAAAAAATACATACATTATTAAACAAGTTTGAAGGAATTTACATAGAACTTGGTTCAGAGAATAAAGAGGGAGTTACAAACAGACAAAAACATATTCACACTAAAACATGGAGGTAGAGGGTCCGGCTTGCAAGCTTGTGAGAACTGAGTGACACCAGATGTTACTTAATGACTAGTAAACAACTAGGTGACTAGTTGGGTACATTGTAAGTCTGCAAACTGCAGCCACTGGTTTGGAGACTGCAGGAGAGTAATGTGTGTGAGGTCCTTAAAATATTGCTAGTAATTATGTGCAGAAGGGGGAAGAAGGACACGTTGTTGATTAAAGGTCAAGTCACATCATCTGGTGAACTAGACCTATATACGAAATCAAGCTGGGGGTGGGTGGGTTGTGGGGAAGGGAGGGAGGGCATTAAACTGTCAGGTCTTAAGGTAGAGGATGGTGAGAATGGATGTGGTTCCAGGTAGAGTCTGGAAGAGAAAGAGAGAGGAAGAGGAAATAAAAGCAAAAAACACATGGAGGAATATGGGAGGAGATTGAAATCAACTGGGGAGTGACCAGAGAGAGTGTGTGTAATTAGAGTGAAAACAGATCAATAGAAAATACAAAGTTGCATCAGAGAGCATAGTATACAGATATTGTAGAGAAATGAGTATTGAATCCAAATATAGATATTTTCTGGCTGTATACCTCAGGGATATGTATGAAACAGTCAGGTCTTGAAGTAGAGGATGGTGAGAATGGATGTGGTTCCAGGTAGAGTCTGGGAGAGAAAGAGAGAGGAAGAGGAATTAAAACCAATAAAACACATGGAGGAATGTGTTATTTTGTTATGTAGCAGTAATACAAAAGCAGTCCATTTGAATGTTCTTCAAAAAAACAATACATTTACTGGCAAATGAAAATATGGGTAACTAAGTCAATTGGCAGCACCTTACTGTCACCAAGGCTGTATTAGGCCCATTGGCCACATGTTGGATGGCCTTGTAGAGTACATGACAGGAGAGAGAAAAGTACAGTCAGGTCTGGTAGCCTAGACCGGACAAGGGCCGTATTTAATGTGGGGCAAACGGGGCAGCTGCCCTGGGCCCACTTACTCCTGGGGGGCCCAAGGCAGCCACTCCATGGGCCCCCAGCCCTCACTTGTCATCTTCACAGCGCATTGTGGGGACATCCAGGAACACGGAGCAGAAGCCAGGCTGTAAGTACTGGGGAAGGAGGGAGGATGGTGGAATATAACAAGCATATTAACTTTAAAATATTAATAGAAAACATAATACTGGCATCTTAATGTGCAAATTGGCTGGGGCATCTGAATGGCACAATATTATTGGCATCTGAATGGCACAATATTACTGGCATATGAATGGTACAATAATACTGACATCTTAATGGCACAATAATACTGGCATCTTAATGGCACAATAATTATGAAATATGAATGGTGCAATAATACTGGCATCTGAATGGCACAATATTACTGGCTTCTGAATGGCATAATATTACTGACATCTTAATGGCACAATAATTATGGCATATAAATGGTGCAATAATACTGGCATCTGAATGGCACAATATTACTGGCATCTGAATGGCACAATAAAAAAAAGTTTTATGATTAAGCGCCTGGAGCGCGAAACGCATCAAGCTATATCTATCTGACACCTGAACTCTGCTGTTGCGGAATGCACTAATATTTGATACTACAATAAAACAAATATTTTTTGCACCTTTAAATTGTCTCCTGGAGTGCCATTTTTCTGCTTCCAAACAAACTGTTTATACAAGTGGTGTGAGTCGAGCACTGGCGGAAGGCACCGGAGACCTAGTGAGGGCGGAGATCGCTCGTCTCTACCTGGCATTTTCCACTCGGGCAGCCTAGAATATCCTTTTCTTATTACATGGCATAATTAAAGCATAGTAGTGTTTCTAAATAACTGAGACCAATACATTATTGTGTTGGCAGTTTAACTCTGGTGCCAGTGAGCTTTAAGTGAGGAGCTATCAGGATTTTCTGCTTCAGATGTCAACACATCTGTTGGGGAAGTCAGTGGCTCCAAGTCAGAGATAACTTGAACTTGCAAAGGTGGAATATACAAGTCATTCAGGAATGCTGGTACTTACTCAGGAGTAGTAACGGTGATACATGGATTATCTCTGGTAACCATAATAGTGGTGGGTAAGCCCCATTTGTATTTGAGACCCAGCTGCCTGAGGTGAGTAGTTGAACATTACATTGACCGTCAACAGAGTAGCAGCAAGGTGGATAAACCATCAAATATTTGTGGTACTGAACATACATACTGAAGCAAGGCAGTTTTGTAGCCATTAGTTAAAAATGAAGATTTATCAGCATGTAGAAGGAACTGAAGGACAATGTCTCTAAAAGGTTCCTGAGGTGCTCTTTGTGCTTTTTGTAACCGGAGCACATCTAGTAACTGGTTGTTTTGTATGGGTGTGTCTGGGTGTGTATATTTGTGTGCCACATTTTTGCATCCATCACTGCTATTTGTCTATTTAAGTTATGTATTTGTTTAGGTAAGATCTCAGTATGGTTCGCACTTCATTCTGTTGCTGCTGAATCGTGGCAGTTTCTATCACCTTAGTTACCTTCTGCTGAAGGAAAGTCACAACCTGTCAAATTACCTGTCAAATTTATTGTTAAATGGATAACAGGAAAACATTCTGTAACCTTAGGCCTAGGTGGTTGATTCCCCCAAGTTAGGGGTCCCATATCCTGGACAGGAATGCAGTCAGGAGCAACAGTCAAAGCAGGAGAAACAGCCAAACAGTGAGCCAGATAAAGCAGGTCACAACCAAAAGACTGATCCTTGAGACAGTAATTTGTGTCGAAAAGTACAAAAGCACATAGAGTGGTATCAAGTGGGTAAGAAAAAGACATCCTTTAATGGAGCAACTTACAGAATAAATAGACCCATTTGGGCTAAAACAGCAGAACAATATAGCTGGTTAAAAGCATGGTCTGGACAAGTTCGAAGCTGGACTCGTTTCGCCAAGTGCTGTCTCGATTTCCTCAGAAGAATTGGCTCTATGTTGTTATCTGAAGCTGTGAACTTTATATGCCTACATGTAGAAGTCCCCGTATGTAGCCGAATGGATTTTTACTTCCTACTTCTGGTCATGTCTAAAAACCAGAACCTGAAGTGACGTTTGCATTCCACCTTCGTTGTTATGCGTTCCACTTGTTCTCTTTGCATTCCACAATTATTCAATGTAAAAAAACAAGTGTATTATCAGTCCTTTTTTGTGGCGGATAGCTCGTTTGTGGTTGAGAAGGTCTCTTATTCTCGAAGTTTATATATAAAAAATACATGTCAATATACATTTTATTAATAACTGTATAAGATATCTGCAAAAATATTTATTAAGTGCACACTTCTAAAATTAAGTTAGGAACAGCAAAGAATGTTTTAAAATGAATGATACATCTATAGATAGAAGAAAATATATCAGGTATAATAAATTATTCATTAATAGAGTGAATAGAGGATACAGAAAATATATATATACTGGTGTAGCTCAGAGTACTAGAACATATTATGTCAAGGGACACATATACAATTTTTATAACATGGCTAAATATATAATAAAATTATATGATGTCTAGGCCCATATTAATACCATTTGGTTTTAATGTTTTTAGCTCATAAATCCATTTTGTTTCCCTTTGTGAGAGTTTTTCTATAATGTTTCCCCCTCTCCAATTTGGATTTACTCTATCAATTCCTACACATAAAAGGATGTTAATATATAATTTTTGACATCCCCTCCAGTGGACTGGGATGTTGCATTTGGATTTAGAATTATCACCAATTATGCTACCTATATGTTCTAAAAAATTCTTTGAGTGCCTAGTTGTTCTCCCTACATATTGCATACCACAAGGGTACTGAAATAAATAAACAACATATGTGGAATTACAGTTAATAAAATGTTTGATATCATATTCTTTTTAAGTAGTATTGCTCTTAAAGTGCATGGTGTTTCTAGGTTTAGATTTGCACATCTTGCAAAATTCATGTTTGTGAAACTCTTTGGGATTTTCTCTGAGAAAATTAATCGATTTTTCTTTTTTCATTTGGGGTAGGGCACGGTGTGCAATCAATGATTTAATATTTTAGTGTTTTCTGAAAATAACTTTAGGGCATGAGGGTAGCACTTGTTTCAAAAAGATGTCATCTTCTAAAATTGGTCAACATTTTTCTAGGGCTTTTTTTATATGGCTGTGTCTTGAATTAAAAGTGGTAATACAGGAACAATTGTACTTTTGGGGACCTTCATTACTTTTCTTGTCTTCCTGTTTTTTGTGTGTTAAGAGATTGTTCCTAGGTTTTTTTTTAACTTCCCCAAGCTCTTTATTTAGCCGGTGTCTTGGGAAACATTTTTCTCTGACCTTAACCCCTTGGCGACACAGGACGGATTAGGTCCATCTCACAAATGTTGCCTTCTAGCCAAAAAACAAACCAACAAAACTATGCATGGGTGCTATCCCTGTACTCGGGAGATGTTGCTGAACACATATTGGGTTGTTGTTTGGCAGTGACATATACCAGAATCTGTGAATTCATGCCTGAAGTACAATGCATGTGGAAAAAAAACTCCCAAAAAAGTACTACCACAAACTTTTACAAAGGCTGGTGGTAGAATTAGTACATATACAGTATTAAAATACCACCATTTGAAATACCTTAGGATGTATATTTTCCAAAAATATATGGTTTGATGGGGTACAATTCATTCGACGGCTTCAAAAATGTTCCAAATGGAACATGGGCGCAGGCTGACTACATGTCAAAATTCCAGGTTGGAATTGAGCACCCCCTAAATGTGGCCTTTTAGCCCCAAAACAAACCAACAAACCTATGCATGGGGGGTATCCCTGTACTCAGGAGATGTTGCTGAACACATATTGAGGTGTTGGTTGGCAGTGGCAAATACCAGAATCTGAAAATTCCTGCCTGAACTACAATGTGTGTGGGGGAAAAAGACATCCCAACCCTTTGACATAGGTTGGTGGTAGAATTAGCACTTGGAAAGTGTTAATATACCACAATTTTAAATACCCTAGGATGTCTAGTTTTCCAAAATATATGGTTTGATGGGGTAAAATACTTTGACAGGCTTCAAAAGTGTCCCAAATGGAACATGGGCGCAGGCTGACTACATGTCAAAATTCCAAGTTGGAAATGCACCCCTCCTAAACGTGGCCTTTTAGCCCCCAAACAACCCAACAAACCTATGCGTGGGTGCTATCCCTGTACTCAGGAGATGTTGCTGAACACATATTGGGGTGTTGTTTTGCACTGACAGATAACACGATCTGTGAATTCATGCTCGAAGTACAATGTAAGTGGAAACAAAACATTAAAAAACTACTAACCTAAAATTTGACAAAGGCTGGTGGTAGAATTCGTGCATGGAAAGTGTTAAAATACTATCATTTGAAATACTCTAGGGTGTATAGTTTGCTAAAATGTATGGTTTTGTGGGGTAGAATACACATTCTGGCTTCAAAAATGTCCCAAATGGAACATGAGCACAAGTTTTCTGCATGTCAGAATTCCAAGTTGGAAAACCAAAATGCGCACCCCCTAAATGTGGCCTTTTAGCCCCAAAACAAACCAACAAACCTGTGCATGGGTGGTATCCTAGTACTCAGGAGATGTTGCTGAACACATATTGAGGTGTTATTTGAAAATACCCCTTCACATTTTAAGGTAATGTTTACCTAAATTGCAATCTATGTGAAAGAATTTTAAAAAAGATTTTTTGTGCAAAGATTGGTGGTAAAATGGCCACATGAAATTTGTCAAAATACCCCAAGTTAAATGCCCTGAGTGGTCTAGTTTTCAAAAATATGTACATGTTGGGGGTCATTCATGGATTTAGTACAGAAATCAGTGTTACGTCACTATTGCTAATTTAAAAAAAAGGATTTTAAAATAGCTTTGCACTACTTATAGTTCTGGCCCTGTAACATGAATAAAAAAGCACAAAAACATAAAACATGGGCTATTTCTGAACTCAGGACATATGTTTTTTGTTGTCTCTTGTACATGAGTATACGATTTTTCAAATAAAAGTCATTAAAAAAAAAAAAAACGTTTTTTTTACATCAAATTATATGCTATTATCAAAATAATGGTATCAAAAGAAAGCCCTTCTTATAACGATAAAAACAATATATAGTTTGTGTGGGTACACTAAATGAGACAGAAATAAATTACAGTAATACACAAACACCTCAGAAATGTTAAAACTGCCCATGTCACCAAGCGTCGGACAAGCCAAAAAAGTCATGTCATTAAGGGGTTAAATATTCAAAGTATGTGCCTGTTCTTCAAAGACTGCATTACTCGAGCAATTTCTTTTGACTCTCATCAGTTGTCCTTTAAGGATGTTTTGTCTTAAATGTAAAGAGCCAGGCCCAAAAAAATCAACAGATGTGTCACTGACATGTGAAGTGAAATTTAGGCCATATTCATTATATATTAAGAATGAAATAAAATCTCTCTGGTCTAGCTCAGTTCCTAGCCAGATAATAAGTATATCGTCAATATAGCGGTGACAGAGGACCAAGCTTGCTCCCCACTTGTCCCCCCAAATGTTTTTTTATTCCCAATTGGTTACAAAGATTTTTGCATAGCTTGAAACGACCTTGGTGCCCATGGCTGTTCCACAAATCTGCAGAAAATATTCACTTTCAAATTAAAAATAATTGTGTGTCAATACAAATCGAATACAATTCAATAGGAAAATCCCCTGTGCCTCTGGGATCTCTTGACCTTGAGATAACGTTTTTTCAATGGCTGCTATTTCTTTGTCATCATTGATAACAGGGACGAAATATCGATAATGGCCTAAATACAGTTGGTATTCCAAATGAAATCTTGTAATATATTTAGTTGATGGTCTGTATTTCTTAAATAAGATATTGCTTTTTCAACATGTTTTTGCAGTAATTGGTCAACATATTCAGACAATTTTTTGGGGAAATTCTCTATATAGGCATGTGTGTTCATTTTTGGTTAATATTCCTATTTCTAGTCCTTCACTTAGTGAAGTGCTCTGTACTGTTTTAAATTCTATTGTGGGGTCTCTTCTTAAGGTTTTATAGGTATTGTTGTATGGTAGCCTCAAGCATTCCATAGGACATAATGGAGCAGTTGAAGTTACCAAATGAGTTCGGCCAAATTCGGTTTGACTTTGGCTGATTTTGGGGGCCCATTTTGGATTTATTTTGATGAATTTGGGCTAATTTCCATGATGCATGAATGGTCATTTAGTTAGAGATGTTTTGAAAACTGTTATAGGGATATATACCAATATTCGTCAAGCATAGTCCAGCTGTTTAGTTATTTCTGAAGAATTTAAATAAAGATAGGTACTTTTATTTTTTTTAAAGTATTTTACATTTTATTATTTTTAGAAGTTAAAGGGAATATAATCACAATAGTTTGTGATTTGGCCTATTAAAAAGTGCTGGGGTCTATGTATTAAACAGTGAATTATGGTGAACTGAAAAATCAAAAAAATCAGGCATTAAAAGCCTATTAATTCTATAGTTTTATGGAAATCCATCATAGTGTACTAGTTTTATGTAAAAGACCCCACTATTTTTCTGTGTTTCTTTAAATATTATGTAGATTATGTACACGCACAATTAATTTTCCTAATAATTCGTTTTTGCAATCTTATTTGCTCTGGAATACGTAAAGGAATAGTTTCTTTCACTTGTTATTTGAGTAACATTTAATCATATTTTAAGTTGTGCATCATTGTATACTGCTATGATGTTATTTTACAAGCTATCTTTTAAAAAAACAAGTTAATTTTCAAAAGAGTCTAGGACAATGTTGAGCAAAAACATTAGTACTATTACCAGCATGGAGGAGAAAAACTGGGTGGTGTTTTAGACATTAAAGGGACAGTAATTGTTTAATATGAAAAAATATTTCTCATGGGCTGCAATGGGACCAAATTACATAACAATCATGGAAAAGTTATTATACAGGCATGCCTGTTTGGAAATTTACCCTAATGCTTATCACTGTGATTGTTTCTTTATTACACATTGGTGTAAATTGTTTAATATATTCTATTTTGTAACATTGATAGCTTCACATTATTTTTTGTTGTTATTTATTTTGGAAAGAGATAAAAATACTATCTTAAGAAAATTACAAACATATGTAAACTAATTACAAATTAGTATCTGTATTTTCAAACATAACTAGAGTTGAGCGGACACCTGGAGGTTCGGGTTCGGCGGATTCGGGGTCAAGTTCTAATGTTAGGGGGGACCTAATGTCCCCCCCGTTCCCCACCCATTGCCGGCGGGTGTGGACCCTATAATAATAATGAGGGGGGGACCTAGTGTCCCCCCTGGTCCCCACCCTTTGCCGGCTGGTGGGGACCCTATAATAATAATGAGGGGGGGACCTAATGCCCCCCCCGGTCCCCACCCATTGCCGGTGGGTGGGGACCCTATAACAATAATGAGGGGGGGACCTAGTGTCCCCCCTGGTCCCCACCCTTTGCCGGCGGGTGGGGACCCTATAATAATAATGAGGGGGGGACCTAGTGTCCCCCCCGGTCCCCCCCCCATGAGCGGCGGGTGGGGACCACAAATAAAGTGACTAGGGGTGCCCAGCCGCTAGTCACTCCCCCCCCCCAAAAAAAATGCCTACCTACCTCCCCTCACCCTAATAATAGTTAGGGGGGTGGGCAATAAACTAACCTGTAAAAAAATAACAATTTCATACTTACCATTTGATGTCTTCTTTTTTCTTTCTTCTTTTTTTTAGCCCTAAAAAAGGCCACATAAAAAAACATAATATGCGCCACAACATTAAAAAAAACGAGTGCAAAAAAAAAATAATCCACTGGTGGGTGAAAAAATAATCCATCTTCGCCCATGGAGGGCCCCATGCAGACGGAGCTCTGCAGGGCAGGGGAAGACTTATAAAGCCATGCCCCACCCTGCAATTAAGCTCAGAGCACTCTGATTGGTTGGTTTAAGCCAACCAATCAAAGTGCTCTGACAGGTAAATGAAGAGACTGACAGGTAAGTCTCTCCATTTACCTGTCACAGCACTCTGATTGGTTGGTTTGAAATCTAACCAATCAGAGTGCTCTGTGTCATTTTACACAACGTGGGAAAGTTATTTTGAACTAGGGGGCTGGGCACCCCTAGTCACTTTATTTGTGGTCCCCATCCGCCGCTCATGGGTGCGAACCGGGGGGACACTAGGTCCCCCCCTCATTATTATTAAAGTGTCCCCACCCGCCGGCAATGGGTGGGGACATTAGGCCCCTCCTCATTATTATTATAGGGTCCCCACCCGCAGGCAATGGGTGGGGACCGGGGGGGGGACATTAGGTCTTATAAAGCCTTTCCCCGCCCTGCTATTAAGCTAAGAGCACTCTGATTGGTTGGTTTAAACCAACCAATCAAAGTGCTCTGCCAGGTAAATGAAGAGACTGACAGGTAAGTCTCTCCATTTACCTGTCATAGCACTCTGGTTGGTTTGAAATCCAACCAATCAGAGTGCTCTGTGTCATTTTACACAGCGTGGGAAAGTTCTTTTGAATTTTCCCACTCTGTTTAAAATGGCTAATCCCCCCCTCATTATTATTATAGGGTCCCCACGAGCCGGCAATGGGTGGGGACCGGGGGGGAAAATTAGGTCACCCCCTCATTATTATTATAGGGTCCCCACCCGCCAGCAATGGGTGGGGACCGGGGGGGAGGGCCTTATTTTACTAGTGATTGGGTCTAGTCACTTGTAATTTTAAATATGTTTAGACGATATGAATCGCCGAACCCCGAACTCCAACCCGGACATACAGTGGAATGTCTATGTTTGGGTCCGGGGTCCAAAAATCGTAATGTTCGGTATGAACCTGAACTTTACGGTTTGGGTTCGCTCAACTCTAAACATAACATATAGAAGCAACGCTTTGGGCATCTCAGACCAAAAGAGACACATTATAAATGTAAATGAACAATATATTAAACTAACGTTCCATTTGTTTTGCTGCAAAGATTACTGGAATCACTATAATAATTAACCTTAGTGCATAACAAATGCTTTATTGCTTAAACCTACATAACCAAAATACATGTAAAAGAAAAGAAAAAAAACATATCTGTTGACACAGCTAGACAAGATTCCAGGTGGTCTTAGAAGTCAATTACAGAGACAGAATGTGGCTATTAACAATCCTTTTAGAGTATCCATGCATGAGGAGTGGAACAAGTGAATGAAGGCTTGAAATAATGACTGCGAGTGGGCAGCCTAAAGTGCCATTATACAGTTGTTTGAGTTAAATGGAACTAGCATTTTTGTTGTTGCATATCTTTAAAAACATTGAAAAGTAATGTAGTCTTGCATTGTAGGAAATGTAAATGTCAAGATGCTGTTTTTCAAAGTGAAACATTTGGTAACCAGTATCTAGTAAGATACTACTATTTTACTATATGTTTTTTTTATCCATGATTTCTATTACACTAATTATTATATTATTTATATATTGCTTGTGTTTGAGTTTTCTTGTTATACTATTTTTTTATGGACAGGAATTATTTTCATGGTTTAAATACTAAGAAGTCACAGCTATGGTAATTTAGGACAACCTGATTGTAATCTTTTATTTAATATAGTTTTCATGATTTTTTTATTTTTTTTTAGAATAGGGACCGTTTCCTATTTTTTTTAACGATTAGAAATATTTTTTATTGTGAGAGAGTACTGCAATATTTTCCCAAAGGGCCTTTTTGCTTCCATGGATCTCTGTTTTACCCATGGGCTAAAGACATTGCTACAACATTTCTTTACCACTATGGTGCAGAGTGATGCTATTTTCTGAATTTCAGAGTGAGCAGCGTATGCACAATTGTGCGTGCAGTTCTGTGCCTGGTCTTGGACATATTGTGCATACCTACCTGCTGCTTGTGTTAATAAAACAGATATTATTCACAGTCAGCTAATACGGATCTTTACATCTCTGCCCCTTGGTTAGCATCATTGATAGTGATACTGGAAGTTTATTAAAATTGGAAGTTACTACATATTCATTTAAATGTAACCAAAGCTCATACTGATCACATGCAAGATTTCATTTAATTTGTAGCTAGCTGACATTCACCCTGCTGATGATTTTTTCTTTTCTTATGCATCCCTTTCACAATGATAACATCAATCTGCACACAGAGGTTTATATGAATATATTATTTATTTAGCAGTACAGGTTCAGATCATGTTCATTTGTACCACACATGAGTCTTTTGTGATGACCAAACATTGAAAGCTCTAAGCAGTCTGATCCAAAACTGCATGACTATTGTGTTTTAAAAGTTATCTGTCTACATCATGACTGGCCTTATGTCACTTTCATCACAGATAGAAAAATAGGTACATATTAAATCAGGAACAAAACTATCTATAAACAGAGCACATGTTTTTATGTCAAGATCAAATTATCCATTTATTTTTTAAGCAAAATGGCTTGAATTAAAACAAATTTGCAGTTAAGATTTTAATTGGTGCCAAGTAATTAGGTAGCAACAGTAAGTGATCTATCCAAAGTAATAGGCTTTTAGTGCAATGTTTTAGTGCTGTAATAATTGCTGTCATTTTGCAAAGTGCTCCAGCAGTTGACAAGAAAAATCCACGTTCTGTACAATGTAACTGAACCTACCCTTAGGGATTTAACATCCAAGCCAACCAGCCAGTGAATTCTGTTCAGTATTCAAGCAGTAAAGTGTGACTATATGGATCTTAAAGAATAAGATGCTTCATTCACACAAATTGAATACAACTGGGTATGTATACAATGTTTTTTCTTTCCTTCTATGTATACTTTGTTTAGGTGCTGAAGGAAAGGAATGCCATGCTTACTTGTGTAAGATAAGATGTAATCACATTTTCATTCTGAATGGTGTTATATGCTAATATTAACATTTTCACAGAATTCCTGTTAACACTCAGTTACATTCTGCTCTATTCAGTGATTTTGGAGAACATACTTGGTATGCTTTGACACCAACTGTTTAATAGACCAATATCCCAGATGTACTGGAGCAATCCCTTCTTGGGGCAGAGAAATGATATTAGTGTTACTGTTATGAGTACCATGGAAATATATGATAGATGACATAGAAAACATGTTAATATAAGCAGTAGAGGAACCAGTTTATATGATCAAATAATCAAAGGTCCATCTCAACCCAAAATAATTCAAAGGTGGTACCCAGGAGTGATAAGCAATAAAAAAAAATAAAAAAAATGAAGATAAAAAAAAAATCAAAAAGTACTAAAATAAATGGCACTGTTAAGAACTCAGCAAACAATTGTCTATAAATTGAAAAAACATATAACAATTTTCATTTGGAAAAATGTATATATAGACACCTGTTTTACTGAATCCCACACAAATAAATAGCAACCAGTATAAAAGAGTAGTGTATGTATAAAAACATTTAAATAGAAATAGTAATATCAAAAATCCAAAACAAAAGCAGACCGCCATAGTCATGTTCAGCAACTCTTTTTCACAAAAATAATTCAAACATGTACGGTATATACTCGAGTATAAGCCGACCCGAATATAAGCACCTAATTTTACCACAAAGAACTGGGAAAAAATATTGACTCGAGTATAAGCCTAGGGTGGAAAATGCGGCAGCTACTGGTAAATATTGCCCCCAATATGCCATTTAATATGCCAGGATATTGCCCCAATATGCCAGGATATTGCCCCCAATATGCCAGGATATTGCCCCAATATGCCAGGATATTGCCCCCAATATGCCAGGATATTGCCCCCAATATGCCAGGATATTGCCCCCAATATGCCAGGATATTTCCCCCAATATGCCAGGATATTGCCCCAATATGCCAGGATATTGCCCCCAATATGCCAATATGCCAAGATATTGCCCCCAATATGCCAGGATATTTCCCCCAATATGCCAGGATATCGCCCCAATATGCCAGGATATTGCCCCAATATGCCAGGATATTTCCCCCAATATGCCAGGATATTTCCCCCAATATGCCAGGATATTTCCCCCAATATGCAAGGATATTGACACCAATATGCCAGGATATTGCCCCAATATGCCAGGATATTGCCCCCAATATGCCAGGATATTGCCCCTTACTATGCTCGTTATGCCACCCTCCTCCCTCAGACCCCAGCACTTACCTCGTTCCTGCTCTGTCCCCCGGTGCTCTGAAGCTGCGTGGCTGTGAGGGAAGTGTTGTGAGCTTCCCTCCAGTGGCACGGTCAATAAAGTATGTTTAAAAAAACACACTTTATTGACCGCGCGACCGGAGGGAAGCTCACAACGCTTCCCTCACAGCCACGTAGCTTCAGAGCACCGGGGGACAGAGCAGGAACGAGGTAAGTTTTAGATTTTTCTTTTTTCCCCCACTGACTCGAGTATAAGCCGAGGGGGGCATTTTTCAGCACAAAAATTGTGCTGAAAAACTCGGCTTATACTCGAGTATATACGGTATTTTGTAGTGCAACAATAAAAAAATTCAAAAAGTGCAATTAAGAGGGATGGCTGCTTAGAGTATGATTATAAAAAATATTGTAAATATATTTTGTCTTGGAGTGAGCCTTTAAAAAAGACAATATGAGATGTTGAAAAATATCACATTTATTACACTGTTTATTCTGCATGCTAATCCCATAGCCTTTTCACTTCATGACTTCTCTCTCCATTTACTTTTCAAATTTCTAATTTCCAATTTTGTAACTCCTACCTCTGACATTTTCCTTTCCAGTTTTCCTGTCCCTTATTCCGCTGTAGCTAATATAGGGAGGAGAGATGATATGTGACTTCTATAGCACAGATCTCCATAATGTTTCTGCTTCTTAGTTGTCCTGATCACGTTGTAGGCAAGACACCATTTATGGGCACCACTCCCTCCTGCATCTCCCAGGAAATCCATATAACAGGACTTATGTGATCAGAAAAGACAAATGAGCCTAGGTGTATAAACACAAGTAAGTTTGAAAGAAAACTTTGATACTTCAAATATGCAAAAACGCGTGTAATGTATTTTAGAGCAAGCAGTAAATGTGGGGGAAAAATACTTGACTCATTTTGCTTTGTTACAAACACTTAATCATAAGTGATAAGCTTAATCCATAAGTGCTCCTAATGAAGTATAATATCAGACTATGCCCACTATTTTAAAGTAACAGCAAATATCTTCCCCAATCATCCTAACATTTTAATGTAAATGCATTAACTGTTAATTTAAAGTTTTGATATGTATCTAAAACAAACATGTGGGATCCCTCTCAGCGAGAACGGGCAAAAGCTGAAATAGCCAGCCCTATAGGATGTAACCTACTCAAGACAGGAATCACTGTTTTTTGCTTGCTTGCACCATTACAGAGGAAACCTCTCAATTAGCATATCAGACTGGTCCCAACCATAAGGGCAGTCCAGATCCAAATAGCCTGGCAGGTCTCCTCTGCACAAAGAATACAGCAACCACAGATGTACGTTTAGGCCTTCATTGGCCTCGTCAGTGTGGTAAGGCTGGTATCCCTCTAGGTGCAGCGAGCTAGGGACCCATGTCTGGGCATACCCTAAAAACTCATTGAGACAAAAACGAACATGTGGGATTTGATATGTATCTAAATGTATTTTATATTTATATATTTAAGTGTGTAACACTGCACCATATTTGCTTTTCAGGACCTAATTGAAAATTAAAACAATTTTCAATTCATGGTAAAACGTTTTATAAATAATTATGAGATATCAATGATTTATTTATAACACTGATTTCCCCTGCAGGCTAAGATTCTATAGTCCTAGAGAGTCCTACTCCACTGCACAGAGTAGGAGATAGGTTTGCTCATTAACTAGAGACTTTTCTTCCTGAGTTGTGTCTAGTTAGTCCTGGAGAATTAATGATTTGTTGAAATATAAAACTGTGGTTTGCTATTTTAGAGGATGATCACAATGTACCAGTATTTATTTTGTTTGCTTTTATAGATCAAATAGATTTATATTATATAACTAACCACAAACAAATCTATAATCAACACACTCAATTTAGAGAGGTATTAGCAGTAGAAGAGGGAAGTGCTCATGCCATTGTACAGAGCACTGGTGAGACCTCACTTGGAGTATTGTATGTAGTAGTGGAGGCCGTATCTCCAGAATGATATTGATACTTTGGAGAACGTTTAGAAAAGGGCTACTAAACTGGTTCATGGGTTGAACGATACAACTTACCAGGAAAGGTTAAAGCATCTTAACATGTATAGCTTGGAGGAAAGACGTAACAGGGGGGATATGATAGAAACATTTATATACATAAAGTGAATCAACACAGTAAAGGAATAGAGTATATTTAATAGAATAAAAACTACCACAACTAAAGGACATAGTCTAAAATTAGAGGGGCAAAGATTTAAAAGTAATAACATCTATTACTTTACTGACAGGGTAGTGGATGTATGGAATTGCCTTCGAGTGGAAGTGGTAGAGATAAGAACAGTGAAGGAGTTTAAACATGCATGGGATAGGCACAAGGCTATCCTAGATTTAAGATAGGGAACCGGGCACTAATCAAAGTATTTAGAAAATTTAGCAGACTAGATGGACTGAATGGTTCTTATCTGCCAATAGAACTAAAACAGCGAAACTTCAGCTTGTTAGAAGGAGGTCTCAGCCTATCAGGTGAATCCTCTCAACTCTCCTGTTTGGCTGAGAGTTCAGAAGCCTCCCGTGACTGGCTTAACCCTTCCTTCACACTAGGAGCTCAAAGCACAGGGATGCCTGCAGCAGGTAAGTTAAACAATTAAACAGTATGTGTATGCGTGTGTGTGTATGTCATAGTGAGTTTGTATGTCAGTGTGAGTGAGTGTGTGTGTGTGTATGTCAGTGTGAGTGAGTGTGTGTGTTTGTATAGCAGTGTGAATGAGTGTGTGTATGTGTATGTGTGTGTGTATGGAAGTGTGAATGAGTGTGTATGTCAGTGTGAGTGAGTGAGTGTGTGTATGTCACTGTGAGTAAGTTAGCATGTGTGTATGTCAGTGTGAGTGAGTGAGTTGTGTGTGTGTGTGTTTGTATGTCAGGAAAGGTTAAAGTATCTTTACATGTATAGCTTGGAGGAAAGACGTAACAGGGGGGATATGATAGAAACATTTAAATACATAAAGGGAATCAACACAGTAAAGGAAGAGAGTATATTTAAAAGAAGAAAAACTACCACAACTAGAGGACATAGTCTTAAATTAGAGGGGCAACGATTTAAAAGTAATATCAGGAAGTATTACTTTACTGAGAGGGTAGTGGATGTATGGAATAGCCTGCCAGCAGAAGTGGTAGAGGTAAACACAGTCAAGGATTTTAAGCATGCGTGGGATAGACACAAGGCTATCCTAGCTATAAGACCGAGAACGGGGGACTAATAAAAGTACGCAAAAAAAAAAAAAAATTGGGCAGACTAGATGGACCGAATGGTTCTTATCTGCCGACACATTCTATGTTTCTATGTTTCTATGTTTCTAAGTGTGAGTGAGTGTGTATGACAGACTATCTGTCATTGTATGTGAGTGAGTGTGTGGATAAAAGGGTTAACTCCTCTGACACTTCCTCCATCTGTCTAGCCACCCAAGGGGTTAACTCCTGTGACATTGCCTAGATCTGTCTAGCCACCCAAGGGGTTAACTCCTGTGACATTCCCTAGATCTGTCTAGCCACCCAAGGGGTTAACTCCTGTGACACTGCTTCGATCTGTCTAGCCACCCAAGGGGTTAACTCCTGTGACACTGTTGCGATCTGTCTAGCCACCCAAGGGGTTAACTCCTCTGACATTGCCTATATCTGTCTTGCCATCCAGGGGTTAACTCCTCTGACACTGACCATATCTATGTGGATTTTGTTATAGGTCGCTGGTCACATAATTATTTTTTTGGGGGGGGGGGCAACATTTTTTTTTTTGTCCCAGGCAGCATAATGTCTTGGGCCAGCCCTGGCCATATCATAAATAAATATATTAAATCTAGCGCTATGAATACGTTTTCGGCTATGGTAATGGAGGATATAGACAAGTTATGTTGGAAATTTAATTATACATTCAATATGAGTCTACTGCCTTTGACACTGTTGACCCCTGCCTCCTTCTTAACAGATTCTCCTCATTTGGCAGAGGTGGTACGGCACTCTCTTGGATCAAGTCATACTTATCTGAGGGCTTATATTCAGTGTCGATTGCTGGAGCGACATCGTAGCCTGTTCCGCTCTCTGTTGGTGTTTCGCAAGGATCGGTCCTTGACACACTGTAGTTTTGCCTGTACACCACCTCTCTGGGAGAACTCATCCACTCTTTTGGTTTCCAATACCACCTGTATGTGGATGATATTCAGATCTACCTCTCCTCCTCTGACCTCACTACCTCTCTAGTGTCACGTGTAGTTGAGTGTCTGTCGGCCATCTCCACTTGGATGACTGACCGCTACCTGAAACATAACCTTTCCAAAACAGAACTGATTATCTTCCTTCCCTCACACTCTGTCCCAACACCTGGGTTCACAGTCACTGTTAAAAATTCTACAATCGTAAAAGCTGACCATGTCCGATGTCTTGGGGTCACTTTTGACTCTGCTTTCTCCTTCGTCCCTCATATTTAATCTTTAGCCAAATCCTGTCGGCTGCACCTAATGAACATTGTATGCATTCGCCCGTTCCTCAACGAAGAGACTGCCAAAATACTAGTGCACTTGCTTGTGATCTCTCGACTGGACTACTGTAACAGCCTCCTGACTGGTCTACCTCTGGCTTGTCTGTCTCCCCTGAAATCTATCCAAAACTCAGGTGCCAGACTCATCTTTATTGCACGTCGGTCTGAGTCGGCAGCTCCTCTCTGCAACGCCCAATACTGGATCCCCATCTCCTCAAGGATAACATTTAATATTCTGTCTTTAACCTACAAAGCCCTCCACTCCTCTGCCCCACTGTACATTACCTCCCTGCATGACCTTTGTGCTCCTCAATGGGACTAAAACTCTTCTCCAACCTCATCACCACTTCTCACTCGTGTCTCCAAGATTTCACCTGAGCTGCCCTCTCTCTCTGGAACTCCCTTCCGCAGAGCATCCAGCTCTCTCCCTCCTTTTCAAACTTTAAACTCCCCCTCAAAACTCTTCTCTTTAAAGAAGCTTACTACCGAACCCACTAGACTACCTGTCACTTTACCTCTAAAAGGATCTCTAACTTCAGGGGTCTCAGAATATCTAGAACATTTATTGCAACCTATAGGTAGATGTTAAAATTCATATTTAGAAGATTTAGGATATATTCTACAAGCCCTACATAAGATACAGTGGGAATCAGATTATCTTCTGAAAAAGCTGTCAAGCAGTCAAGGCAATGCTAGAAAGTGGAATCAGAACAAATAGCATATATTGTTAAGGGAATATCACTTATTTTGAGACATAATTATTTTTGGTTTCAGAGCAAATGTAATATTCAAAAAAGAGGGACAGCCATGGGCATCAAGTTCACCCCCAACTATGAGGCATCCTCTGTTGACAGCGCCATGAAAGATGTTTTCAATATCAGTAGGGAAGTTATCCTGGCGGTTAATGCTAAAAATAATATAATTCCAGTGGATGTACCACTAATATTGGATTTTCATGGAATGAGTCGCAAAGTAAAATAAATTATAAATAAACACTGGGTCATTTTAGAAAAAGATGGAGATGGAGGAATACTAGGAGATAACCCTTGGATTATTTTTAGAGGAGCTCCTAAAATTAAATCAAAACTTATGAAAAGTTTTATAAAAGATGAGACAAAACAACGCTTTTTTATATGGGAGGTAAAAAAGTGTCCAATTTTTTCTCTAGATTTACGAATAAGCAATACAAAATCAAAGATACAATAACATGTTTCTCCAAATATATATATATTATTATCCTGCCCATGGCTGCTTCAATATATAGGGAGGACTTCACATCCATTACACATGAAAATTGAAGAACATCTAAGGAATATTGGTAATGGCTATTTGAAACAAAGAGTGTCTACTCATTTTTGTAAATGTCATCAAAAAGACCCAAAGGGGTGGACATTTTTAGGTCTAGTCAAAAAATCATGGCTAGGAGATAATTTAATTAAAAAGTTAGGACAGAAAGAAATGAGGTTGATCTTCAATTTAGGAACATTAGCCCTGTATGGTCTTAATAGTGATTTTGAACTATATGTTGAGTATCCCTTATCCAGACATTCGCTATCCAAAACTTTTTTGGGGATTTTGCCACAAGTTGTAAATTGCATACGCACCTGTCAGAATGCAAGCGCAAAACATTTTATTAAGTGTCCAGACTCCTTAACCTGCAAAATAGCCTTTCCTTGCATGCACAAAGGGCACAAGTGCAGACCTGACACCAACAACAGGTTCCCAATGATGCCTCACATCACAACTACATCACAACTACCATCAACTACCATATCACAGTAAAATTAATGTTTACTCTATGCAGTATTTGCATTGATTCTACTGTATTTCATGAGTGCCAAGAAGCTTTTATATATATTATTGGTGAAAGTGATCCATTATTCAAAATGATCCCTTATCCAAACTATTTCTGGTCCCAAGTATTTTGGATAAGGGATACTAAACATGTATATAATTTGTAATGAATATTAGTACCTCACTAAGGCCATTGAGGGTTTTACTGATTTCTAATTATATCTTTCCTTTTCTCTTTTTGGATATAGGATAATATTATATGTACAATCATATCATGGGTTTTAATATTTTTAAATAATATATATATATATATATATATATATATATATATATATATATATATATATATTTATTTATTTATTTTTGGGTGGATGTTTTTAGAATAATGTATTTATATTTATTAATAAATGTTTTTTAAAGACATTTGGAGTGATTTTTATATAGTGAGAACTGTTTTCAATGTATTTGTATTTATATTTATTAACAGCAAGGTATGGTTTTTGTATTAATTTTTATAGACGTATTATTCTGTAGGAGTGTTTTTTGTCTACAAGAGTGTCATACTGATAATTAGATATTTAATAGTTTACATGTGTTTAAAGTATTGAAAGAGCTAACACCTAAGCCAGTAGTATATCTTGGTTTTGTGCTGCCCTAGACAGACAACATTTGGGGCACCCCCCACCTACATTGCACACCCACGACATGCCACATCACCCATGTTGCGCACCCATTACATGCCTCATCACCCACATTCACACACATTACATGCCCCAACACCCCCATTACATGCCCCATCATTCCCATTACAAACACATTACATGCTCCCATAATCCCAATTATATGCCCCCATCACCCCATCACATGCCCCCATCACCCTATCACATGCTTCCATCACCCTCATTACATGCCCCCATCATCCCCACTACATGGCCCCATTACATGACCAGGTCTTGTGAGTGCGGTTCCTTCAATTTCTTTCACTTCTATTGCTAATTGGTGCTAGCCATGCACCTGCAAATACACCGGAAACTTCAAAATGGGGTATTATAATACAAGGAGCCCGGACTCCTTCCTTACTACCCATTACATGACCCCCCATTACTTGACCCCCATTACCCCATTACAAGACCCCCATTACATGACCCCCATCACCCTCATTACATGCGGAAAGCCGCATCTGCCGGGGAAAAGAATGCCAGCGTCTTAATGGGAAAATGGGCTGTGGCATCTTAATGGCACAATAATACTGGAACTGAAGTGCACAATAATACTGGCATATTAATGGCACAATAATACTGGCAAATTAGCTGTGACATAATAGTGGGTAAACTAGGGTTTATTTTAATGGACAAATGGAGGCATATTTTAATAGGCAAACTGGCTGTTGCATATGTTAATTGCAAAGTGACTGTGGCATGTTAATTGGTACCTGAGTAAGGAGGGGGAAAAAAATAATCTACCTCTAAGTTCCATTAGGAATATTTGGTACCAATATAAGAACCGGATGGGCCTAAAAAATAAACTCCTTCCAGGATTACGGATAGAGATTATCTCCCAGTTAACTGAGAGCCTCAGCCTTTCGGCCTGTAGAGAAAAGGGCATAAATACTTTGGAGGACTTTTTGGAAGGAGGCCAACTAAAATCTTTTGCTACGTTGAGATCTCAATATGATATTGATGATAGAGACGTGTTTAAATACTTACGAATTAAGGGCCTTCTGAGCAAATCCATGTGGACAGGAAAATACACAAAAGCGATTGAGCTTTTGGTGATGCTCCTAAAACATGGGAATTATGAAAAGCTTTTTGCTAACTCGCTAACGATGGTTCACCTTATTAATGAGAATAATAGCAAAACATCAATGCCCTCTATAAAGAAGTGGGAGGAGGATTTGAACGTTCAGATTGCTCCGGCAGACTGGCGCGGAGCACTACAGAAATGCTATGCGGTGGTTCACTGCCTCAACCTGAACGAAGTCCAATTTAAGATCTCGGCACGATGGTATATGACCCCCATAAGAATAGCAAAGATGTTCCCGAATACCGTTCCAACTTGCTGGAGGTGTGAAACAGAGGTGGGCGATTTCATGCATGTGTGGTGGAATTGCAGGCTTATAAAACCAATATGGAACGACTTTTCTCAGCGTATAACTAGATTATTTGGACGAGAATGGGCCTTCACATCTGAGAGAGCCCTCCTGCATATAAATTTCCCAGATTATAATAAGAAGTATAGAATAATTTTTCATTTTTTTTTGGCCCTGAAGGTGGAAATTGCCAGAAATTGGAGGTCAGTGAGGGTCCCGATTTGGGCCTCTATAAAGGCACAGGTTGAGAACCAGTGTCTCATGGAAATGAGTATTAGCAGGTATATGAATGAAATTTATGAGAACTATCTTTACTGGAAAGAATGGGCTGAGAAGATTGAGAAGACATGAGGAGGATATGGACCATAGCTCTCCACAAAAATACATGGGGTAAATATTTGAGAGTGGTCAGCAAGAAAGGGACCCTGGGACGTTTTCTGTGGGCAATGCCCTGTGGATGCCATCCCCCCCCCCCCCCCCCCGGCCTGGGGCTGACCGCCGCACATGTCTGTCTTTTGTCTTTGTATTATTGGGTATTGCATTAAGGTTCTTCCACACAAAGGGATGTGATATAGATTAAAGGGATGATAGTCCTAGTACGAAGACTACAGCTTTCCAAAGATTGATGTTTCTATTCAAGATAATTGAACTGTATATACCCAAATGTATGTTTTTGTAATGTATATTATATGTAATTTTTTATGTATGCTATAAGCAACCTTTTTGTACTGTCCATAAGATAAAATAAAAAAAAAAATAAAATAAAAAAAATAAGGAATTGGTACCTGACAGTGGCTTATTTTAATTGACGATGATGTGGAATGTTCTGTGAGGCAAAATAACATGTACTATGGGACAAAGTGACAATGTGGCTTGTTTTGCAGAGACAGTTCTGTGTGACAAAGTGACACTGGCATATTCTGTGGGACAAATTGTCACTGTGGCATGTCAAATTGTGTGGGTGCAATATGGGTGCATGAGAAGTGCAATGTGGCTACTCTGTGAGGCTATGTTAAGTCCTTTAGGTGCAATGTAGGTGCAGAAAAAGGGAATAAAAACAAGATATGCAATTTTTTATATAATATTTTTTTACATATGAACATAGTTGAATATAATATTATGAAGTTCATATAAGTATACATGCAACTAGAGAGAGATATGAGACTCTACCTGGAACCACATTCATCCTCACCATCCTCTACTTCCAAGACCAGACTGTTTCATACATATCCCTGAGACTCTACCTGGAACCACATTCATCCTCACCATCCTCTACTTCCAAGAGCTAACTGTTTTATACATATCCCTGAGACTCCACCTAGAACCACATTCATACTCACCATCCTCTACTTCCAAGACCTGACTGTTTCATACATATCCCTGAGACTC
Organism: Pelodytes ibericus; assembly: GCA_036172795.1. Classification (NCBI taxonomy): domain Eukaryota; kingdom Metazoa; phylum Chordata; class Amphibia; order Anura; family Pelodytidae; genus Pelodytes; species Pelodytes ibericus. The sequence goes on from CM069860.1 coordinate 115,663,810, forward strand.
TACCTGGAACCACATTCATTCTCACCATCCTCTACTTACAAGACCTGACTGTTTCATACATATCCCCGAGACTCTACCTGGAACCACATTCTTCCTCACCATCCTCTACTTCTAAGACCTGACTGTTTCATACATATCCCTGAGACTCTACCTGGAACCACATTCATCCTCACCATCCTCTACTTCCAAGACCTGACTGTTTCATACATATCCCTGAGACTCTACCTGGAACCACATTCATTCTCACCATCCTCTACTTCCAAGACCTGACTGTTTCATACATATCCCTGAGACTCTACCTGGAACCACATTCATCCTCACCATCCTCTACTTCCAAGACCTGACAGTTTCATATATATACCTGAGACTCTACCTGGAACAACATTCATCCTCACCATCCTCTACTTCCAAGACCTGACTGTTTCATACATATCCCTGAGACTCTACCTGGAACCACATTCATCCTCACCATCCTCTACTTCCAAGACCTGACTGTTTCATACATATCCCTGAGACTCTACCTGGAACCACATTCATTCTCACCATCCTCTACTTCCAAGACCTGACTGTTTCATACATATCCCTGAGACTCTACCTGGAACCACATTCATCCTCACCATCCTCTACTTCCAAGACCTGACAGTTTCATATATATACCTGAGACTCTACCTGGAACAACATTCATCCTCACCATCCTCTACTTCCAAGACCTGACTGTTTCAAACATATCCCTGAGACTCTACCTGGAACCACGTTCATCCTCACCATCCTCTACTTCCAAGACCTGACTGTTTCATACATATCCCTGAGACTCTACCTGGAACCACATTCATCCTCACCATCCTCTACTTCCAAGACCTGACATTTTAATTCCCCCCCTCCCTTCCCCACAACCCACCCACCCCAGCTTGATTTATTTTATAGATCTAGTTCACCAGATGATGTGACTTGACCTTTAATCAACCACCTGTCTTTCTTCCCCCTTCTGCACATAATTACCAGCAATACGTACATTTCTTACAACTTGTTTAATAATGTATGTACCGTATTTGCTTGATTATAAGACGACCCTGATTATAAGACGACCCCCCAAACTTTGGATATTCCATTAGGAAAAAAACTAAAAGCCTGAATATAAGACTAACCTATAGGAAAAAAGTTCAACTTGTATATATTCACATGTAAATTGCTTTTTTAATAACAAATTATGATATCAAAAAATGCATTTATTGTTTTTATTTCCTTTTATGTGCCAATGCTGCCTCCCTATTTCCCTTGACCCCAGCTTTCTCTCTCTCCCCCTCCCTTTGTCTCCCCCCTCTCTCCCCTTGTCTCTCCCCCCCCTTGTTTCTCTATTCCCCACCCTCCATTCCCTTTTCTCTGTCTCTTCCCCCCATCCCTCCCCTTGTCTCTGTTCCCCCTCCCTCCCTTTGTTGCTCTGGTTCCCCGCTCCCCTTGTTGCTCTGGTTCCCCCCTCCGTCCACCCCCCTCCCTCCCCCTCACCTGTTTCATAATCCCTGGTGGCTAGTGGGGGCAGCCGGGGGGATGTCTGCACGATAGTGCAGACATCCTCCATGCTGCTCGACACCTCCGTCTATTATGACGGACAGCTGTTCCGTTATAATAGACGGAGGTGTTGGGCAGCATGGAGGATGCCTGCACGTATCGTGCAGACATCCCCCAGCTGCCCAATTCACCCTGGTGGCCAGTGGGGCAGCAGAGGATGTCTGCGCGATGAGCGCAGACCTTGCCTGCTGCCGCCCGGCACGACCGCCAGGACTTCTGTGACGAAGCCGGAAGTACCCAGGTTCTTCATAGAAGCCCCGGCGGTCATGCCGGCGGCATCAGGGGAGTCTGCGCTCATCGCGCAGACATCCCCTGCTGTTAGAGAGGGGGAATCCAGGTCCCCTGCAGCTCTGCTGGGGACCTGGATCCATGTTTTATAATCTGACCTCGATTTGGCAGTGGTGGTAATATTGCAATGGAGGGTGTGATTGCACGCTGGGGAGGGGGGGATTGTTCAAGGGTCCAAATGCTTGCCCAGGGTCCAGGGGTAAATGTTCCAGTGTCTGGTATGTTATTTTTGTTTTGTTATTCTTCAAATGTCTGTATAGTAAATGCAGAAAAAATGTCTGCTATTTGTAATATCCCTCTTGCTTACCATTGCCCTAAATCCTCAATCATCGGGTGTAATATTGATGGAGGGTCTGCAATGGTCAATGAATCATTTTGAGCAAATTTATTTTTCAACTTAAACTTTTGTTTTACCATATTTTCAATGATGGTATCTGAGATTTTTAAACTTCTACATTTTTTAGCGTTCAACCAATAAAGACAAAATGGTTCCAAGTTGTTACATTTCAATTTCTCATAGTTGTACCAGTCCAAATTTAAGTTCTGTTTAATGTCCCCATACTCCAAATTGATAGACCATACATGCTTCGTAGATTTCGCCAATGTTAGGGTAATTAACTCCATCCTGTGACAGCTTTCTTCTCAAATCAGAAAGTGCAATTCTTGGAGCTTTCTCAATCCAAATATAGGAAGAGAATAATGCTTTAAACTGTTTTATGATTTTCTTGGGTGGGATGGTTCTGAACAAATACATTAACTTAGGTGAGACATACCTCTTTATAATATTTAGCCTTCCCAACCAAGACATTTTGTATCCCTTCCAAGTTGCAAATTGAGATGTAATCCTATAAAATAGATAAGAATAATTCCCTGTTACCATTTCCTCCAGGCTATGATAGATTTTAATTCCCAAGTATTCTATATATTTGTGTTTCCAATTAAAGTTGCTTTTCCCTTTAAGGTGTGTTAGTTGCTTTTGCTTTAAATTAAAATGTATCACTAGGGTTTTATTCAAATGTAACTTATAGTTAGAGTATATTTCATATTCTTTAATCTGCAATAATATTCTTGTAACAGACAACTCCGGATTACTAACAGTTAATAGAATGTCATCTGACATATAACATAATTTTGTGAGTTTGAGGGCCTGTAGTTATTCCTTCTAGTTTATTGTTTTGTTGTATTGAGGCGGTGAGTGGCTCTACTGCTAATGCATATAACAGGGGGGACAGAGGTCACCCCTGTCTAGTGCCATTGTTAATACAGAATCCCAATCTGGTCCAATATCTTAGCTTGTGGGTTATTATATAAGGCCATAGTATTAACAAGAAATGTACCCGAAAGACCAAATGCTGACACTGTTTCCTCCAGAAATGTCCAGCTGACCCTATCGAAAGCCTTCTTTGCATCTATTGCCAAGAAGACAGACGGTAGGGTTCTAGAGTGGACCTCGTGTATATATATGTAAAATATTTTTATATCTAAATTTATTAGGGAGATAGGTCTATAATTTGTCACACTACTTGGGTCCTTCCCAATTTTAGGGATCGGAGTTATTTTTTCTTGTAGCATCTCTTTTGGAAAACCCAGTCTAATGATACACTTCTGAATATACTCAATAGTATGGGAGAGATAACCATGTCTATGGACTGAAAAAAGGAAGAAGAAAATCCATCCAGACAGTGTGCCTTGTTTTCTTTAAATTTCGGATTGCCTCTCTAACTTCACTCAGTTGGATTGTCTCATTCAAGTGTTACAACTTTCCCTCAGCAAGTGACCTTTACATAACTCTTGAATTCTACTATATGTCTTTTCCAGAAATCTCACTGCCACTACATTCGGTGCATAAACATTGGCCAATGTATATATAACATCGCCGACCTTACATGTTACGATCACATGTCTCCCTTCATTATCATTCTCTACATGAATACATTCAAATGTTACTTTGTTGCCAATTATTATTGCTACCCCTAGCTTTGTGTTAAGACCTAAGCTATATGTAAACACATTAGGATATTTGTTAAACCTCCGATGTGTAAAAGCGCTTGTAATCCAGTGGGTTTCCTGGGAATAGAAAAAAATAGCTACGTGCTCACATATCAATAGGTCAAACAGAAAGGACCGCTTGTACAAAGAGTTTAGCCCTTGACAATTTATAGACACAAACTTTAGTGACATAACCACTTGATGTGTCTACTGTCTCCACACATCTCTTTTCACCAAAACTCAATTCACCATGAGAACTCACATTCACACAATCATACTTCTCCTTTATACCATCTTCGCATACATTATATTGATGCAATTTTTGCCCCGTCAAATGACTAAGGGGATATCATGCACATGCGTAGGTGCCAATCAGGGGGTTCCCCATGCAGCTAGTACATTCTCCTTTGTATTTGTATCGAGTGGATCAGTATCCTTGGTATATAACAGGGTAAATTTACTAATATTTTAAAACATAAATATCCAACATATATTTAAATCGATTCCCTGATACCTCACCAAATAAATTGACTAACTTTTTTCTCTTTTTTTCCCCTTTTGCTTCCCTTTAAGGTCTTTATATCCAACATTGTTTCAATTAATTCACCGGTTCTGTCTAAGGAGCCATACACTTGGGGAGGTTGTTAAGAAAGGAGAGATAGGAGAGTGAGAAGAAAAGCAAAAGAGAAGAGAGAGGAAGAAGGAGAAAAAAAAGAAAAAGAAAAATACTGAAAAAAAAAATCTTCTTGTGTGTACATTTGTCTATGTCCTAAGAAACCGAAAATAAAAAATTTAATTCTAATCCTTATCGTGTACAAGGACATATTATGCCGGTGACTAATATTGCTAATATTGTGTCTGTCTTGTAAAAGGTCAGTATCTATATCCTAAGAAACTGAATATTAACCCCTTAGTGACAAGACATTTTGACCTTGACTTTCCTTTGGTGACAAGGGCTGATTCTACATTTCGGGGATGTTTGTGTTTAGCTTCAATTTTTCTTCTCTCTCACATACTGTACCAACACAAATGATATGTTGTTTTTATCGTCATAAGAAGGGCACATTAGATACTATTATGTTCATCATATCTTATAATTTACTACAAAAAAATCATAAAATATGATGAAAAATGTAAAAAATAATTCACACAAATACAATCATTAAAAAAGACCCCATCTAAATAGATTCTAAATGTTGTCCAGAGTTCAGAAATATTCTTGTTTCCATGTTTTTCTGCAGTGTTTTGCAAGTTATGGGGCAAAAACTAAAAATAGTGTTTTTTGTTTTATTTCTATATTGAACTTTGACCCCAACTCGAACCCTAAATTGAACCCTAACCATAACTCTAAATTTAACCCCAGCTCTAACCCTTAATATATTTTAATTTAATGTTAATCCCATCCCTTATGCTAACCCTCATTTAATTGTAACCCTAACAGCTATTCTTACCCTAACCCTAGATTTAAGCTAAGTTATGCTTTCATTGCAGTATCGATGACTGCCTCTAGGGGCAGTCAAGCAACATATTCAGAGTATCAAAAGTGAATTTGTTTTAACTTCCGAAGCTCTACCCAGAAGAGGGCACAGCCATATTGCATGGATGGATCGTAGGTGCCCCAGAGCTGGAATTTTCAAAGAATTTTCTTCTGCAGTTTAATATTATAAATAATTTGCCTGGGGACAATTTTTAATAAATAAAAAGTGTTTGTTTAAAAAAATATTTTTTAAGTTTTCTTAATTCTACTGCATAAACAGCTTGTATTAATAATCTCTTTTTTCCCTCTCTTCTACTTTAAATAGTCATTGCTACCACCCCAGCACCCACTGATATGGACCAAACAACTGGAGACAATGCTCGCAGAAGGGACTGGACATCCACTGAGGAGGAAGCTAAACTCTCATCCAAGGAGGAGCAGGAGTCCAAAGGAGTAAGGGGTCAAGAGGAAATGCTTGCGACATTCAGCTCCTCCTCATAGCAGTCCGGTCCTTCTCTTGGTCTGTCCAGGCCTACTTCTCATTCACTGCCAACTGCCCATGTGTTGCTGACCTTGGTCGAGTGTCATGCATCACATGGATCAGGTATGTACAAACCTGTTAACCCACCACAGACAATATATGTTATTTCATATATAATTGTATTTGTTTGCTATTTTTGACTGCATTTCCCTCCCATTTAGTATTAAAATATGAAGTAGATTACATTGTGTTCAGAACAAGTATGGCTGTGTTATTATGTCATGTGATTTACTGAAAGAACACGTAAGGGAGGTTGATTTGTGATTTTTTTTGTGATTTTTTTTTCTCCTATAGGAGGTAATAGCAGTCTCCACTCTTGAAATTTTTGATTTTTGACACTAAGTACAATGAAAACTCCCTTCACTTTTATTGACTAGTACGTTTCCATTCATATTATGGAGGTCAAGGTCAAGATAGACTTTGCAGAGAAGAAGTTGAGCTCAAGTTTTGTTTAGAGAATAGCGCAAGGTGGAGTTGGGAGGTTGAGTTCAGTGAGATAAGTGCTTTCTTGTACCTGATCCTGATCTCGGCTTGAGGTATTTGAACCTGTCATGACAGATTATCCAAGAGGAGGAATTTGCTTTAAATCTATTGTGGGTCCCTTTAAGTTGAATTTTTACTATTTTTACTATTAATGGAAACACCCTCAACATTATTAGAACAATGACAGCTCCATTATGGTTGCTGGCTCATCAGTAATCCCAGCATTGAAATAACAGTGAGGATAACTATATGAAGGGTGGGTTGGGTCTAGTAGTATTAGCATTATGCAGTAATAAAAGATCCAGAATTCAAATTCAGATGAGGCCGCTTTCTCAAAAGTATAAACACTATTATAATTGCCTTCACTCAACATTTAAATTATGATTCTTTGCGAGAAGGAATTCTCCACAGCCTCATTATGCAAATGGAAGACATTCCATACAAGCTGCATATAAAATGTAAATATGCAATTCTGTCAAGGCAGTATGTTAAAACAAAAGATGGTTCATAAAGGAAATGGTGATTTTACGAAAGCTGAAATAAATAAAAAAATAAATAATAATAAGTTAAGCTAAATTTTCTTTTTGTAGCTTTACAAAAGCACATTTGGTCTTTTGAGGCATCATTGAACTACTAATTCTGTGCTTTAAAACCATAAATCACTCATGATGTTGCGAACTATATTAATATAGTATCTCTGTGTGCAAAAATGTGTTCTAAGGAGCACAATAAGTTTACAATATATGCTATATTTATGGCATATGCTAACTTTGAATGTTAATAGCATTAGCAAAATAACCGTCCACCAAAAAATGACCTTCTACTTACCATCCTTTTCACAATATGTCATGTATGCATGCACATAACAATGTTCATTGCATATAACAAAGTGTGTGAAAAGCACATCCAAGTTGGTACTCTCTCAATGCATCTTTTTAGGCCACACAACCTTTTTTACATTTTTTTTAATAGACTGTTGGTAAAAGAGAACATTTAATAGTGCAGTAGTATGAAGCGTTGGGCTTATAACAGACAAGTTATTGACTAAAATGTGTGAACATGAAATATGCATGTCACGAAAACCTTGATAGATTTACAATAGATTAGACAATCCTCGTACAGGGATTCAAGTAAACACAGAAGCGTCAACCAATGCAGAAAGCAGATTCCAAAAGCCAGCAAGTGTATTAAGTAAAACTTACAAGAACATACAGTATTCTTTATAAGATATCTCCAAGGTCTATTACTACTATTTCTCACCACTCTTCTTTAAATTTCATGAAAAATTGCTCTTGCATGACCATCTTTACATGTTGCCTCTAAGTGGATCGTTGGTGGTAATATTTATTGTTCCCACCTGTAAATAAGTATCTTGCCATTTATAAGCAAAACCTATGTTCTATAGAATACTGCACTGTTATGCTTTTATTTGTTGCTTTCAATGTCGTCGTCTTAAATTTTCTCAGTGAATGGGAATTGGAGGAGGTGCGATATTGGCACAATACAAGTGGTTTATTTGTTTTGTGCATAGTTTTCACCAGTCAAAAACATGACTTTTGTCTCAGTCTTGCATGAAGAATATCCTTGCAAAAACAAAAAAGTAATTTACACAGTGATTTTAGTATGACTTTGTACTGGATACCTTTAACCACTCATCACTGAGCCTACAAATGTAATATAATAAGATACCTATTCTACTCTACATAGATATTCTTGCTACTGCAAGACATAATCATAAGGAATTGGTGGGAGGTCCCCTGGAAGTGAAGTTGAGCTAATAAACAAAAAACATGTCCCAATATATTTGGTATATACAGCCTTTTGGGCAGACACGGCTCTGTGGAAAGCATTTAGGGCAGACATGGCTATTTGCGTATGATGTGGATCTGCGGGAAATGGTTTGGTGCATATACTGCTTTGTGGAATGTATTTGGGGAAGTATGTTCACACTTGATTCACCTTTGAAAAAGCAGTTAATACATTTTATCTAGGCAACATAAGTAAGACTAGGTTTTGGCAAACCTAAAGCATTAACACCTAATGTAGATGAATAGGCAAGTTGCAGAAGTTTCTTAAATTAGCTAATAATTCCTGATTTTTGCCTTTTCCTTTGCCAGTTTACCACAGTTCACTTTTTAGTGAATAGACTCCAACATTTATCAGCATTCTATATTAGTGTTAATATGTTGCTAATTTACCATTACTGTAAAAATATGCTGAATTTGCTATTGTATTTACACAATTAGATGTTTTTATTGGCTTTAATTTAATGTAATGTCCATAAAGAAGTTTGATTGCGGGTAAATGTTTAACATAGAGCCAGTGAAATATGTGTTTGCTGGTTGTTAATCTTGGCAAGATGTTATTGCACTATTTTGTTATTGTATAACATTATTACTTGATAAAACTCAGTGACTTGTATCACCAGTTGATGCCAAAAGAGTGTTTTAATATCTACTGCCCACAAAAAAAATAAATGTCATGTTTTATTTCTTGTTTTGTATTAATAAAAACATCCACAAATAAATGAAATCCGCATCACATATATAGTTACATAGTAATTAAGACTGTGTCCATCAAGTTCAACCATTTTCCTATCCCACGTTTACCGCTGTTGATCCAAAAGAAGGCAAATAAAAACCCCTTCAGCAATTTGGAATTCTGCTTTCAGTGGGGGGAAACATTTCTTCTTGACTCCAAATGGCAATCAGATTTCTCCTTGGATCAACAAGCACCAAATAAATATTAATGCCTACACTGACATGCATAGCCCTCTATGCTCTGGCTCATTAAAAACATACATTCAATAGTATTATGTTAAGCAGCCCTGGTGTAGAATATCATAAACTGAATTTTACACTAAGATGCATAGCACTCAAAATGTATCTTCTAGCAATTTTTACATCTAATTAAACTACATTTTGTTAAAACAGGACTCTTTTTATATAAAATAAGTTTTGTTAAGGTTAAAAAAGTCAGCTAAATAAATAAGACGTTTCTTTGCCATGTTTTACATGTTCGTGTTCCAAATAGGACCTTACTCAAAATGTGTTTATTACTGCCTAATTAGCTACTAAAAAATAGATTTTTCTTCTTAACTGCTCACATTATCAGAAATCTAGATTAGAAGTTAGTCTTTTCATTCTCATTTTTGTTTTATTGATATAATTAGAGAAGTATCTAATTTATATCACAGGGGTATATACACTGTTGTGGTTATAAAAACGCCAAACCAATTTAGGAATTTAATTGGATTTTTTTTTATCATTAAAATGCATTTAATCCCTTCCAATAGGGTTTTTAATTAAGGTTATCATTGAAGATGGTTTAAGGCCAACTTTTTCAAATATAAGTAGTTGATTTTCTAATGTGTGAAGAAAAAAGTAAAGAACAGAAAAAACTTATTTGCCTATGTTGTATGGTAAACTAGTCCTTCTTAACCTTAAAGGCGCTCTTTGAAATAAACATTGCTTAAACTGCTAATATAGAGAATACAAAATAATGATGTCCACCTGTTAACGCCCACATTTGCACTCCTAAATGAGTGCACTGAGTCACAGCTAGGGGCTTAATAGTTTTTGGATTCAACACCATTATGTTTTTTTTTTATGTTATTATGTATTTTTCCACATGCATATCTAACACCAATGAGACAAGTTAAATATCTACCACCTACAATAAAAGGTTGTATTCTCTATAATTTGGGAGTTTCCCACCCTTTCACAGTTCACCAAAAAGTGGTGAACTAATATTATGTATATATTAATTTATGGACAGAAGTGCCCCTATGCAATTTTGTGTTATCTATTCTCATATGAATTCCCTAATTTAGGGAAGTAAAGCTACAAGATAGATATGTATAAAAGCAATACCAGTTGTAAAACCAATCCATATGGATAGCTCATGTAATAATAAAGTGCATATCATATAATATCATATTCATGCTTAAAATAGAGGCATGGAGTTACAAGAGAAATGTGTATAAAAATAATAAAATATTTAAGACCAATAATTTTATATTAAGAATATTAAGGTTACCCGCTGGTTGTCAATAATAAAAATAGTGCCAATAGTGCCACTATGGGGTACTGTGGTACTTTTAATCTACTGCAAACTAAACATATATGATGGTTTTTTAGGAATTTTCTCTTCAATAAATGAATGTGGCTGTATGTACATGTCAATATATATTCACATATAAAATTATAAAGAAAGAACATACTGACTTTATTTTTTTCATAGTAAATTATATAGTTTGAAGTCTTCATTTAACCATTTGGGCACTTACTTTTTATATTATTGATCCAATTCATCTCAATTTTGTACATATTATTTAAATGTATTACCATCTATCCATTATTTATTCATTTTAGCTATTGCCATAAATGTAACTTCCTTGGGATTACTACCATGTTTTAAGGAAAGTTAAAGTACACTTTTATCAGGTTATTCTTGATTGTGGTGCAACACCAAATATAAAATATATGTCTGTCTACTTTAACAGATATTTAATGAGAGACAAAAACACAGTAACTTACCATAATTAGTGACAGCCCAACACAAAATGCAACACTTAGCCAAGATGAACCTGAATCCTAGTTTTTTAAAAAAAAAAAGGCTCAACACAAACCAGCACAAATTGCTCAATGCATGCAGGATGCAGGCCAGGCAGGGAGAGATCTCATCAGATATTTTAAATAGTTACACAGTAATTTAGGTTAAAAAAAAGACTTGTTTTGGGGGGAAAAATATTCCTTGACTCCAAATTCAGATTTTTCCTTGGATCAACATGCACTAAATAAACATTCAATGCTTATACTAACATGACTAGCCCTCGGGGCTCCTGTACATTAAAAAAGCATCCAAGCCATTTTTAAACGCATCTAACATATTTGCAGGCAGTGAATTCCATACCTTAATTGTCCTTACTGTAAAAAAAATATTTCTGCTGTCGTAGACTAAAGAACCTTTCTTCAAATCTTAGCGGGTGACAGATCTTTCTCTATTTCCACAATGTTTTTTGTTTTTTTTAAAGAAGTCCAGAATTAAACCTCATATTTAAGGTTGGGTCTTATCATGGACCTGTAAAGAGGCAGAATAAATTCTTCCTTCTGTGAGTCAGTACCCCTTTTAATACATGCCAATATGTTATAGGACTTTACAGCTGCCAACTGGCACAGTGCACTATTGCTTAGTCTATTTGTTATGCCCGTACCTCCAGGAGACCGCCTGTGCTACCCTGCTCCCGTCAGGGGTCTCCACACAGGCACCTCCAGCGTCGTGCTCTGCCCACACAGCCAAATCCTCCTGTTGTCACACAGAGACAATCCCCCAGGCTGTGCATCCATTGGCTGGCACTATACACACGTATGTGCACTACACATAGATTACTTCAGCCGCATCTCCATGGCAATGGCCACACAGCTGTGATATAATTACAGGAGAATTTACCCAGCCTATATAAACCCTCCTCTTCCTTTCTCTCATCGCTCAGTTATCTGTGCTTCCTGTTGGCTTGAGCTCTTTCAGTATCCTGTCCCTTATTTGATATTTGGCTTCCTGACCTCGGCTCTGTATTTTGGATTGTGTACCTCTAGCTTCCTGACCTCGGCTCTGTATTTTGGATTGTGTACCTCTGGCTTCCTGACCTCGGCTCTTTATTTTGGATTGTGTACCTCTGGCTTCCTGACCTGGCTTCCTGACCTCAGCTCTGTGTTATTCGGTTTGCTGACTACATCTACAGGTGTTCCTAGCATCCTGAGTCCTGCACCAGTGTTCCTCATTTCCTGCTATACCATCCTGATTCCTGTGCACAGTTAATTTGTGTTTATAGCTACATCCAGGGGTCTGTTGCATTCTCAGATCATTGCTGGTGTGTACTACTTTAAGAAAGTCTGTCCATCCCTATATCTGGGCTCCTCATCTGAATCGTAAGTTTTTCTTAACACTATTGTCGACAGCTACTCCAAAATATTTTTCATTAGTAGATTTCCGCAAGGAAACACCATTTAAACTGTGTTGAATTTTTATTATTGTACACAAAATGCATAATTTTATACTTGTCTACCATGAATCTCATTTGCCATTTATCTGCCCGATTACCCAATTTGTCCAAATCCTCTTGCAGTGAAGATACATCTAGTTCAGACTGTATTACCCTACTTAATTTTGTGTCATTGGTAAACAGTGAGACATGGTTCCCTATGCTCCGTAGGAGATCATTACTAAACAAATGAAAAAGAAGAGGACCCAGGATAGATCCCTGAGGTACTCCACTTATCACATCTCTCCAAGTTGAGACCTTCCCATTTATCACCACCCTTTGCATTCTATCTTTCAATCAATTGCCAATCCACAAACAAACATTTGGCTCTAAGCCTATTTCAGTCAATTTTTACAGTAACCTGGAACTGTATCAAATGCCTTAGCAAAGTCTAAATATATCACATCCACTGCAGCACTCATATCTATATGTTTACTCACTTCTTCATAGAATGTAATTAAGTTAGTTTGACAAGATCTGTCTTTCACAAAGCCATGGTGGCTCCTGCTAATGCAATTCCGGTTTAATATGAAATCTTGAATATATTTCCTGCTACCAGCTTCAATTCCCCTATTTACCTGTTAAACTTCTGGCATTTCCAAGCATACACTTAATGCCCGTGTCCTGATATATTTGTGATTTAATTATTTTAAAGTTGTTTATAGGTTTCACCATACAATCTATACTAACCATGCCCAAAGATCCACCCACCCAGGTCCTAAATAAGTCACTTTCACTTCCTATACTGTCTATCTCAGTGTGCATTGGTATTAGGAATTTCAAACTTTAGGCCCAAAAAAATGTAGTTTGAAAAAAATTTCAATTAGCTGAATAAAATACATTTTCAAACTTGAGTTTGAAATTCTTGCCTCAATTATCTCTTTATTATAGGTGATCAAATAAGTATTTTAGCATTTGTTTAAGCATCTGTGGTGACCACCCCAGTTTTTTTTCCATTTTTACTGCATCTCTATCTTCAGAATTCATGATATAAATTTAGGACATTGATATAATATTTTAGCATATGATTAAAAATGATTTGGTAACCGAGGTGATTTCACATCACAAATTAATACTGGTTATTAGAGAACCAAATTAAAATAAGCAGCACAGATGGAATTACAGCAAGCAGTGCTTTGAAAACATCATCACGGATCATATAAACTAACTGCCGGAAGGGTACAAAACTGATATTGTCATGTGACATATCTAATGATCGTTAATCTATAATTTGCATCATTTATGGCGTGCATTAGTTGCACATGTTGCTATCTGGTGCTTCATGCTTGTTGCTTTTCTGAGTTGTCATTTCCATGGGTGTACTTGATTCAGCATTAATGGATATAGAACAGCAATCTGTGCAAGATATCAAAAGAGCAATTGTTTCCCAATTACTTGCAGGATTTAATTTCCCAACTTCTAGAGACGTATTAAACTGCAACAATTAAAGCCAACATGTCATCTTAAAAGTACACATTAGAGTTTTTTTGTCTTAATGAAATTGCAATTGAGTTATAAAATGCAGCAATCGCTGCGTGATTATAATATATTAGCCCTATGGCATTTAATTAGGAAATGCATACAGATTTTCATAGTCTGATAATGGCAATGGATTTGTAACTATTAAAGTAAAGGCATTAATTGTATATGCAATTTTTTTAATTTCTATAATTCACTACTTTAAATGATTTTGAAAAACTATCCACTTAAGCTATTTGTTTGTGTTAATGTTTTTCCCCTCTAAAATAACATCTAATGAATTTAGCAACAAAGAACAATTTAAAATTGTTACAAATGCTTATTTTGCCTTTTTTGGTATTTTTTCTTATTTTCTTATGGATCAAAACTATAAGGTATTTGAAATATTCAAATGCAACTATAAAACCTGAAGAAAACAAAGTGGGGTTTATTCACCAGAAAGTGAACTGTAGTTAACTAACATCTGCCTTGATTGTACCTAAAAACCTAAGTTATGCTTTACATAATCTCCTTACTCCTAGCATTAGGGTGTCCCTATTGCTAGATGGCTGCAGGGCTGTCTTTAAAATTGATTGGACACTTTTATTGCAGTGTATAATAAGTATAATTGCAGTGCAATAAATGTATATTTGGAACAAAATGTATAAATGGCTGTAAGAAATATATATATAAGGATATATATACGGATATTAGAGAGCACTTACATATGATAAGGAGCAATTATCTTTAAAATACAGCTATATGGTGCTACTCAGGGCACAATTATACAGTAGGCAAGGTGTCGGCAACCCTTTTCCACTCGGGGGCCAGAAACAAAGTCTGCAAGGTTATGGTGGGCCACTTTCATCTATTGTACAATTCTAAAACAATAAATATATATATTTATACACATATCACATGCCTATAAATATGTCTCTCGTTCTTCTCATACTTATACGAATATATATGTAATAAAAATGTTATTGAAAAATTGCATTTCTTTCTTTTCTTCTGCATCCACATTACACCTAAAGGACTTAACACATCACCATATAGTACCCACAGCACTTGCCATGCACTTAGCAATTGGCTTGCACTAATAGTGCACACACATTTTTTATGCCACAGTGTCAATTTGCCCCATAGTACATATTATTTTCCCCCACAGAACATGCCACAGCATAATTTTACCAATTAAAATGGGCCACAATCAGCTTCCAATTAACAAGCCACAGTCACTTTGCCACTAACAAAAGCAACAACCAGTTTGCCCATTAAAATGTGCCACTGTTAATTTGCCCATTAATTTGCCAGTGTTAGTTTAACCATTAATGGGCCACTTACTGTTTAGCCATTAATATGTCACTTAAAATGTCACTGTTAGTTTGTCCATTAATATGTCACAGCCAGTTTGTCCATTAACCCCCTCTTCCCCCCTTCCCCAGTACTTACCTGGATGCTGCATGTCTCTGACAGTCTCTTGCGCAAAGTCTTCCTTGCACAGGGTGGGAAATACAGCCAGCGGATGTGACTTGCCATCATATCCGGTGGCATTGACAGAAAGCTGGGTCCACAACCGTTGGTGCCTCAGCATGGTTGTCTCCGTGTCTCCGCTGCTTTGGGCCCCCCAGGAACGAATGGGCCCAGAGCAGCTGCCACATTTTCCCTGTGTTAAAGATGGCCCTGGATGGCTGAGGGGAGAAAAAGTCAACACATCTGTGTCTTGGCTAGAACTCTTTTGTTTGTTTTTGTGGTCATGAAGTTACCAGATAGGGTGTATATACAGAACAAAAACAGCCTTATTTGTCAATTAAATCCACCATACAACTAATAATACCTTTATTCCACTAGAGATATGGTTTTACTCCAATATAAGCATTGCATTAGGTCTAATTATATCTTACAAACTGTATTTTTTTTTATACAAGGCTAATTTCGGGATTTTAATCTGCCAGCCAATAGTATTTTGGATAGCGCTTTTTTTTATTTGCGCTGATGTAAGCTCTACATAGTTCCAGTGCTTAAATTAAATAAAAAGCCATGTAGTTTTTGGTTTCAAAGGACAGTTTCAAAGGACAGTTTGCTCAGGATTTCATATTTATACTATTCTCCTCATTGTGTTGCATCTGCTTTCTATTTGCAATAGAAAGCCACATATATGAAATATCGCTACAGCAGAGGAACACTGCCTCCTCAAATGTTCTTATTTAGGTTTTCCGACACAGTGAGTGAAAAAGAAAAAAGTATACACCTATCTGGTTTTTGTCCCGCAGTCTATCAGACCTGGCCCTGGATCAGATGTCGCTTACCTCTACAGGTTGTTGTGTCTCTTGACGTGCTAAATAAGGCCATTTTTTTGCTCTAATGCTGCTATTTTTTCACTTGTTTTGTGCCCCAGATATTTTAGCAGTTTATTCCACAGGAGAGTGCCAAGTATGTGATTCAGAGTAGCTTAATTCTCCCCTTCAAGTCCATTCAGCCCACAAAACACACCAATATGCTACCTCGCCTCTGAAAAGAGCTTGCAAGATTTAATAAACTGAAATAAACAGAAAGAAAAAGCCAAACTCCTCTCCTGGTGACTTCCAGAAAATAAGCCACATACACAAAATCTTTGCAGCAGAAAAGTGGTTTATTCACCAACTGGTGCAACGTCAAAGAGAGCAGATCAATAAGCAAGTGATAATTCTTAAGATAGTTATTTCTCAGGAAATTTTTAAAGAACCTTTAGATGCTATGCTGGAAACAATTTAAAAAGAAATGGTAAACAGTGCTCTGGAGATTAAATTAAACATTGGCACTAAAATTACTGTTTTGGAAGATAAAAATTAAAGTATCAATATTTTGCAAACATATTTTAAGTCCAAAAATGTTTAATTAGAAATTAAGTTAGAAAGAATGGAATTAAAACCAAATAATCTTGAGGATGGGGAGATGTAATCTCTGTTTCAAGAATATTACAGAAACTACCTCCCAAGAACAACTTTTTGCCCCACTCTCCTTTTTTAGGTATATTGGGAATTCACAAACGGAATATATACACCACAAATACTTTTTTTCATTTTGGACCATATATGAGAGTTGATACACAATGTTGTGATGGTAGATATTTTAGATTAAGTGTTTAACAATGTAAGATTAAAGAAATTTAGAAATTTCACAGGAAACAAATTGGTATGCTGTATATAAATGTTGAAATGAGAGTCCCCCAAACCTTTGAAATTACTAGGAACACAATGTGAGAACACTTTAAGGAAGTTAATACAAATTGTAAATTACTAATACTTTGTCTTTATGATAAAATAATAGTCGTTAAGATTACCCAAGGGCTATGAGTAGGGTACTAACATATTTGATTGATAGTACCAGGTAGGTCGCTGAAAGGAAAATAAAATGGAAGAAGAATTACTATAACTATTATATGTGTATATTTATATATATAAATATATAATATTACAATGAAGCAGTTAAGAAAGCACCAGGTAATATTTATATACAGTAGCACTTCATCATAAATATTTTTCATCTTTCTTTTGTTTTTCTCTCATAATTAGGTTACACAACCGGATATACAGAGGATTACTTTGAAGTAGGGGAAGTGAGAAAAATATGACAAGGCTATTATTTACCTATTATCTGCTCAGTCGTTGCTCACACCATTAACCTTGTTCTGAGCTCCTATTAAGGAACTCGGGGCAGTGTCTGAGACAGGCTCAACACTTAGATAATCTTTATAATCTTCCTTCTAAAACTTTTTCAGAGATTATTAATGGGTACCTAGGATGGTCAAATCTTACAAAGATATCAGATGATAAACAGGCTGAGTTAGATGTTCCCATTAATAAAGAAGAAGTTTTGAAGATGATAAATTGGCAACACAAAAGACAGTTGGCCTGAATTTTTTTTGCTGATCCGGAAGCCAGATAAATCTCCACCAAAACTTAAAAGCTATCGCTCAATTTCTTTAATTAATGTTGACACAAAATAGTTTTGTTCAATCTTAGTTGAAAGACTAAAAAAGATCTTGCCTTCAGTTGTACAAATTCATTCCAGGAAGAATCTCATGCAGTAATGTTAGGAAGTTAACTGTCATTTTTATATTAGCAGAGAAACAAGAACTACCCCTCCATAACCTTGTATTGAATGCCAAAAAGGATATTGATAGGGTTGGATAAAAGTATATGTATACTATAAGCCTTTGTTATATCTGGTGGGATGCTCAGAGATATTCAGATTTTATATTCAAATCTAATGGCAAAAGTGGTTGCAGTCAATTGGTGTTTGCAATGGTTTACGCTATGAAATGGCACCAAACATGGATGTCCTTTATCACCCCTACTATATATTTTATCGGTAGAGCCACTGGCTATGAATGAAAGAAATAATGGGCTCATTAAAGGTTTCCCAACTGGATAAGAACAGCTAAAGCTGTGCCTAAATGCTGATTATATTACCGTATTTGCTCGATTATAAGACAAGGTTTTTTTCAGACATTTTTTTCTATAATCGAGGTCGTTTTATAATCTGACCTCAAATCGAGGTCAGATTATAAGACATGGATCCAGGTCCCCAGCAGAGCTGCAGTGGACCTGGATCCCCCTCTCTAACAGCAGGGGATGTCTGCGCGATGAGCGCAGACTCCCCTGCTGCCGCCCGGCACGACCGCCGGGGTTTCTATGATGAATGCTGCCCCACTAGCCACCAGGGAGAATCGGGCAGCTGGGGGATGTCTGCACGATACGTGCAGACATCCTCCATGCTGCCTGACACCTCCTTTTATTAAGAATGGACCAGCTGTCCGTCATAATAGATGGAGGTGTCGGGCTGCATGGAGGATGTCTGCACGTATCGTGCAGACATCCCCCGGCTGCCCCCACTAGCCACCAGGGATTATGAAACAGGTGAGGGGGAGGGAGGGGGTGGAGGGAGGGAGGAACCAGAGCAACAAGGGGAGGGGGGGACCAGAGCAACGAGGGAGGGGGGAACCAGAGCAACAAGGGGAGGGAGGGGGAAAAGAGACAAGGGGAGGGATGGGGGGGAAGAGACAGAGACAAGGGGATGGAAGGTGGGGAAGAGAGAAACAAGGGGGGGAGAGACAAGGGGAGCGAGGGGGGAGACAAATGGAGGGGGAGAGAGAGAAAGCTGGGGGCAAGGGAAAGAGGGAGGCAGCATTGGCACATAAAAGGAAATAAAAACAAGAAATGCATTTTTTGATATCATAATTTTTTTATTAAAAAAGCAATTTACATGTGAATATATACAAGTTGAACTTTTTTCCTATAGGGTAGTCTTATTTTCAGGCTTTTAGTTTTTTTCCTAATGGAATATCCAAAGTTTGGGGGGTCGTCTTATAATCAGGGTCGTCTTCTAATCGAGCAAATACGGTATTTTCACTATTGTTGATCCAGAGAACTCTCTGTGATATTTCATGCAAGAAATGGTGTCATATAGTGCTGTCTCTAAGCTCAGTTACACTAAAACAGTGGTCCAATTTAAAAAAAATAGCTAGTAGTATAATATGAATTTTGTTGTTCCAACAAAGAATGTAGTTATCTGGGTATCAAAAGTCCTTGTGGTATATATAAAATTGTGGAATGTAACTTCTCTCTCCACATAGACAAACCAATAAATATTTCAAGAACTGGAACATTTTGGAACTATATTGGTGGGGTATAATACAAATATCCATTAATACTTTGAAGCCAACATAATATATCACCCTTCTCATAGAGAGAAGGGTGGTACATCATGAAAATTGCAAGGTTAAGAATTGTTAAGGGGCGCTATAGATTAAAAACTCCGAAAAATGCAGACAGTAACTAAATTCACATTTTAGGATCAGTGTTGACTATTAAACCAAAAATAAGTTATGATAATTAAAACATATGGACAGTATTTAATATTTTCAACTTTATCCAATGAATTTAGTAACTCTTTCATTTATAATGCACTCTCTGTACTCAATGTGTCAGGGTTCTACCCTGACCTCCTGACTCATGTATTTAAAAGTAGTAATTTATCTGCTTATATACCACCTCCCTTCTCCAGAGGCCTCCTTACCTTTGTTTGCTTACATTTCTTCCTCTCTGTTGGTGTCAGGTGGGCTCGTTAACTAGTGCAACAAACCCCTGCTAAATACCTGAAGTTTACTGCAAATAGTGCTTTTGCATTGAAGTTGGATGCCTGACTTATGAGAGTTGCTTCTTCTGTTCCTAATACTCTGCTAAAGCTCATTTTTAATTTCTAGCCTGTCCAGGAACTTGGAGACTGAACCTGGAAGGCTCAACCAGCCAGGGTTTTTCAGCTTCTCCTGAGACCATTTGTCTACATCAATATTACTTCAGCTACGTGGCTCCCTTAAAGGTCCCACTCCACTTTAGTCACCCTTTCTATGGTGTTCCTGCATTAGTCACCCTTCTCAGGCCTCACCTTTACCTAAGGCCTTACCTCTTGTTAACTCTCTCTACCCCTACCTCTGCTTTGTATACAGTCCCTGCTAAAGCTCTTTGTTTATACTGCTGTTCTTACTCAAATCCTCTTCCTATTCTGTAGTTCCTAGCTAAAGTTCCCTTTTGTCTCTGCTTATGTCCTTATGCCAATCCTTATTTTTTTTTTACATATTTGTCCTTACTCTCCATGATGAATAACAACATGCAACCAGACACCTCCTCTATCCCTGTACTGAAACTCCTACCTGACTTGGTAAAGGCCCTGTCCCAATGCTTTTCCTATTCATATGCAATCAAATATTATTTATCCTATTTGTGTATTCTTACATCTTGTATTGCAGCACTCTTTACATGAACAACATGCAATATAATTAAGTAAAATCCCTGTGCAGTCTATTAGGGAATATAAGGTGTTTTTTATAAGCACGTGTTCAATAATTATGCTGTTCACAGGAATTTTTCCAGGGGGAACCAACATGTTATACTCCCCACCTGATTTTCTACCTTTAATGGCTCAAAAAGTAGGATCCCAGGGGGCCAGAATGGGGATTGTTTGTAACTAGCACATTTAAAAATACTAATTTTGCTCTGCCCCCATTAATTTATATAGGTCAGGGTGCTGGGATCCTCACGCTCAATTATAAACATTTTCATACCTAAGTTTAGTTTTTTTTAAAAACATTTTTTGTTGTGTGCTATGTAAATAGTAGAAACTTGCGGTAAACACAATTATGTTAACAAACAGTTAAATTGTAAAGAATTCATCATGTTTTGCTTTGTAAGTTTTTTTCCTTTTTTAGCCAACACACATGACTCTACTTACAAGATTATTCCACGTGTTGATCACAGTTTGGGTGTAAAAGCTTTCCTCTAGCCTGCTTTGAATTATAAACCTGGAACATTTTGAAGGCTGCACCACAAATGTAACAGATCAATGTTGCTAAAGCTGAAACTTTAGACTCCGATTACTCAGTTACCATGGAATTCTGGACCTTATAGTGTTTACACTATAAATCTGGATTTGAATCAGAATTCCAGAGTGACTCATTTGACCGATCACAAACATACGATTTGCTTGAATTATTTTAGCAAATACTAGTTGATTTCAAAATCACTAGGTTGATGTTCCGCAATGTAAAACAGAATTAATACCGTATTAAAAGTCATAATTTATTCTAATGCTAATTTATTCTATCTTTGTGAGCATAGCACATGCATACATAGATCTGATGTACACATCATTGCAAAACAAGTATACATTTGTCTTGAAAGTAGCCTGCAACAAAATATCCTTGCTGTAGCCACACACTGAATTATTGTTCTACTCAGACCTCTGATCAAAAAAGAGCAACTAATCAGCAGGAACATTAAATTCATGTTGACTGTCCCTCTTTTAGAAATGCCCCCAAAATGAACTCTTTTTACATAACCACCAGGGTTCTCCATGCCTTATGTAGCATTGTGTTTCTACCTACCTTTTGTGACAGTTGTTGCAAACAATTGTGCAGAATGGAAAGTCTTGGAATGTCTGACGGGCAGAATGGCATGTCTGGGAATGCATTGGCAAGACTGAGGGGCGGATTTCCAAGTCTAAGGGGCAGAATGGGAAGTGTGAGAGGTTTTAAGAGTGGGGATTTAATTTGGGCAAATTCCCCCAGACCAAAAGGAAGCTGATTTTATTGCATGGCCGGCTCTCAGCCCAGCTCATGTTAAGGGGGCCAGAGCTGCTAGCCTTAGACCCCTAACATTTTTTATATGGGGCTGGGAGCATTTGCCTAGCTCCCAGTCTTATTTCCTATAGCAAGGGGGTCAGAGCAACCTGCCCTGAACCTCCATATGTGTGATGGGGCTGATATTCATTGGGCAGCTCCTAGCCACATTTTTAATAAAACGGGTCAGGGTTTCTTCCTCTGGCCCCCAAAAATTGTTAAGGGTCACACAGGCTAATTGTTTTAGAACATTTATTTTTATTTTTTCATTTTGGGATAAATGTTGCTATTTTCTTAATAGGCAGAAATTAGCTATTTTCTCTATTATCTCATAGCAGTCTATGGGGATGATAGAAGTACTTTTTGGTTTTTTGAATTTTCGGCTACTATTGGTTTTGCAACCTATCGGCATTGACATGATCAGGGGCATATTGCATAGTTTCAAATTCTGCTTTCGATAAGCCCCAGAAGTTGTCCCAAAGTCCAGCTCACATTTAGTAGGCTCTCTAGAATATTGTAAATGTTTTATACCCTGATAATCATTATGTTTTCCTTACACAAGCAGAGAGGTGAATCCCTTAACATCAAAAGAAATGTACCTGTTGTTGTTGTTGTTGTCTAAGATGTCCACTGCTTAACCCTTTAAGGACCAGGGATTTTCCTGGGCCAAGGACCAGAGCGTTTTTCAATTTTTAATACGCGGTTTTTGAAACATAAATTTCCTCTCTCTCATTTAACGTACCCATACAAGTTATATGTTGTTTTTTAGAGGACAGTTAGAGCTTTCTTTTGATACCCTATACATAAAAATGATTTACATTTTAGTATTAAAAAATACATATAAAAGAGGAAATTTCTGAGGAAAAAAAAGTTTTTCCCCATTATTTTCCCAATAATAAGCTACATAACTAGTGCAACACTAACCCACTTATCCCCCCTAATTAACTAACTAATAAAAAAGAAAAATATTGGTTCCCAAACCCCCCATAACAAAAAAGACAGAAAAAAACTCTGAAGAGTGCGATGTCAGATCAGTAAAAATCATGCAACAGGCATGCAGGGGTTAAATTTTATTAAATAAATATATTAAAATTACCTTTATTTATTCAAAAAAACTTTATAAATTGTAAAAATAAAAAAATCTGTTAAAAAAAAACTAAATGAGGGCCATAAAGTGGAAGGAAACTGATCACAGTTAAAAACTGTGATCAGCAATGAAAGGGTTAATTTTTTATTTTTTTATTTTTTTTTACCTATGTGTATGTAATTAATTTATTTTTACTTACAGGTCACTCTCTGTGCTTCACTATAAGAATGTGAAGCACAGGGAGGGAATTAGAGGCAAAGTCAGTGTGTGAACACACTGACTTTGCCATCTAATTTGCATGTTATCGCGGTGATGACTAAATCACCGCGATCACATGCCCGGAAACTGACCGATCGGGTCCAGGAGCTTTGCCTCGGGTGCGAGGCTTAGTCCTGGACCCGTTGCAGACTAGCTGGCGGTGCCCACGGAGCGCACCGCGGCTAGACTGCATGACGAGTTAACTCGTCATAAGGTCGCTAACGCTGCGGCTCTTATGACGAGTTAACTCGTCATAAGGTCGGGAAGGGGTTAAGGAGAGTGTGTTATGGACTATGCATAAATGACAGGTCTCTCCCTTGTCAGAATTTTTTTTTTAACTGTGTTCTTTCTTTCTTTATACAAAGCTTTTTTGTCCAGCTTCAGCATCTGAGATGTTTAGACAATAGATACTGTTTTGTTCGCATTTAGTCTACTGATAAAAAAAACAAAGTTATGTTGCTAATTGGTTATGACCATGTCTATTTGCCAGGAGACTCAGAAGTTAAGGGTGATTATGTTTTTTTTGTAGAATGACCGGATTATACAGACACTACAGAAGAAAATGGGGAACAACAGTGGTTGCAAATCTATGTACCAAGCACTGTGTGAATTTTTGGCTCCATACAACTAAATAATGATTTACATAAAAATGATAATATGTTGCTCTTCAAAGTCAAAGCCAGCTTCATTTGCTTACCTCTACAATTTTCCACACTTAATATAATAACTAAAACTAGACAACCTACTTCGGATATTTTCAAGTTCTACCAAAAAGGGAATATTTGGAAATATCCAACTTTGGTCAATAATTCAAACAGTTAATGAGTGAAAACCGTTAATCACAATACTTAGTGATAAACAAATACATGTGCTTTGAAATGTGGAATTTGAGCAGTAATAGTGTATGAATAGTAATCAGTCACATGCATGCCTAACTCAGCAGTTACAGAAATCAATTATGCACAAACTGAAAAAGAAATTTAGAAGTTTATACAAAAATATAACAAATAAGCAGACATGCACACTGATAGTAGAAAATGATGTATATTTATTTGAAAATGTAGTAATGTAACGACAAACACAATAGGTATGGGTCGGAGAAATGTAACAGTATATATAGTGATACTGTAAAAGTAGAATAAAAAGAAAAAGATGGAAAAAAGAGATTGAAAAAATTATAAGGGAAGGCTACAGAGAGCTATGTAGGCAAAATGTATAAGCAGCAAAAGAAAAAATAGTAAAAAAATAGTAGATAGTGAAAAAATTAAATAAAAAATGAAAAAAAGCACAAAAACAGAACAAAAAGGAATGGAAAATATAAAATAATAACAAGAATAAGTGGTAACAGAGGGCTCAAAAAAATAGCAAATAATACATCATAAGTCTAATAAATGGCCGACCACTATAAAAAAAGTCATATAATATCAAAAAAGAGTAATGTGGGAAAGTGTCCACAGGTAAACCTCCTGCAAACAATAGATCAAAGGACCTGCATCAAAGGTAGTATAGGGAAAAAAAACAGCAACAAGGATAAATAAATATGAAAAAACTGAAAAAGACGGAAAAAAATGTCCCAAACACGGGGATATAAGCAGATGGAAAACAAATGGAAAAATAATAATAGTGGTAAGTGGATAGTCCATAAGTTGTTATTATTTTATATTTTCCATTCCTTTTTGTTCTGTTTTTGTGCTTTTTTTCATTTTTTATTTCATTTTTTTCACTATCTACTATTTTTTTTACTATTTTTTCTTTTGCTGCTTATACATTTTGCCTACATAGCTCTCTGTAGCCTTCCCTTATAATTTTTTCAATCTCTTTTTTCCATCTTTTTCTTTTTATTCTACTTTTACAGTATCACTATATATACTGTTACATTTCTCCGACCCATACCTATTGTGTTTGTCGTTACATTACTACATTTTCAAATAAATATACTTCATTTTCTACTATCAGTGTGCATGTCTGCTTATTTGTTATATTTTTGTTTTCCCATATATATGCCCCTTAGGAGAGAGCATACAAGCAGTCCATTGTTTTGCACCTGTATCTATTATATATTCTAGGCTGGCAGTTCTCAAACCCTTAATCCTATTAGAAGTTTATACACTATGCGGACAAAAGTATTGGGACACATCACTTAATTACTGAATTCAGGTGTTTGAATCAGACCCATTGCCACAGATATATAAAATCAAGTACCTAGCCATGCAGTCTGCATTTACAAACTTTTGTGAAAAAAAATGGGTTGTTCATCTCACATAGATATTCCACTGTCAGCTGTAAGTAGTATTGCCTGAAAGTATACAAATACAAAAATGTAGTGATCGAAAGCTGGGGAGAGAACGTACAGAAATCAAAAAGAGAAAACAAACATGCTATATCTAGGAGTTTGTAAATTAATAACAGGTACAATTGTGTTTTTAGAAGTTGTGAGACACACATTTTCAGGGATTTTAGGCTACAGGATGATTTAGCAAAATGTGGGAACATATTCCAAATATGAAGAACTCTGAAAGAGAACACACCTTGAGAAAGAGCCACGTTTTGGCGCGAAACGCGTAGGCATTTTGTTCACCGGGTAGGAGGTAGTACTTTTTGGCAAACAGAGCTGTATACTTTATGTGGATTAAACTCACCTTCAGCCTGATCTGTGTCTGGATTGTATGTTCTTCTCCGTTTGGCTGTCGCCGTTGTCTCCTCTGGATCTCTTTCCTCATCTGTTTATTATACCCAACGTAAGCGCTGGGTAGGCGTATCTGCAACAGGAGGCGTGAGAGTTTGTTTTTTATGGTTCATATGGTGTGGCTCTCTTTTTTGCTTAGTGAACACACCTTAACCTGCTTTATTTTTGAAGTGAGTGAAAGTAAGTGAGGGTCTGTTGCTGGATCTGAGAGTGTAGGAAATGTTGGGAGTAAGAGTGAGCATGCTGCTCATGTAGAGGGGTAGCTTTTCAAGAAGAAGCTATATTGCATTATAAAACATTGTCTATATTTTCTTTTCATTCGTTAAGAAATTATATATTTTATTATTCTCATCATCTTTGGCACTCCTTAAAATATGAGTCTAAATTCACTTTTGTAATCACTCGTACATGAAAAACTATTTGAAAATAAAAAAAGTAACAAAAAGTGGGAAGCATTCTTAGAGATGCATTACATGTTAGCTTCTGATCTATTTCTGTGTTATAGGTATTTGTTTGAAGCCTTACATATGGGATATCTATTTTGATAAAATTCAGCAGTAATATTTAGCTAAAAATGTGTAACCAGGGTAAAAACATGGTAAACCATTTCACTGAAATTCTGTTGACTATTGCCATTGATAAAGCTTAATAAAAGAAGTAATGACTTGTTTTGAAAATTAAAATTCTCTCCAGTTGCTTCTGCCTGTAATTTTTATTAGCCGATATCACACACAGTGCAAGTATTCATGAAATCTTTAAAGCAGACAGCCGCTTCTAACAGATTCATTAAATGTGCTCCAGCGCAGCTATAAAAAATCAATTTAGTTCACCAGGATTTCTGAACTAGTGCCAGTGGCAGGAAACTCATCATCTCTTCAAGCACTCCAAGTCTGAAGTACCACAATGATATTCGTTGGATTGTAGTATAATAATGTTCTATTGTATGAAATGATCACACTTGGAACAGAAAGGGAAAAAATGCACTGAGTGTTCTGGATGAAGCGCTCTTTTAAGGCTTATGTTGAAGTGTATCAATTGATTCACCTAACAGTTACTCTTTAGCACTCCAGAGAAGTCCCTTAAGTGAGATTGTAAAAAAAACCAACACGTTTTCTAAATCATCATTGACCTGTATTAACAGTCACTTCAGCATGCACAGGATGCTGCTGAGCAGAATACATTTAGTATTGTGTACAGTACTGTATTCAGCTGTTATCTATTGATCTGTTCTGTTGGCTAATGTGATTTCTATTGCTTCCTAAAAATCTTACAAAAAAAGTATTGACTTGCTGTTACTATGGAGGTAAAAACAAATTCATGGACTTCATTACAATAAAATTATACATACATCAAAGTAGGGACTAAACATGAAGTTCTAATCATGGGAGATTTTAATTACCCAGATATAGATTGGAATTGTGGCACAACTAGTTCCGCTAAGGGCAGCAAGTTTCTGAACCTGCTTAATAAAACATTTATGGCACAATTAGTAGACACCCCAACTAGAATGGATGCCTGTCTGGATTTAGTAATAACAAACAATGAGCAGCTTATCTCAAACATCAAAGTAAGAGAACACTTGGGCAATAGTGACCATACCATGGTTTCGTTTGAGATTAATGCAAAAAAGCAAATTGACTAACTACGCCACCAAAACACTTAATTTTAGAAGGGCCAACTTTGATGGACTAAGGGCATCAATTGAACATTTAGACTGGGAACGATTGTTTTCTGGACTAAACACAGAAGACAAGTGGAATGCCTTTAAGCTCACATTACAAAAGTACACATCCCAATATATAACTTTGGGAAACAAATACAAAAGACACAAATCAAAACCAATGTGGCTTACTGGTACCGTGAAACAGGAAATGCAAAACAAGAAAATGGCATTCAAACATTATAAAAGCAAAGGATCAACATTATCATTCATAAAATACAAAGATGCCAACAAAGCCTGCAAAAAGGCAATTAAAATGGCTGAATTGGAAAACGAGAATAGGATTGCTAAGGAGAGTAAAATTAACCCCAAATTTTTTTATAAGTATATCAATGGAAAAAAGCTAAAGAGGGAAAATAGTGGGCCCTTCTTATCCCAATTGGGAAATTTGGTAAGTGAGGACAGAGAAAAAGAAGATATTTTAAATACTTTTTTTCTTCTGTTTATACTAAGGAAGAACAGATGGGTGAGCCCCTGCTACCGGAAGTTACGGAACAGTCACTGCAAACATGGGATTGGCTGACACATGAAAATGTGTTTAAACAATTAAACTCTGTTAAGATAGACAAGGCCCCAGGGCCAGATGGTATACACCCAAGGGTCCTTAGAGAGTTAAGCATAATTCTGACCAGACCAATATTTATGATCTTTAGGGATTCTTTCAGTTCAGGTATAGTGCCAACAGACTGGCAGAAGGCGGATGTCATTCCAATATTTAAAAAGGGATCAAAATCTCTCCCTGGTAATTATAGGCCAGTGAGCTTGACATCTGTAGTGTTGAAATTATTTGAAGGATTGCTAAAGGTGTACACTGAAGAATACATCTTGAATCAGAATATAATCAGTAAAAGTCAACATGGTTTTGTGAAAGACAGGTCTTGTCAAACAAACTTAATAACATTCTATGAAGAGGTCAGTAAAAATATAGATCTAGGTGTGGCAGTTGATGTGATCTATTTGGATTTTGCTAAAGCATTTGATACAGTTCCACACAAAAGGTTACTCTACAAATTGAGAGAAATAGGATTGGGGGAAAATGTATGTATTTGGATTGAAAATTGGCTAAAAGCTAGAACACAGAGGGTTGTTGTAAATGGAAAAGCCTCAAATTGGACCATGGTATTGAGCGAAGTACCTCTGGGGTCTGTTTTGGGACCTCTGCTTTTTAATATGTTCATTAATGATCTCCCACGTTGTGCTGAGAGCCATGTCTCAGTGTTTGCTGATGACACAAAATTATGTAAGGTAATAAAGACTAATCTTGATGTTTTTTTCTTTACAGGAAGATTTGGACAGAGTGGGGGACTGGGCAAGAAAGTGGCAAATGAGGTTCAATATAGACAAATGTAAAGTTATGCATTATGGGAAAAATAATAACAAAGCAACATAAACGTTAAATGGTATTTCCCTGGGAAAAACTACTAACGAAAAGGATTTAGGAATCATTGTAGATAACAAACTTGGCAACAGTGCCCAATGGCAGTCAGCAGCTGCAAGGGCCAATAAGATATTGGCATGTAGAAAACGAGGTATAGATTCACGGGAGGAGGACATCATCTTGCCTCTTTACAAATCAATGGTAAAACCTCACCTTGAATATGCAGTACAATTCTGGGCACCAGTCCTTAAAAAGGATATTAAGGAACTAGAAAAAGTGTAAAGGAGAGCTACAAAATTAATAAGGGGATTGGAGGATCTTAGTTATGAAGAGAGACTTAAAAATTGCATGTATTTACTTTAGAAAAAATGTGTCTTAGAGGGGATATGATAATATTATATAAATATGTGCAGGGGCAATATAAGGAGCTCTCCAGGGACCTGTTCATTAACAGAAATGTACAAAGAACAAGAGGTCACCCCCTGAGACTGGAAGAGCAAAGATTTCATAGGCAGCAAAGGAAGGGATTCTTTACGGTAAGGACCAAAAAAATTGTGGAACTCACTGCCAAGAGAGGTAGTGCTATCAACCACAATAGATGCATTTAAAAATGGTCTGGATGTTTTTTTAGAAAAGCAGAACATACAGAGGTATTAATAATAGAATAAGCATTAATAATAGAGCTTTTTGATCCAAGGAGAAATCTGATTGCCCTTTTGGAGTCAAGACGGAATATTTCCCCCTAGGAGGCAAAATTCGAAATAGATTCCTTAGGTTTTTTTTTGCCTTCTTTTGGATAAAAACGCTGAAATGATAGGTAGAAGGGTTGAACTTGATGGACTTGTGTCTTTTTTCAACCTAAATTACTATGTTACTATGTTACTATGACTGATAAGTATATCTGAGGGATTCTTTATTTGTATGCCTGTATAGTCAGGTAGAGAGACTATGCCTTAATAATAGTCTTATTGACAGAAGGGTCAAATTGCTCCTGCTCATCTTTTTTTTAAATAATGCCTTATGTATTACATGTTTCAGTATGTTTGGATGTGAAGGGCTTCTGTTGTCTCCATATGACTATTGGTGACCATGACATTCCAAATAGGAAAAAACCTGCACAGATCCCTTTCATAGCTGTTTTGTTTTTTTTAAATATTTTGTTGTCAAAAATCACTAAATGGTTAGATTCCAGAGTTGTTTGTCCATATGAAAACTCATGTGTTTATTGTAACATGTTGCACTGTGTCCTTAAACTAGTATTAACTAAAATGTCAGACAACATGTATTTTGAATTATATCTTAAACTTATCCTTGTTCTCCCTCTTGGAAATGTTCAGCATTTCCCTGTGCTCTAATTAAATCTCCCTACAAACCACAAACCATGCATTTTATATGCTAAATACTTGCCCTACTGCCTTCTTTTTACTGGAAATTTGATGTCATTTTTAGCTTCAGAGGAAAGTATAATGTGTCGAGCAAGATAATAAACATTGTCAAATTCAAAGTAACATCATAGTAGCTTGTCTAGAATCAGATGTGTGAATGCCAACAGTGTTCTAAAAAAGCAAAGCACATTTTTCACTTTACCGACAGAGAAATTAAAACGTATACTTCTACAGATGTAAACATTTCTTATTCTGAGACTATTTATAATATATTTATTTTACTAAGATTTTATCTGTGTTGTCAGCTTACACAGCCGTACACAGATGTTGATTTAAACATCTTCTTTCACAACAGCTGCCGGTATCTGACCTTGTCTATCAAGAAAGAGCTATGTGCCTACAGAGTATGCTCACAACATGATGTGTGACACAAATGTTTTTCACTTGCAGGCGGCTATCTGATTGGTTGCCTCCCCTGGGTTCTTCTCTTCAGGGATCTTTTATTTTGAATTGTTCTAGAGCATAACAGGCCTGTTTTAGCAAATATCTTAAAAATACATATTTGTGGTATTTTATATGTATTTTACTGTAGATTGCCCTTAACCCCTTTGTGACAATTTATGTGCTGGTACTTCCTGCAGATCTGATTGTGGTATGCCTGCTGGCATACAACAATTAGGTTGTAAATGACATGTCTGCTAAAGGCCACCTCAGACACACCCGATCACTGTAATATCCAGTCACAACAATCAGATGTGTATAGCTGTCGAAACCAGTGCTTTGATTTGACACCTTTAGTCTCTGAACAACATTAATAACAGTATGGACAGCCCTCCAAGCTTCCTACAGCCCCTCCATAATATTTTTTAAATACAAAAACAATGTCAGTTGAAAGTTTGCCAAACCACATAAAAACAAATATACAAAAACCTATCATCTCCAAAACATTTTTAAAAATATACATACGATAATATATAGTGCAGTATGTACAAACACCAGTATAAAAAAATTTAGATTCCTCAAAGTATGCACTCATTCAAGAGCAGTATACTTCTCTATACAACAGCATGATGTTGAGACCTCATTGGTACATTTGGATCGTCTATGAGTTGTTATCAAAAATATTTGTATCTCAGGCAGAATCCAAAGAACAGCAAAGTAGGTAAGCAAAATAGTATTTATTACAATATAAATAAAAAGTACCCTATATAGAATGAAACAGCCAGGATCACTGAGGCCAGTCTCATTGGGGACCACCTCTGTAAGATTCCTGAATGATGGTAAAGATGTGCTGCCAAAGTTCACTTTGCAATGCTCTGTCCCCTGTAAAATAATTTCACCCTTTAGAACAGTGGTTCCCTTGCAGTATTCACACACACCCCTCCCAGGATTTAGTGGTTACCCATTGCTCAAATCAACCAAAACTTGAATTCCTTGGTTTTTTTTTAATCCATAAATCCTGGACTTTTAGTGGGGGCATGAGGATCGGTTTGGGTACCACTGCTTCAGAAAGTATTTTGGATTTATAAAAGTGTGTATTCTGCTGATCCTAATTGGCTTTTAATACATTCCTGGGTCAAATGTGGTACTTCAGGGTTCTCATCTAGCTGACATAATTTTGTGATACTTATGTCTGACATCAATTTGGCTCTATTACTCCCTGATCCTCAAAGGTTACTTCAATATAACAACTGTTATTAGGAAGATGCACTCCTGCTAGTCTAATAGCTATTACGAGACATACACACTGATCTATTCAATACATATGATATAGTTGATTTGTCCATATAATCTGTGAGTAAAACAGACATAGCGTAAAAATACAGTATCAAGGAACATACTATAAAAGTAAATATCATTAAGGTCTATAAAAACTACCTGAAATATCTATATAAAATGTATACGTATTCACAACAAAATTTAAGGACAAATATCATAAAAGATGTATAGAAATTACCTAAAATAATATCTACCAATAATAAAATTAAGATTTGGGTGCCCAAAATGTCATGTTAAATATCCAGTCCATTTCTAGTTTTTCCAACTCTTTAAACATGTTCCCACCTTTCCAGTTCTTTTTCATCTTAGCTATTTCTATTAAAGATAAATATTTTGGATTACATTTATGATTGAGAAAGTGTTTAGGCATCATACGTGTTAGTATTTTTTTTTAAATAATATTATAGTGTTCACCAACTTTTATTTTTAATTTTCTAGATGTACGTCCAATAAACTGTAATCCACATGTACATTTCAGTAAATATAAAGCATTGGATGAACTGCTCTAATTTGATTCACCAACTATTTCAGTTTAGATAGGCTAAAACATATTTTAGACCCCCCTCACTTTCTTTCCATATGATAAGAAGGTCATCCATTTACTTACTATAGAAGACAGGATTTGCCCTGCATCCCTGCTCTCACCACACAGTCATTTTGCTACTGGACAATAAATAAGTGAATAACTTGGGGCATATTTGGTCCCATTTGCAGTACATCATTTTTGAAGATAAAACCAAAATACATTATTGTGAAGAACATGTTTATAAACTTTTAATAATACATTATGTTTGTGTGTATCATATACTACCACTTGAAGTATCTTTTTAACAGAAGAACACCCTAAATTGCAGTCTTTACTGGTGTTAAGTCATTAACTGCATGTTTTCCACCCATTTTAGTTGTTTTAATGAAAATTGAATATCGACATTACCTAATGTAAGATGTTAATGCATTTGTATATGATTGCAGTGCCCACTGAGCTACCTTCCTCTATATAAACATACCTACATAATTTCTTCCTTTTATTTAATGCAAGTGCTGATGTCAGGCCGAGGTTGGGAGCCTATGGCAGGAAGGTATACCGAGGGCCACAGGGGAGCAGCTGGTGGAGAATAAACGTTAGACAGTCCGGGATCAATACAGGCAGCAAATCAGCAGAAGCGAGAGTCCAAGCCGGGGTTGGTACAGGCAGCAAAGAGAGGGTAAATGTGAAGTCAAGCTGGGGTCAAATGCAGGAGATATCAGGATATCCAAAAATACAAGCTAAGGTCAAAAATCCAGGAGATAAATCAGGAAACTACAGGAACAAAAGTAGCAAAAAACAGGGACTATGGGTGAAATACACCTTAGCAGCTTAAAACAGAAACACTGAATGAAATCAGCGCTTGGTATCAGGGCTGTAGAGCTAAACCCCTCCCACACCAGTTAGGTAGATCCACCTACCTCTCATTGAGCCTTCAGACCCTCACTGTTGTGAGTGACAGCCTCTATCACCGCCTCCGCTGC
The DNA here is from genome assembly GCA_036172795.1 of Pelodytes ibericus. Lineage (NCBI taxonomy): Eukaryota > Metazoa > Chordata > Amphibia > Anura > Pelodytidae > Pelodytes > Pelodytes ibericus. The sequence continues at coordinate 115,697,615 of CM069860.1, forward strand.
TACCACTAATGGGAAGAGACCATTGGATGCTCAGTAACGCCCCCCTGCCACCTGAGCAAACAAGACACTCGCCGAACACGGTGGGCAGACAGTGCCAGGGACGGAGCTGTGGGAGGTAAGGGACCCCTGCTCGGTGCGGGACAGGGTCCAGGGCCCTGACATCTGGCTTTATCTCGATTATATAATAATTTTGTAGATCTTCTAAAGTTTTCCTCTAAGCTTTACTTAAATTTGATGGATCATATTTGGAAGTTGTAATCTTTTCTATGTCCATAGTTACTAAATTAGCAATGACTTCCAGGAGCCCTGATCTATATGTAGTAGAATAGAATTTAGAACATTTTTTTCAGATCAGTTCTTATCAATCAGTTAGAGTAAGGTGAAGGAGTGGGATTCAATGTTATCATTTATCACATGTTTGGGTTTACACAGAAATCACCATTTATGAATGTTGTATGTTTTAAATTTATCCAAGGTGCTAGTGGGTGCATACTTCAGGCCTTTATTAAGGACTTTAATTTGAGGGTCTACTCAAATATTGCAGGGCATTGAGACAGGCATTTCAAACTTTAGGCCGATGTTGCAGGAGCCTCATTGCCGAGTTTTTTGTGGAGTTTGTATTCCACAACCCATTGGCAGGGCTGGCCATAGACAATGCTGCCTGGGGAGAAAAACGAAATGCTGCTCTCCCACCGCCCCCTCTCCCCCCCCCCCCCCCCCCCAAAAAAAAATGTCCACAGTCATGATAATTCAAAATAAACTTATCAGGAAGAGATAATTTAATGCAACAGCACCTTGTTTATATGCAAAATTATATAAAATACTGTATTGGCCAGCATATTGGCAGGCCATGATTGAAATGTATACCCTAAATATTTGACCATTTAAACGTAATGTACAATATTTGAACAAGTCATGTAATAGGTCAGGGCTACATATTACCTTTTGAGAAATTGAACAGCCTATTTTCATGATAATATTTGTTTTACCATTTCTTTCTTTTCACCTTGTAGGCGATCTCTTAGAACAAAATTTTTTTATTTTTATATGCCCACTAAAGCACTTCTTACATACATAATAAAATAATGTTTTTTAAAGAAAGAACGTAATGGTAAAACATTATTATAATACCCTGTGTAATTCCCTAAAACATAATGTTTCCAGTGTCCTATAGCAAAATCCCGATAGATATAGACAGTGTCCAAGGTGTTAACCCCTGGATTGCTTGACATATATAGGCAGTGTCGGATAAGTTAACCCCTGTGTGTCTAGACAGATATAGGCAGTGTCACAGGAGTAAACCCCTTGGGTGGCTAGATAGATATTGGCAGTATCAGAGGAGTTAACGCCTTTATCCACACACTCACTCACTCACACACATACATAGACAGCTTTTCACTCACACATACACACACACTCACTCACAGTGACACACCCACACTGTCACTTTTTAAATTACCTGGTGCTGTCATCGCTGCACTCTCAGCCAGTCACGAGAGTTGAGAGGTCTCACCTGATTAACTGAGACCTCCTTCTATCAAGCTCCCCCAGACAAAGAAAAAAAAAAAACTGTTGCATAGAGCAGCAAAGTGCCGTCCCTGCCAGGGTGCCGCATGGAGCAGCTGCCCCAGTATGCTCCATTAAAGGGCCAGCCCTGCCCATTGTGTTGGATGGAAAACACAGACCTGTATGGAACTGTATAGATGGGACTGGCAGGGCAAAATCTGGGACTGAACAGCACTGTAACAGAAGAAACACTAAACAGGGCAGACACTGTAAGCTCTCTGGGCAGTGTGCATGGCTGGATGCCCTCTGTGCTGAGCACATGAATGGCAGCCCTCTGGGCATGATTCATGATTGGAACAGTAACTTATATGAAGACCAAAAACAGGATGGTATCTCAGGGAGACCAAGCAATGAAATTAGATAACAAAGCAGAGCTATCCACCCTATGGTGAGCCTCAAAACCAAAGATGTAAACCTCAGTTATAAAACAGCAGAAAACAAGGATACCAGAAATACGGAAGGCGAACAAAACAGAAGGACAAGGCAAAAGGCAGAGTCAGACAGTGTGAGGGCTGGAAGCAAAACAGTAGAGTCAGAGTTAGGCAAAAAGTCAAGGCGGGCAGCAAACAGGCAAGGAAACAGGCAAAGGCAGACAAAATCAGCAACAGGAAACTAGCAAAGGCACAAATACAAGCTGAAACCCAATATTACAAAGCACCTGTTTGCAGTAAGCTTCAGGTATTTAAAGGGCTGAGCTGCACAGGATAACTAGGCCAGCCGGTACCAAAAGAGGAGAAGAAATACAAACAGAGAGGGTACAGCCATAAAACCTAAATAAAACATACTGGAGCCAGTAAAAAGGGTAGCAATGTAACATGTCTGTCCTCTGGTTCTAATCTTCTTTTGCATCTGTCTCCTATCCAATTTAATTTTTTTAGAGAATCTAGATATCTCATGTACTTGTCTAAAAAGGAGTTGAGGGAAGAGGAGAGGGTGTAGGAGATGGTAAATCATTATTAACCCATCCACTTCCTGTATTATCTATCACTTTTCTTATATTTATGAATGTGTTTCTTTATACTTAGAGAAATTCCTGTTATCGTTAGTGTAGTTCTCTCTCTCTCTCTCTCTATGATATCCTCATCTTCAATTTAGCAACTGCCATTAATCTAAGTCTTGCAAGATGATTAGAATACAGAAGTCCTGCATTCGATTCAGGAGTATATTCAAAACCAATGAATATAGACAGACAATAAACTTTCATACTTTCCAAAAGATGAAACATGTTGTGTTACATGGGACAGCATGTTGTAAAGTGAATATTGGCAGCATATTAACCAGGAGCACAGGACAATCATTCAGGAGCCGGCAGCTCTATTACAGAAGTGGTTCCCCATGAGATTGGAGTCAGTGATCTTTGCTATTTTTTCTATGTAAGGTACTTTTTATGTTGTAATAAATACTATTTGGTTTACTTACATTGCTAGTCTTCTGATTCTTCCTGAGATACTAACAACAATTGATACCCCTCATAGAAGATTCATATGTACCACTCAATTCTTAACATTGTGCCATTGTATAGAGCAGTATACTGCTCCTAAATGAGTGAATGCACACTTTGAAGGAGTATATACTGCACTATATTTTTTATCTGTATATTTGTTTTACATTTTCTGGAGATTTTATTCCCATTGTTAGGAATTGTGAAGATATGTGTTTTAGAGGATTGTTTAGAGGATGTTTAGTCACAACTGGACAAGGTGTAGAACCATCTTATTTGTACTTAAAAAAACACACTTTTTTGTTTCTTTGGTTTAGGACTAGGGCTATTATTATGTTTATGGATAGATTCCAAAACTATTTAAAAAAAATGCAATTCTATGGATGACAAGTGATAGGACTTTCACTGGTCTTATGGGGATATTGTATTAAAAAACAGTAGAGAGAAGCCTAAACCAGCTGGATGTGTCATCAATGCAGCAGCAGGGTTGCAAGGGTAGCAAAGATATGTGCTATCTTCTATAGACTTCAAATCCTTTGATGCAAAAGTAGCTTATAACTGGCTAAGCATGATAGGTAATGTAGGTTTCAAAAAACTCTATACCAAATTTGGCTCCAAACCTGTGATATAAACATATCAAACCTATGCATGTGGGAAATCACTATACTCGAACGAAGTTGCTGAACATATAATGGGGTGTTGTTTGGCAGTAACACATAACCATTTCTCTATATTCATACCTGTTAATTACACTGGAAATGCATTTTAATAATCACACTACAAGTGAGTTAAGCCAAGCACTTAACACATGCACAAATTGAACTAATCATACCAATTTAACCCCAATCAATGTTGGCTGGTTTCTGTAGCTTTATAGCAGATCCCCCCCCCCCCCTATATTAAATAACAGTTATGACTATCTAACATTTGGATGCTTCATGTTCTCTCCACCTCTCCTGCCAGCTTGTGTGGAGCACTCTTCTATGGGTACATACTTCTGATGGCAAGGTTGTTGATACTGCTCGATATACTACCTGTGCTGTTATTCCATGAGTCTATGAGTGAAATTGTAAGGTGATCTTTTTGACCACTGCTGATGAATGAAAGGTGCAGCATCAAGGACATTATTCCTGTTGGTCTGTTTATGGACTAGTGTGCATCTGAGGGATTCCCTGGAATGTAGATACACCTCAAGGAATTTTTTCCTCTCTTTATCAAAATTGAGAGTAAACCTGATATTTCAAAAAGGCCACCATGCTCACCAATTCTTTAGATAAGATCTCATTCACAGACATACATAAAAGCATTTGCATACATTGGTGCCATAGCAGCCCCATGGAACGAGATCAGATATTAAATCAATATTAATCTAATTTATTGCTTTATGCTAGGTTCATTGATGATATGTTCCTCATTTGACTGGGCTCATCGGAAATGTAATGATTTGTGGTGACCAACCAAAACAATTTCTCTAAAAAGAAGCTTTTTGAGTACATACCCTGTACACTACGTTACCTAAAGGACTTAAAAAAACAAGTATGTTTACAGGAATCCAATTATGTGATCATGAAGTGTATCTATGTTCTAGAGAATCTCTCAGATTCATGCTATTTGGTAAATAGACTGACAGGAATACTATCATTCAGGCAGGTAGCTTTCACTCACCAGAATTCAAGGAAGCACTACCGTATTCCAATTTTTTTAATGCAGACAACTTCTTGAAATGTATAACAGATTTCAATCACAGGGATACTGCCATTCTAGTCTTTAAATAGAGCGGCCCCGTGCCTTGAGTACTTCCCAGCAGATCAAGACTTATGTATTAAAGATTACTTTTCCTTTGACCTCTCATAAAGTGTAGGGCTCCGGTTAGCGGAGTGTCAGGAAATGAACCCAAGATCCAAGTACAGACTTACATTAGAACAAAAGTCCAGAATACATGCAGTGTTCAGAAATGGCAGGTGGCTTACAAAGGGTAAATCCAGGTCACAAGCAGGGTCAATAGGTAGACAGCAGATAAAAGGTTAATCCAGGTCACAAGCAGGGTTAATAGGCAGGCAGCAAATAAAGGGTTAATCAAGGTAACAATCAGGGTCAATAGGCAATAGGTATTCAAAAGGTTTAGGCGGAAGACTCAGCCACCTCATCACACCTCCCCCGTACGTATAACGTGGAGATAGCTGAGGTGAGTGCCTGACATAAAGCTTCACAGAACATCTCTAAACTTGTTAAAAATAACTAGCATTCCATTCAAAGTGACCTAACTCTTTCTCCATTTCTTCTTGATTCTTCCACCTATGCTACAAATGCAGTAGGAACTGACATGATCTGCTTGTTAACAATGACCCTGTATAAATTTATTAACCAACCTTTGGCCACCTCAATACTATTTTTATTAGGTGTATGGGTCATATCACGTGCAGTCACATAGCTTTTGCTACCTCTTTTTCCTATCTTCACTGACACAAACAATATCTCATTTATGATCAAATTATTTGTACAACCTGTACATGCTTTTTTTAAATACCCATTTAGTATGTCCTATCCAGCTTCTGTTGACTTCCACTTTCTCAGCCCACCATGGCCTCTGTTTGATTTGTGTTTCCTTATACTTTAATTTATATCACTGCACATGTTTATTCGACGTAGTGTTGTGGAGTACTTTTGAGCTACCTTGGCACATTGTTTTTTTTTCTGTGCCTTTCCCAGTTGGATAGTAGGAACTAACATTTTCATATTTTCATGTATCTTTTACTATTACCTGTTGTTATCATCTCTTCATTTCTCGGTTGCAGTTTTTTTGCCCTCTTTTCTCCCTGTAATCACATGTAGTTCCTTTTTATCTTATGTATGTCTTTTGTTAATTTCCTTTACCTGCTCTTCCTCCCAGGAGTCTGGTTTCTTTTTCCTAATTCTTTTTATTTTTATTAGGACTTCATGCTTCATCACACTTAAATTTAAGTCGCCTGAATTCAATAAAGTTAAAAAAAAAAAAAAAAGTGACCAGAGTTTCCTTCCTCCATGCAGAAGTTTAGACTGCACGGAGGAAATGACCGGAGAGCAAGCAACAAGGAGGTAGGTACTGTGGAAGGAGGGATCTTCGCTCCATAAGACGCACAGACATTTTGAGTAGGAAAAAAGCGCGTCTTATGGAGCGAAAAATACGATACTTCCAATGTGTGATATGTTGTTAATATGATATTTGAATTGTATATGGACATTCCTAAATATATACCTAAGGGTCTGCACACGGGATTGAGATGGGAATTTTACAGAAAGACTACTATGTGTTTCATGCCCAATATTAGAGCTTCATAAAGGTGATTAGTCCACAGCAGCCAAGTTGGAAACATTCTCCAATGGTGCTGAATTGAAGAATTTTTCCAATTCAGTTGCAAAGTATATCCAAATATATAGAAACATCTATTGGCAGATAAGAACCATTTGGTCCATCTAATCTTCCTGTTTTTTTAAATACTTTTAATAGTAACCAGTTCCCTATCTTATATCTAGGATAGCCTTGTGTCTATCCCAAGCATGCTTATCCTCCTTCACTTTGTTTAAGTGTATATCTATTTACAAATACGTGTCAGGCACTCACGGTGTTGCAAAGCATCAAAAATGATTTCTTTCAAATGGTGGAATAAAATAAGGTCCAAAACTCAGACTTTTATCAAAATTGTATATATATCCACTGTATACTCTCTGCATATCTTTAAAAATTGTCATAGCAGCAGACTCAATAGGATGCAGAATCTAGGTGGACACTTCAAGCCAAGTGTTAAATATTATATTGAACTTAAGAGTTATTGTTCCTTAAAGTATATGCCAAAATGGAATTGGATCCATACTATTGTTTACTGTGAACATTATTGAACTATAGGTGTCCCTGAGGAAGCCTTCCATGCTGCAGAGCTGACTGGTAAATTACACTTTCATCTATGCTTTCGGTAAATATTCACTAACATTTTCAGACTTCATGGGCTTATTTTCCCTAAATCATTTCAGACTGCACTTCAATGCAACCTATGCGTAATGTATTTTGAGAATTATACATAATAATCCCCTATATCCCCTATTAGAAGGCATTTGTATATACCACTTGCAAATCCTTTATGACAAATATAATGCCTGATATTATTTACGATGCTGCTTGTATCATTTATGGGTCTACTCAATAAAGCGTGAAATGCAGGGAATTGAGATGTATATTTCCTACTTTAGGCCAAAGTAGCTGAATTGGAAAAATTCTCCCATTCAGCCGAATAAGATAATTTTTACATCTCAGCTACTTTGGTCTTAAGTTTGAAATTCCCATCTCAGTTCCATGCAGTTCCTGGCATTTATTTCTTTATTGAGTAGCGTCTATGGTAAGTTGAGTAACTACGGCATTACAATAATTAATTGAATGGGATATATCAAACTAACACAGTAGGTTGTGTGGACTTATAAAAGCCTGCAATCTAGTTTGGTATAGACCACAAATGTATATGTTTTTTAAGGTTTACTTGATTTGGGGAAACCTTTGGTGAGAACTCCTTTCATGTAGCACTAAGTAGAGAATCTCTTTTAATTTGGATTGCCAGACAAAGGAGTGAACCATTTAGACAATTGATTGGACCTGACTTTCAAAAAGCCTCACCCACAACATCAGTAAAGATAGAGAAACTCTGTTATACACTTTTATTTTACTGGTACAGTATGAGAAAAGTCAGAAAATGTGCAAAGGTATGTCAGTAAAATAAACAATACTCTCCTAGTGCATTGCTGCACCCAATCGTACTCCTCAAGTCATTCATTCAAACAAAACCACCAATGGTGTGCATGTACAGAAAGAAACATAAAATACATATAGTGTAATATTGTTGGAACAATATAAAGTTAAACGTTGCATTGTTACAATGTTATATTTTAAAATAGAAAATATTAAATTACAAATATACACATTTAACACGACACAGGTAAGACAGATAGTCAACCATGATTACATGTGCACAAAGCAAAACAAAGGCAAACACACACATCACAGGTGATATGAAAAGAATGAATAATTCTCTCCCTGTGTACTGGCAGCACCCACAAGAGTTTTCCTTCAGTATTAAAAAAAAGTCACAAATCTTCACAGAGGGGCGTACTTATGCAGAGGAGAGAACAAAATCTGTATTTAGATTTATTGACAGAGATCTCTTAATAGTTTTTAGACTGGACGAAGATGTGGTGTCCATGAGGTTATTCCATAATTGTGGCACTCAGTACTAAAATGAGTATCAAGTCACTTTCCTTTTATATTGTGGTATAGTAAGTAAACTGCTGGTATTGGATCAGAGGTTATATAAAGTTTTGATGTGATATTTTCAATGTGGGAGCGAAAAGATAGTTTGGGGTTTAGCCACATACCTAGATATTTGAAAGAAGTGACACTAGGTAGTGCGCTATTTGATTTTGTTCAAATACTTAGATTGGAATTTTGTATTTTATATAGTTTAGGTATTGTTCCAAAGAGCATTGTAACAGTTTTGTCAGTGTTTAGGAAAAGTTTGTTATCTGTGATCTACTTTTCTGCCTCTGTGAACTGGTCTTGGAGCACAGCTTCAAGTTCTGATAGATTTGATTTGCTAGCATATATTATCTTGTCATCAACGTACATGTGTACAATTGAGGCTTTGCAGACATTAGGGAGATTGTTTCTGAATAATGATAATAGTAGGTGGATGAATGTGTAGGCTTAGGGTACACCACACATGACTAGGAGTGAGAGTAAGGCGCTGTCAGAAATGGACACAGATTGTGATCTATCAGACACAGATGATTGGAGCCAGGCTAGCGGGTTGTCCCCAACACCTGAATTTTTATGTTTTTAAAAAAGGATGCCATTGTCTACCATGTCAAAGGCCTTGGTAAAATCAAGGACATTTGCTCCAGTTAGGTCTGCTGTTCCATGCCACTTTTGATGTCATTGCAAGCTTTTAAGAAGACAGTTGTAGTTGAGTAATTTGGATGAAAGTCTAATGGATCTGATGTTAAATAGTTTGATTGCTGATAATAATCATATAAATGCATGTGAACACATTTTTCCAAGATTTGGGACAATACAGGAAGCATGGTATTGGAGGGTAGTTAGATACAAAAGTAATACTTTTATGGATAGGTACTACTTGCAGTCTTTCAGAGTTTGGGTATATATCCAGTTGCCAGGGATTCCTTTATTAGGGTTGTTAGTCTTTCCAGATCAGTCACTTTCAACAAATAACCTATTTGTCCTAGTTGTTAGACTGTTTATCAGCCATCCTAATCAAAATTATCCTCCCCACCTGCAGCAGAAAGTAGCAACTAATTTTTTTTATTACTTTTAACATAATGAACATAAAGAAAAGGAGAAAAATAAAGTCTGATGTGAAAATATAAAATCACAAAACCAGATTTGTATTATTAAATACATAATGTGCAGTATTAGATGGTGATCATAATTATATGATAATAATCATCATAATTGTTTGTTCATTGCCAATTCTGCCAAGATCAAAAATAAAACACACAGATAAGTGCTGTACATAAATAGCTATCATTATATACTTTATTTTTTATTAGTTTAGGGAACATAGCTATACAATGCATTTTTTAACAAATACATGCTAATCATAGTAATGTATTTTAACGGTTCCAGAGCGTTGTTACAGATTCTCTAATTGTGATATTACAATTGTTTTACACATTTTCTTTACACTGAATATCTTTGGTATTTATCCATGCTACTAGATTTTTTTTTCTACAGGGAACGTAATTGCAGAAAAATGCACATCAAATTATACATTTCAATCATTTTGTCACTACATTATGTATTCAGTGATCCACTGTTAACTACAGTATTGATTTAAAAAAGTTCAATAAGCTCATTTAAATTCAGGAACCCTGATTAGGGACTCTTTCCTCATTTATGATCAATATATATATATATTTACAATGTTTGTCAATAATCAGCCAGAACCTTGCTAAAAGATCTGTGTTCAATAACCTAACTGAAGTTATTATGACAGGGTCAAGATTATAACCTTAGATAACCTATAAGGTCTTTTGCTTATGACGAATGTGTGTTGGCATCCATTTTCTATAATCTATAAAATATATTTAATTGTACTTGTAGGATGATTTATTGTTGCCTATTTTACACATCAAAGCATTGCAGTAAAATGTACTGCTATTTGATTCATCAGACAATATGTTTTGTGTACATTTGTGTAGGAATACAGAGCAGCTATCAGACCATTTTATGGACCCCATTTTGTTCACATAATTAGTTACTGTTGCCATCAATCTCATTAGGACTAATTAATAGCTCTTCAAAGTGCTGTTGAGGGAATTGAATCAATTAGAAGCTTAGACCACATCTTTTAATTTGCTACTGTATTGTGGCTTTTAAGAAGCTAATCAGTTGAATGTAAGAAAATTTCTTTTGAAATTATTTGTAATATAATTTAACAAAAGTATTATAACCAAAGCTATTTCTGTCTGAAAATTTATTAAATTGACATTTACAAGTATTCAAGTAATTCAAAGAAATTGTGGGGTTAACCAGAGGATTCTAATCTCATAAAATGCGTACTTAAAATAAATCCTATTGTATGTAAAGATAGCATGTGCAATTTTCTGAAAATAGCTAGTTATCCTGATCAGAACAATGTGCAATGAATGCACTGATGATGTATGAGATACTCTATTTGTGAAAAAAAACATAATTCTTTGTAGGATGTTTTATTGTAATTTTGTACATTACACACCTACAGTGTGTAATTGGGCCTGCTTACTTATTTGGCTCCTGCAAATGCTAGGTCTCCTCTGACATTGTACAGAAACAAGGGGATGGAGAGCACAACAAGCAGTGTGCTGCTTAAAGGGACACTTCCACATACATAAGATGTAACTAGATTACCTGTGCATTTAAAACAAACACATATACAAGACATATGCCACTGTTTCTTCTTCTTCATTGTTTGAATTAATTGCATATAAAAATAAAAATAAAATTAGGTTTTTATCTCCAATATCCATTTTGAGAATTGTACCCATGATGCAAAATTCTCCAAAATCTTTAGGAACCTCTAGTGACCAAGAAGTATATGGCCGAGTGTATTGCCCTCAACGTCTAAAACTAGCTATGGAATGATTTATGGGCTGTGGATGTATGTTATGTGCTTGAGACTACAACGTGTCCTGCAATGTATACATATAATTACATATCAAATATCACCCAGACATATAATTACATATATTCACTGAAGGCTATGTATTTGTCTATCTACAATAACTAGCCTTATCCATGATAGTAAATCTATGGACTCATTCACAAGACATGCACTGATAGATACACTCTCTTGCTTATTAATATAGACAACCCTCTATTACTTTATATTATGTGAGGTTTTTAATCTGATAGCACCTGCTTTAACAACAATCCAGCAAAATTGGATGGTCTTGTTAGTCATCTATCTCTTGGGTTACACAAATCACGCCTCTCACCCCCCCCCCCCCCCCCCGGGGGCTCTTCCCATGTGTGCACAAGACAGTTACAGATTGTAGCCACTATAGCTATAAAGACTACCATAGTGTAACATTGATCTATGAAGGAGGCAAGCTGTTTAATGATGACAAGTATTAGGTGCCTCTAAGAGACCAAGGAGTATGTTGTATGTGAATGTGTAGTAATATGTCTATTGATTGGTGTATGTATGTTTGCATGGACAAAGTAGGAATTTGTTTGTGTCTCACCTGGGGTAGAAGGGCTCTAACGAGGGAACCCCATTGTCTAGTAGGTATTTGTGTGTGTAAACTGACTTGGGGTGGGAGGGCTCAAACAAGGGAACCACATTGTCCAGTAGGTATTTGTGGGTGTAAACCAACCTGGGTGGGAGGGTTCTGGTGAGGGAACCCAATTGTCCAGTAGGTATTTGACTTGGATGCCTGTATAAAGTGCATGTGTGGTTACAGGAGTGAGTGATTTCAGACAGAAACCATTATAAGTATACACACCTTACAGGGAGTGCAGAATTATTAGGCAAGTTGTATTTTTGAGGATTAATTTTATTATTGAACAATAACCATGTTCTCAATGAACCCAAAAAACTCATTAATATCAAAGCTGAATATTTTTGGAAGTAGTTTTTAGTTTGTTTTTAGTTTTAGCTATTTTAGGGGGATATCTGTGTGTGCAGGTGACTATTACTGTGCATAATTATTAGGCAACTTAACAAAAAACAAATATATACCCATTTCAATTATTTATTTTTACCAGTGAAACCAATATAACATCTCAACATTCACAAATATACATTTCTGACATTCAAAAACAAAACAAAAACAAATCAGTGACCAATATAGCCACCTTTCTTTGCAAGGACACTCAAAAGCCTGCCATCCATGGATTCTGTCAGTGTTTTGATCTGTTCACCATCAACATTGCGTGCAGCAGCAACCACAGCCTCCCAGACACTGTTCAGAGAGGTGTACTGTTTTCCCTCCTTGTAAATCTCACATTTGATGATGGACCACAGGTTCTCAATGGGGTTCAGATCAGGTGAACAAGGAGGCCATGTCATTAGATTTTCTTCTTTTATACCCTTTCTTGCCAGCCACACTGTGGAGTACTTGGACGCGTGTGATGGAGCATTGTCCTGCATGAAAATCATGTTTTTCTTGAAAGATGCAGACTTCTTCCTGTACCACTGCTTGAAGAAGGTGTCTTCCAGGAACTGGAAGTAGGACTGGGAGTTGAGCTTGACTCCATCCTCAACCCGAAAAGGCCCCACAAGCTCATCTTTGATGATACCAGCCCAAACCAGTACTCTACCTCCACCTTGCTGGCGTCTGAGTCGGACTGGAGCTCTCTGCCCTTTACCAATCCAGCCACGGGCCCATCCATCTGGCCCATCAAGACTCACTCTCATTTCATCAGTCCATAAAACCTTAGAAAAATCAGTCTTGAGATATTTCTTGGCCCAGTCTTTTAGTTTCAGCTTGTGTGTCTTGTTCAGTGGTGGTCGTCTTTCAGCCTTTCTTACCTTGGCCATGTCTCTGAGTATTGCACACCTTGTGCTTTTGGGCACTCCAGTGATGTTGCAGCTCTGAAATATGGCCAAACTGATGGCAAGTGGCATCGTGGCAACTGCACGCTTGACTTTTCTCAGTTCATGGGCAGTTATTTTGCGCCTTGGTTTTTCCACACGCTTCTTGCGACCCTGTTGACTATTTTGAATGAAACGCTTGATTGTTCGATGATCACGCTTCAGAAGCTTTGCAATTTTAAGAGTGTTGCATCCCACTGCAAGATATCTCACTATTTTTGACTTTTCTGAGCCTGTCAAGTCCTTCTTTTGACCCATTTTGCCAAAGGAAAGGAAGTTGCCTAATAATTATGCACACCTGATATAGGGTGTTGGTGTCATTAGACCACACCCCTTCTCATTACAGAGATGCACATCACCTAATATGCTTAATTGGTAGTAGGCTTTCGAGCCTATACAGCTTGGAGTAAGACAACATGCATAAAGAGGATGATGTGGTCAAAATACTAATTTGCCTAATAATTCTGCACTCCCTGTATTTAGAAAAGGGTGTGTGATAAAGGAGAGGACAAGCCCAAGTATGGTCAGTGAATGGGTGTGTCTGGTGAAGTGGACAGCCATAGGGAAGGGTCTTATACATTATGCACCTTCAGTATACCTGGACACTGGTGTTAGGGGATATGAGTTAAGTCTCACAGAATATCCCAAGAATGAGTGAAAGGCGAGTGGCTGTTATGAATGTGGGATACTGGTGTGGACAAAGTGAGAATTGAGGAAATGGGTGAGAGGAGCTTTACGATGGTTCTGGTTAGAGCAGCTCCATCCACTGATCTAGTCTCAACAGATGTTTTAACTCTTTCCCAACTTGCTAAATATCAGAGATTAATAACTTAAAACCGGGCAGTACTGAAAATGTTTAGAGAGGTGTGTTTGTTTTCCTGGTTCCCTAGTAAACACCACTAAAGGGAAAGAGAGGGGATTTTATGGAAGAATTGTGAAACTCAATGAGTTTGGAGAGATATGCAACCCCTGAGAGGCACACGCTAATATTTTGGACTAAAGTGTTTTTTGTACCTGGAACGAAATGGAATGGGCCACAAAGTTATAATTACCCTCCCCATGGGAAGTCCCTACTGAGGGGGAAACAGGGCAGATCCTACAAATGAAAGGAGAGTTATTGTGGTGAATGAAGATGTAAATTAGACAACTTGGGTTACAAATTCAACCAGCCCTGCATAGAACCATTAGGTGACCACAGGGAAGAGTAAACTCAGGAAGCATTTGATACAAATGATAGTCCACGTGGCTGGTTAGGAGGTGAACCCGTAAGAAGAATAAAATAATATTGTATTAGAAACAAGGGTTTGACGAATGGGTATGACTAGATGAGTGTGACATATATGTTATATATGATATAAATGTATAAAACATGCAGATGAAATGTGATAACTATTTATTGTATTTTTGTATTTTGCATAATTAAAAAAAATACAAAACTCTGAATCTTTTTTATGGAAAACACCAAGTACTTGAATGCCATGGAGGAGAACTTGGGAAACCCCACAAAAAAAGAGAGAGAAGTGGAGAAGGAGAGGGACAAGGGGGGATATTGAATGGCTGTGAATAAAACGAGGAAAGACCCTACTCCAATAGGAATTTTTAACCTCACTAAAAGAAAATTAACCCATGACGAAATAAAACTGCTTAATAAAGGGTTTATTTTATTTTTAGGATTATTATCCTTAAAAAATATTTTATTAACCATCCAATAACTAGTGTTTCTAGTGAGGGTAAATTTACGAATACAGACTTTAAGAAAAAATCAATTCTCCATCCCTCTTTCTGTAAATCAATAGCAATCAGTAATTTTAAACAGAATATTATAAAAGACTTACCATAAATACCAGGATATGAAAATAAAGTATACAGACAATTTAACTGGGAAGGAAAGAAGGGCAATTAGGAATTTACAAGAAGATAAAAAATATTATAATAAGACCAGTGGATAAGGGGGGAGGGTATAGCTATATTTGATAGTGACAACTATTTTGATGAATGTGAGAGACAATTGAATGACAACACCATCTATATAAAACTTAGAGGGAACCCATTAAATGATATACAAAAAGCCCTAATAAAATTCTAGATGATGGCCTTCTGAAAGGGATCTTAACAAACAAGGAATATGAATTAATTAATATCAGATATCCTAAGACACCTACTTTATATATATTGCCTAAGTTACATAAAGATGGAGTTAATCTGAGTGTATTTAAAACACACTATTGATGTTATACAATGTTTAGAAAACAATTGGAATGAGGAATATCTTTTAGCAACGTGTGATGTTAGCTCACTTTATACAAATATAGAACATATTAAAGTTATAGAAGAAGTAAAGACACACTTTGCAAGAGCTGGCACCTTGGAACTTGAACAAGTTGTATTTATTATAAAGGGTATAATCTGAATTCTAAATAATAACTATTTCTGGAATGGTGATGATTTCTATATGCAACTGAGAGGTACAGCAATGGGCATGAGATTTGCTCCCAGTTATCCCAATTTGTTCATGGCCCAATGGGAAGACACTTTTGTTTTTGAAAAGCATGACTAGAGTGGCAATCTCGTGGCATATCGCAGATACATCGATGATGTTCTCATAATATGGAAGGGCTCAGAATAGGATTTCTCGAATTTTATAAAGTATCTGAATATCTCCAATTGGGCAATAACCCATACATCAGAAATACGTCATGCACAAAAGGGTAGATTACAATTTGAAAGTGGACACTATTCACCGTGGCTACAAAACATTCCTCAGAATAAATTCTGTAGGCTAAAAATAATTTTAGTGACCAAGACATATGTAATAAGCAAATAGAAAAATTAGAATCAGACTTTAAGGTAAAAAGATTATCCAGATGACCTGATTAAAAAAGCAAAGGAGACCATGGAAATAATAGATAGTAAGGGCCTTTTAAAATATAAAAGTAAAAGAAATCAAGGAAAATAAATATTCTCTCTGATAACAAGTTATAATTGTGGTAATAACTATAAAATCCTAAATAAAAACTGGAATCTATTATGCCAGGATAAAGATCTAGCCCCCCTATAAACATAAAAACTGTTGGTTACTTTTAGGGGAGCATGTAGTTTAATACAGGATCTCTCTAGGAGTTATGAGAGACCGAGTCTTAAACATACAAATCATTTTTGTTTAAAAGAAGCATTCTATAGGTGCAGAACTTGTCTACCATGTACAACTAAATTATAAAAAATATAATAATTGCCATTTTAAATTATTCAATAATGTTAAAGAATATAAGTTTAAAGGAATCTACACATGTAATACGAGTGGAGTTATCTATCAGTTAACATGACCCTGTAGGTACCAATATGTTGGCAGGACATCTAGGAAACTGCATATCAGAATAGGAGAACATATTATAAAAAATCGTAACAATTACCAAAAACATAAAGTGTCCACGCATTTTACATAGGCTCATAACAGTAACCCAGAACTTGTCCACTTCATGGCTATGGATAAAATAAATACACTGGAGGGGAGGAGATTATATCAAAAATATGGGACAGATAGAGATGAGGTGGGCCTATGATTTAAATACCTTTACACCAACGGGTTTAGATGTAGATTTTGATTTCTACAATTTTTTATAGTATGTTTTTTGTATCTTTTGACTATTTGGGTCTCACTTTAACTCTCGTTACAGGTTATCTCCAAAATATTAATTATTGTTCCTCTGTACTGTAATTCATTTAATTCATTTAGAGATCCATCTCATCCTTTAATAATATTTTGTGGGCGTTACATTTTTAAGTATAGTCATCAGTTGTTTATCCCTATTTTTTCTACTAATTTCATACTTATTATTTATATTTATTTTTATTTGTATTTTTACATCAAAATATTATACATTATTTTTGTTTTTCATTATATATTTTCTTCATTCCTTAGTATTTTTATATTTATTTTTCTTTAATTTTATTTTTATATTTATTTACTTTTGCATTAAATATATATATATATATATATATATATATATATATATATATATATATATATATTTTTTTTTTTTATTATTCTGCATTTTCAACTTCTTGTACTTGGGTTTTTTTGGATCGAGGCATATCTCCTAAAAAATTAAAATAGCTAAAGAAACAAATGTAAGTATCTGAACGTATTCTAAATACAGAAGGATACAAATAACATGATGTGTTAAATATAATGGGTAAATACAAAGATGAAAAGATATATTTGCAATATATTCCATTTTATTTACCCTGTTTAATTCTATGTTGAATTGATACAAGTATGGGAAGTTTTAATGTTAATTAGAGGTTATATTAAGATATAATATAACTGATAGCCACAGAGATATAGTCTGTCTATTTGTATGATTTAAACCTTTTTTCCAATTTAACCACTAATCCCTGAAAGGGTTAATTGTATACATAACGTGTAAGTGGTTAATGAGACAGATTAAGTGAAGGTTTAAAAGTGACAGATCTCTCTGTCTGAATCATGTACCTTGAAGAAGCCAATTAAGTGGCGAAACACGTAGTGTTTACTTTCCTCACGTTGTTTGCACGAGACGTGGACCCGTTTTTGCCCTCCTTCTAGGCTTCTGCTGGTGGCAAGATATGTGGACCTCTGGATATTAGAGCCACTAATATGCAGATAAAACTTTCTGAAGAACACTGCAGAAGCAAAAACGAACCCTAGAGTGGCATTATTTGAAACTGGGACACTGCTGGAATGCCGCAGGATCGAGTTATACATGGTGCCATACACCCAAAGCGCTGAAGTAGTAGCCTTTGATTAGGACCCACCATCATATTTTGTAAGCCTTCACACATTGCTATTTTTTAAAATTGTGCTTGGTCTTTTATGTTTGTCCATTTTTATTTGTCTACTAGTTCTAATACAGCTGTATATTCAGATCTATTTTTAATTTGTTTAATACATTAAAGTTTTGTATTTTTTTTTATAATTTAATGTTACTTATTAATTAGTTTACTTTCATTCTTATCTTATACTGAGGTTATAGTATAGGTTGCCCCCATATATTTTTCGTTTCTACCTTTGAAGATAGTTAGTGACATTACAGATTGCTACATTCATATTTTTTTATTGATACAGATAACACTGTGTGAATTTGTTCCTTTTTTACATATTCATTTTTGCCTAAAAGCTGCCCAATGGGAAGAATCTCAACCACAAAGAACATATGAATTTACCTAAGTATATTTTTGCTTTATTTCTTTAGACTTTGCGGTCTCATTTCACTCTAATATATACAACTGTATGTTTTAGCGCTCCAGCTTTTGTATATCACTTTGTTTGAGAGAGGATTGGTGGTTGTACCCCTTATACTGTGAGCTGCTTTGTATTAGTTTTAAAATTGTGTGTCTTATTGATTTAGTAGCACCATCTCTATCACTATTTTTTCTATTAAAGCAGGGATGACTATAGTAGAAGATTAATGTTGCCTAAAATTTGGGTTTTGTGCTCTTGTATGTCCTCTGGTCTCGTCCATTGTAAGTTTATTCTTATTTATTTATTTATATTTGTGGATGTGTATTATTTATTTATTTATTCCAGTAACACTGTTGCTTTCTTATTGTTTGTAGATTTTAATACATGTTGTACTTTTTCACTATTAAGATGTGCAGTCACTTTTTGTCTGTTGCAATGCCTTCCCCTCTGCGCCTGAGTCTCACTACATTCTGTGTGCCCTTAAGGGAGCGATAGCGCAAGGTACTACTTCCGTGACTCTAGTCCCACAGTCCCTTGTGCAGCTGGCAATGTTCCCTTCTCCTCAGATGTCATCTTGATGTTGACTATCTCTAAATAAGGATGTGTGCACCACCAATCATTCTGGAGGAGGTAGATGAGAGATATCCAGATATCAAGACCAGGAATATGGCCTACATTATTCCCAGCAGATCCCACCATGATTCCTGCAACCTCAGGCAGCTAGTAAGGGAACCTGGTGTGCTGGGAGAATGGGAACCTGACAGAATATGAATTAGGTTTTGTGGTTATTCCCAGATTTGAGCACTATTATTAGTGTTTGGCAATTATCCTCCACTTTCATGCAGTCAGCTGTACCTCTTTGTTTCCAACTTCCTGCAGTTCTTTCCTGTGAATAGCTGCTCTGCTATTTAACTTGGGGCCTTTGGAATAGTCGTGTTGTTATACTGTTGTTTGGCCAACCTTGTGTCCTTTGTTATATTGTAGTTCTGTCTTTTTTCCATCCTGTTAAGGAACTGTCTACAAGTTACTAACGACTCAACAACCTGGGAGGAAAGGTCTCCAGTATACATTCTTACGCTGATTCCCTACCCTCAACACACCATCAAGCCTGTCCTGTCCGAGAGCTACCAATGCAGTCCTATCTGACCCATGTTGTTTCAATGACTAATCCTGTCTGCAAGTTACTAGTCCTAAGCTAGGCATCATGGTATGCAGACAGACTTCATATGTCTCTTTGCACAAAGGCTTCTTCTTGACATGCTCTCCTGGGATGTGATAGCTGGATAGAAAAGCAGCTTACTTATTTTAGAAAGAAGCAGGACAAAAGTATTTGTGAAGTGATCAAAAATCATTAATGATAATCAAGCATCTCGGACTCTTTTTCAATACAGAAGGTTATTGATTTCTCATAACAATATAAGATTACTCAGAAACATAAAGCAAAAAGGACCATTTGAAAGTAGGAAACAAACTCCAAATACATTTATATGCATATACTTTTTATTGATACACTGTCTGAAGAATCACATAGGAAGTGTACGGTTATGATAGATGAAATGCATTGTTTTTGATATATATCCTTCAACAAAGTTCTAGAGAACCCTAGTATGATTACTAGCACTGGTCAAAGGGGAAAAAGCCCATTCGAAATGTCATCTCTAATAAACCAAAAATGTTCTTAAATGTGTTTTAAAATTAATATTTGTCTGTGAGTATGCCTAAAAATATGTTTTTATCAAATGTATTAACTTTATATGACATACAATAGTTATCATACCTTGTTTTTATCCAACTCCAGTCTGGTTTTGCAAATATTCATAAGTGCAATGGTGCTCTAAGAGTTATGTTTTTTTAAAATTCTTAGCAAGTTAAGGTTTGTGACCAGCGCTATTGTGTTCTATATAGTTCTGTATATATACACCCTGTTCCAAATTATTGTGCAAATTCTATTTAAGTGTCACAAAGATTAAATATTTTGTTTCTCAGTTTAACTCATGGGTGGCATTGTGTCTCAGGGCTCTTTTGATCACTGAAAACAATCTCGGACACCTGTGATAATTAGATTGCCAGGTGAGCCCAATTTAAGGAAAAACTACTAAAGGAGGGTGTTCCACATTATTAAGCAGAGCACCATTTTAATGCTATATGGGATTGAAAAAGGATCTCTCCGCTGCCGAAAAGATTGAAATAGTTCAATGCCTTGGACGTGGTATGAAAACATTAGATATTTCACGAAAACGTAAGCGTGATCATCGCACTATTAAGAGATTTGTGGCTGATTCAGAGCACAGATGGGTTTGTGCAGATAAAGGCACATTGAGGAAGATTTCTGCCAGATCCATGCATCGGATCAAGAGAGCAGCTGCTAAAATGCCATTACATAGCAGCAAACAGATATTTGAAGCTGCTGGTGCCTCTGGAGTCCCACGGACATCAAGGTGTATGCTTTCCGTAATAAAATCATCTTCATGCATGACAATGACCCATCTCATGCTGCAAAGAATACCTCTGCATGAATGGCTGCTATGGGGATAAAAGGAGAGAAAGTCATAGTGTGGCCTCCATCCTCCCCTGACCTCAATCCTATTGAGAACCTTTGGAGCATCCTCAAGCAAAAGATCTATGAGGGTGGGAGGCAGTTTACATCCAACTTCAGCTCTGGGAGGCTATTCTGACATCTTGCAAACAAATTCAAGCAGAAACTGTCCAAAAACTCACAAGTTTAATGGATGCAAGAGTTGTGAAGCTGCTATCAAACAAGGGGTCCTATTTTAAAATGTAACGTGACCTGTTAAAATGTTTAAAAAGTTAAAATGTTGTTATAAGTTTGATTGAAATAGCTTTTGATTTCAGTAATTATGCTGCAAACACAATAAATGACAATTTTCAGTTCTTTACAACCTATAAAGTGTTTTGAAACTTACTGTGCATAATAATTTGGAACAGTGCATTGTAAGTTTTTTATGTTTAAAAAAAATACTGTTATCATTAGGAGGTTTGTTCAATAAAATTTGAATTGTACTCTTAATAGTTGATAACATGAGAAATATGCTTCCCAATAATTTACATCAATTATTTAAGTAAATGAGAAAAATATAATATTATATATATAATTATTTACACTGAATGTTAAACAAAAAATAGCTTGGGGAAAAATATCACATAAAGAGAAGTGACTATACAACCAGTTTTTTTTTCTGTCCAAAATGCAGAGTTATGATACTTTACCTCCAAATTGATTATTTAAATGCACACTTGTACTAAAGTTTTTTAAACACATACCTAATCTGAATGTATACATTATGTAACACTTTTAGTTTAGTGTTTAACCAGAAGGCAATTGCATTGTTTAATTCTTTTCCATACCAACTCAAATGTGAGAAGTGAAGTTTCTAGCGAAAACCAAGCACTAGCCTTTTATTTATAATAGGCTAGCATATTATAAAGAATTACTTATACTTTGTCTGTAAAACTATTCATCCACTACTCAACCATGTCATTTTCAGAGACTGCCTGGTGCTTAAATGGAGCTACATTTTGGAACAATGCAGAAAATGGTTTAGAAGAGGCTAATACAGGTAGTGGGTAAAAATAGTACAATAGAAAAGAGACCTACTGGGGATTTGACAGCAAGTTCTGCAAGAAAATCTGTACTTGTGTATTGTATCTGTCTAAAAGATGGAATTTGCCTGCACCCCTGCTAGTTTAAGGTTAGGTAACGTTACATTAGAGGGGGTCAGTAAAAGAAGAGAAAGATAAAAATAATCACAATTTTGTGGAGCAAAAAAAGAAAAATACAGAGAATTCACAGTTGGTTTGAAACCAAAAAGGCAAACTTCCCACAGAGAATCATGTAGACTGAAATCTGGATTATCGTTGAAAAATCAAAATGCTTATTTTAGACTGGTCAACTTTCCAGCCCAACAAATTGCAGTGTCACAAAACAGACACTTACATATCAAACTGAAACGTAATATTAATCTACAGAGTTTGTTCATGCAAGTAAAATAATTCAACAACTAAAAATTTGTTTTATACATTGTTTTCTTTTTTTTTTCAATACAGGAGTTTGTTCCCCCCAAAAGGAAACATTGTATGTCTGACTTGGTATATTCATGATAAATGTATGGCAGAAAACATACTATTTTATAGACTCCAGGAGGGAGGGCAGAGTGTTACGAGTTTCACCCAAAGCCTAACAGATAGCGTTTTTTCAGTAGAAAATAAGGTGTATTCAAATTAATTCTTCCTGGAAAAAAAAAAGACAATATCATGGGGTCATCTTGCAGTTTTACTGTCTGGGCCTGTATTGCTCTATAGATAGTTGTACACTCTAAATTTAAAACTACAGCACTCAATAATTTATTATACAGTTTACTTACATCTTAACTGTTAACAAAATACCTCACATTTTAAGAATCAACTATGAGTGATAAACTAATTCTTTATTTATCTTTGAATTAAGAATAAAAAGTTAAAAAGAAACACAAACCTTTCAAGACACAACACAATGCGTACACCAATGTTATTGGGCAACCCATAATGCTATACAAAACTCCTTGTTTACTAGGGATTCAGCCCACCCATATTTCCAAATTGTACTAGCACATTTCTAAAATTTAGGGGAAGACACATCTCCTGCTTGCGTCTATAACTAGCCCACTATAACAGATGGCTGGGCCAGTGGTGGACTAAGGGGGGGGGGGAATGGGGGGGTCTGCCCCAGGTGCCACTCATTAGAGGGGTACCACTGGCTGGGGTCCCCAGGGTCTAAAACAGTTCATTAGACCCTGGATACCCCAACCAATGGCACCCCTCTTATGCAGCCCACTGGACATGGAGGTGTGGCCAATCTACAATGGTAACTGCACCCCACACCTCTGCACCCGAGACAGCATCAGGAAACTACGTTTCTCTGATGCTGCAAAAACCCTCCTTCTTTGACCCTGCATGTGACGCCATGTGTTAGGATCAAAGGGTGGGAAGACAGGACCACGGGAGAGCATGAATAACTGTCCCATCTAAAGCCAAAGCATGCAGACCTGTAAAAAAATGTTTTTAAAAAAATCTGTGTGTGTAAGTGCCTTGATGTGTGTAAGTGTCTCTGTGTGTGTGTCTGTGTAAGTGTGTGTAAGTGTCTGTGTAAGTGTGTGTGCATGTATATATTTGTGTAAATGTGTGTGTGTGTGTGTGTAAGTGTCTGTGTGTGACTGTGTGTGAGTGTGTGTGTCTGTGTTTGTGTGGATGTGTGCACATTTTTGTTTGTTAGTGCGAGTCTCTGTGTGTGTGTAAGTTGGAGTGTGTTTGTCTGTATGTGGGAATCTGTGTGTAAGTGAGAGTCTTTGTGTAAGTGAGAGTCTTTGTGCAAGAGTGACTGTGTAAGTGTGAGTCTGTGTGTGTAAGTCTGTTTGTGTGTGTAAGTATGACTCTGTGTGTATATAAGTGTTATTGTGTGTGTGAATGTGTCACGTAGGGGGGTGCCAAATACAGGGTCTGCCCCAGGTACCAAATACTCTAGGTACGCCCCTGTGCTGGTAACAGTACACATGGATGTGGATGATTCCCATGGGAGGAAAAAAATTAAGCTGTTAAACAGTGTTAAGGTACACAAGGTCCAGATGTTATGCACCCAAGAGTATTTAAGAATCTAAGCCAAATTCTGACCAAACTGTTGTTTTTTTATCATCAGGGATTATTTCAGTTTGAACATGGTGCCAATAAATCACATAAGGCTGATGTGGTGTCCATGTGTGTGTTTTATGGTAGATATAAAAAAATTAAATAAATATATGCAATGCTAACATAAAGAGCTCTCCAGTGACGTGTTAGACACAGTTTCCAACAGTGTGCAAAAGAGTTCACAAATGTATTGAATAGAGTTTGCAAGAGTGTAATAAAGAAAATAAGCCTACCTCCTTCTGCTGGTCACTCCTCCCACAATCAATCTTGTTGTGACCTTCCAAAACACTAAGGTGACATGAAGGCCATAGCATTGTGGTGATTGGGATGTCATCTTAACTGGTTCAGAATGGAAAGTGATATGTGCTCTGTAGAAGATAAACACCATTACTGACTGAGGTAAGATTCCCCCCCCCCCCCCCCTTTAGTATTTTGTCTGCCTGACAGAGAAGCGTCACAAAGGACATTTTCTTGGCACTTAACCTAATATTACATTTTTGTCTGGAATCTGACTGCCTTTGGAATTCTTTTCTGCTAACCTATGTGTTGGATTTGGGAATATTCCTCCTTTGAGGCACCAGAGACAAAAGAAAAGTCTGTGAGTTGAGCCCATTGGACTACATACTAAAGTTCTGACCTTAATCAACCTGTAATATTTATGAAACAGGAAAAAGAACATTTTTTTTTTTATCAAACCAATGGAATATTAACATATGGAATACATGTATACGATCTACTTTGGTAATTGATCCTATGCCTAAGTGGCATTTGGCCTTTTACTGTAAACCTTATACAGGTTGAGTATCCCTTTTGCCATAAGTTGCATATTTAATACATACCTGGCAGAATGCAAGTGCCCAATAGTTTATTCATCGTCTAGTCCCCTTACTTAAACTGTGGTATAGCTTTTCCATGCATGCCCAGATTGCCTCCATACAAGCAACTCTGCAATACAAAGAGTTACAACCAGCTGGTATCCCTATGTTCCCCACCACTTTCCTGATCAGAGTGCTCATCATTAGTATCACTGCCTGTCTGCTGGTCAACCACCATTTTCAGATTTTAGTGTTAGATTCCACATTTTATAATAGATTACTGAAATACACATAATGCAAGAATGCCTGTCATGAGAAAAATATTTAATGAGACATTATCTTGATATTAAGGTGTTTACTTATCAAAATCTGATAAAAACAAACATTTTAGATTATTATATATACCCATTAAATAACAAATTCACAATTGATATGTTTATATTTATATTAACACATTCTGAGAAAAAAACCCTCTGTATTATTGAATATATTCACAAAGGACCAGTTACCAGTAGAAATCTGTAACATATCCTAAGGTAAAGACAACTTGTCTGAAACAATAACATGTGATGAAATGTTTGAGGTCAATAAGCATTGACAAAGACACAAACAACTTGACCGCACAGGGTACTGAAGAATATTTGTGTGGACAAAAATTGTATTACGTTTGCTTCTGAATTAGCCGTGTTATCAGAATATGAACTACACAAACCTAAATTTATAACCAGGGTGTCACTGGTAGGATGGGACTAGTGGGTCTGAAGCACACAGGCTTAGGCGTGAAAGCATAAAACAAAAGAAAGTTGGCACCCACGGATCTAATAATAATTCAAAATTATGTGATACACGGAAAATGTAAACTCTAAAATGTGAATTGGTGAAAGCAGCAACTTCATGTGTTTTGCATTCTGTGATGCTTAAGCATAACTGATTAAGTGTAACTGACTTATGATTAAGAATTGCAGGATGCAAAACATGTCAAGTGCCAATTAGTGCTTCACATTTTATCGGGTTGCCATGTACTGCATCATTTTGGTTAGAACACATTTATTATTGGATATTATTGGATTTGTTTGGGGTTTTTTTTGCTTTAAATCCCATCCTGTCAACGGCTGTGTGAGCACCTTCAAGGATCCATAAGTATACCTACACAGAACCAAACCTGGCCAGCAAGGTAGAGCCTAGTTTGTTACCTATGAGGATAGCATTATCTTAGGTCTGTCAATCCCGAATGGAGACTCTAGGGCTAAAGTACTCTTAAGCCCCAAGACTCAAAATCTGCCAAAAATCTTCTAATTTGTAGTTTATGGCCACATGCATGGAGCTTTTTCTCTTTCCAAACATAAATAAATGTAATCAGAAGATTAAGCTCTCATGTGAGCACCTTTATGACATCAGCAAGCTGGGACATGCTAGGGGTCAGTGTACAACAGGAAACATGGAAGCCAACTCACCAAATAAAATGTATAATGCTTTCTTCAAGGTAAGTGGTCAGCACACACCACAATGCACTCTCTGCCTTTGCTGATTTTTTTTTTTAACATTTGTTACGCCAACACAATTCGAGCTTACCTTCTTATTTTACATACACTTAATATGTAGTGTTTATATACACACATATATGTGTGTGTGTGTGTTTTTTGGTGTATGTAAATAAGAAGGTAAGCTCCAATTGAAGCTATATTTCAATGAAGACTATATCCCAGAGACTAAAACTTAGATTATGTGTATTGAACAAAAGTAATAACCTGTGAGTGCTCTGAAATGTCTTGGATATGTCTGTCATCACATTTTTACAGTAGTAGTAACTTCTAATAAGTATGTATTATTATTGGAAATCTGGGCAAATTCACTGAAAGGTGAACTGGTAAGAGAAAAGCAAAAAAACAACAACAACATGCATTAACAGCTAAGATAGAAAGACAGACGTGATGTTTAATTTTTCAAACTTCCCTTTTGGCTAGCCAAAATTCACCATTTTGTTAACAGACCTCATTCAGAACATGAGTTTGAGAAATGTTGTCTCAATATTGTTCTCCTTCTATTGCTTACATCCAAAGCCTTAAGTACGAGCATTTAGATTTATTTGGTCATCTCATTATATAACAGTGCCATCAGTGTTAGTGCTCACATGCTTGCTTTTGGCTATGCATTGCCAAAAGTCTACAGGCATCAGAGCTTTGAGACACCTGGTGCTCTGACTTCTGAGAAGCGTGGGTAGCTCAGAGCAGCATAATATGATGACTGTGTACTTTGGGTAAAGATAAGACATATAGCTGCTTATGCACTATACATAGAGGGGCATAGTTGGATGACATCTCTCAACAAGTCTTAGCTCGTTTATTTATTTTTTATATATACGCCTACCCCTTTGACTCTGATTGGCCCCTTTAGCTGCCCAACACGTTTAATGCATTTTAATGTAATATGTTTTGTTATGAGATTTTTCCATTATTTCCCCATTATCAGGATCAACATAAGTTCCAAAACATTTTTAAAATTAAAATGCATTCATTTTTATACCATGAAACAGATTCAGTTTTGTCTATTGCAATTATTTATATAGCCAAATGTCCGTATAGTAATACATAATATATACAGCATTTGAAATAGTGTGTTTTTATTATTTCTATATACAAACCTTCCAATTAATTTGTTTTCTTACCATAGTTATCATAGACTTTACAGCAGCCTGAATATGTCCAGGTAAATTAGTGTTTAAAAGACCAAAGAGATCCAACATGGTTTGGCTGCAATATCTGAAACTCTGAGCATGTTTTGAATTTGCTTTAAGGTATTTTCACAGTAGAAAGGCATGACAAAAATAGTTGCATTACTTTCTTTGCAACACTTTTGATCTTTTGAATAAAAATCAATGTAAAGTAAGTGTGAATTATATAACTCAACATTATAAACTTATCATGTGCAAATTTGACTAATTTACTATACAGAATACCAGAGAATTTTTGTTTTGCTATGAAGAATACAAACTAACAAAATATCTGGTACATGAAGCACTGACCTCTGACCAATCTGTCTTAGATTTCCCTTGGCAGTTCCGTCAGTCATGTGGTGCTCTTTCCCCCATTCAAGCGTATCTTTGTGAAGTGTAGACCTTGCAGTCATTCCCAACAGATGAGCAGACTGAATCAGAGACTGCATTCTCCATGGCATCCCAGCCCAGAGAATTATAAGGTTTTCTGTGATCGCTGAGCTATCTCAGCTAAAATAATTCACAGAACTTAACTATACAAAAGCACTTCATTACATAAAATTCTAATGTCAAGCATAGGGCTGAACTGTCATTTCCCACAAGCGCTTTTCTGTTTGTGCTATCCTAACATGTAGAAGTATATATTATTTAGAACTTTCCAGGTTGTTGTTTTTTTGTTTTGTTTGTTTTTTATGAACACCTCTCTAATACATACAGTTTACACTTTGTTCATCAGAATTTGTCAGTGCCATTAAGTGTCTTTAAGTCTTTAGAGACTTAAAAAAAGACCAGAAA
This sequence comes from Pelodytes ibericus, assembly GCA_036172795.1. NCBI lineage: Eukaryota > Metazoa > Chordata > Amphibia > Anura > Pelodytidae > Pelodytes > Pelodytes ibericus. The sequence goes on from CM069860.1 coordinate 115,725,960, forward strand.
TCCATCTTTTCTCCCAAGTTTTCAAATTCACACTTTTTTCCCCATATTCGTCCTAATATCCAATTTTATATATATATATATATATATATATATATATATATATATATATATATATACCTGTACAGCACTTTGAGTCCCACTGAGAGAAAAGCATCATATAAATGCTTATTGTCGTTGTTGTTTTGAAAGCATGGCTTTCAAATTTTGCTGATTAAAACAACACATGGTAAGCATCTTATTTCAAGCATAGGGCATTTGCATGCATTAGGTAAGCATGGTGAATTATATTTTAGTAGACTACATATGGCACCACTACCTGTTTAATGAAAGTCATCCGTTTTATATTTTTTGCCCTTTGTTAGGGATTGAGGTTAACAGGCTTTGCTTATTATTAGTTTGTAGTATATTCATTTTTATTGTGGTATTTTTATTACAAAATCTTTCCCCTATATCACCTGTCTGCAGGCAATGATCCCCGAGTATGCATCATAGGTTTTATTTCCGAATTGCCTCAATTTATTTGAATACTATGTTCTAAACAGGAATTAATCTAAGTAAAAAAAAAAAAAAGTAGTAATTTTGTGGCTCTACAGTTCAATTAAGTCTGTGCCAATCAATAGTGGGTGAAGGCTGTGGAAAGTGTAGTTCAACAACAGCAGGTCTGGCTCCCCTCGACTTTTTATTTCCTGTATTTGTCCTTAAACAAGAAAAGTATTCAGCAACAAATACTGTTTGCATTTTGGTACATTTCTATGTCATTTAACATGTTTGATGAATTTGGGATTAAAATTTATTGCTCTTAAAACAGTTATCAAAACTGCCTTTTTGCTAGGGGATTGGAGAGGGGTACATGAATTCAGTGTTATTACAAAAGTACAAAACTGTTTCCATAACACACATGGACCTATGTACTAAAACAGATCAGGTGAACAATAACTCTGTGAGATGCTAAACAACAAGACCTGTTTAGCTAACTTTGGTGAAATGCAAACCAAAAAGCAAAAATAGCGCCATAAATGCCTGTTTTCTCCAATTAGTTTGCCAGTTCACTACAGTGAATCTGTCACCAGATTCAGAGGCGTCACTAGGGTTGGTGTCACCCGGTGCAGTAACTCATGGATTTCCTCCAATACCATGCCAAACAGATTCGTTAGTAATGCCAGTCAGATAGCCCATTGAATATTCCATACAGGAGCCCAACAAATGATGCCACACCCAAGAGCCCCATTAATTATTCCTCACAATGGAGCCCCATTAATTATGCCACACACAGGAGCCAAATATATTATGCCACACACAAGAGCCCCTTAATTATGCCTCAACAAGAGCCCCAAAATTATGCCACATAAGTGACCCCTATTAATTATGACACACATGGGGGCCCAATCAATATGCCACACATCGGCCACAGCCATCTATTGTATAATTATAAAACAATAAATATATTTATTTATACACACACATATCACAAGCATATGTATTACACAGACATGTATCTCTCTCTCTCTCTCTCTCTCTCTCTCTCTCTCTCTCTCTCTCTCTCTCTCTCTCTCTCTCTCTCTCTAACTAGTTGCTTACTGAACAGTTATGATTTATTTTGAAGGAGTTCCAGTACCAGTTTTCTAAACTGGCCTTGATAAGCCTGCAGTGAATAGCATATGTCTTATATCAGAGAGCTGTGGTAAACAGACCTTGTTCCAGTAAATACTTCTTATATGTCATTCATAAAATAAAAAGCATAATTGAACTTTTATATTTTGTTTTTTTCTTAGTGCATAAAGATAAAAATATGTATGTACTTAAACCTACATACATATCATTTATGTAGAACTGCTATTCATTTGCCATAAGAACCTGGAGGTGGCAGTAACATATAATTACAAACATGCAAAGCTTTTATATAGTAATTATATATGCCATTTCTGCATCAACATAGACATAAAGTGCTCTTCCACTCAATATGCTAATTTATTTGCTGTGCAAAAAAGCGTATAAATTGAGCTTCTGATAAAGATTCGGGAGGCAAAACTTTATGTGGCCCTGAGGAATCTGTGTTGATGAAGAGTGTTAGCGATTTATTTTAAAAGTGGGTGGCAAATCTATTTATCATTCTTATTAATGAATTGTTATTTGAATAATTAACCTGAATTAACATTTTTTAATCTTGAATTTATTGAATGTGTTGGAGAAAATCAATATGGACACAGTCAATAAGGCATGATTTTTTTTTTCATCTTGAATAGAATCTAGTTATGCTGATTATGAAAAGAAAAACCACAACTGAATATAAATGAAAGACTATTGAAAAAAAATCCCAAAATCATTAACCCTTTCGCTTGTTTATTTTCAGGGACAGAATTAATACATTTCTACTTTATAAATATGTGATGGTTTTTGTTCTAGTATACGTTTACTTGCTATGTGGCAATAAATTACAAAGCAAAACAAAATACATATTATTTTCCTTCAATAAACAAAATACAGTGACGTAATTAAATAATAGTAATCTATTTTTATAAGCAAAATTGTAAGTTTATGAATAGACTTTTCATGTATCATTCTTTCTCTGTCTAAAGCAGTCTGTAATTCCCTTTTATGCGGTGTACCAAGTGTTGTGTGCATTGCTGGAGCTAAATAAATATATGGTAACATAATGTACTGTCGGGTGCAGTTGTAAATTCAGGAATCTCACTTTGGCGGACACATGGTTGTCCACTAACACAAGTAGGGAACTATAATACTTATGCATAACAGGCAATGGCTATACTATAGCACTACTATAAATGTGGTAGCATGCATGTGTGACATAACAAGCCTTCTTTAATCATGAGCTCTATTTGAGCCCTACAATGGGCTTGTATTTGTGGGTGCAGGATAAAGAATGAAAATACCCAGGGGAGGGGCTTAATGCAACTTTGAATGTGACACTGAAAATGGAAACAGCAGGCATTTTAAAAATAATGAATGAGTTGGCTGTGTTTTCCATAATATAATGCTTACTAAACAGGTATGAACATGCTGCAAGTACAGCATAATTAGCTAAATATTCTATACAAAAAACATACAGGTTCCACCATAATAAACTGTTAACGCCTAACTGTGTTTTGTCTGAAGCCACTGTTAATTTTCCCTGACTAGCAGGGACAAGGCACCCACCTGCTGTGACAAGAGAAAAACAGTTAAACATATAGGAGATAGGAAGTAAGGGAGAGAATATGTAACCAACTGGCTAAATAAAGTGACAATGATTCAAAGCAGGAAACACAAAACACATGTAGTGACATTCCCACTCAAACCAAGTAGATAGGAGACTTGGACCAGAAGGAGGGGAAAGAAGAAAATGTGAGAGGAAGAGCTGCTATGGTCACCTTACAGAGTTGTTTCCACAACTCATGAGAATAGGTGACAGAGTGAAACGATAATGGTGCAAGTGCTTGAAGAAATAGTAATTCAGAGTACAAGGCAGGTAGCAGTCATACATGTACAATTCAATTTAAAAATCACAAGACACAGATAATCCACAAAATTGAGTGCCTAAAAGGTAATGAATAAAAAAATGTAAGAAAACTGAATCAACACCAAAAGAACGGTATTGCGAAAACAGAGTTTTGCTGTCAGGCTTCCTCAGAGGCTCCCTGCTCACTATGGACAGGCTACTATTATTTGAATGGATGGAATGAAGTTGGTGTTTCATATATAGGGATTTAAATGAAAAATAAGGAAGAAAAACAGTGAATAATGGGCGCTTACAAAAATATATAGTTGTTGCAAATCCACTCTAGTGCAAAAAACTCTATCACACCAAAAAAATATTATAAGAAAGAAAGAGGGTGCACAAGTGATATATAACAAAAATAAATACATTAAAGTGCATTTAGCTTGTAGTTGCCAGTTGTATCAGTCTTGTAGCCAGATAAGCATACAATAAACACAAAAAACAAATAGGACAATACAGTGCAGTATGTTTTGTACAATTTATATGGATATTTCCCCCATATGGACCATAACTCACAATCTTATGAGCCTAAAATAACCAGGCTCAAAGTGTTATTGCCAGGAGTGGATCACCAGGAATTATACCACAGCAAGTGGTGTTGTGGTAGATTCTCAGAGTATATGAGCGTTTTTCACTTGTTGAGAAGTATTTTTGAGATTTTAAGTCCAAAAATGACAGGCTATCAAGGATTTCAGGCTAGAAAGGTGGTGGATGCAATTCAGTAGTGTGCCTCGCAGGTTCAGAATTGCTTACAAACAGAAAGCACTTATCTTGTCCATGTTTGGGTTGTGAATGTCTGGCATTAACAGGACACTAAAAACCTTACTCAATAACTCAATGTGTATCTGGAAAACAACAGTGGAAGCCAACTCAAGACAGTTAGCACAAGTGACTATCAAGTGCGGCATATACCAAGATGATGCAGTGTCCTCGTTATTTGAACCCTTTCAGCAAGCTAATCACAAGGACTCGATATGGATACAAGTTCAAGAAGGGAATCACCATCAGTCAACTCTGGGGTTGAACAGCCAGCATGACACATAGCAGAAATACAGACCAGCTATAAGTACCCCACAATCACCTGGGAACAATGAGGAGGCCAGGAAGACAGCAACATCCAAGTACCACCAAAGGATAAGACAGATCCTAAAGAGCAAACTCAGTGGGAGGAACTAGAGCCATGCGATCAATATGTGTGCCCTGCCAGTCATCAGATAAACTGCCGGTGTCATGGGCTACCAAAAGAAGTTTTACAAGACTTGAAAGCTCCTCACAATGTGTGGGGGTTTCCACTCCAAGTCCAACACAAAGAGACTCTACACCAGCCAGTAAGACCTTCCTGGACAAAACACAAAGCATCTGGGAATACATCAGTACAATGCTATCCAAAGATGTTATGGCAGTCCAAGACCCTGCATGAGATGTACCATTGACATATAGCTGAGATGACTTACATTGGAAAATCCTACCAGGGCTGGAGTGGTCTGGATTAAAGACAGCACTGAGGCACTGATCATAGTAGAAACAAAAGAAGAAGAGTGCACTCTACTCTCCGATAGGTGCAAATTAAAAGTGCTTTATTTTAGTGCATAAACAGACCGGTACAAAACATAGACTGTGGAAGGAAGGCCACCTTACATGTTTTGCGTGTTTCCACGACATATAACTATGTATATACTTGTGTTCCCTTAGAGAAGGTATCAAGAAAAGCAGTAATGCTGATCATCCCTGGAGGTTGCTCATAAAAATTGGAGGTTATATCTGCTCCGTTGAATAACCTGAATCCTGAAGCTCTGTAATGGGCCACCCTGAATTCTAGAGTCCTGTCTTAGACCCCTGTACCTGAAGCGCTGTTATGGATGTGCCCTGTATTGTTTAGCCCTGTCCCGGCTCAGTTATGCTTCAATTCTGTTCTATCTTAGAACCTTGGTTTCCTTGTTTCCTGCTTCTGTTAATGTATTCTCTTGTTCTAATCCTTGTCTGGTTTTCCTGCTATTTGTCATACTGTTGTTCCATTCCAGGATTTTTTAGTTTCCTTTTGCTCTGTTCTCTGTTCTTCTATTTAAATCTCAACCACACCCATTTTGTGTCATAAGCTGTCAGTGGCTGTATTTTTGTTTTTATGTTTGTATGTTGCCTAATTTCCTTCACTGAAGCACCTGAGGATCTTTGCTACTCTCTCCTCTCTCCATGTTCAGCTTGGTTCCTCTTTGGAAGGGCCTGAGGATGTGGAAAGCCAAAGTGAAGGCCAACATGCTCCCTGTAGTGATAGGACAGTGGCTCCAACAGATTCCAGGAACAATATTAGAGCACGCTGTCCAGAAGAGCGCAGCACTAGGATATTACGCAGAATGCTCAAATTCACACTACATAAGGGGGAGGAGTCTGAACTAGGTTAGGGGGAGGAGTCCGATCAGAGCTAACGGCATCTAAGGACTTTGTTTTATATATATATATATATATATATATATATATGCAGGACTTTTACTGTTTTCGAGACTCCTTTGTGAACTCTATATGGAAACCAAGAATATCAGCACTTATTATTCCTAGAAAAGTGGATGCCATACCGCTATGCTCATGATCAAGTAAGAGTCTCTCCTGTTAACTACTGAACTGCTTAGAATTGGCATTAAGAACATAATACACAATAAGATAGGTTGGAGAAAACACTAATCTAACTTCTTTATGTTTTATATGTGTGCTACACTTTCAATAGTTTGTTCTCTGGTAGAGCACCCAAGGTTGAGGAACAAACATACCACCCATAGGACGATGAGAAAATATGTGTTTTCAATATATATATATATATATATATATATATATATATATATATATATATTACAAAGATGAGCACTCACAGTATTTTTTGAAGAAAAAAAACATCATTGTTTCTTTTTAGGAACAAAAACAATCAACATTTCAGTCTATACTCAAGACCTTCCTCAGGACAGGTATAATTTTTTCAACAAATCCTGTGAGTGCTCATCTTGGAATTTACTTGGAGCATACATTTTCCTCCATAAGATTGTAGGGGTTGATAGGTTATTGGAAATTTGTAGATTTGTTTCCTAGAAGATGATCCACTGGGGCTTACTTGCAGAAACCAATATTGGTATCTAAATTGGGGATGGGAAACTTAATCGCGGCTGGATCAGTGCAGCCGCTTCACCGCCGTCCCTGCACCACAAGACAGTTCGTCACTGGAGATTTCATCGCGGGACATTTCATCACTAAAGGTAAGTTTATTTTAGTATTTTATCTATTTTAGTTTATTTTAGTAAGGGTAGTTAGAATTAGGGTTTAGGGGGTTAGAATTAGGATTTAGGGGGTTAGAGTTAGTTTTTAGGGTTCGGGGTTAATTTTAGTATTAGGTTTAGGGGGTTAATTTTAGTATTAGGGTTCAGGGGTTAGTATTAGGGTTTAGGGGGTTAGTATTAGGGTTTAGGGGGTTAATTTTAGTATTAGCGTTCGGGGGTTAGTATTAGGGTTTAGGGGGTTAGTATTAGGGTTCGGGGGTTAGTATTAGGGTTTAGGGGGTTAGTATTAGGGGTCGGGTTAGTATTTGGGTTCGGGGGTTCATTTTAGTATTGGGGTTTTATGGGTTAATTTTAGTATTGGGTTTTGGGGTTAATTTTAGTATTGTGGTTTGGGTGGGAACTTTGGGGGGGAATACTTTATTGGGGGGGTATTTTCTTTTTACTTTTTAATTTGTAAGAGCTGACAATTCAGCGCTGAACTGTCAACTCTTACATAGCTGAACTGTCAGCGATGAAGATGCGGTGAAGAAGAGTCCTAGACCCTCTAAATTCACGTAACTTTACAATGGTGTCTCAGAGCTTTCCGTAGATCCTTTTGTGCCTCTTTTGCACACAATAGTTCCAAGATAGGATCTTCTCCAGCCTCTTGACCCATTTTTATCTTAGCAAACAACCTGTTCAAATATGGACAGAGGGCAGTGGGCTTAACGGCCTCTGGGATGCTGTCTATCTGCAAACTCAACATGTAGGAGTGAAAGTCCGTAATAAACACCTGCCAGTTAAGGCTAACGAATTTGCTGGCCAGAAGGCTGGTATCAACTTTGTGCATTCTTTGCACTCTATTTCAATAAAGGTTTCCATGGCATACTATAAATTACTATACTTGCACAACCAATGACTAAAGTGAAGAGCACAGACAAACTTGAATAACAATACACAGTAAAGATACAATTCACACACATCTAATCACATGGATAACTTAAAAATAAATATCGGTCAGTGAGCAGTACAGAAAGAGAAAGATGCAATGTTTTGCAGGACTTATATAGGAGACAGGTCCAAATGTTTTTGAAGTAGATGTCCTAATAGTAAATAGATTGTTGTGATGTAGTGGTGATGTATTTGTAACTCTGTTTGTGTTGTTTTATTTGCTGCTATGGGAACAGTAAAGAGAGATAAAGCACATACCACCCAATTGACTGCAGGACTGTCTAAATTTTGTGAAGCAGTTCCACTGTCCCAGCAAGCTATACCTTTGTCCCGGTTTTTGGGGATAGAGGTGGAGCTGAGCAGGACAGAGGAATTTAAGATTGCAATTGAGCACTAAAAAAATCAAGAACTCTGTTTTGTTCTGTAAAACCAGAGATTGCCACGCTTTTAATTAGGAACTTGTATAAAAAAAATGTATTGTGCAGCAATCAGAACTTATATTAATGCACCAGGATTTAAAAGCAATAGCTTCCAGGTCAAACCAGTCTATTATAAAGAAATACAATAATAGGTTTGGAAAATAGCATAACCTTACTACATTGATGTAATGATTGTAATTCAGTCTTGCTTTGTAGATTATGTGTTTGTATCCCTTCAACAAATGAGAGATATGGCCAGTCTATTAATATATTTCATTGTGACATTCAGGATAATATGGCTTGAGATAGCTTTACAGTAAGTTGCTTTTTAACTCTGTGCTGGGGGAAAAAGTCTATGGTGCATCATTAAAAATAAAACACTGAAAGATAATTTGCATTTCAAGAATAGCTGGTTCGTTTTAAAGAAACTTTCCATCATCTCTTTAAAAGTAGTTAGTGAAATGCAGTTCATTATTAATGCTTCTTGGCTTTATTTAGCCCATAACTATCATTATATATTTATGAGCTAATCAGCAATTGGAAATGTCCCTGTAATGGTAACTGGAGCTTGGCTTCCAAATAAAATGAACACCATTAATAAAGTATTGTGGTCATTGGGGTGGATCAAGTGTGCTAATAGCCTTACTAACAGCAATTAAGTCAATTAACCATTCAGACATATGCTGCTCAATTTCCTTTCTCAAACAGACCAATGGATTTGTGAAATCCGTAGAGCTTATTTATGGTTTAAGGCAGCAAATAGTCAATACTAATAAAGACAACACTAGACTGCAAAGAGAATACTACATAGAGATATTTAAGCACTCATACATGCATATACACAAATATAGTACCATTCAAATGTTCCCTTGTTTTCCATGAAAACATACATCAAATGAGTTGCAAAACAAATAGGAAATATAATCAAGAGGTTGACAAGGTTAGAAATAAGGATTTTAACTTAAATAACAATTGCCTCCTTCAAACTTTGCCTTTGTTGAACAATAGTCCATTTACAGCAATTACGGCCTTGCAATGCCATTGACCAGAGACCCACTGAGAGAGGTGCACAAGATGCACTATGCCACAGGTGGCAGTGACAGAGAAGTACTGGAGTTCTGCACTCTGAGCAAGGGGAAATACCTAAAGTTCCATGTACTCGCTTTGATCTCCATTCACAATTCCATGCAATTCCCTCTTTCATTAATGAAGCATTGTCTGTTGCACGTTTCCACTACAAGTAGCATGACCATATATGCACATGAATTTGTATGTTTAAATTACCATAGACAGGTGAAGAGGTTGGTGACACCAAGGCCAGCTGAGCCATCTGATTTTGTAAAGACCGAGGAGACTTCTGCATCCTGTGCAAGCCATGGGACACAGTGCCAGTTGCTAGGAGGAAAACGAGAGAACAGTGTTAATACATATTAATTGACATACATAACATATCAATGGATGTTCTATACATATGACCAGTCAAGTCTGTGAGAATTTTCCTGTAACTGTCTCATGCCCCATGATCTGCAGTAGTTTCCCTGCTGTTTTAAAAATAAACCTATTTTTCCTTCATTGTGATATGATCAGCTGTTGTTAACAACAAGCTCCTTTCAGCTACTGTTAAAATGGTTACTCACATAGTTGCTATGAGTCAGCCCCTTTGCTACTCAGTATTTAAGCAGCTAGTATCAGTAGCTCACTTGCCCTTGTGTAGTTTCCGGCTTCCAAGTGTATTTCTTGTAATTCCTGTGTTTGACCCAGCTCGGCTGACTTCTCTTCTGGCTTCTGACTTTTGGCTTTGTTTCTGACTCCGCTGATCTTTGTTCTCCTGATTCTGGCTCATCTGACTACACACTTTGGTTCCTGAGCCTGGCTTGCCTCCTGGATTTGGCTTATGTACCATTGTTACAGTTTTTCTATTCATTATTAATTAAAGGTGTTTTGCCTCTTACTCTCTGTCAGGTTCCTGGTCCCTAACAGTAACATTGCTATTGGTGCGCTATCATTAATCAACTGTACATGATGTCCCATTTACACATATACATCTGTCTATCTGTACATGTGTGTATGCACATATTGATGTTGCCTGTAAGGCTTAGAATTTGACAGAAACTAATAGACTGTATTTACCCTTAAGGTATTGAATTACCTCATACAACTATTTATTTTGGGTTTATCACGTCTTCTTTGTTTCACATCCTTTGCAATATAAGCACATTTCATGTTTTTTAACAACTTTAATTTTTAAAGTATCAAATAAGTTAAATTTTAATTGGAGGGAGTATCTATTTCTCTACTCTCCTTTACCCTATACATCTCCCACTTTACCACCACCAAAGTACCCCCAGGCCATCACATTGCCTCCACCATCCTTGACAAAGGGCATTGTGATGAAGTGCCCTTCGCCACTTGGTCCTCGAGAGGCCTGCTTGCCAGCCTCCTCCCCTGTGACTATGGCCCTGGGGTGTATGGCCCTTTAAGAAGCTGTATTGGGGCTTATGGACTTTTATGGGGCTGGTGCTGGCCCTTTAAGCACATTTTTGGGGCATGGTAAAAGTCCGAACAATGCCCCTTTAAGATGGTGTCCCCAGAGTCCCCAGAGTAGGAAAATGTGCTTGCGGTCGGTCATAAAGGACTTCCAGCTAACTTTTGAACTACTGGGTGGAATTGTCTGATTTTTAGTTATGTTCATATTTAAAGTATGCTGATTCTGAAAATGTATGTTTTATGTGAATGTGATGCATACTTTGAAAGTTATTAATATTGTGTAAAAACTGTATATTTTCTGCCTGTGATAATTAAGTTAGTCTATTGTGTGGGGATAATTGTATTACAGGCAGATGGGGGGATTTTGCTGTAATTGCTGGGAGTGTCTGAGTGTATTGTACGTATTGATTGGTTGTTCTTCAAAACCCTGTGGGTGGTCCTATGTGTGGAAAATCGGCATAAAAGCAGAGTGTTTGATTAAAATCCAGAGATCTTCTTGACCCTCAACATGTAGTCCTATCTCGTTATTGGAGGGTAATCTATAATCACACTGGGGATTGCTATGTTCTGCATACTCCCTTGAGCTTTAATCACTTAGCTCTTTTAAGAACTTGTTCCTGATATGATCTGCTGGAGGAGAGGTTTTCCCCCACACGGTCCTGGAGGACAGAAGCTGATCCAGGGTGGACATAAGACGGCGAGACTCCAGTTAAGCTACGGCGGTTGTGGAGTCTGCGGTGGTTGTGTTGTCTGGTGCGGTGCTTGTGGTCCTCGGCGCAGGCTAGGAAGCATCCATCAACGGAAGGTACTCGGTCAGAGTAAAGGGAGTTCCGTTACAGGCATCAATCACTCCTCCTGCATATTTTCATTTGGTCTGCGTCTCACGAATATTCTTCTTTTTGATCCAAACACCTCAAACCGATATTCATCTGTCCATAAAACTTTTTTCCAATCTTCCTCTGTCCAATGTCTGCACTGTTTTGCCCATCTTCAGATTTCAGAGGTTAGCTGCCTCTTCACTGTTGATGAAGAGACAAGTATTATTTAATAAAACTGCCAATTGACACTCTAATGTACTTGTCCTCTTGGTCAGTTGTACATCGGAGCTGCCCATTCTACTTTCTATTTTGGTTAGAGCCATTTTGCGCTATACTGAGAAGGGAGCAGTAAACACCATTGTACAAGTTTCAGAATAATCTTTTCTGGAAAAAAAACCCTTGTCTTATAATAGAGCAAAAACGATACTCCCTCTCAGTAATGTCACTGAATATAGAGGCCTCTGTGTAATTATGTGCAATGTAAAACTACACTAGAACTGGGATTTTTTTCAAATTGAAAGTAAGTGCATTTCACGCATTTTACAACATGTACAACATACAGAAAATATGCTAAGTGGAGCTACCTTTTAAGCTATTAATACCAGTGGTCCTTGCTTAACTGTCAGGAATTAGGTTTTATTATGATAGATTTTCCATGTTCTGGATTAATCCCTCAGCATTTTAACAAGCCTTGATGTGTATAAATGCTATTAAATATATAAAACTTTGTAACTACAGGAAAATGGGCAACAAGATTTGTTTATAGCAAACATATGTATTTTTATTAAATCCATAAAAGCCAAAATATTATCTTAAAACACAAAATATCATGCAACAGACATCTCTAAAATATACCATTAATATTTTTTAAGTGACTGTAATGGAATGTCCTTTTCTTTACCACTAGAATAATAAGGTCTGTGACCATGCTATGGAAAATCATTAATCCTAAGACCCATCAATTGCTGGTCTGGTGCTTCAAATAGGAATGACATACCAACTGTAGCCCAATAATTAACTGACATCACACATCCGTGTCCAATGTGGAATTTTAATGATTGACAATTCCCTGTCGTTTTTAAAAAAATGGTTCAACCTAAAACATAAAATAAATATAATCAAAGTCTAAAATAGAAATATACACATACATATAATATTCTTATTATATATCTTTTATAAGTGGACAAATTCTGTATTCTTCAACACTTTAAAAAAAAAAAAAAAACTTTAATGAGCTTTTCATTTCACCTAGCTATCTGGCAGGAAATACACATAAATATAGGCAAATAGAGATTGCAAAGATAAATAAGAATACTGTATGTGAAAAGTGATAATGTACTCTATTTACTACAAACCAATAAAAAGGCTTGTAAAAAGAGCCTGCACCTTTAATGGCTTACTTTCTCTGTGGCAGACTGCACTCACAGCAACTGATCTAAAGATGCAGTGACACAAAAAGCTTAGAGATAATTAAATATTGATTTTTGTTTTCTAATCCTATATAAAAATTGTCCTGGGTGTCCCAGTGGTAGTTTTCATCTCTAGGACATGGTGAACGATATTAACCCTGCTTTGTTTCAAGTTGTTGTAGAGCAAATAAACGGGAGCATTAAGAATAAAAAGTAGCAGTTTTGTAAACTTTTTTTTTCATCCTACAAAAGGCTGTCTCAAAGGCAAGGTGATTTTTCGTAATCAGATTAAAGAGACCTAAACATTGGTGTTACTGTGAATACAGAGGATGGAAAATGATCTATACATTGTGTTAGCAAAGTTACAAGCAAATGCTTAAATTAGAACAAAATATATTTAAGAATGTGTCCTATAGAGTCTCCTGCTTATGACTTTAAATGTGAATATGCAAGTTACACATTTCATGTTGAAAAGCAGTTAATTTACATATCACGTCACAGGTTATGTCTTAAACTGGAGACCCCACAGATATATTTTTAACACATATCCACATTTCCACATTTGTCTGCAGTTTTTCTTACACAATGTACAGACAATTTCCATTCATTCAATTTCCGGTCGCACAGGTCGCACACCCCAAAGGGCAACCCTGGCTGCTGTATCCAGTATATCACGGTTAAGATTAGACAAACCCTGCAGACACCCTGGAGCAGGCATGGATCATAACTCATAACAGGAAAGCAGGAATAGAACAGAATAAACAAAGAGACAGACCAAGCACAGCAAAATCAGAAAAGCACTTGAGGAAGAACAGAACTGATTACAGAGGACAGGGCAAGGACAGACCAGAGCAGGACAGAGGAGAACCAAACTAAGGATAAACAAAACAAGGCACAGAGTTACAAAACATAGACAAAGGGCACACATACAAAGGAATACACATAAATGCAGCTAGTCTAACATTAAAGATGGTAAATGGTATGGGTTTGGTTACACCAACTGGCAATAATGGTTAAGCTTGCCATCCATGTCAAGGTACCCCACAATTAGGCAAGGAAACTAAAACAAAAACATGTGTGCTTTATATAGAAGCAGAGAGACAAAGAAAACCTAGAACAGAGCAACAGATAAAGTAAAAGAGAGCTAAGATGCAGAGAACAATGCAATTCTACTAGACAGCGCTGGAGCACTAAGATAGTGCTGGACCATTAAGACAGGGATGCGCCACTAGACAAAGCAGGAACACTAGACCAGGATGGAACATTAGACTGGGCTGGAATACCAGACCAGGTTGGAATCGTACTGTAGCTGAATAGGCAGGTGCAGCTTTGGGGGCAACTGGGCAGGTGCAATACTAGGACCCAGTGCGTTATTTACCATGAGGCATCCTAGGTGGATGCCTAGGGCAGAAAATTGGTGGTGGTGGGGGGGGGGGGCAGCCCCCCCAGCACTGAAAAAAAAAACTAAGGAAAAAAACGCATGGCCAGCAGATCAGGACGATCGTCAGTCCGTGCATTTTTTTCTTAGGGGGGGGGGGGGGGGGGCAGAGTGAAGACAAGTCATGTGACCAGACGCGCGCCGGGTCACGTGACCTATCCACTCTCATCGTGGGGAGCTGAACAGGCAGCATGGTATGACACCATGCTGCCTGCCACTAGCCACCAGGGATCAGAGTAAGTCTTGGGGTGATGGAGTTAATGGAGGCATGTAATGGGGTGATAGGGCATATGATGGAGGTGATGGAGGCATGTAATGGGGTGATGGGGTTATTGGAGGCATGTAATGGGGTGCTGGGGTTAATGGAGGCATATAATGAGGGTGATGGGGTTAATGGAGGCATATAATGGGGTGATGAGGTTAATGGAGGCATATAACGGGGGTAATAGTGTATGTGATGGGGCAATGGAGGTATGTGATGGGGCAATGGAGATATGTAATGGGGGTGATGGAGGCATGTAATGGGGCAATGGGGGTATGTGATGGGGTCATGTAATGGGGTGATGTGGGTTATGGGGCATGTTGTGCATGGGTAGGAGGTGCCCGAATTTTGTCTGCCTAAGATACACCACTGCTAGGACCAACTAGACAGGTGCCACTCTAGGGCCAACTGGGCAGGTGCTATACTAAGGCAAACTGGGCAGGTGTCCCTGATGGCAGGTGCTTCTCTGGGGCTGAACAAGGGTAGGGTTCCACACTGTGGCCAGACAAGGATGCAAGGAACAGGGCATAAATACAAACAGAAAGGAACAAGCATAAGAAATAAACAAGAAAACAAAAGCGAAAATGATACTGAAATGACTGGATACAGCTAGGATGAGCCTGCACATGGGTGAATGGTTACACATACCACCTGCAAGTCAATACTCCAAAGAATATTCTGAGCTGACTGAATTTCATAGTGTTATTATCATTAGTCACAAAATGGATAGAACTAGTCTGAAATCTTTTTACTATATCTTACAGAGCATTCATGGTCACTAAAGACATGACAATAGATTTATATAAACAAAAAATATTGATAGAAATGGCAATCCCCCCTCTAGAATTTCAGATAGTCAAATCCATCAGTTTTTGATGATAGGATGAACTAATGCTTTGGCCAACAAAGAACATGACAATACAGTGTATGATAACTTGGAAGCTTTAATTTTGTTACTTGATAATCAAAATAGAAAAAATATTAAAAAAAGCTTTTATTATACAGAAAGTTTAGATTTAAAATTGTTCATTCAAGAATAGATTTGTGATATCAATAGTATAAGTCTTCAATTTGTTTGTTCATGGAGCAAAAATAAATTTATAATGCTACGTATTCAAGTTCTTTTTTTATAGAACTATAATACACTCATACTCCTCAATTGCTAATATAGGAAAAGATTGGTGATGCCATTTGGATTAGACTTACATTTCTATTTCCATCATACTAAATAAAATTAGCACTCTGTAATTACTCAACACAAGTATAGTTTGATGATAACTCTGATATACATCTTCAATTTCTTCTTTTATAGATATGTATATAAAAAGAACTTGTATTAATACAAGTTAGCAATTTCATCTTTCATGGTTCTTATACAAACTAGTACTCCACAAGTTTAAACATAAGAATAGGTTGGTGATGTCTTTGGGATAAGTTTTCAATTTCTTTTTTCATTTTTTTTTTTGTCAAGCTGTAGGTTAATGGGTTATTTTGTATTGGTATAATATCTCATTTTATTCTTTCATGGATCTAAATTATACTCATACTCCTCAATTTTAAATATAAGAACAGGTTGGTGATACCATTAAGATAAGTCGTCAATGTCTTCTATAATTTTTCATATTGTTGAGATGTGTGTTAAAGGGTTATAAATTTGCTGCCATCCATGTTTAATATATATATTTGTGTTGATTCCTTTTATGTATTTAAGATCCGTTAACATTTAACCTGGTAAGTTTAATCCTGCAGTTCAAGCCATGCTCCTTCTCTGAACTCTCTCCGAAGTATCTTCTCTTCATCTTTCTGGAGATATTGGCTCCAGTACTGTGTACAATGGTGGGGGCATGGCTTAGGGTCAGGAGTGTAATTACTACTGCTCTATTGCTGCAGGTCAGGGGACAACTCTTCTGTATATGCACAGAACTGTGTGGATATGCAGTGTTTATTCACTGGAGAATGAAAATCATGAAGACTGCAGGAATCTGGAGTGTCCCACTTAAAGTGGGGAATTTGCGAGGAATTACAGTATCAGGCATTAACAGTTATAAAAAGTAAATTATTACCTTAAATTTCTACACAGGTCACAACATATAAATAATAATAAGGAAAAACATACACAATGAGTCCAGTAAAATGAAGTACTACCTTTTTTTCATTTATTGTATACATTCTTCAAATACAGTATTAATAGACAGGATCGATCTCAACCGAGCCTATAGTGGTCACACAGGAAAGAGCACTGTATGGTGGCATTGTCAATGCATCATTACAATAGAAATGAGTGAGTCCATAAATGGTAATGGATGCACTGTAAAGATATCTCGCAAGTGTCATTAAAGTGAAGGCCCTTAAAGCGGAATTTGCAGGAGTCAAAAATAACAATATAATTTGGACTTCTGTGTTATTTTCTGTCACATACTTTTTTTTTTTTTTTTTACATTTAATTTGAATATACATTTGGCAGATAATAGCATTTGCCTTGCTGTGAGGTGTGTGGATCAGTTTGTTAAAACATGACATATATATATATATATATAATCAGTAAACTGTTGCACTCATCTGTTTTGATTTTAATTATTTTTTCTTAAACCCACAACTCATTAGAGTTTTCACTTATACAGTTGCAGTCACTAAAAAGACTTGATTTACCTTTTTAATCTTTTTTTGTAGTTTTGTTGAACGAATAAATCAAGACTACTGCATACCTTAATTGGGTTCAATCACAATGATAAAAAAAAGATAATTTAAATAATTAGTTGGGATTTTAGTTGTTATAATATTCTACATCGCCCTATCTTTTGAATCCAAGGAAGGTAACTAGTAGGAAACAATAGATTTGTTTTTTTATTTGTATATAATTAAAAATGTAATCTTTAAATGTTTACAACAATTTATTTATTTATTTTAAACTGCCTGTGCTTCTTACTGTAATAAAGGTGGCAAGAACTTTATAAAAAATAATATAAATGACAGGATTTGGTATACGAATTGACAAAATACAAATTCAAGGCACACTCAGTATCATGCCTGCCAAGTGTCTCTAGTTAGGAGCAACTGTCAGGGTAGAAAAAAGGCGTCTCAGAGGGGATATGATAACATTATATAAATATTTGCAGGGCCAATATAAAGAGCTCTCCAGTGACCTGTTCATTAACAGAAAGGTACAAAGAACAAGAGGTCACCCCCTCAGACTGGAAGAGCAAAGATTTCATAGACAGCAAAGGAAGGGATTCTTTACGGTTAGGACAATAAAGTTATGGAACTCACTGCCAAGAGAGGTAGTGCTAGCAACCACAATAGATGCATTTAAAAATGGTTTGGATGTTTTTTTAGGAAAGCAGAACATACAGGGCTATTAATAATAGAATAAGCATTAATAAAAGAGCTTATTGATCCAAGGAGAAATCTGATTGCCTCTTGGAGTCAAGAAGGAATTTTTTCCCCCAGGAGGCAAAATTCGAAATAGCTTCCTTAGGGGTTTTTTGCCTTCTTTTGGATCAAAAGCTGTAATGATAGGTAGAAGGGTTGAACTTGATGGACTTGTGTCTTTTTTCAACCTAAATTACTATGTTACTATGTTACTATGATCCTAGGGTCATAGATGCCTTAGTGCATGTTTTCGATTTGGCGCCCCCCTCCCCCCCCCCCCCCCCCCCCGGTGGGTGTGCCTAAATCACTGACTCCATCCCTGTACAATTGTTTGTTCTAGGTATGCTCGTTTCATTTTTAGATGGGGTGGGCACAAAAAACTTTTATTTTAAATAATATAAATATAATAATATTTGGCCATAATACTGTATAGTGGTTTTATTTATTTCTGCAGTATACTACTATTTCTATGATGCTCAGCCAGCAAAATGGGAGACTTTTGGCTGACTAGCAGAGTGAGTTTTCCATGATGCCCAACCAGCCAAATTCTCACATTAGCCTGGCTGGCATCACTGGAAAAGAAGTACACAAGGAGCAATATATAAAATTCTCTCATGCCAGTCACTCATGTGTCTCTCTTCCCATATCCCCATGTTTGTCTCTCTCCCCCCCCATACCCTCATCTCTGTCTCTCTCTCCCACACCCTCATGCAAAAGATAAATAATATGATGCTTACTTAACCCCTTCCCGACCTTATGACGAGTTAACTCGTCATAAGAGCCGCAGCGTTAGCGACCTTATGACGAGTTAACTCGTCATGCAGTCTAGCCGGCGGTGCGCTCCGTGGGCACCGCCAGCTAGTCTGCAACGGGTCCAGGACTAAGCCTCGCACCCGAGGCAAAGCTCCTGGACCCGATCGGTCAGTTTCCGGCCATGTGATCGCGGTGATTTAGTCATCACCGCGATAACATGCAAATTAGATGGCAAAGTCAGTGTGTTCACACACTGACTTTGCCTCTAATTCACTCCCTGTGCTTCACATTCTTATAGTGAAGCACAGAGAGTGACCTGTAAGTAAAAATAAATTAATTATACACACATAGGTTAAAAAAAAAAAAAAAAAATTAACCCTTTCATTGCTGATCACAGTTTTTAACTGTGATCAGTTTCCTTCCACTTTATGGCCCTCATTTAGTTTTTTTTTTAACAGATTTTTTTATTTTTACAATTTATAGAGTTTTTTTGAATAAATAAAGGTAATTTTAATATATGTATTTAATAAAATGTAACCCCTGCATGCCTGTTGCATGATTTTTACTGATCTGACATCGCACTCTTCAGAGTTTTTTTCTGTCTTTTTTGTTATGGGGGGTTTGGGAACCAATATTTTTCTTTTTTATTAGTTAGTTAATTAGGGGGGATAAGTGGGTTAGTGTTGCACTAGTTATGTAGCTTATTATTGGGAAAATAATGGGGAAAAACTTTTTTTTCCTCAAAAATTTCCTCTTTTATATGTATTTTTTAATACTAAAATGTAAATCATTTTTATGTATAGGGTATCAAAAGAAAGCTCTAACTGTCCTCTAAAAAACAACATATAACTTGTATGGGTACGTTAAATGAGTGAGAGGAAATTTATGTTTCAAAAACCGCGTATTAAAAATTGAAAAACGCTCTGGTCCTTGGCCCAGGAAAATCCCTGGTCCTTAAAGGGTTAACAGATCTATACAGTGTATACAAAAAAATATTTAATATTTACCTCTACAATTATATCTCACAAGATCCCAAATAGGGCAGGTTTTCCAGTATAGTTTTATACATTAATCCAGGTTCCCCTTTCATAACATGCTTCACTTGCTGAAAATTGGCCAACAAAAATTCATAAACAGCTTAACTGTACCTGCTTGTACATATTTAAGCAGATAACATATCATGACTTGGCAACACAAAGTAAATGGTGTGTAAAAGGTATTCATTCATCTTAGACTGCTTAAATGTACAAAACCCCAATGGAACAATCACACTGATGAGAAGCATACACAATATAATAATAATAATTCCACTGTAAATTCATTTGATCCTATATTTCAAGTAGGTGACAGAGGTTTATGAATGTGCACATTTTTACTGTGGCATTAGGGACAGACCTCACAGACTGCAGATTGCAGCATGGGGATTCTATAAAGTGCAGAGATATAAGCAAAATCTGAATTGCAAGACAGCAATGATTTAAGGACAAATAAAAAGGATAGGTATCAGGAAGCCAGAAGATATAAAGAAGAGATGGGTAGGCAACAGATCAGTATATGCATGCATGCTTATTGTAGTTGCACTATTGAGTATTAACATTAATGGAAAAAACAGAAGAATATCAATTTTATAGAAACCAAGACATGCACTTGGTTACATAATTCAGTACAGAAGGAAAGGGGCAGTGGAAGAAAAGGTTAATCTTCCAAATGGCATGTACTTTTCTGGTAGCCCTTTAGAGTATATTTAAATGTGAAATACAAAGGTGAGTCAATACGGAATTATAGATTCAATACCATTTCTCCATCAAAGGTTTATTCCACAATTTATTATTATAATTTTCATGAGCTCTAAAAGCTGAATTGTTCCCTATTTTTTTTGTATCACATTACACAGTAATGGATAGCTTGATATACGTTTGTTTCTATTGCAAAACTCCATTACTTCATGTAAATATAAACTAGTTCGAAATACAGCCGTGGTAACATAAAAGGGAATATTAGCATTTGAAGTCAGGCTTTAGTATTTAGTTTTCTTCTTCTTAAATAAGTGCAGTAAAATAATCTTTTCATAGCATCGGCTGAACAATCTATAATAAGATTCCTCTGGGGAGTATCTACTGGTGATTCTTACATTCTTATTCAGCTAGGAGTGTTTAAAAAAGTCAAGGTCATAAAGGTTACCTGGCCAGTGCCTGGTTTCACAATGCATCTCTTGAAAAGTTAACACGTCGTCAGAAGGATCCCACAATGCATTGCATGTGTGTTGCTGATAAAACTGTGAGCCATGTAACCTTAGAGCATGTGACAGGAATACAAAAAGTACATTTCTATTATTTAGTGTTGTAAAAGGAAACTGACGCTTTCTTCAGATCAAACCTCCTTAAAAGAGAAAACAGATAAGAAAAGGAGACTCAAAGACTTCTTCCTCTTTGAAGCTGAAGGTTGCACTCATTTTGATGTATCAGATAAGTTACTTGTCCTTAAAAAAGAAACAAGAAAGAATGAAATGTGGATCTAAAATTACCTAGTCCTTGAATTTTTGTTCCATATAAAACAAAACATCTCCATATTAATGTGATTTGAAAAAAAATGTCAGATTTGCTTTTGCAATTAATAAATTATATAAAGTAATACTTTGTATCATACATGGAATTCACTGACCTAGAATGTGGGTTCTAAAGACATCAACACTTTATAATTAGTGAGTCTGTCATAGGAGCAAAGTGTGATATGAAACTCATTTTGTGATCTTGTTCATTTATTTCACATAGCATAGCATGCTTATTGTTATTAAGTAACAATGACAAGTTTCACTGTGTACAATAAGTTATTTAGAACTCTTATAAGCAATACACTGTACTGTATTAACAACATTTTAATAACTTATGGTACATTGCATCCAACAACATTTATACAGTGAACCTACTGTTTGTTTCCATGTTTAACACATTTGATCTTTCAGTCCTTTCTATAACGTAACCTGCTTCATCTCAAATTCCAGTGAAGTATTCTCCGTGCTGCAGTGAATGTATATAAAAGGATATGTAATGGAAAATAACAGGTTCGCCACATGTTTGCATTGTCTGATCTCACATTTTTTTAGCAGACTTTCCTAAAAACATAGTTCATTGGATTTTCAGTATTGCCAGGTATTGTGGTTATTAGCATTGTTATAGTCAT
The DNA here is from genome assembly GCA_036172795.1 of Pelodytes ibericus. NCBI lineage: Eukaryota > Metazoa > Chordata > Amphibia > Anura > Pelodytidae > Pelodytes > Pelodytes ibericus. The sequence goes on from CM069860.1 coordinate 115,747,781, forward strand.
TCCATTTTCCCAAGTATTCAGTAAGATATTGCAGCTTGCATGCTGAAAACTACTTGAGTTTTATAGAAGACATTCAGAATAAAAGTATAAGGTAAAATACAACTCTAGGGTGTGCTATAGTTTTGAAACAAACTATTTCAAGATGCATTTACAAGCCTCTTATATTTAACATATCTATTTTATATGAGAAAAAGATTAGATACAATCTAAAACTGTAATCACCTGTACTCTGTGGGAAGATGCTATAGTCATTTGAAGACATATGCTGATGTTGTTAAAGTTATTACACCCACTGGCATACATTAAACTGCAAGCCAGTGCTGTGCACAATACATTACATGTGTGATAAAAGGTGGATATCAAGATCAATGTTGTTTGTTTTAATATGACACAGGGTGCATCATGTTTTTTTAATTTTACATTTCTTTGTCAATCAAATACATAAGTGCATTACTTTTAGTGTATGCATATTATTAAAAATACTTTTAATAGAAATCTAAAGTTTTATGTATCCTATATTTTGCGATGTATTACATAAAGTATGCATAGTTATAGAAATAACCCCTTATTGATATGACTTTTTTGGCTTGTCTGACACTTGGTGTCCTGGGTTGTTTTAAAATTTCTGCGGAGCATGTGTTTTGTTGTAATATTTCTCTTTCTCTTTTAGTATACCCACACAAATTATGTATTGTTTTTACCGCCATAAGAAGGGCTTTCTTTCGATACCATTATTTTGATAATAACATATAATTGTATATATAAAAAATTGAATATGGCAAAAAATGTAAAAACAATTTTTTTATTTATTTTTTACTTTTATTTAAAAATTTGTATATCATCTACAAAAGACAACAAAAAACACTGCTAAATAGTTTTTAATATTCGTCCTGAGTTCATAAATAGCTGATGTTTTATGTTTTTGTGCTTTTTTATTCAAGTTACTGGGCATGAACCATGAGTAGTACAAAGCTATTTCAAAATCCTTTTTTTCAAAATTGTGACATTGTAACACTGATATCTGTACTAAATCCACAAATGACCCCCCACATGAACACATTTTTCAAAACTAGATGATTCAGGGCATTTTACTTAGGGTATTTTGATACTTACATGTAGTCTTTTTACCACCAAAATTTGCCAAAGTTTCCAGCAAAAATAAATGGTGATTTTTCACACAGATTGAAATTCAGGTAAACATTTTCTAAAGATGTGAAGAGGTACTGCCAAATAACATCTTAATATGTATTCAGCAACATCACCTGAGTACAGGGATACCATCCATGCATAGATTTGTCAGCTTGTTTGGGGGTTAAAAGGCCACATCAACCACCAGCCTATGTCAAACTTTTGGGTGCTATTTCTTTCCACATACATTATAATTCAGACATGAATTTGCAGATCCTGTTATATGTCACTGTCAAACAACATCTCAATATGTGTTCAGAAACATCTCATGAGTACATGGATACCACCCATGTATAGGTTTGTTAGCTTGTTTGGGGGTTAAAAGGCTACATTTAGAGGTGCTCTTTTTGGTTTTCCACCTTGGAATTTTGATATGCAGAAAACCTGCGCCCATGTCCTATCTAGAACATTTTTGGAGCCAGTCAGTGTATTTTACTCCACAAAACCATTTATTTTTGAAAATTCAATACCCTAGGGTATTTCAAATGGTGGTATTTTAACACTTTCCATGTTCTAATTCTACCACCAGCCTTTGTCAAAGTGTTTGGAAATAATTTTTTTTCTACACATATTGTAGTTCAGGCTAAAACACCGCATTTCCAACATGGAGTTTTGACATTTAATCAGCCTGCGCCCATGTTCCACTTTTTAAGCTGATTAATGTATTTTACTCCATCACACCGTATATTTTGAAAAATTGACATCCTAGGTGGTGGTTTAAAACTTTCCACCAGCCTTTGTCAAAGTGTTGGGAAGTAATTTTTTCCACACACATTGTAGTTCAGGCATGAATATTCAGACTGTGGTATTTGCCACACTATCCGTAGCAATCGAAATGCCAACGGGTGTTTCTGATCACTGAAAGAAAAAAAAAATCACTTTCAGTGCTCGTTTTGCTCCGTCCTGTGTCAGTAATGCTTTGCCACACAGGACATACCTAGTCCATCCTGTGTCGCAAGGGGTTAAGTAAATTGGGTGTCATTATAAATATTTATAAACATCTATAAAATCTATAATCCCTATAACTAGATTTTCCATTATCTAAAACATGTACATATCTATGGATGGACCAAGTGAGGTCTATAAATCTTACCCTCATATTGTTAAATTGTATTATTTTTCAATGCTTCTTGCACACGGAAGATATTGGCCCAGCGTTAGCAATAAATTAATGGGCATTTTTGATTCAATGCCCACCCTTAACAGCATTAAAGGGTGTGGTAATATCACTACGATTTTTATGGAGGTTTAGAGGTGCTGGCAAAAAATGTGCCATTAAAACTCCGTTCAGTGCAGTAATTACCACACAAACAGTGATTTACTGACAGATGGGCAAAAAAACTTTACACATTAAACAAGCATTCATATACGTGCAGCAGCTGTTAACCTTTTCACTGCTGTATCGAACACATACAGTGCTCCCTACAGCATTAAGAGAGTTGACCCAACATAGACTGATTCCAAAATGGATTCAGGTCAGGCAGTTTGGCCGAATTTCACAAATCTTCAAAATGAAGTCGGGTCTGAATTGGCTATTTGGGACATTCAGAAACAGAAGCATCAGAAGCATTTCGATCAGGACATTTTTGCTATTAAACCAATCAATTTACAGTTACCAAATATACACTGATCCACCCTGAATAAGGGCAAAATTCACCCATTTCAATTCTCCTGATTTTAGCTTGAGAATTCAACTTTAAAGGCCTCTAATACACACAACAGTTGCGGCGCGTATTATGGATTTTTATTTGGCCTTTTTTGGGGCTGAAGAAAGAAGAAAGAAAAAAGAAGATGGATTTTTCACCCGTGGATTTATTTATTTTTTGCTCGTTTTTTTTTTTTTGCGGCGCGTATTATGGTTTTTTATTTGGCCTTTTTTGGGGCTGAAGAAAGAAAAAAGAAGAATGAAGAAAGAAGACCTCAAATGGTAAGTATCATTTTTTTTTTACAGGTTAGATTATTGCCCACCCCCCTCACTATTATTAGGGTGAGGGGGGGTAGGTAGGAATTTTTTATTTTAGTGGGGGGGGGGGGGGTAAGTGACTAGGGGCTGGGCACCCCTAGTCACTTTATTTGTGGTCCACCCCCGCCGCTCATGGGTGGGGACCGGGGGTGACACTAGGTGCCCCCCTCATTTTTATTAGGGTCCCCACCCGCCGGCCATGGGTGGGGACCGGGGGGGGGACACTAGGTCGCCCCCTCATTCTTATTAGGGTCCCCACCCGTCAGCCATGGGTGGGGACCTGGAGGGGATGCTAGGTACCCCCCTCATTCTTATTAGGGTCCCCACCAGACGGGGACACTCTAACCCACATTTTACTTCATTTTGCAGCCCTCTAGCCCTTTCCAGGACTTTTTTAGAGGCATTTTAGTGGCCAAAAGTTTGTGTCCTCATTGACTTCAATGGGGTTCGGGGTCAAGTTCGGGGTCAAGTTCAAGCACGAACCCGGACATTTTTTCGAAGATCGGCCGAACCTGAAGAACCCGAACATCCAGGTGTCCGCTCAACTCTAATAGGCACTGTTTTACACAGTCACACCTCTGGAAAAACAAAGAAACTAAATGAAAATACAATTGAAAGAGGTATATGGACAGGAACAATGCTGAAAATACGCAGGATATATTACATGGAAATGGATGAATTTGTTAGCATTACATTAACATGGGCCAGAGTGGTCTGAATTCTGCACTACACACCACAGTCCACCTGTGGGATCCCAGCAATCAGAGCAAAGTACAGATGATTCACAGAACCTAATCAAGATAATTATAAAAAGGATAGAGATTCACAACCACACCCATTGCTACCATCACCTTGGCCATGGACAGTGCCACATTTGCTTGGCTGATCTTTAACATCAGGTTACTTAACACTCAGGAAAATGATGCCCACTCGTTCCCTAAATTGATCTAATGGACAGGAGATTGAATTCCTCTGACGTCTACTATTGTTGTTATTAGGGGCACATGCATTCTACTTTAGTTCTTTATTTTGTAGTTGATCATACATATTAAAACCTTATTGACCATCTACTTGCAATTGTAGCTTTTGTGATGAAAAATTCAACATATATTTATATGTACTGTAAGTACCTGCTGGTGTGTTTGTTTCAACAACATCTTCAATTTCCAGATTTCCAATCTCCATTTACTTGCAGAGACCTAGCCCATGCTCGTTGAGCTTGGATGGATATTGCTATAACTCACCTGTTGGTCTTTACTTTTTCATCTTCTTCAGCATCTCTCTGTTGCTATCTGAGTATCTGTAATATGATACAAGGGCATGATGATTTATGTGTCATGCAGACATGTGGCTTTGTCAGATGAGCTGTGTTCACTTGAGTAACAAATGTATGATTTGAACTACAGGTGTGTTTGTAATGTGTGGATGGGCTTGTATTATGCGGCCCATGATGTATGAGTATTGTGATGTTTCTTACCTTTTCTTTACAACAGGCATTGATCTCTCCTGCATTCTAATTGTGTTGACATGCTTGATTATCCCATTCCAGTGAGTATTTCTTCTGGCTGGTGTTTCTGACTGTGATCCCAATTATCTTATGGTAACAGCTGGACAATTCCTTAATTAACGTGAACATGGGATAGGAAAAGGGTTGAACTTGATGGACATCTTTTTTTCAACGTAAACTACTATATAACTAAACATAACTATGTAATGTTTTATTTTCCTCAAAAGTAAATGTTTGTGCTTGTTTGCACCTTTGCATAGAACACATTTTTCTATTCACAAAACTGTTGCAGCTGGAATTCATATGTGTTATACAATTTAAAACTGTACTTTAACCCCTTCACGACGTTAGGACGTACTATGCTGTCCTGACTTTAAGTGCCTTAAAGTCGTTAGGACGGCATAGTACGTCCTGTACTAAACAGCTCATTGCGGCTCCCCGCGATGAGCTATTTTCGGATCCCGTGACAGGCACTTACAGCGGGATCCCACCTGTCAGATGAGGCCACTTTGAGTGGCCTCAGTCTGACAGGGAAAATGTAGCCGGTGCTCAAAGCGAGCACCGGCTACATTTTGCTAAATCGCGCTGTGCCCGAACTTCCGGGTTCCGGCACACCTCCGATTTTTCAGCAGGGACCCACAGGGTCTATTAAGACCCTGATCGGGTCTCTGCCAGAGTGTTCCTGGCTACCGATCACCTTGTGATCGGTGGCCAGGAACAAATCGTGATGTTTTGGTGCTTGCGTTGTTTGGGACGCAAGCACCATGCGTCACGAAGGAGTTAAGGTGATATGAGGTTATCTCACAACTTTGTCCTTATCATTTATTAGCTTCATGTAGTTTTGAACCTTCACAATGTAATATTTTGTTTCAAATATGTGAATTTCTGATTTTTGTTATAAATGGATTTTAGATACCTACAAAAACTATGCCAATTTGTGTGCTTTTCCCTGATATAACATGTCTATTACCCTTTTGCCTGACATAGCATGTAAATGTGAATCATAGCACCTTGTGTAAGTGATAATGAACTTTATTGATAATACATCTTAACAGATGGCATATCATAATGAGTAAATGAAAAACCAAAAGATTCCCTTCAAGTTGTAAATTACTTATGCTTACCTCCCGAAAAGCATATATGTACATTTTTTCTATGTCAAAATTTGACTTGTAACCAGGCTCAATCCAAGCAAAAATAAATTCCACTGTTTTGTTATTTGCACGCTAAGTACCCTTTCCTCTCAATCACACTTTGTAAATTGCTACTATTTTCTTGCTATTCAACTGAATAGACCGTAACTTAGATTAACTCCAACTAATTGTCATTTCATGAATACATATATATTGTCAGCCATTTTGTTTTGAAGGACACATAGAAGTTTTACATGCTAGCCTGCAGAATACATAATTCATACATGTTAACGATGTTCAGTTAATTAATCAAGGTAGTACCTTGATTAAATAATTGGTTCTTCCTTGACACACCTGCATTCTACATTGTTCAGGGTAGTATGTAAACGTTATCTGTGTTCACCAACACACTGGCTGTCATGGCAACCCTAATTTTAGTTGTACACTTGAAGGAAAACAAACTGCAGAGGTATGTTTTGTAAGGCCCCGGATCAATGTATTTGCACACACTATAAAGTTATCATTTGGAAATATTAGCTTTTTTCTTGTTTTAACACTTTAAAATGTTGCTTTTGTTTCCTTCCCAAATTCAGCCAAATGCTGAGAGCTGTGCGAGAGGGTCAGTAGGAACTGAAAACCTGATATTTGTGAGCACATTAACAAGATTTTGAATATAGATATTCAAATGTATACATTTTATAATTATTTAATGAATGGGAACAAATGCAGGTCATTTTAAAGTCGGAGTGGTCCTTTCATTTATTTTCTGAGCCAAAAGTTTTCATATCACATTACGGCTTAGTGAATATAGATTGCCAAACCTTAAACTCAGATCAAATTGTGATGCTTTTTGGCAAAGCCCTTTCCCCCTAGTGTAGTCTAAACTCAATTCACGCTTTTCTTCTTCATAAGACTTTTTCTTTGGTATTTTTGATTGCAATGCTTTTCAAAAAGACGCTAATTACATCCTACATAGAATTCTTGTAATTATGCCTATTACAGTTTGATTCATTTCCATATGTCAACACCATTGCAAAAGGATAAAAGTCCAATTTTTATAATCGGTATTGTCTGCAAGAAAACGCGCATGGTGTATGAGTGAAAAGCCCTTTGTTGAAATTAAAATTATGATTATAAATAAAAGTCTTCCTCTGACATCTTGTAAATGGACACTTAGAAATAAATTGCTACAGTTGATCAGGAAAATTGCTAGCTACCTTTTACATAAATGAGGCAAATGCTCTTTAACGTTGAAATAGCAACACATTCTTGTTCTGCACATCATTTCAATTGACTCATGTTTAATGTAGACTGAACACTAACATTACCTTTTCTATTTTAAATGGCTTTCTTGTGAGTATGATCATAAACTGTGCTTGAAATTATAGATGAAGATGTAAGTTCATTACAGCAAATCTCTGGAGCAGTGCAGTTCCATACTAACAGAGTATTTATCATGGCATATAAACAGCCATCAAGAAATCTAAACATGCCCATATCATTGTAATCTGAAAGAATTATGGAAAATGGAACATTTCCAATGTTTTTACAAATGTCTTATGCAATTTCAATAAAGTTTTTCTTTCCCGGACATTATCATTGCTTATGACTTGTAAATGCATTTGGAACCAATGGTATGTATAGCAATGTTCAATTTAAACCACTGCAATAAATACATTTGTTTTCCTTCTCCTCTGTTTCATGTAGGGAAACCAGAGACCTAGCTACATATTAGCTACCCTTAAAGCACAATCTTCTTCAGACAAAGAAAAAATGTTAAAACTTAAAGGCAACCTGGACTACCCACAATTGTCTTGTAAAATTTTGAGAAAAGGTTACCTCTTATACTCACAGTACATTTGTATAGTTTATTACACAAGCACATCATTGGTTAACCTATATGTACATTTAAATTTAGCTGCACGTTTATAAGGTGAGGCTCTTATCCAAATTGGTTGTCCAGTATGAAGTGTTGCTGGTTACAGATGCTGTTGCAAAATGAACTGGTTCATTCGTTCATGTTTCTGTCTGAATGTAAATTACATATACATTTGTTTTCAAGGACACACTTTACTCTTGGCTGGAGATAAGCTATTGATTTTTGTTCATGTTTTGGCAAGAGTCTATTTTGTTTACAACATCTTGCTTTCATACCAATGCCAGTATTTTATCCAATAGGTGAACATAAATAAAATACAATTAATGAGGTCATTTCATTAATTTACATAGTGCTGGCCCTTCAAAAATAGGATAAAACCATTGACCATATTTTAAGATTTCTGGGACAGAAAACAAAATTAAAAAAATTATAAAAAGATATATATATATAGCAACTATAGACCAGTAAGTCTTACTTCAGCAGTGGGGAAAATAATGGAAACCTTGTTAAAGAATAGGATTGTTGATCATCTAAAGTCGCTTGGATTTCAAGATCAGAGACAGCATGGGTTTACTTCAGGGAGATCATGCCAAACTAATCTTATTGATTTTTTTGATTGGGTGACTAAAATAATAGATCAGGGTGGTGCAGTAGACATTGCCTACCTAGATTTCAGTAAGGCTTTTGACACAGTCGCACATAGATGGCTTATAAATAATTCGATGCAGGGTCTTGTTACTTGTGGGGTACCTCAGGGATCTGTACTTGGACCCATTCTCTTTAATATTTTTATTAGCGATATTGCAGAAGGTCTTGTTGGCAAAGTGTGTCTTTTTGCTGATGATACAAAGATTTGCAGCAGCGTTGATATTCATGGAGGGATAAGCCAAATGGCAAATAATTTAGCTAAACTAGAAAAATGGTCAGAGCAGTGGCAACTGTCATTTATTGTGGACAAGTGCAAGATTATGCACCTTGGGCATAAAAACCCAAAAGCAGAATATAGACTATTTGGTACAGTCCTAACCTCAACATCTGAGGAAAGGGATTTAGGAGTAATAATTTCAGAGGACTTGAAGGTAGGTTGGCAATGCAATAGAGCAGCAGGAAATGCTTGCAGAATGCTTGGTTGCATAGGGAGAGATATTAGCAGTAGGAAGAGGGAAGTGCTCATGCCATTGTACAGAGCACTGGTGAGACCTCACTTGGAGTATTGTACGCAGTACTGGAGACCGTATCTCCAGAAGGATATTGATACTTTGGAGAGAGTTCAGAGAAGGGCTACTAAACTGGTTCATGGGTTGAAGGATAAAACTTACCAGGAAAGGTTAAAGCATCTTAACATGTATAGCTTGGAGGAAAGACGTAACAGGGGGGATATGATAGAAACATTTAAATACATAAAGGGAATCAACACAGTAAAGGAAGAGAGTATATTTAAAAGAAGAACAACTACCACAACTAGAGGACATAGTCTTAAATTAGAGGGGCAACGATTTAAAAGTAATATCAGGAAGTATTAATTTACTGAGAGGGTAGTGGATGTATGGAATAGCCTTCCAGCAGAAGTGGTAGAGGTAAACACAGTCAAGGATTTTAAGCATTCGTGGGACAGACACAAGGCTATCCTAGCTATAAGACCGGGAACGGGGGACTAATAAAAGTACTCAAAAAAAAAATTGGCCAGACTAGATGGACCGAATGGTTCTTTTCTGCCGACACATTCTATGTTTCTATGTATATATATATATATATATATATATTTTTATATATATATATATATATATATATATATATATATATATATATATATTCTAACATAAAACGACAACTGCCATTTTAAAATGCAAAAATGATTAGGGCAGCTTATTTATTTTATCAGCAGTGCTACCTGTATACTGAGGCTTTATTTTCCATTCTCCTTAAGTAAATACTTTGTTATTGAAAAATGAAAGGTGTAAGGAGAACATTTACTAAGAAGGAACTGGCACTACAATTCTGTTTTTTTTATACTTTGGCAGTGGAGATCCATTTATTTTGGCACCTGGTACAGAGCAAAGAAAGAAACTTCTACTATGTTAGAAGAACAGAGACAGATTGAGGTTGAGAGTCCTGCTATCAAGCTAGAGTGATAAATATGAGCATGTAACCTCAAATACAGGGAGGACTGTTGATGGATCCAGTATAATGTGGCACAAAAAGCTGCCCTGATGCACACCCACATGCCCAGTGCAGTGCTCAGGTGGGTGCACCGAACTCAGGTGCTATGAACATTAGGGGCACTAGGGCTGAATACAGATAGCATGCTCCGCCCCATAGAGCTATTTGGTGTTACTATGGCACTTAAAAAGATGTTTGGGAGCAAATAGTGATTGGGGGACAAATATGGAACTGGTAAGCTGTTTGGGGACATATATGGCATTGACAATCTGTTTGGGGACACATATGACACTGGCTATCTGTTTGGGGGCATATTGGCTACTAACTAGCTGTTTAGGGACAGAGGTGACAGAGGTAGAGCTCAAAGAGGAAAAGACAGTGCCTGAAAATGAAAGGTGGTACCTAAATAGAAATCGATGGGGCTTCTCTTTAATAGGAAGACATGCAGCCCAGAAAGGAAGCTAAGTCAGGCCTAGGGCAGCACAAAACCTTAATACACCACTGACTATGATTGGTTTAGTGCTAAAAGATGGAGGCTTCTTGTGAAAATAACTACCTACAAGAAATATAGAATTCCACAACAGATAAAACAGACTCCACTTTACGCCCTTTTAAAGTTGTCAGCAGTAATAGAAATGAGAGGTTTTGGTTATCTGAGTTGACCAAAGCATAACTAAGCTTTTCTGCCACATCAAGACACAATAGGGAGACACCTAACCTCAGCAAATATCTAGTGGGCACACAAAACACTCCATGCTGTTACCAAAAACCTTTTAATGTGCTAGAAGAGGTCCACAAAGCCTCTTCCTAATTCAACCATAGACAGCAAACTGCAACCAAAAAAAGAATTGCCAGCACCCTCGATTAAAGAGAAAAATAAAATATTGATGTGCTAAGTACTATAAATACACTATATGAAAAATGACTATATAGTGCATACACAATTTTTTTTATTTTTTTAATAAAATCTTTTTATTGAGTTTTTTAATAGTCAAAATAAAAGGTATAGAAATAAAGAGTAGGGAGAATTAGGATTAGGGATGATTTGCACAATACAACAGCGTCAATATATCTACATTTTGAGATATCATTTAATACCAAAGTGGTACCCAAAAATGGGTTGGTAGTGGAGCGACATAGGTTGACATATTTGACCTTACTAAATAAAGCAGGTAACTGACTTCCAGGGGAAATATCTCCAGGCATTCCCGAGGTTTGTCACATGAGTAATTGAAGATCACATATATACTAATTATCATTGTTCAACATTATAAATACAGGTCTCAATTAATCTGAAAATATAATCTTACATTAATTTTAGTATAAACAATTGTGATATTTACAATGTATATTTGGATAGGGTTTCCTCACATTGAGTGCCATGTATGAATTCAGACCAGTAAAACCATTGTTGTAGGTGTTTATCGCCTCTTCCCTGTGATGTCAATAGGAGATCTTCTGCTGACCTGATCTCCTCCACCGATACTTCTTCCACAATTTTGGGATCATCAATTTGGCAGCATTTAGCAGATGTATCGTCAATGGGTTTTTGTATTTCGTGACTGAGAATGTGTTGTGGTGTAATAAAAATGTGAGAGGGTCAAATGGTTAAGTATCGTCTGCCATCAATTTGATGTCAGCTATGGCTTTCCAATATTGTGCGATGGGAGAACAAGTCCACCATATGTGAAGGAAGTCGCCTTGATTGACTCCGCACCTCCTGCATATGTCAGGGGTGTTGGGACTTTGTACCATCTGGACAGTATCTTTTAAGCATTTTCTTGTATCCTAGTAGATACTTGTCATTTATGGGCCAATGAGGCTATTTTAGTCCACTGGGTCTGGGAAAGAATGGTTCCACAGTCTGTTTCTCATGATAAAATAAAATAAGGTTTATGTTGGAATTCCAGTTGAGTAAGAAGGCTATGTAGTGGAGATTAGTTTGGGGGGTGTATCCTTGGAGAGGCACATGGATTCATATTGGGTTAATGCTGGTATTGGTGAATGAACGTTAGGTATGGTGTTAACCCCTTAGTGACATGACTTTTTTGGCTTGTCTGATGCTTGGTGACATGGGCTGTTTTAACATTTCTGATGTGTTTGTGTTTTGCTGTAATTTATTTCTGTCTCATTTATTGTACCCACACAAGCTATATATTGTTTTGTTTTTTTTTGTCATAAGACGGGCTTTCTTTTTATACCATTATTTTGATAACAGCATATATTTTGATATAAAAAATATATTCTCCGAGCTGCCATCATATTTACATATGGCCACTGAGTGAGAAGAATTGAAGAAATCATTCCATTTGGATCAGATAAGCTCTTTCTCTTGTTCACTTTTGTGAGTGCAATTCACCACCTCAGTATATAAGATTCCACACTGTGTATAGAGTTGCACTATGTTTTTTGTCCTTTTTTGTCTTTCTATGTTCTGAGCCTGGTGGTATTATCTACATCCTCAGCCCATGAAGTGTACTGCTATTTAAGGCAATTATATATATTTTTTCTAATATACATAATTCTGTGTGTGGAAGACCTCCAGCGCACCTACCACCCCTGTTTACTGTTTGTGTGTATTTTTCACGTGTGTTTGCAGAGATACACACAGGTTGGTGCTGCTTGGTCACGGATCTAGCCCTGAATTTTACCCCTCTGTTTCAATCTTTGAAGTCAGTCAATGCATTTTACCCCCACCAAACCATATATTTTTTAAAAGTAGACACTCATGACTCCTTGTGGAAAGGGCTCAGCAGCAACCGATACATCACTAGATGATGTATCAGAAAGCTGAGCAGGGTCAAAATCGAATACTGAGTCAGCGACCTCAGAATCAGTGCCTGAGCAGTGATCTACAGCAAAGCATGGGTTAATAGCTCTTAGAAGAGCCTATCTAGTACTGTATAAATGAATTCATAAAGAAGTGCAGACAGCAAAACATACTGCTTATACAGTGAGGATTGGCAGGGAAGGGGTTAATACACTGGGAATGGCTTTCATAAAACCTGACAATTTTATAAAATGTTATTTTATATCACTAATAGTGATCTGTCTCTTTCACTCACAAAAATGTATGTGAGGAGAGGGAGGTAGATCAAAATTGGTCATATCAATATTCACAAACATTGGTCTGACCAGGCGAAGGTGATGATCATCTGAACAATCACCAAACCGCCTTTGCCACTAATTCGCTATTACTGATCGCTATGCCCTCAGACAACTTAAAAAAAATAAAATATAATTTTACTTTACCTGTAACCCCCTAGCGAGTGTGTGTAAAAATAAATAAATAAATAAATAAATATGCAGACAGATAAAAATTGCTTTGGCGTCAATATCATTGCGTAAGCAGTGATCGGCAAGGAAGGGGTTAAAAACTCTTAGAAGAGCCTTTGTAGTACTGTAATAACTTACAGTACAAAAAAAATTAACTCCTAAAAAATGCACAAACAGAAAAAATAAATGCGCTGATGTGCAAGATCACTGCTTACGCAAGATCAATGGCAGGGAAGGGGTTAAAAGCAGGGAATTGCTTTTATAATTTGTTTTATTGTTTTATTATTAGTGTATTGTGTATTTATTATTTTATTGTACTTTAACTTACTTTTATTAGTTTGATCTGTCTCTCTCCCTCACTAAAAAAATGTGAGGAGAGTCATCCTAAGTGGTCAGACCAATACTGGGTTAATATTGATCTGGCCAGGCAGTGGGGATGCTCATCAGAGCATCCCCACTAACTGTCAGTCTGCCTTGCAGTCACTGGGAACAGAATCCCTGTGAGGGTTGTTAGTGGTTTTAGGATACCATCTTTTATGAAGTGGCCTGGTCTGGGGCATATGACCCTATAAGGAAACATATTTTGGATTATATGGTAGTCGTTGCTTGGGGGAAAGTCTGCGTTAGCTATCATCGATAAGAGTGGGGAAGGCTGATTCAGGAGACCAGTTTTGTCGTGAATGGATTTCCATGTTTGTAATGTGGCCAGTACTGTAGGATGGGTAGTGTCAGTGAGCACTGATTGGGAGCTGGGGACCCATGCCGCTGTTGGAATAGGAATCTGTAGGGAATGTTGCTCTATGGATATCCAAGATTTAGGGGTCGGTCTAGACCATTCTACTATTCTTGCCAACAAAGTGGATTTGTAATATGATTCTATGTCTGGAAGCCCAAGGCCCTCCTGTTCTTAAGTTCAAATTAAATATTGATAACCTAGTCTGGGAGGTTTAGTTTTCCAGATGAATCTTGTGACCAGTCGCTTAATTTCCCCAATTTAATTGGGGTGTCTATATATCAAGTCAGGCATTACTGTCTTAAGTCTTGTACTGAGAATGTTTGCAAATAGGCTTATAGCTGGAACAGAGTTCAGGGCTTTTGCCCTGTTTGTGTAGTACGGTAATGTGGGCTTCTTGGGCCTGTTGGGGTAGTCTCCCACCCAATGCTAGGCAATTTAATGAGTTAAGTAGGTGGGGTATCAGTATGGTTTGGAATCACTTGTAGTATGCTATGGTGTATCCATCTGGGCCTGGGCTTTTCTCATTTGGTGAAGTTTTAATTGAGGCTGTGAGTTCCTCAGTCGTTATTGGCCTGTATATGGTTTTGGAGGTCTGTAGTGGGTGTGTATGGTGTAATGTTATATAAATCATTGTAGTACTGCTGGAAAGTGTCAGCAATCAGTTTAGTTTGGTGTTGGATCTTGTTGCGATTGTTTCTTATCTTAGGTATAAAGGTGGTCAATCTTTTAGCCATCAAAGCCTTGGCCAGTATTTTGCCAGGTTTGTTTTGTTGTGTGTAATATAATCACTTAACGTTTTTGAGTGTATTTTGTAATTTTTGATTACATATGGCTGCCAGTTCTGCCTTTAGGTTTGTGAGTTCAATGAACAAGTCATTGGTTTGGGCAGATTCAATAACCGAAATTTATGTTAACGTGTCAGTGATGGTTTGTGCTCTCTGTCCCTTGAGGTAGACACCTATGCTTATGAGCTGGCCCCTGTATTCAAGATCCAGATTCAAGATCTTCCAGTATAGATGTGATAAAAGGAAATTGTTTAGTATTAGGCGGATATATGTTTGCAACAGTAATACATTCTTTGCCCAGATTACCCTTACTAAAACCGCTATACCATCATTATCAGGTAGTTACATTCGACATAGGGAGAGATTTCGTTATATATATTGCAACCTGTTTGGTCTTCTGAAAAGGTGAATGTGAAAAATATACTTGGGTGAAATAGTAGTTAGTGAGAGATGGGGGTTTGGACCTGCAAAAATGTGTCTCTTGAACTAGAAAAATATCAGCTTTTTTAGCACGCATTTCCTTAAATAATCTATTCCGTTTGGGGAGTTAAGGCCTTTAGGAACAAACAGAGGTAGTGCCAGCTGAAGTCATCCGGAAGGTAGACAGCATCAATCCATAGTTGGTTTGTAAAAGTAACTTTATTAAATCAAAAAAAGAATAATAAAACCATCGAGCAGGGAGACAGGAACAAAACAGATACGACACAAGCTTGACGCGTTTTGCACCAACTGGCGCTTTGTCAAAACAAAACTTTGTCGAGACTGCTTTTGACAAAGCGCCAGTTGGTGCGAAACGCGTCAAGCGTGTGTCGTATCTGTTTTGTTCCTGTCTCCCTGCTCAATGGTTTTATTATTCTTTTTTTGATTTAATATAGTTACTTTTTACAAACCAACTATGGATTGATGATGTCTACCTTCCGGATGACTTCAGCTGGCACTACCTCTGTTTGTTCCTGTTGTCTGCCTGGGGTGTGAGTAGACCCTTTTTCTGTGCTACAGCACCTGGAAGCTAATCTTACTCACTCCACTGTTACTTGGGGCTTGAGCCGGTCAGAATCTGCTTGGAGTTAAGGCCTTTAGCATTAAGCATTAATTATTAATTAATTATTTTAATTTTAAACTTTTTATCATGTGCTGCCATAATTGTGTGTGGGGTAGAAGAATTGACAACATTTTTGGTCAAATTGACTTATTAAGGGGCCTATCCCGTTAGAGTAATATTGTGCTATAAAGTACAAGGGATGGGACGGGTAAAGAAACAGAGGGGTGAGTAAAAAACAGAAAACCATTCAACATTAAGAAAAATATAAAAAGTGAAAGAATAGAAAAAATATAGGAACATACACGAGCATCAATGCATGTCCCAGTGAGCAACCAGGAGGACTCACCATGAGTGCCTTTCTGGCAGTCAGCAAAATACGCAGATATATGGAGTTCACAGTTCCACTCAGCTGGTGTGGGGGAGAGATGAGTGAGGCCTGATATACAAGTATATACATCTGCAGCGGGGGCCGTAATGTGGCCTAGATTACCACCAAAGAGGTCTTATTAGGGGCAAAGTCATAGCCCTATCCCGATCCCAGAGAACCATATAGAAAACCATATAAACAGTATATGAACCTTAAACATAAACTGGAAAATAAGTAAAGGTAACCATAAAAAGAAAAAAACATTGTCAAAAATACTGTGAATAACGTGTCCTCAGCATAATCAATTTAGTTTGTGAGGACCTAAGGTTTGTATGAGCCTCCCTGGCCTTCATGGGTCTATGGATTCTATCCCTTATGTGGAGGGGCCCAGTGGCCATCAGGTTTGTGCAGTATGGCCAAGGAGAATTGTTCTCATTACAAGCGGGAGTAGCGTGCCCAAAAAGGTGAAAAAGACAGGTCTTTAGTTATTCATATTCGTTGTAGGGGAGTGTAAGTCCACCATAAACTATACTAGGTGAGGTTTGGTCAATTGTGTGAAGGGATCAACATTTCAATTGAAGTGATCCCGACCCATGGGATCTATCCAAAATTTAAGGAGAATTTTCATGGTGAGGCTCATGCCTGCGGCCTATCCGGTCCCGGTGCCCGACCCTCAGCAGATACTGGGCCTTGGTGGTGGCGTCTCTGTGGCCTGGCTTGCCAAGGTTGGTTGAGCAGGTTGGTATAGGTATTGAACCCTCCATAAAGGATCTCCATTCCTTGAGATCTGGTTGGGGTATCTGTAATATTGTACAAAAGCCATGAATGTCATCCAGTGTCCGCAAGGAATAGTGTGTCATATCTCTGCGCACCAGGATTGCCAGAGGGGAGCCCCATGTAAAAGGAATAGTGACCTCTTTCAGAGCATTTGTTAGAGGTTTTAACAACTTATGTTGGTAAAGGATGATTCCTGCAATGTCCGGTAGAATTTGATTCTGGGCCTCCATGTATTGTATCGGCCTAGACCTTTGTGCCATTTTAAGTATTTCCTCTTTTAGGGTGTAGGAGTGCACACAACATATAATTTATCTGAGCACAGGGTTGTTATACCCATAGTTTTGGGGTGGAGGGCTCTGTGTGCCCTATCTAGAGCAATAGGGGTACAGTACAATTTGTTTGGCATCCTCTGGGCCCAAGGTTTCAGGAAGGCCCCAGAGGCACAAGTTTTCCTGTGGCTGCGGTTATCCATGTCCATGATTTGTTGGGACAATTGCAAGGTTAATTGCTGCTGGCTTTTAAATTGCCTGGTCAGGTTTCCCAGCGAATCCTGAAGAGTATGTTGATCCGTTTCAACTGTAAGCAACCTCTGGCCTTGTTGGCAGAGATATTCCTTCACCTCAGCCAATTCATCTCGTATTGTGGACCTGATCTGGTCTACAACAGTGGTGATGTTTTTTTTTTACTTCATTGGTAAATCCATTTTAGTGGTTATATCTTTTAGTTGTATCCGCAGGACCTCTGAAATGGATTGTTCTTGGTCATAGTCTTCCTCTCTTTCAGAGCGGGGACTCGTTCCCGCCGTTGGGCTAGGAGGATGTGTCGAGGAAAGATTCTTGAGGAATAAGGTAAGTAGATAGCAAGTTATTTTGATTTTTCTTCTTGGATTGCGATGCTGGCGTAGAAGGGGTCTTCTTCCTTGGTTTTACCATGCCCGTATCTCGATCCATATGCCAGTTGTGCAGTTCAGGGATTCTGGGAGCAGTGCTGAAACGTGACTTTCTACATCGGCAGTTGGCCACACCCTCCACATACACAATTAATTGTAATACACTATATAGGCAATTACACTGTACATGCAGAAAACTGTACATCTGTTTAGTAAGCAGCAAAGTATACATTTACTCTGATCCACAATAGAATTATGACCACTGATGGGTGAAGTGACTAACACTGATGATCTCGTTATCATGGCACCTGTCAGTGGTCGGGATATAATATGCAGCAGGTGAATATGCTCTCCTCAAAATTGATGAGTCAGAAGCAGAAAAAATGGGAAAGTGTAAGGATATGATCGACTTTAACAAATGCCAAATTGTGATGGGTACACGACAGGGGTCAGAGCATCTCCAAAACTGCAGCTCTTGTGGGGTGTTGATGGTCTACAGTGGTCAATACCTATCAAACGTGTTCCAAGGAAGGAAAATCAGTGAACTAGCGACAGATTCAAGGCCTCCAAACTTCCCAGATCTCAATCCAATTGAACATCTGTGGGATGTGCTAGACAAACAGATCCATTGAGACCCGACCTCGCAACATACAGAACTTAAATCTGTTGTAATGTCTTGGTGCCAGACACCACACTTTCAGAGGTCTAGTGAAGTCCATCCCTCGATGGTTCAGGGCTGTTATTGTGGCAAAATGGGCACCTACACCATATTAGGAAGGTGGTCATAATGCTATGGCTTATCGGTGTGTAATATCTGAGTCTAGCACACCTAGACCTTCTCCTGCAAATATACAATTATGTATGCATTATTTACATCTCAATGCTTCTACTAGAAGACTCTGCAGGTCTTTGTTAACCTTTTATTTGTATTACTGGACAACAAGACACAGCCTATGGAAAATAATATCACAAGGATAGTTTGTCACAAATGGGGTCCTGGATGGCAGGAGTCCAATGTGCAAGATGTGGAGACACAGGGCCTGGTGCAAGATAACTTAAGTGCCCAGTGGCTTGAGGCTCCAGTTTGGTGAGAACACAGCCCAGGGCACTGTGGAAGCAGCTACTGTATCCAGTTATAACCAGGGTGAGAAATGAAGGCACCCTGAAGACATCCTGGAGCAGGTATAGGACATAACCTTGATAGGAGAATGAGATGCCTGCAGGCTAAAGCAGAGCAGAGCAAATACAAACAGATTGGAAATAATATGAATGAAATGCAGAGTGCAGGGCTACAGGACACCCTTAGGAGAAAAGGGATAACTATAGAACACATGAGGAGGGCAAAGCACAAGAAATAACTACAGAACTAAGCAGACATACAGAGGTACATATCTAACACAAGACAACATACAGAGGACAGGGCAAGTGCTAAGGAACACAAGGGACAGAATGAGATCTCGAATCCTTCTAAACTGGGACCAAACTGGGACATGGGAATAGGAGAGAGGAGCCAAGATCCTCAGGTTCTTCAGCAGAAGAGGGTAAGGGAACATGCAAATAAACATAAATACAGGAACTAACCTAATACTCGGAGGATTTTGTTCACTTATGGCCATAAATGTAAGCTTTGCAACCAGTCTCAAGGTACTTCATAATCTGGCAAGTCCCTAACTATAGAACTAATAATATACTAGTTTAATTAATAACCGATTATAGTAACATAAACTACACACAAGACACAGATCAAACCTGAAGACTGCAGCTTGAAATAAATTAAATGGTATGCTTGCACATTTAAATAGAGGGACTAAGCAAAGCAAGAGGAGAGTACAAAAACCTGTAAGAATAAAAAACAACAGGCAGCAGGAAAACCAAAAATGAATCCCAGCAAAAGACTAAGGGAACATAAACATGAAACAGGGAAACAGGGTTCTAAGACAGGACAGAACTAAATAGGACTCTCAGATAGGGCTGAACTGTGACAGGACTTTACTGTGACAGAACATTACTGTGGCAGGGATTCAGGAGACAGGTGCAGAGATACAAGGAACAGGGCAGAATTGGGCAGGTGCAACTCTGGGGCCAAACTAGGCAGGTGCTGCTCTGGGGCAGGTGCCACACTGTGGCCTACAGGGCAGATGCCACACTGTGGCCAGGCAAGGGGAGGATGACACTCTGTGGCTGAGCAAGTAAAGGTACAAGGTACAGGGATGTAAAGGAAAAAATAAGTGGATATGAGTAATAAGCAAAGCAAGGAAAAATGAAAACAAAAAATACTAGATACAACCTGGGTGAATCTGAACATGGGTCTGGGCCTGACATTCTTCCACACATAGTATAGTGAGTGTGCAACAATATTTTAAATAAATAATAGGTCTTTAAAACTAACTTTCACTTCTATCCATATGTTATTGAAATAAATTATGTAAAAGTTATCTTCCTAGTATAAACATGAATGTAGAATATTTTATAATTAACATCATATGGTTGTATCACACATTTTTTATTTACTGAATTCACTGGGGAACAATACCTGGAAACATATTGTCACATTTCTGATGGAATGTCAGTCAAGAAGATGCCATTTCTGAATAATGACAATTTGCTACATGTTCAGTAGGATTTAAAAAGATCTGACCTACTGCAAAATAACATATTTTGAAAGTTTGTCCCAACTTTATTCTGAATTATTTGTTCAACTAAATAAAACCATTAACCACTTATAATTAATCAGTGCAAAACATTTCTGAAATAAATATATTATTAATACTGATATAAATAGATATCAGTCTTCGCCAATGAACTAACTTACTGGCGGTATTACATATATAGACTAACTGAGTGCAAAGTAAAAGTTCAAACTCCTTGCTTTATGCAATATTACAATATTTATTAGGACAGAGGGATATAAGAAGCTATACACAAATAAGCAGGTAAACAACTAGACAATAAGCAACATATAATATTATATTCTACATTAACATACTGCAAATACAAACTGCAATTTAAATATATAAGTTAGTATATACTGTTACCAAACTAGTACATTGGTTGAATGGAAGTAACTACTTAACAGTGTAGCAAGCATGCAGACACGTGATAGAATTACCAGTGAACCATGTGCTTCTTCACGCAGACTCAGAGACTCTGAGGTGTGGAATTCATGAGTGTAGTAAGAGAGATGTTGTCTCCAAGGGACCCGGTGTGTAAGAGAGATTGCTAGAAGGTTTACCAGGGCTTTCTTCAAGAGAGAGCCCACATTCTTTGTTGTACACTCCCTCCCTCACAGCCAGTCTTCTAGTAGCATTTCCAGAATCCATATTGACTAGGGGAAGGGGCTTGTAGAGGTAGGGACTGGAGGTGACTGACAACTGGTTATTTGTCATGTGCTCTGGAGAGTGTAGACTCCATTAATGCCTAGGCTAGATTGCAGAATCTTACACAATCTTCTGCCCAGATAATGGCCACATAGCAGATTGGGTTGTCAATCCTACCTCCGTTTTTACAATTTCTTTATTCATAGTTTTAAATAATGTCAAAAAACTGTACTGACATACACTTAATAAACCACACAATAGTAATACACCAATTAATGTTACAATACTTTAAACTTTACACTTTTTAGTATCAATCCATTGCTGACTTATTATGATCCAATTAAATATTGATAGTATATACATTTTTTCTCTGAGTTTATATTCTAGTTAATTGTCCTAAATGTGTTAAACCTTTTGGGATGATTACTTATCTTGTAATATATTATAATGAAAGATGGAAAGCACCCTAGGCATTTTTTTTGGTTAAATAATGCCAAGTTCAATGATACATTACATACAAAATCAATAGTCTTTAAAAAGAGACTGTACTACTTTATTTTTACAAGAACTGATCGTGTTCATTAAAAGTGGTGTTTCAATGGTGCACCTATTGTACACCAGGCAAATTTTAGTCATTGTCTTTGTAAATGCTAGCGTTGGGAGAATTGTTTTTATAAAGTGAGGTTGGGGCACATTGGTAAATGGCAGGATTAAATATATTGTCTGTGTTATTATTTTGTATTTTTGGTAGCATAACTTGAGCATAATAGGCTGCAGAGAAATATATAGCTAAAACAACAATACATAAAGTGCGCTAATTGGCAGAGAAATATATCCAGATGTGTTTACATGGAAGATAATATATTTGTCCTTCAAGTCCAGAAATGTTACTACTGTTTTATTAACGAGAGCTAGTCAATGACATATCATGCTCATACTTTTTTCAATTCCATTCCATAAATCTGGGGTCTGCTTGATAATCTTGAAATTCTGAGATATTTGTCACGTGCATCTTTAAGATGCTCTATTATTCTGATGTGCTCTAATGAGTAAGTAATGTCTATAGCATTAAACACACTAAGCTACTCTGTCGGTCTATTGTGTTTTGTCAAGTTGCACTGGATGGTGAGGTTCAATCCCTTTTACTGCCTTCTGCCTTTCTACAGAGAATTTATTTAGTCATAGTCATATTCATTCAGAATTAACTTTAAATAGTGACAACTTTGGAGCACATGACTGCTTTAGTGGTCATTAGTGCACTTAAATAATTACTTGGACTACTTTGTTATATGCTAGTAGTGAATAAAAAGTTATGAAAAAATACATAGTGGTCAGAACATAACATATGTTTAAAAATAAAAAATGTAATGAGGCTGTACCATTAGTTAAATGGTACTTTGTAGTAGAGACTTGGCTTAAATACTTTGCAATGTTAAGAGACTTGTGCAATGAAGCTGCTAAGCTAAAATATTGGGTACTACTCTTGAGAAAATAATGTGTACATTATGCAGTTCTTGATTTTCCTAGGGAAGCTTTGTTATTAAGGAATTTGGGTATAAAAACATGCTAAATGTTTCTGTTTTGTTGCTGATTTTTTTTTTAAATACAATTATAAAAACCATAAAATATATATGTGTGTGTGTTTAAAAGTCTGTTTGTATGGTATTGGTGCAAAGATCCATACTCATTTTTTTTTTTAATACATTTTCATTATCAGTACTTATAAAATATAAAACACATAATCATTTCAGCAAAATAAATCACAATGACATTGACATACAATATTTAACATACAGGCCAAATTATGTATATATACTGGATCTCTATATAATTTCAAATAAAGGCGAGAGAGAGGAGGCTTTGTATATGTGTGTATATACATGGCCGGACTGGCCCACCGGGATACCGGGAAAAATCCCGGTGGGCCGCCTGCCCCGGGGCCGCCTCGGCACCGCCACTTTAAGCAATTCGGCGGCCGTCGCCGCTTTAAGAAGTTCGCCTGCTGCCACCGGATGCTGCAGCAGCAGTTCCGGCGGCGGGATGGGAAGTAGAAACCAAGGTGAGTGAGACATACAGGGGGAAGGGGGTGAAAGACACTACAGGGGGGAGGGGGGGGGGGGAAGACACTACAGGGGGGGGTGAAAGACACTACAGGGGGGGGGGAAGACACTACAGGGGGCAAGGGGGGGTGAAAGACACTACAGGGGGGGGGAAGGGGGGGTGAAAGACACTACAGGGGGAGGGGGAAGGGTGGGGTGAAAGACACTACAGGGGGGGGAAGGGGGGGGTGAAAGACACTAGAGGGGGAGGGGGAAGGGTGGGGTGAAAGACACTACAGGGGGAGGAGGAAGGGTGGGGTGAAAGACACTACAGGGGGGGGGGAAGACACTACAGGGGGGGGTGAAAGACACTACAGGGGGGGGGGAAAGACACTACAGGGGGGGGTGAAAGACACTACAGGGCGGGTGAAAGACACTACAGGGGGGGGAAAGACACTACAGGGGGGGGTGAAAGACACTACAGGGGGGGTGAAAGACACTACGGGGGGGGTGAAAGACACTATAGGGAGAAGGGGGTGAAAGACACTATAGGGAGAAGGGGGTGAAAGACACTACAGGGGGGGGTGAAAGACACTACAGGGGGGGGGGAAAGACACTACAGGGGGGGAAGGGGTGAAAGACACTACAGGGGGGGGGGGGAAGACACTACAGGGGGGGGTGAAAGACACTACAGGGAGAAGGGGGGGTAAAAGACACTACAGGGGGAGAGGAGGGTGTGAAAGACACTAAGGGGGAAGGGGGGAAGAGAGATGCCACAGAAAGGACACACAGAGAGAGAGACGCCACAGAAAGGACAGAGAGAGAGAGAGACGCTACAGAAAGGACACAGAGAGAGAGAGCGAGACGCCACAGAAAGGACAGAGAGAGAGAGAGAGACGCCACAGAAAGGACACACAGAGAGAGAGAGAGACGCCACAGAAAGGACAGAGAGAGAGACGCCACAGAAAGGACAGAGAGAGAGAGACGCCACAGAAAGGACAGAGAGAGAGAGAGACGCCACAGAAAAGACAGAGAGAGAGACGCTACAGAAAGGACAGAGAGAGAGAGACGCCACAGAAAGGACAGAGAGAGAAAGACGCCACAGAAAGGACAGAGAGAGAGACGCCACAGAAAGGACAGAGAGAGAGACGCCACAGAAAGGACAGAGAGAGAGACGCCACAGAAAGGACAGAGAGAGAGAGAGACGCTACAGAAAGGACAGAGAGAGAGAGACGCCACAGAAAGGACAGAGAGAGAGAGACGCCACAGAAAGGACAGAGAGAGAGAGACGCCACAGAAAGGACAGAGAGAGAGAGAGAGACGCCACAGAAAAGACAGAGAGAGAGACGCTACAGAAAGGACAGAGAGAGAGAGACGCCACAGAAAGGACAGAGAGAGAGAGACGCCACAGAAAGGACAGAGAGAGAGAGAGACGCCACAGAAAAGACAGAGAGAGAGACGCCACAGAAAGGACAGAGAGTGAGACGCCACAGAAAGGACAGAGAGAGAGAGATGCCACAGAAAGGACAGAGAGAGAGAGACGCCACAGAAAGGACAGAGAGAGAGAGAGAGACGCCACAGAAAGGACAGAGAGAGAGAGAGACGCTACAGAAAGGACAGAGAGAGAGAGACGCCACAGAAAGGACAGAGAGAGAGAGAGACGCCACAGAAAGGACAGAGAGAGACGCCACAGAAAAGACAGAGAGAGAGACGCCACAGAAAGGACAGAGAGAGACAGGATACAGGATATGTCTCACACACTGCCCTGATATATACCTCTGCACAGGGCAATTCATATAACTTTGTGTACATACTGGAGGTATATATATTGCCCTAGACAGGCTTTTATATCAGTCTTATCTATAAATAATACACTGTTCAGATGTGCTTTTTAAAATGCATGATTTTCCCTTCTATGAACAAAAAAATTATATTATGCTATGGGCTGCTTTAAAAATCTTATGCGATGGGGCTGGTATATAAATTTTTTCCAGGGCTGGTTTTTGTTCCCAGTCCGGCCCTGTGTATATATATTATTTTTGTAATATACTTTCCCCATTCCTTCCATCCATTTTTGGGTACTTTTTATTTCAATCCTCCATTTGTAATTGGTAGATTATTTGATTTTTTAAATATCTCCCATGTTGTGATCTCAACTTTTCTCCAATAGCTTGCAATCAATATGATTGTTGCCATCACTATGTGAGTGAGTATGTATCTCTTGTTATCCCCGATTTGCGGCCATTCTAAATTTGTCAGTGCCACACTTGGAGATATAGATATATCTAGCTGCACCAGTTCTCTTATAGATGAAAAGGTTAAGTTCCAGATAAATTGTATTTTATTATAACTCCACCATGTGTGTAGATATGTTCCCACTGATCCATGCTCATTATTGAGCAACATAGCTACCTTTAAATTACCCAGCAGCCAACCCCCAGTTTCCACACACCCCTACACCTCAGTAAACATTACCATTTCTTCAGCCAAACATCCACTTCCCTGCATCTCATCTGAGTGCCCCTTTCTACAATATCAGCACTCTTATTATCTCAGCACCTTCAATACTAGCACTGCCTTTAATCATTTCACCACACTCAGCTCACCCTTTATCAACACCTCTCAACATCTATGCCCTTCACTCAGCAACCTGCCTCTAACTCTTTTTCCTCCATCCCTTCATCTCAATTCCCCACTCTACTGCTCAGCAACCACTTCTCTTTCCTCGTCATCTCTCCAACTCTACAGGAGCATGATGGAAGAACAGGGCAGAAACACTAACCAGAACATCCTATAATTTCATAACAAAATAAATATTTATGGGTGGGAATTCATTAAAACCTACAGCCTTGACAGCTCAACAGCATTCATGATAATGTAACCCAACATAAGTACCAACAACATATGATTACCAACAATATACAGCATACACAAAGAAACATTATGGGCATGAAAGGGTGGAAGTTTGTTGACTATAACACTGAAAGTGATAGTTACTCAAACTAATTTCCAAAAAAAGTCCATAGGACCCACCCCCAGACTTAAAATATTTTGTTTATAAACATAAACACATTTTTGGGTACAATCACAGCCTGACCTTTCTTCTCTCTTCCTGAAGTTAGCAGGCATTCTTAATATTCATATTAGGGTCCTTCCTTTACAACAACCCTTGCATTTCCTCAGTTCCCTACTTACACGTGTGTTGAATTAAAAAAACACGAGACACACTCTGACTAAACAGTATCAATCACTGATACAGTGACAATCACTGATATTAACAAAAGGGATAGATACCTATAATCCATGATTAAACATTTATACATGCACATCTGTGTGTCTGAGTGTGTAATCCCAAAGGCAGTGCTGTCTTCTTTTGATCCAACAATTGTTAGAAGCTTTGATAAAAAATTTTTTTAAAAATCTAACTTTCTATTTATTTATTTTTAAATGTACTTATTGTCAATGTCATAATAAGTACCTTATTCTTCTGCAACCAATTAGACAATTAGGCAAAAAAATAAGCAGCATTTTCCCATAAGCATGCTCTTTACAAAATTGAATCTCGGAAATTGCATGCCTTCTACTTCATCTATCAAAGTGCACTTTTCACTTTACATTATATTGTATTACGTACGTGCCTTTAGTCTAAATCTGTCATTAACTTCTTGATTTAAGTTGGGATTAACCTTTTATACTTTTATTTGAAGGTTCATCAATGATGATACTACCGTATTTGCTCGATTATAAGACAAGGTTTTTTTCAGAAAAAAAATTCTTATAATCGAGGTCGTCTTATAATCTGACCTCAAATCGAGGTCAGATTATAAAACATGGAGCTGCAGGGGACCTGGATCCCCCTCTCTAACAGCAGGGGAATGCCTGCGCGATGAGCGCAGACTCCCCTGCTGCCACCCGGCACGACCGCCGGGACTTCTATGATGAAGCCGGGTACTTCCACTTTCGTCACCGCGGCCGTGCCGGGCTGCAGCAGGGGAGGTCTGCGCTCATCGCGCACACATCCTCTGCTGCCCCACTAGCCACCAGGGAGAATCGGGCAGCCGGGGGATGTCTGCACGATACGTGCATACATCCTCCATGCTGCCCGACACCTCCGTCTATTATGACGGACCAGCTGTCCGTCATAATAGACGGAGGTGTCGGGCAGCATGGAGGATGTCTGCACGTATCGTGCAGACATTCCCCGGCTGCCCCCACTAGCCACCAGGGATCATGACAAAGGTGAGAGGGAGGGAGGGGGGAAGAGGGGGAGGGGGGGGCAGAGCAACAAGGGAGGGAGGGGGGAAGAGAGACATGAGGAGGGGGGGACAGAGCAACAAGGGAGGGAGGGGGGAAGAGAGACAAGGGGAGGGGGAGGGGCAGAGCAACAAGGGGAGGGGGGAAGAGACAGCAACAAGGGGAGGAAGGGGTTAAGAAACAGAGACAAGGGGAGGGGGGGACAGAGCAACAAGGGGAGGGAAGGGGGAAGAGACAGCTACAAGGGGAGGAAGGGCTTAAGAAACAGAGACAAGTTGAGGGGGGAAGAGACAGAGACAAGGGGAGGGAGGGGGTGAAAAAACAGATGCGAGGGGGGAGAGAGACAACACTAAGGGGGGGAGAGAGAGAGCCATCATTGGCACATAAAAAGAAATAAAAACAAGAAATACATGTTTGATATCATAATTTTTTATTAAAAAAGAAATTTACATGTCAATATATACAAGTTGAACTTTTTTTCTATAGGGTAGTCTTATATTCAGGCTTTTAGTTTTTTTCCTAATGGAATATCCAAAGTTTGGGGGGTCGTCTTATAATCAGGGTCGTCTTATTATCGAGCAAATACGGTACATATATTCACCAGATTTTGATGTTTGACTAAATACATGTATAAATATTAATAGATGTACATTAAGTGTATTAATTAAAAATAACAGTGCAAACTTATAAACCACATAAAAATATTTTCAAGAAATGAATGAAAGTTTCAAGCCATTTTTTTCCACTAATGTTTGATTTTTCACCTTGTTATGAAAGGCTGTGTAATGGTTTTACCTGGGATTAGAGGATCTAAACAGATCCTCTCCCATCAGCTATGTTTTTTCATCAAAGAGTTGATGTTCAATTGGATGTTTTTGCATCATACAATTGCCCTGTGCTTTATACATTTTTGCCAAGTGTGTCTTTTTTGCCCCCAATCTCATAGAATGCTATGCTATAAGTTATTGTCCTGCTCAGTATTCCTTACTGTATAAAGTCAGTTTGCTGTGTATGGGTATAGCACAATGTGCACCTTTGGCCACAAGGCCTCAAGGAACCTGGACCCAAACTAAGATAATGCAGGTACTGAGGGCACTGAGGCACAAAATGCCCCTGGTTTTCTTACTAAAGGTCTTGGGACCAGGAAAAAGGTCCCTATGTACCCAAAATAAATAAATAAAATATGCCTCCCCCCCCCCCCCCCCCCCCATTATTAAGAGGCTGGGGACTGAGTGATTAAATGGTTACTTATATACAAGTGTATATCAATGACCATCAGTTAAGTATTTGTCAATGGGAGGGATTTGGCCAGGAAGCCTACTCATCTCAATTTTCCAGTCCCTGCAAATCTTCTGTAGAGGATGGAAGAGTTTTTTTTTATATATATATATATATATACATTTGTTTTCATGGTTTTGCTTAGGAAATTTTCCAAAGTATTATTTTTGTGATGGTTTGTGAGGATATCAATGATGACCAATATTATTACTTACACTTATTATGGTAAGGAACATTTTTTTTTTTTTACAGTGGGCACCCTTTGGGTTTCATGGGAGTGAGCAGTGATTTTCTCTTTGTAATGGGGTAACATTTTAAATTAATATATTTGAGGGCACCAGAGACAATTAGTAGGAGGACCAAAGGCATTTTTGGCAGCTCCCAGTCCTGTGATTAGGTGTAGAGCAGTATTTCTTGACCATAGAAAACTATGGTCTATACTATCTTATATATGGTTCATAGTTTTTTTTAATTATATGTTTATAATAATTATTATTAAAGACAATTACAGGCAAGTAGTTCAGTAGCCATTTCAATTTGGAAATCTATACAGTATACAGTTTTGCCCCATCATACAAGTAATAGTTTAACAATAAAAAAAACCCACAATATTTACCACTCTATGTATAAAGTACACCATAATAATAATAGAAATACAGTATATTTAATTTTCAGAGGTGGTCTGCTGCTACTCTAAAATGTTAGCACCAAGCTTGGTTAAAAGACATTCCTTTGTGGGTCCCAATTTAAGCACAGGAGAGGTTTATCGGATTTAAGCTATACTTATGATCTGTACCAAACATTGGAGACTGCAGGGTATAGTCACAATAATGTTGAGTAGCGCCATCTGGTGGTCATAGAGAACATAAACCTTGCGATTATAGAAGTGTTTGGCCATTTTTGGTTAGCCATAACAATATATTAAATGGAAATATTAAAATTAAAGGGTATATATTGGGGTTAACTGAGATAATTATCCTCAAGGGACATATAACAACTATTGTTATAAGTTCCAAAACACATTATATCTTGTTTACCAGCTATTTAACAGTAATAAGAGGAGATTGATATAAAAATGTAAGTGAAAAGATGAAAACAGCAGAGGGGGAGAAAAGAAAATTCTAGAGGAATAGGCAGTGACAAAAGGGTATCCTCCCAAAAGAGACAACATGCAGTTATTGTTTATGCTAGAAAGCACAGCCAAACCACAACTTCTCCTGGGGTGTTGTATGGGGAATTCTGGGCCTTGTGGTTTATGATCAGGTCAGTCAAATGATTTCCAATGATCCAAATCAGGTCTTATAAAGGTAAAACTGATTATAACAGTCCTCAGTAACAGCAGGCCCAACTGAGTTAATCAGTGAGACCTGTCAGTGCAAACCTTGTTTTACAAGCATCTCCATAAGACCTATCATCTTAGACTGAGCTGCAGAGGTTGTTTCAAATGTTGTCACTCTAGTTTGCAGTGTAGACATCTCTGTGGGGACACCTGCCATATCTCCTGCAGGTCACATATTAACTGTTTTAGATCTCACTTTTTTGTGGGAGCATCATCAGGGTCAGATATAACCGTAGTTATGCAGTGCTTGGATCCTAGGGTTCTATAGACTCTTCAGGCAAGGTGTTACAGTCTTCCCTGTGTGTAGCATGTGCTCATTTCTGTTTTCCTGTCCTGTCCCATGTTCCTTGTCTGGCCATAACCACCAGCCCAAGAGAAGCACCAGCCTAGAATGGCTCGTGCCCAGTTAGCCCCAGAGAGGCACCTGCCTAATACAGCTTCAGTTCGGCTCCAGCTATGTCTTGTATTCTAGCCCTGTCTTTTATTCCAACCATGTCTTTTATTATAGTCCTGTCTTGTATTCTAACCCTGCCCTGCCTAGTATTCCAGACCTGACATACTATCCTGTTATGTTGTTCTTGTTTTTTGCTTTGTGTGCAACCCTGCTTGTGATCTTTTCAGTTTCTGCAGCCTTAAGTCCTGTGCGGTTCAATGTACAGGTATTCCTTGTTTGTATCTGTGTGTAATATAAATCTTTAAACTCATGTTATTCATTTGCTAATATAGTTAGGGACTTGCCACATTCTGGGCTACCTTGACTTGGTTGGCAATCTAACATCTAATTGGCCTATAGATGAACCACCCCCCACCATTTTACCATATTTAGTGTTAAGCTAGTTCCTGTATTCATGTTTTTTTTTATTTGCATGTTTCCCTGTGTTCCTTTGCCCTGGCCTCTATGTGTTGTATTGATGCCTTTTGGCTGTGCCCTGCATTATATCTATGTTATTATCTGTATCTTTGTGCCTTGTATTGCTTATCCTAAGTTTGGCTTCTCCTCTGTCCTGCTCTAGTCTCTCCTTAGCCCTGTGCCCTGTACTCTGTTCTGCCTTAGTTGCTTTTCTGCTTTTGCTGTGCTTGGTCTGTAATTTAGCGTATTTGTCCTAGTCTGCAGCATCCTGCTTTCCTGTCGAGTTATTATTTATGCCTGCTCCTGGATGTCTGCAGGGTTTCTCAGGTGTAGACATGCATTCTGGATACAGCAGCTGCCTCCACAGGGCCTCTGTATGTGGCTGCCAAAATCTGAGCCTCAAGCTACCAATAAGTTTATTTACCCATCTCAAGGCCCTGTCTCCACCTTTGCATTATAGCTACTCATCTCAGGCTCTCAGGGTCTATTACCATCCCAGACCCGGTTTTCTCCTAGTGACCTTTTGACCTCAACCCTAAATATATCCCTAACTCTAACCCATCTGTAACCCTAAATGCAACTCTAATTCTAACACTTGATCTAGGGTTATTAGATTTAGGGTTAGTTTTGTCCAACTGAAGTGATTTCCTGGAAACAAGACAGCGCCATATTGGAAGAGCTTGCTCCTCTCCATTGACTATGCAGGATTTACCACATAACATGTCAGGGACACATCAATTGTCACAAAGGCTGAAATATATAAAACCCCAGTGCCCAAATGGGCGTTCACAATATATTATGATTAAGCTGTCTGAGGCACAACGCATGATTCCTGGCTCTCCAAATAAATGATTTTATGATTCAATAAAATTTATACTTTCATAAAAACCAGACTCCATCATTATACTGTGGACTGCATTAGTGGATGGCGAGTGTGCACTGTGTATCTACCTGATTTTCACTTAACCCGTTACAGCAGCAATGGGGGAACCAGCATTCACAACTCTTTTTTTAATTAACCAAGGAGGGTAAAAGAAGGGGACAGCTACATTAATTGTAATCACAATAGATGATAAAAGAAAATCCATAAAATTTGAAAAAATCAGATCTGAGGTCCGACAGACAAATGCAGCTTCTGCCAAGAGATGGAACACAGTATCCGCTACAAACAACCAGCGTGGAACGCATACTCTATAAACAGGAAGAGATGCATCGGGACAGAGTCAAAATTACAGGATCCTTCATGTCAATTATTCTCTTTCCTCAGGACACTGTCTACTTTGTCACAGATGCCGATGCTCCTGAGATAATACTATTTATAGCATTACAATTAAAATTACAGTATAAATTTAAAAACAACGTACATAGAAAAAAGAAAAAACAGATAAATGAAGAATTAGATCAAGTAAACTTTCCCTACTGTTCATTACAAAACTGAGAACTCCAAAATATTTTTCACAAATTCTATCCAGCAAAGATGCCAAGTTTTTTTTTATCTGAAATTTCATTCACTCTAAGTACAGCTGAATTATAGTTTCATTCTTATTGTAAGCAGTCAACTTCTCTGTCATCTCACATTTTGTATTACATCACAAGCAATAAAGCAGAAAACTGAATTATTTTCAGCTGTTACTGCTTAATTTAATATTTACAGTGAGCTCCTTTTTGGTCAGTAAGAATGAAACAAGTATTTGTGCTATGTCACAAGACATTACTGTAAGCCTAGGTAATTCTTTTTCACTGATAACATGTACGAATGTATACACTATGTTAGACAAATGCTCAGATTTAAATTATATTCTGAGGATTTAGGCAATATTTATTTTATTATATGAATTGCATCAGTATATTACCTGATTACATTTTTTATAAGTCAGTGTAAAACAATGTAAATAAATATAAAATATAATGTACTTTTTAGGTTTTCTTCCTAAAATTAAGACCCTATAATGGATCACAAGTGTTTATTTTTAGTATAAGTTTGGTCCTTTATATTGTGCAGTGTGTTTACAAAACATTAAGGGTAGTAAACCTTTCTTTTAAGGAAATATTGATGAATACTTCATCTTTCTTTAGAATAACCACAACAGGGGCACATTATGCCAAGCCATACAATTTAGTCATATTTAAAAAAATAAAGAAAAACAAAATATACCAGCTCTCAAATGCAACCAGAGTACACCTGCAGTTTGTATTCACAAAGGAAGATAGACTTGCCCATGTCAAATGTATATTCACGACGCTCGTAAGATAACAAAATATATTTAGATTCGTTTGACACAATCTACATTATAGTTTATCTGTTTTAGCTGTGAATGTTACAAAATGAAAACTGAACTAGATCATTAATACATTGTATCAACTTTACAATTTCAATTAACTTTACCTTTAATATGCATTGCTATGCATTTTCAGTTAAATTGACTGGTGCAATGTACTTCGTATTTGGCAGTTTTGTCTGCGTGGTGACGTCGACACGTACAAGCCAAACCCAGTAGTGTATCTACCGCGAGGCAAACAAGGCGCTCGCCTAGGGCGGCGCCTTGTTTAGGGCGGCACTTTCCCAGACAGGGGCGGGCTGGGCCGGGGGGCAGGGTGGCAATTGCCCCCCAGGCCGCCCTAAACTATGTAAAACACGGCCGCTGGGCCAGTGTTTAAAAAAAAAAAAAAAAAAAAACGCGCTTGCAGGCAGAGACTGAGGTGAGAAGGGATCAGAAGATCCCCTCTCACCTCCGCTCTGCCTGCAAAGCTGCACGGGGAGCCGAACAGGCAGCACAGAGAAACCTCCGTGCTGCCTGTTCGGCTCCCCGTGCAGTGTGCCGACACGGAAGTGCCGACAGTCACGTGATCGGCGCTCTGACGTCAGACGCGCGCCGATCACGTGACCTGTCGGTACAACCGCCGGGAGGCCGAACAGGCAGCATGGAGGGACCATGCTGCCTGCCACTAGCCACCAGGGAAGTCCTCCTGCCACTAGCCACCAGGGAAGTCCTGCCACTAGCCACCAGGGAAGTCCTGCCACTAGCCACCAGGGAAAAAGGTAAGGGGGGGGGGGGGGGCAAAAAACATTGGCATATTGTTGGGTAAATTGGCTGGGGAATATTACATGGCAAATAAGACTGGCATATTATTGGGCAAATTGGCTGGGGAATATTACATGGCAAATAAGACTGGCATATTATTGGGCAAATTGGCTGGGGAATATTACATGGCAAATAACACTGGCATATTATTGGGCAAATTGGCTGGGGAATATTACATGGCAAATAACACTGGCATATTATTGGGCAAATTGGCTGGGGCATATTACATGGCAAATAAGACTGGCATATTATTGGGCAAATTGGCTGGGGCATATTACATGGCAAATAAGACTGGCATATTATTGGGCAAATTGGCTGGGGCATATTACATGGCAAATAAGACTGGCATATTATTGGGCAAATTGGCTGGGGCATATTACATGGCAAATAAGACTGGCATATTATTGGGCAAATTGGCTGGGGCATATTACATGGCAAATAAGACTAAAATATTATTGGGCAAATTGGCTGGGGCATATTACATGGCAAATAAGACTAAAATATTATTGGGCAAATTGGCTGGGGCATATTACATGGCAAATAAGACTGGCATATTATTGGGCAAATTGGCTGGGGAATATTACATGGCAAATAAGACTGGCATCTTATTGGGCAAATTGGCTGGGGAATATTAAATGGCAGAATAACACTGGCATATTATTGGACAAATCGTCTGGGGAATATTAAATGGCAGAATAAGACTGGCATATTATTGGGCAAAATGGCTGGGGAATATTAAATGGCAATTAACACTGGCATATTGGGCAAATTAGCAGGGGCATATTAAATTGCAGATAACCTTGGAATATTATTGGGCAAATTTACTGAGTTATATTAAATTGCAGAATAACACTGGCATATTATGGGACAAATTGGCTGGGGAATATTAATGGCAAATAATATTGGAAATGTGTATGTAATGGGGTGATGGAGGCATGTAAATGGGGTGATGGGGCATGTCCTGGTGTGCAACGTGGGTTATGGATCATGTCGTAGGTGTGCAACGTGGGTGGGGGGGGTGCCCAAATTTTGGGATATTGGGTGTCTAAATCCTGGCATGTTGAGGGGCATAATCCTGGCATATTGAGGGGAAAATCCTGGCATATTGAGGGGGCATCATCTTGGCATATTGAGGGGAAAATCCTGGCATATTGGGTGTCTAAATCCTGGCATATTGAGGGGCATAATCCTGGCATATTGAGGGTCATAATCCTGGCATATTGAGGGGCATAATCCTGGCATTTTGAGGGGCATAATCCTGGCATATTTAGGGGAAAATCCTGGCATATTGAGGGGGCATCATCTTGGCATATTGAGGAGAAAATCCTGGCATATTGGGTGTCTAAATCCTGGCATATTGAGGGGCATAATCCTGGCATACTGAGGGGCATAATCCTGGCATTTTGTAAGGGAAAATTCTAGCATATTAAATGGCAAATCCTGGCATATTGTGGGGGAAAATCCTGGCAATATTCGTTATAAAACAAGGAAAAGATGGCCGTGAATGGGGAGGCGATTCGATGGTGCAATGGGCCACTTGACTGGATTTGCCCCCCAGGCCTAAGGCTGCCAGCCCTCCCCTGGGGTATGGTGTGTCATGGATGGGGCTACCTGACCTTTTGTGACCTAACCCTTTACCCCTTTGACATCATGCTGCCTTCTTACCTGCACTGGGCTGGCGGGGGTGCTTAAAACTATCAATATATCAAGTTATTTTGTTACAGAAATCTCATTGTGCACCGATACACATGCCTCAGCCACAGGGGCGGGCTGGGCCGGGGGGCATTAAGTGGCAAATCCTGGCATATTGTGGGGGATAATCCTGGCAATATTCATTATAAAACAAGGAAAAGATGGCCGTGGATGGGGAGGCGATTCGGTGGTGCAATGGGCCACTTGACTGGATTTGCCCCCCAGGCCTAAGGCTGCCAGCCCTCCCCTGTTCCCAGACGTTGTTAAAGCACACTGGTGCTTTAAACACTTCTGGTGCGGCGAAGATATTTACTTTCTTCTCCGTTTTGTTAAAAGTTGTTCCCTCCCTCTCTTTTCCCTTCCCCTCCCCTCCCTCTCTCTTCCCACCCCCTCCCCTCCCTCTCTCTTCCTACCCCCTCCCCTTCCCACCCCCACCGCTCCTTTCAGTCTTCCCCTCACCCGGTGCTGCTTGTCATGCTCGGGGCTCCCTCACTTCCCCTCCCTTCGTTCCCCGTCACACGTGCCAGTGTAAAGTCTCCGCCCCCTGCCTGTCAGAGTACAGCAGAAGGTAAGCTGCTTCAAATGGAAAACGGTGGTTGTGAGTATGAGTGTGATGGGAGTCTGTGTGTGATGTGAGGCTGTGTGTGACTGAGTGTGATGGGAGTCTGTGTGTGATGTGAGGCTGTGTGTGTGATGTGAGGCTGTGTGTGACTGAGTGTGATGGGAGTCAGTGTGTGACAGTGTGGTGGGAGTAAGTGTTTGACTGAGTGTGATGGGTGTCAGAGTGTGTGTGATGGGAGTCAGTGTGTGTGACTGAGTGTGATGGAAGAGTGTGTGTGATGTGAGGCTATGTATGACTGAGTGTGATGGGAGTCTGTGTGTGATGTGAGACTGTGTATGACTGAGTGTGATGGGAGTCTGTGTGTGATGTGAGGCTGTGTGTGACTGAGTGTGATGGGAGTCAGTGTGTGATGGGAGTCTGTGTGTGATGTGAGGCTGTGTGTGACTGAGTGTGATAAAATGTACCAGAGACTGATTGCAGTTTTCTACATATAGCAGCCAGCCATCACATAGGTTCTAATAATACCAGTCATTATAAAAACTGCAGTGTCATAATTCAGAAATATAAACGCTATAGTTCTAGTAAATACAATACATATGTTGGGAATCTCAAATAAGATTAAATTATTGTAGAACAGTGATGGCTAACCATTCTACTCCTGATGTTTATGACTGTATTTCCCATGATGCACGGCCAGTGGAATGAGAGATGCAGTAGTGTATCTACCGCGAGGCAGTGTGTGACTGAGTGTGATGGGAGGTTGAGTGTGATGGGAGGCTGAGTGTGATGGGAGGCTGCGTGTGATGGGAGGCTGTGTGTGATGGGAGGCTGTGTGTGATGTGAGGCTGAGTGTGATGGGAGGCTGTGTGTGATGGGAGGCTGTGTGTGACTGAGTGTGATGGGAGTCAGAGTGTGTGTGATGGGAGTCAGTGTGTGTGACTGAGTATGATGGGAGTGTGTGTGTGATGGGAGTATGAGCTTGATGTGAGTCTGAATGTTATGTGTGATGTGGGGTCATGTAATGGAGGTGATGGGGCATGTCTTAGGTG
This sequence comes from Pelodytes ibericus, assembly GCA_036172795.1. Lineage (NCBI taxonomy): Eukaryota > Metazoa > Chordata > Amphibia > Anura > Pelodytidae > Pelodytes > Pelodytes ibericus. Next base: position 115,784,946 of record CM069860.1, read on the forward strand.
TGTAACGTGGGTGTGCAGCTTGGGTAGGGGGGTGCCCGGATTTTGTCTGCCTAGGGCAGCACAAAATCAAGATACACCACTGGCCAAACCAAGTCAATGTCACCACGCAGAATGGAGGGGGAGGAGACTGATCTCCAAATGTCAGCGGAGAGTTTATTGCCAATTAAAGTAACAATAATATTTGATTACTTTGTCTCTCTTTTCCTCCTTGTTCTCAGTTTTGTCTACCCTAGAAAATGTGTGAGTTTGTTTCTTCATGGGGGAATATATCCACATAACTGTATAAAATGTACTACATAAGTTAAGTGCATTTTTCAGTTATTTATTTTATTGATATATACCACTTGCACGCCATATTTTTTTCTTCACTTTGATACAGGTCTGATCTGCCAAAGGAAGCTTTTGTTTGAGGTTATTACTGCCAAATAAGGTTCAAACAGTTTTTCTGTTATTAGCTTAGGCACATTGTGTTTGTCTATACTTGTGACTTAGATGAAGATCAGCTAACATTGTATGACTAATTATTGCAGAAAATCTTAGAATTCCAAAAGGTTCACTAACTTTTTCTTGCCCACTGTCACATGATTAAACTGATTCATTTTGTATTCTTTGGGGTCTGTTCACTGTACATTCAAAGTCGTTTCTCTGCATTAAGCATTTTTTTCAAGAGTGTTCAAGTAGCAGTGAAGTAGTGTTATCCAGCAATAATTTGTTTCAGTTTTTCTTTTTATCAATTGAACCATTTCAACCATTTTTTTCTGTTCAATATCTATTATATTCTTACTGCTCTGGTAACTATTTGGAGTCGTTCCAAGTTTACCACAACTAATCTTTTTTCTATTTTATTATCTGAAGAAAAAGAGTAATTTATTACTATTTTGCGTTGTTTTAATTCCTTCGTGACAATGGATGTGTCAGACACGTCCAGCTGGGAACTCTGTTCCCGACAATGGACGTGCCTGACACGTCCTGCTGTGAAACGAGCGATTTCTGCAATCAACAATCGCAAAAAACACTAACAGTTTTGGTCTATTCCCTCAATGTCAAGGTAATAGCCAGCACTGAAATTTGCTCTCTGGGGCCCCCACAATCACTCCACGGAGCGATCATGGGCAGGGCCAGACTGGGAGAAAAATTTGGCCCGGGCAGTTTTTTGATCACAGCGGCCCTCTAAGAAGGGGGCAGAGGAGGTGTGTTTTGTCATCACCAATGACAAACACGCTCCCTCTCAAAGTGAGCATGTTGGTTCAATGCTCTTCCAGGGCAGACCATGCACAGAGCTCTGCTGAAGAGCTCTAGCATGAGAAAAAAGCCCTGTATTTGTTCTGCACAGTGCAAGCAAATTTAATAAAATGCTTGCACTGTGTTTCCTTGCAACTTGTCTCTGGTGTCTCTATAAATGGATACCAGGAGAACAAAATGCCAGGAAAGAGTATTGAGCATGTGTTTGGAGCCTGCTTGTGGGATTGTGTGTGTGTAGAGTGAGCTGATTGTGGTGTGGTATTGTGTAATAAGGTCGGTTTTAGTTGTGTTGTGTTTGTGGTGTAATGTGATGCATATGTGGCTAGGGGCTGTAGAGAATGTGTGTGTATAGGGGATATAGCAAGTGTGTGCATACAGGCTATAGTGTGTGTGTGTGTGTGTGTGTTTAGGGGTGTAGTATGTGTTTGCTTACAAGGAATCTAGTGTGTGTATATATACATATATATATGAGTCTAGTGTGTGTTTGAAGGACCCAGAATGTGTATAGGAGATCTAGTGAGTGTGTGTTTATAACGGTTTCAGAGTGTATAAAGGGATCTAGTGTGTGTATGTGTGTAGATGATCCAGAGTTGGGTAAGGGATCTAGTGTGTGTCTGGAATGTAATGTGTTTAGGGGTGCAGTATGTGTGTGAGGGGTGCTGTGTGTGTGTATATTTATATATATATATATATATATATATATAAGTATTGTGTATGTCTGTTGTGCAGTGTGTTGGGGGTTCTGTGTGTATGTGAGGGGGGCGGTTGTTTTATTTGTTTATTTACCCCCCCCCCCTACACACACACACACACACAATCCATTCTAACATTTATACAGCACTCTCACACTCATCACACACAGCACTCTCACACCCATCACACACTGGTACCTGGGACTGGCGGTGGCGGTGTTCCCTGGTGGTCCTCGGGGTGAGTGAACTCTAGCCTGCGGGCTAGAGTTCACTCTCGCGAGATCTGGTCGTTGCCATGGCAATGCTCCGGATCTCGCGAGAGGAACCCGGTGGAGCTGCAAGTTAGAGCTCCGCCGGGTCCTCTCTAGGCTGTCTCCCTCCCTCTCTCCCCGCCGACAGCATGTTGGCCGGTGAGGGAGATCTTTGATGTCCTCACCGGCCCTTCAGGGAAAACAGCGGGGCCGGCGCTCGGATAGTGCCGGCCCTGCATAGACATGCAGGGGAGATCCTGGGACCCAGAGGCCACTGCTGGGACCTCCCCTGCCGGCCTCGGCCCATGGCCACCGCGGCCCACCGGGCATTTGCCCGGTGTGCCCGATGGCCAGTCCGGGCCTGATCATGGGCACCATATTGCTGAAGCAGCATGCTCCGGCAATATGGCTATGCCCTCTTGTGGTCACAGCTTTGGAAGTGAAAAAAAAGTCACTTCCGTCACTCTGAATATGTTGATTGACTGCCCCTAGAGGCAGTCAGCAACATTGCAATGAAAAAAAAAGATTTACTTATCTTAAAACTAGGATTAAAGTTAGATTAGCTGTTAGGGTTAAAATTAAATAATTTTAGCATAAGGGATAGGGTTAAAATTAAATTAAAAAATATATTAAGTGATAGCAGAAGGGTTAGAGTTGGGGTTCACTTTAGGGTTAGGGTTAAATTTAGGGTTCGGGTTGGGGTCAAAAGGTCAATAACTCACAATAAAATGCAGAAAAATAAGGAAACATGCATATTTACATTACATGATGTGTTCACTGACATTGTAATTGCACCACTTATGCCATAATAGCTTATTTAAAAAAAAAGATTAAAACCAATGCTAACCATACTACTGAAAAAAAGTATTTGTAATGCTTTTTTATTATAGTATATTATATATATATATATATATATATATATATATATATATATATATATATATATATATATATATTACTATAATATATATAACATTAATATAACATTGTTATATTATTCCTTTATTTTATTTTGCTTTATATTTATTTTTATATATTTAATTATTTATATAATTCCACTTTCAGAAATTCTTTTTATACAAATAGAATTCCAGAAATAAATGTAATAGACGAATTACATACAAAATGAATGTGTCAATGAATGCGTAAAACCTATGTTCTATGAATGACGTGTTCCTCATTTTATATTAAGTAAAAATGGATATTAGACAAATTAATGTTGGACTGCACTAAAATTTAGACATAGCGAAACAGCTGTTCACTGGATAATACATTTAGTTTCAACCTGCAACTCCACATGCTAGGCATTCAAGATCTTATTAATTGGGTATCCCCTGTCTATGAGGTGTTTGCTTAGAAGATATAGTTCCTCAGTGGCAAAAACTTCACAAATAATAACAACATAGAATAATATGTATATAATATGTGCAGGAACACTCCTAATATGTGGCGATAAAGCAGGGTACATTATCTGAGGTTCTGTCCAACGACTCACAAATGTAATACACGAAAAAAGGACTTCATAAGACCTATTATGTTTCCAGTGACTTTGTTTCACCTTCCACATAGTAGGCCTGGCAACCTTTTAGCCCACACTTGCTCTTTTGTCCTCAAGGCCTCAAAGTTCAGTGTTTGCCATGGACACCTTGTGCATTCACATTTTGTATTCCTGCTCTAGACAAATCTAAATTGAGTTGTGATAATTCTCGTGACAGACTGTTGGTTTATTTTCAGAAAATCAGTGTTTCCCTGATCCAGTGTTTAACCGTTGTCATTTTCAGGAGTTACCATGAATGGGTTTTACAGAAGGGCAATGTGGCTAATTAAATCTTGGACTTTATTAACCAACAAACTTTGTAAAACTGACATTTTAGTAAAACTAATTTCAAAATAGCAAGGTTGGATAGCTGAGTTGGACAATTTTTCTTAACAGGCTATATTGGTGTATTTTTCCCAACTATGTTGTCAATTCACCATTATTTACTATAAGGACATAAACCCATAAAAATAAATAATATGAATTAAATTGTTAGAGATGAATTGAACTGCAGTTTGCAAACTTGTATATATGTATTTAACGCATTACAATATCCCTGCTTTCACAAGTTGTTGTTGTTACAATAGCTCTATGTTAAAAATATTAGCATGTAGAAATTGCTCGTAGGGTAAGAATTATTATTTTTGTGAAACCTACTAAATCTATCAGTATTACCGATTCAGTTAAAGAACTTTCCTATATCTATCCTTTGGAGTCAAAGTACTCTGCTAAAACAAATGAATATTTCTTAAGCAGAAAAAGGGTTAAACATGAGTGGAAAATGAACATTCATTGGTTTGCCAGCTTGGTATTATACCCATTTGTTTCTGAAAAGGATAATGTAATCAATTACATGGTGAATGTCGAAAACAATTCATAATGCAGCTCATTTGCATGTATTTGTTATGCTACAGATATGCCACATCATTTTATCACTTGCTTCTCTCTGTTTAGTGCATTTTATTTGGCTTACTATTTAAGTAAATGGAAGGTAGACGAAATGTCAAAAAACTGACAGTACATGGCATGTTTTGATGGTGCTTCCTAATGTGATGCAAATAAACAAAGCAATTTAACAAATAAAAACAAATATTTTACATCTGGAATCTGCAGCAGCAAGACTGATTTTAACCGGAGACTAGATAAGTATTGGTTGGGCAATATTTTCCCTGTAAAATTAAAATTATAGATTTTAAAGAGATTTAAAAAAAGACACAAATGTTCACTTATTTTAGATTAAACTACATTTATAGCTAACCCTTAGTGTATTAGAGGTATGAGAATTTAATTGTAGTAAACTTAAAACTATGATAAACGTCTCAAATATTAAATATACAGTTGCATATACCTCTTGATAGTATTCAACATTTGTTGGGGAAAGGGTTGTTTTAACCGATCAGTTAGGTAATTAGCTAAACATTGATATCCATATGAATCTAGTGCAGACACTACTTAGTAACATAGTAATTTAGGTTGAAAAAAGACTCAAGTCCATCAAGTTAAACCCTTCTACTTATCATTCCAGCTTTTTGATCCAAAAGAAGGCAAAACCCCCTAAGGAGTTTATTTAAATTACAAAAGTAAATAGAGTGTAAACAACAAAAATTCAACCCCAAGAGTTAAAGTTGCTGTTAGTTGTTATTTTCACCTGTCCTTATACTCTCTGTGTTTAACCAGAAGTGACTTCTTCAGATGATGGTACCGGATTTCATATGGATCCAAACCCTGGTATCCATGCTAAAAATGTGAAAGATAAAGATGACATTTTAAATGTGGATTTTTATTCCTTTTGTACTTTGTGCAGTCAAATTAACAACAAAAACGTACACATCTAGTGCTTTATAGCATGTAAGAGTCATTGCAATTTATTCTATGTGTGAATTTCTGGTAAATCAGATATCACCATTAGAAGAGAAAATAATGGTTACATAACAGAGCCTATCAGCTTCATCTCCCAAATATCTGTCCTTTTTTTATTCTTGCATATTTCTTAGTCTTCAGTGAGCTAAACAATAGAAGAGGTTAAATACTACCTCTTCTATAACAGACCATAATTAAACATCAAATTATGGATCACTACAGAACAAAACACTACCAATATATCACAAAACCAGCTAAACAAAGCAGACCATACACCCAAGTAAAAACAACACAATAAACTAAAAATATGGAAGCCAAGAACTTCAAGGCATGGTGCAACAATTATCAATTTGAGCACTAGAATAATTGTTGTCCACTCATGAATAAATTATATCATATTTATTCATTACAGTTTATGCATTAGCACATCATGGCTTCCTACTAAGCTAAACTGAAGCCTGGATGCATGATTCTTTTAAAAACAAGTACACAGTACGAGTATAAATTAAATCTACATTTAAAAACATAAAAACACACCATAAAAAATGGAAATTTAACATAAAGTAAGGAATAAACTTTAATTTAATTTAGGCTTAATTTAATTTGATCATTGGCTCAACATGATAAATTATAGTAGCAGTATAGTTAGAAGTTGATATTGTAAACGTGTATGAAGAGTAAAATTCTTATTTAGATTCTTCATTGTTTCATGTGGTGCTGGGTTTCAGTTATCTTTAGTAATGGTGAACAAAGCTGTATTACAAAGGCATCACACATCGATGTTGCTAATTAATTGGATTAATGGAAGGGCAGCGCAAATTACGTCTGGCTTGGCTAATTTCAATGAGAACTGAATACCAATCCCTAAAGTAATTGGAATATGGATGAGGTAAATTGAGTTAAAATAGTGGCGATTGCTGAATTCATTAGCCCACCCACTCTCTGAAGTAGTTAATATGCAAACTATTAATATGCAAATGTGTGTAAATCAAAAGATGTTTTTTTTCCATTTTCTGCTGCTGCCTGGTTTCATACATGGTGTGAAAATCAAACATTTTGATGTTGGAGATACAAGTAAAATGGGAAATAATCTTTCAAATATTTCACAGTGTCAATTCTGGATGCATTATAAAGGAGTAAAAGCAAAATATACCTCTACTACTAATAATAATAATACCCATCATTAACACCTTTGCGACAAAGGACGTGCCAGGCACGTCTTGGGAGAAACTCCCTTAACGACAAAGGACGTGCCTAGCACGTCCTACGGTGAATCAAGCGGTTTTCGCGATCAACGATTTAACAGTGCTGGTCTATTGCCTCGATGTTGAGGCAATAGCCAGCACCGAAATTTCTATTTTGGAGCACCCACGATCGCCCCATGGCTAAGCCCTCTGCCGGTCTGAGCTTCGGAAGTGAAAGTAACTTCACTTCCGTCGTTCTGAATATGCTACTTGACTGCTCCTAGTGGTAGTTAAGTAGCATTGCAATGGAAAATATTTAAAATAAATATTTAATTAATTAAAAACAGGTTATATAGATAGATTAGCCTATAGGGTTAAAATTAAATAATTTTTAGCATAAGGGATATTGATAGGGTTAAAGGGATAGGGTTAAAATTAAATTAAAATTAAAAAATATTAAGGGATATAATAAGGATTAGAGTTGGGGTTAAATTTAGTGTTAGGGTTAAATTTTGGGTTCAGTTTGGGGTCAAAAGGTCAATATAGGAAAAAAACAAAAAACACTATTTTTGGTTTTTACCCCATAACTCGCAAAAAAATACCGAAAAATATGGAAACATGCATTTAGAAACTATTTAGACGGGGTCTTTTTTAATGATTTTATTTGTGTAAATTATATTTTAGGTCAAAGTTAGAAAAAGTGGGTTTTTTAAAATTTGTCATCATATTTTATGATTTTTTTTTGTAGTAAATTATAAGATATGATGAACATAATGGTATCTAATGAAAGCCCTTCTTATGACGATAAAAACAACATATAATTTGTGTGGGTAATGTATGTGAGAAAGAAAATAATTACAGCTAAACACAAACACCCTATAAATGTCAAAACAGCCATTGTCACCAAGGGAAAGTCATGATGAAAATGTCTTGTCACTAAGGGGTTAAACAATTGTAAGTGAAAACTAACATTTCATTAGTATTGTAACATAATTACCAGAAAAGTGAAATTAATTATAATTTGTGAGCCTTTGGACAACCTACCTTAAACACGATTTTTAGATTGCATATTATTCTATTAATAGATAACTCATGTACTGCAATGCATAAACCATAGCTAAAAAATTGTTTCTGCTAAATAATATTAGATTTTGCAATACTTATTTTTATGTCATGCATTTTATAATATTTTATTTGTGTTTGTGTATACATGTATTTATACAGGTTGAGTATCCCTTATTCAGAAATCTGTTATCCCAAAACAATTTCAGATTTTGCCACAAATTGCAAATTCCAAACCACACCTGTCAGAATGCAAACACAGCAGTTTGCTCACAGCAAGCTCTCTTAAGAAATGAAATAGCCTTTACATGCATGCTAGGATTACCCCATGCCCACAACAGGTAATACATTGCTGTGTGTGCAGGCCTGACGTGCCAATGCCTCACATCATAGCTACATATATTTTGGTTTTGTGCTGCCCTAGGCAGAACAAATTCACCCCTCCCCTTCTACCCACATTGAAGAACTAGGTAATGCTCCAGCACTCCAGGACATTGAGGTGAGTACTAGGGAAGGGGGGGGGGGGGGGGGGAGTGGGATATTATTGGTCAAATTGGCTATGGCATATTAATGCAAAATAACACTGACATATTAATGGCAAAATAATACTGGTATATCATTTGGGAAAATTGGCTGTGGCTTATTAATGGCAAAAATAACACTGGTATATTAATGGCAAAACAATACTGGCCTTATTAATGGGCACATTGACTGTGGCATATTAATGGAAAAATAACAATGGCATATTAATGGGAAAATAACACTGGCATGTTAATGGCAAAATAATACTGGCATTTTATTGGACAAATTGGCTGTGGTTTATTAATGGCAAAATAATACTGGCATATTAATGACAAAGTAACACTGGCATATTAATTGGCAAATTGGCTGTGGCATATTAATGGGCAAACAAACACTGGCATTTTAATGGGAATATTGGCTGTGGTATATTAATTGGACAGCTGGCTATGGCATATTTATGCTCAAACTAAAATGGCATATTAATGGGCAAACTGTGGCATATTTTAATAGGAAAACTGATTGTTGCATATGTTAACAACAAAGTGACCGTGGCATGTTAATTTGTATCTGACAGTGGCTTATTTTAATTTGCAAAGTGATGCTGAGGCATGTTCTGTGGGGCAAAATAACATGTACTATGAGGGAAAGTGACACTGTGGCTTGTTCTGCACGGGCAGTTCTGTGGGATAAAGTATTACTGTGGTATGTTCTGTGGGGAAAAGTGACACTGTGGCATGCCAAATTGTGTGGGTGAAATGTGAGTGCAAACCAAGTGTTGTGGATGCAATATAGGTGCATGACAAGTACTGTGGCTACTCTATGGGGCAGTGTTACGTTCTTTAGGTGCAATGTGGGTGCAGAAAAAGGGAATACAAACAAGAAATGCAATTTTTCAATAACATTTTTATTACATATGAAAATAGCTGAATATAATAATTATAATAATATAATATTAAGAAGTGTATAGATGTTTATTGTTTTAGAATTGTACAATTGTCACCTTGTGGGGCTTGGCTCTTGTGTGTGGCATAAATATGGGACTCTTGTGTGTGGCATAACTATGGGGCTCCTGTGTGTGGCATAACTATGGAGCTCCTGTGTGGGGCATAATTAATGGGGCTCCTGTGTGAGGCATAATTAATGAAGCTCTTGTGTGTGTGGCATAGTTAATGGGCTCCTCTATGTGGCACAATTTGTGGGGCTCCTGTATGTGGCATATTTTGTGGGGCTCCTGTATGTGGCATAATTTATGAGGATCCTGTATGCCATATTTAATGGGCATAACTAAGGAATATTTTTGGCATGGTATTGGAGTAAATCCAGGGGGTGACACCTTGAGTTATCATACAGGTTGACAACAACCCTAGTGACGCCTCTGCTTATCACCCATGTAGCACAGAACATGCGCCATCATTCTGCTGGGGACCTGGATCCCTGTCTTACAATCTGACCTCAATTTGAGGTATTAACATAAACCATTATCCTTCCCTCCTTCCATGGTACTCACCTGCTGCTATCTCTGTCCCCAGCTATGTCTTCCGCAGTATTCCCTCCTTGCATGCAGCATGTGTGGATTAGGGACATACAGCCACTACATATGACCTAATGCATTCAGTAAATTTAGAATATTTTCATTCAAAATATGCTTAATTTACTCACACATTTCAGATGTGCAACTACTACTCAGCTCTCTCCATTTGTCTGGATCTTGTGATAAAAAATATATCTTACAGTCTTTCAAAAAACAAAAATGGATAGGATAACTATTTGCAATGTATTAATACATATGTTGCACAGATGCCTGTACAAAGCACACATCTGCAGGGAGTTTTCCACCAGTTGTGGGTTTTTACTGGACACATATTGCTTTTACATGCTCCCCTATAGACAGTAGAATGCAAGTGTGTCCAGGGGGAACACGCTAATTAATTGAATGGATTCCATAGGGACTACCTTGATTAATTGAAGGATTTCCAGTACTAGGAATCACCACAACCTAAAACCCTTTTATTCACATGTAGTCCCAGTTGTTTCTCGGTCCAAGCCTCCCTAACTTGCGGATATGAGCTCATTGCTATGGGGGGGATGGGACACTTTATCGCGGCTGCAGTCGCTTCACTGCCGTCTCTTCACCACACGAGAGCTCGTCGTGGGATATTTCATCGCGGGACATTTCATTTCATTGCTAAAGGTGAGTTTTTTTTTAATAATAACATTTTTATTATTTTCTTGTGTTTTTTGAATAACAGTCGTTTAGAAAAAACGCAAAAAGGGGTACAGAAAGAAAGAAGGGAAGGGTACAATATGCAATTCACACCTGAGAATAATCATAACATTTGTTTGTTACATAACACAACTCGAATCTCACTACAGCTTGGGTATTACAGCACATTTCGTGCATAGGAGGACCAAAAATCCCAGATTCTATACATTTTCTTACTTGAATTATTTGAAAAACTAAATAAACGTTCGTTCTCATAATTTGATTGAATGAGTTGAAGAGATTCTTTAATAGTCGGAGGAGTTACACATTTCCATTTTCTTGCTATTAATGTTAGGGTTGCTATACAAAAGTGAAGGATTAATATTCGTTTATTATAAGGGATAGTAAGGGGTATCATTCCCAATAACCCCATTTTTGGTGTTGCATCAACTTTTAATGTTAGACATTTATTTAAGTGTCCAAAGAGGGATGACCACAGAGGTAACAGTAGTGGGCAATCCCACCACACATGTAAAAGTGACCCAACTTGACCACAACCTCTCCAACATAGTTTAGAATATCTGGGATGTATTTTGGATAGAATGTAGGGTACTCTGTACCAGCGGTATGTTAATTTTTTATATAGTTCTCTATGAGAGGTGCAGTGAGAAAATTTGGAAATTAGAGTGGACGCATTTTTCCATTCTTGTGGGGAGATATTCTGTCCCAGGTCTTTCTCCCATTTTTCCATATATGAATATGTAGTCTTAACGTTGGGACTATTTAGAATATTATAACAGAAGGAAATTGATTTGTATGACGTTGGGGCCTTTAGGCAGTGTTGTTCTAGTTCCCATAACTGGGGATTTGGTCTCTGCATAGATTTAGAATGGTCATGTTTCAGAAAATGAACTATCTGCATGTATGAGTAATAATCTGTATTATTCAACAGATAGTCAGTTTTCAAGACTTCAAAATCTTTTAACTGTTCTCCTATATATAAATCTTTAAGCTGGTGAATACCTCTTCTTTGCCATCTAATATAGTTAAAGTCTGGGATATATAGATGTAAGCAAGAAAGTGGGGTTACCATACTGGTATGTGAGAACCATTTTTTTGAACTAACCCCTTTGTCCCAAATTTTTATGGAGTTTAAACTGGGTGGATAATAATCCCTTTTCTTTGGTCTAAGTGAAGAGGGGGACCATAATAAGGTTTGTAACGTATCTGGTGCCAATACTTGATTTTCCATATCAAGCCACGTCTTAGTATTTGGTGGTGAATGCATGACCACAGATTGGGCTAAGGAGCAGGCCAAATAATAATACTGTAGATTTGGAACTCCCATTCCTCCTTTAGAAATAGGTAATTGGGTGATATTTTTTGCAATCCTTGATTTATTAAATCCATTAATAAACTCGGATATTATATTCTGTGCTTGGGTTAGTATTGAGGTCGGAATGTGTAATGGTATAGTTCTAAAAATGTATAAAAATTTAGGAATAATTGACATTTTTACTGCAGCAATTTTTCCTGACCAGGAGAGATTATATGTGTTCCAAGAGTATAAATCTTGTCTTACAGTTTTTATAAGTTTTTGTATATTAAGAATAGCCGTATCCTCTGTATTATTATAAATTCTTATTCCCAAATAATCAATATATTTAGATTTCCAATCATATTTAAATTGTTTTTTGTATTGCTTCAAATGAGTTTCAGGAATATAGAAAGGCAGTGCTTGAGATTTCTGAACATTAATTTTATGATATGATATTTTACTAAATGTTTCAAGTTCATAATGTAAATTTTTTAGGGACTGTTGTGGATCTGATAGGGTTAAGATAATATCGTCTGCGAAAAGGCAAATTTTTTGTTGGTTAGAATTGGCCATTTTAATACCGGTAATGTTAGGATTTTGTCGTATCTTAATTGCAAGGGGTTCTAGAGATAGAACATATAACAACGGGGATAAGGGGCACCCTTGTCTTGTACCATTAGTTAGAAAGAATGATTTGGACAAAAACCCTGATGTGATTACTCTAGCAGAAGGGGAATTATACAGCGCCATTATTGCTGATATAAATATCTGGGGGATTCCAAATCTTAGTAATGTTTCATTCATATACACCCAATTTAGACGATCAAATGCTTTTTCTGCATCTAGTGATAGGAAAATACCAGGTGTTCTTGTCTTCTCTAAGAAATGGGCTAAGTTTATTAATGTTCTTGTGTTATCTGAGCCTTGACGTGATTTTATAAATCCAACTTGATCTTTATTAATTAAAGAAGGTAAAACTGTTGACATACGATTTGCAAGAATTTTAGCATACAATTTAGCGTCTGAATTTAATAACGAGATCGGTCTATAGTTTTGGCATATATCTGGGGGTTTTCCCGGTTTCGGTATAGTTGTTATGTGTGCTTCCAGCAATTCTTGAGGAAGTTTACCTACTTTCATACATGAATTAAAAAGAGTATTTAAAAATGGGTATAGTTCTTTACTATATAGTTTATAATAAATATTGGAAAAGCCGTCCGGACCTGGTGCTTTTTTTAAAGGGAGAGTTTTAATAGCAGAGATGATTTCTTCTGTATTTATAGGGGCATTTAATATATTTTCCTGTTGTTGATTTATTTTAGGTATAGAAATAGAAGATACGAATTTGTGTATACATTCCCTGGAGGGTTGAAATATTGAACCATCATTTTTAAGATTATAAAGCTGTGCATAATAAGACGCAAAATAATTAGCAATGTCCTGAGGATTAATTATTCTGCCTTGTGGTGTAGTCATGTAGGCTATTTTTTGTAAAGCTGTTTTATGTCTAAGGCGTTTAGCTAACATTTTTCCTGATCTATTACTTTGTGAGTAAAAGGTGGCTTTCAACCTCCTAAGCATGAATTCTGTTTCCTGTGCTCTTAAAATTGCTAGTTTAGACTTAATTTCTTTCAGTGTTATAAGTGTTAAAACAGATTGATTAGATTTATGAATTGAATAGGCTTTTTGTAATTGTATTAAAAGATCAGTTTTGAGTTTTAAGTGCTGTCTTTTTTTTTGGGTAGAAATTTTTATTATATGACCTCTTAGAACGGCTTTATGAGCTAACCACAACGTGTTAATATTAATGTCAGGGGTGTTATTATCTTCAAAATATTGTATAATGCTTTTACTTATAGATTTTTTAGTGTTCAAATCGTTAAAAATAGATTCATTAAGTCTCCATGGATTAGATATATTCATAGGATAATTTTCTGTTAATTCCATGCTTATTGGAGCATGATCTGACCAGTCTATTATATCAATATTAATACATAAAGAAGAGTCCTGCGCTCACTCCCATCACTGGGCGGCTGCAATGACTACAGTACACATCAGCCCCAATATATAGTAAAAACAAAAGAAAAACAAGTTACCTGCGCTCTCTCCTTTATCCCTATGCATTTAAAACAAATGGAGGTTTTTAGTTACCTCCAATGGCCATGAGAGGATGAGCCCACCTGCCAACGTCAAGGCAGACCCCCCTAGGTGGGTCCTAACTCTAACCATTCACCTTGCTTCTTTGAGCCTCTGGCAAAAATCTCTAATGAGACAGAAAAGGGTGTTGTTTATTTACACCCCTATACGTTATTAACCCTTAATAGGGAACACATGGGATGGGCGGCTGCATTGTAACAAGGCTGAGTAATACAAAAATTGGATACAAATACATAAAGAAGAGTCTGCCTTGACGTTGGCAGGTGGGCTCATCCTCTCATGGCCATTGGAGGTAACTAAAAACCTCCATTTGTTTTAAATGCATAGGGATAAAGAGGAGAGCGCAGGTAACTTGTTTTTCTTTTGTTTTTACTATATATTGGGGCTGATGTGTACTGTAGTCATTGCAGCCGCCCAGTGATGGGAGTGAGCGCAGGACTCTTCTTTATGTATTTGTATCCAATTTTTGTATTACTCAGCCTTGTTACAATGCAGCCGCCCATCCCATGTGTTCCCTATTAAGGGTTAATAATGTATAGGGGTGTAAATAAACAACACCCTTTTCTGTCTCATTAGAGATTTTTGCCAGAGGCTCAAAGAAGCAAGGTGAATGGTTAGAGTTAGGACCCACCTAGGGGGGTCTGCCTTGACGTTGGCAGGTGGGCTCATCCTCTCATGGCCATTGGAGGTAACTAAAAACCTCCATTTGTTTTAAATGCATAGGGATAAAGGAGAGAGCGCAGGTAACTTGTTTTTCTTTTGTTTTTATTATATCAATATTACAGTTATTAATAGCATGAATTAGCGATTTGTCAACAATAAAATAATCTATACGAGAATAGGTATCGTGTGGATTAGAATAAAATGTATATTCCTTGTCATCTGGATGAAGCAATCGCCAAGAATCAAACCATGAATACTGGTCCAGTAATTCGTTTAGCTTTCTTCCTTTCTTGTTTATTTGAGATGATCTTTTTGAGTGTGTATTAACAGTTGTATCCATTGATGCGTCTATAGCCAAATTTAAGTCTCCTCCAATTATCACTGGGCCAGTCTTCCTAGTCTGAGTTAAGGAGAATATTTTATCCAGGAATTTGATCTGATGTTCATTAGATGAATAGATATTTACTAGCGTAAAAGGTTTATTATTAATAATACAATTTAGAATTATAAATCTTCCTTGGGAATCTATTTTTTTTTTTATGAGGGAGAATGCTGTATTTTTATTAATGAGGATAGATACTCCTGCTGTTTTGGTCTTTGCACATGAATGAAACATAGTAGGAAAATGTTGTGAGTAGAGCGGTATATTTTTTTGAGCTATAAAATGGGTCTCTTGAAAGAGGCATACATCTGCCTTTGATTTAACTGCTAGGTCTAAGGCTAGTCGTCTTTTATGAGGGGAATTCAGTCCCTTCACATTTAAAGAAATAATGTTTAGTCCCATTTTATGTATTATTTAAGGGTGTATATCTCAGTTTTGTTTGATATATTTTTTTTTTTTTTGTAGACATACATTAGTCAAAGTGGCAGTTTTCAAGTTATAACATCTTTGAACATTAATGTCGAGGAGCAATGTTAAAAACATATATTCTAATATGGTGTGTGTGCATGGTAAAATAAAATAAAAGTAACAGACGTACCAGAGAACATTAATACCAAAAAACAGGTAATAGAAAACAGTAGATCCCAAACGGGGATCTAAAAATGGCATTAATTGCCAGAAAATCTCGAGGCTCTGCATTCTAGGTACAGAGTGTTGAGATAAGGCTGGGGGGAAGATCCAGCCTACTCACTAGTATAGTGAGAGTGTACTGGTGGGTGGGGATGAGTATTCCCATCCGGGGAGGCATTGAATTATTATAAACATAACTTCATTATATTCTATGTATTAATGATATGTTACTTTCCATAATCCTTCAAAATATCTCTTACTATATTTTTTAGAGATATTTAGAAGGATCTTTAGCTTATATATATATATATAGAGTATATCAACATAACATACAATTATAATGGGGTATTCGATCCCATAACAACATTTCTACATGTTATGATGTTACGTTACCCTTGCAGGATATTAATGGGTCCATTCATATATGAAGTAATTGAATGTCCACAGATCATAACATTGTCCAAGCTGAAAGTTAACTTTCAATCTTAAGTTTTCTTTTTCTTCGAAATCCGGTTCCATTCTCTGTTGATCTTGGATGGTGAACTCTTGGTTTGGGGTTCACGATCAGTGAGGGATTTATTCCATATTTTGATGAAGTCGGCTGCTTGATCAGGCGTGTGTAAGATCTTATTTTCCCCGTCTTTATGAACGATTAGCTTCACCGGGAATCCCCAGCTGTATTGGATTCCGACTTCTCTCAGTGTCGCTGTATGAGTGGCAAATGCTCTTCTTTTCATTAGAGTGTATGCAGACAAATCAGAGTAGATTTGTATGTTTATGAAGGGATCTGGTAGTTTCTGAGCTGTTCTTGCTGCTTGTATAATCTTTTCTTTATATTTATAGAAATGGATTCTTACAACCACATCTCTTGGAACATTTTCAGATATATTCCTAGGTTTAGGAATACGATGAGCTCTGTCAATGGCTGCCTCTGTTTCGTGGGTAGGGATCACCAGACTTTTAAAGAGGTTGGTCAGATACTCTTCCAGATCTTTTTGGGTAATCACCTCTGGTATGCCTCTAATTCTCAAGTTGTTTCTCCGAGAACGATCTTTGGCATCAGCAATTTTGGTTTTTAAGGCATCCATTTCCAACTCTAGTGCATTATGCCCATCTACCAATTCGTTATGTGAACCAGTTAGTTCGGCCATCTTTGATTCAAGGTGGTCTGTTCTCGTTCCGATTTCTTGTAAATCTTTTTTTAGGTCTTCAGTGAGAGCTGAAATATCTTGGATTAATTCTTTTTTCATATCTTTCAATAGGATTTTGATTTCTTTTATCGAGGCTGGACCTCCCGAGTACATCGAGGGACCTTCTGTGTCAGACGTGTTGTCGTTTGCGCGGGAAATCTTCCTCGCCATGTTGTCATCTAGCAGATCAGCTTGGGATTTATGCTTTTGCTTCTGATTAAAAAATCCCGAAACTTTGTCTGCGTGTTTGTCTTGTTTCGACGAAGCCATACTCTTTCTTCTGGTTGTATTAGATGGATTTAACGGTCAGCATCCCCGGATGGATACACCGCATCTCAGGAGCTTCAACAACCTGCGACCATCTTGCTGAAGCGTCAGGCCACGCCCCCCTCTAAAGGTGAGTTTTAATGTGTTAGAATTGAAGTGTTAGAGTGTTAGAATTATAATTTGTGTTTAGGGGGTTAGAATTAGGTTTTAGGGGGTTAGAATTAGTATTTAGGGTTCCGGGTTAATTTTAGTATTAGGGGGTTAATTTTAGTATTAGGGTTCGGGGGTTAGTATTAGGATTTAGGGGGTTAGTATTAGGGTTCGGGGGTTAGTATTAGGGTTTATGGGGGTTAGTATTAGGGGTCGGGGGTTAATTTTAGTATTAGGGTTTAGGGGGTTAGTATTAGGGGTCGGGGGTTAATTTTTGTATTAGGGTTTAGGGGGTTAGTATTAGGGTTTGGGGGTTAATTTAGTATTAGGGTTTAGGGGGTTAGTATTAGGGTTCGGGGGTTAGTATAAGGTTTAGGGGGTTAGTATTATGGTTTGTGGGTTAGTATTAGAGTTCCGGGGTTAATTTTAGTATTGGGGTTTGGGGGCACTTTGGGGGGGATTCATTTATTAGGGGAGGTTATTTTATTTTAACTTGTACGTTTGTAAGAGCTGACAGTTCAGCGCTGAACTGTCAGCCCTTACATAGCCGCGTCCGCGATGAAGCGGCTGCTTTATTCTTCATTGCTGACAGTTCAGCTTTCTAACTGCCGCGCTGAACTGTCAGCGATGAAGCCGCCTCACTGAACTGTCCTAGACCCTGCTATGGGGTGCATTTCCTTTTATACACATTGTATAATATATGTGTCCCTCAAAAAAATAGTCAGACATATAAAGCAATTCCTCCAGAGCAGGTGGAGTCAAATTAAGGTCTATTCACTTTAATACTAAGAAAAAGGTAGTAATTCAGAAAGTGTGACTGAGAGAAATAGCTGTTTAGGGTACAACTTCAAGTAATAAAATAGTAAAAAAAAAAAAATATATTGCATGGAGTGTGCCTTGAAATGCAAATTATAAAAAGCTATGAAGTAATAATTTTCCTTCTAGTATATTTCCTATGATTTCAATGCAATTATTTTTTTTAAAAAAAAGCACTAATCAGAATAGGAAAGAAAATGACAAAAGAATGAAGTTATATGTGTACAGTTCCTTCATTTCTTAGTCTCAATAACAATAACAATAAATCTGTGGATTTTGACAGTGCTACACTTTAAAAAAAGATGTACTAAGGTCTCTCAGTGAGGTGTGACTATGTTTGGGGTTCTTTTTTCCAAGAAATGTCATTTCACCTTTCATCATTTTGTGAATTAAGATTAATGCATTTGTCAGGATATTGCAGTGCATTACATATTTGCATAATTATGTCAAAATTACTCATGAGAGACATGATGCCAGTGGGACTATTAAGACCCTGAAGACATTACGTTAGCTAATGTTTCAAACTTGGTCTGCCACTATTAATGTTTAGCCCAGGGGTAGGCAACCTTTGGCACTCCAGATGGACTACATTTACCTTGATGCTTTGCGAGCATTACAGCTGTAAGAGCATTATGGGATATGTAGTCCACAACATATTGGAGTGCCAAAGGCTGCCTTTGCCTCCCCTAGCCTAAAATATTGCTATCATATTGCCCCATTAACTAATTGTGACCATACTAACTTTTTATGTTGTCACCATCTTGCTTTAAAAACTCTTAGGTTCTACTATGTTAGATAATAAATGTAATAGTGCTATTCCCTCATCTAAATGGTCCACGCCCCTTCTAAAAGCAAGAAGAAATTGGGTCAGTATTTATTTATATATTATTATTTGTGTTAAACCACTCTACCTCCCTTACATTCTAAATAATAAAATTGATCCCTCGGTTAGAGGGCAGTAAAATAAATAACTATTGCAAATTAAACACTGAGGGCTATTTACAAATAGTGAACTAACCGCTGCAAAAATCATGTACTTATAGCTCAGTTGGAATAATTTTCAACTGAGCTTTTAATGCCTTAGTTTTGCAATTCAATTGTCAGTTCACTTTTAGTGAATATCCCTCACAGCTTGCTAAATTAAATTTTATGATTTTTACATTTTTCAGGTATTCAGACACTTGTAATACAAAACAAAAACAATAATAACAGTATTTTCATTTTTAATTAAGATGCCTATACTGATTTGACTGATACCATGTAAAACATTCTTCTTCAAATACTTGACACCAAATCTTCCTTTTTGGAGCATAGACTAGATCAGACTACTGCATTCTAACTTCTTTGATAACTTGAAAGAATTCTATCTTTATTAGGATATGAATTTATATTGTGACTATCAATATCCAAGTGGGAGGTGCTGCTGAAATGACAATATAATATATTAAGGGATTGGCACACACTCATTAAACAGTTTACAAACTCTTTTAAAACGATAGTTTTCATTAGAGCTGCTTAACAATGTTTATCAGAGATCACAACATTGGAGATTTAGTCACAGTGTAGTAGTGGTCAGCTAAGCATGATATGGCCATCTAATGGGACTAAATCTCAATTTTTGTCTCCCCAATAATGTGTTGTTAAATAGTTGTAATGAAAACTATAGGTTTGAGAGAATGTGTAACAGGTTTCATGAGTGTGTACAAATCCATTTATGTATTGGTTATTTCAGCAGTGATACTTATAATATATGCTTGTTCCGGCCAGTGCCTGCAAAATAATTGTCAGAAACGTGTGTAAAAAAGGCAACAAAATTAACAAAAAAAAAGGTGAATAATGTGTAGGTAGATAACATATGCTTTGTCTATAGAAATGATTCACACTTCCTTAACAGTATCAGTGTAACACTGCCAGTGGCAATCAGCTGCCCAGCATCGTCCCTTCTGATCACAGCTTGATGTACTCAAGAAGCAAACTAACCCATCACTTTGTTTTGACTGAAGTCACCCCTGCTGCTTTCTTTCCTCTGTCTTTGCTGTGAATATGCAGCTTGCCTTGAGAAATTGTTCCACTCCGACTGCTCAGAACACACTAAATGAGATTACCATGCACTGCTTTCACAGTATTGCCAGATAGTTCATTTACAATTATGTAGCTTACTGTTTAACACTACTGGTTTCTTCCTTTTTGGAAGAATTGTATTTTTAGCATGAGATCAAAACAGGTGGCATATGGCGCTGTATCACACAAAAAGAAAGCTTTAATACAATTTAAACCCAATTCTCAGTGTTACCATGAATTCATTAAGTGACAAAAATTGCTGTGCTTTATAACGACAAAATATTGTTGGCTGCACACAATTTCCTTGATCTCAATATAAAGTTTATTTTTTCAGAATCAAAATATATGTATATATTTTTTACTAATGGGCCAGTGAGCAATCTCCAAGCAGTGATTTATCAATCAAAGAAAAATTGCTAAAACAGTCCTATGTTGTGATATGTTTATTGCACCAAATTCCTATTTACAGGCTGAGTAGTAAATATTGAGCTTGTAGAACAGCATGCATGTTTACAATGTGTGCAGGTATTATAATTATGCTCTTTAACGTGGTCATGGAAACTCTCAAGGTTTCAGTAATATTAATTTGGCTTGTGTACTTTGGAATGACTTGTGCTTGTGCTGTTCATATTTATTTTGTTATAGTTACAGACTAAAATGAATTTTATTTTCACATTTGTGATTTTTTAACATCACTTTAGTAAATTCTATGGGTACTATTAAAATGTTTTCTTTTCATTTAAAAGACCACCCTTCACCAGTGTTTTTTTCAACCTAATTTAATTTAAACATATGTAAATATATAAAAGATTGTAGGAAGGCACAGAACATCGTGAGTTTAACAGCTGATCATGGCATCCTACTATGAGGTGTGTCCCGGTCCTGCTGCAGGGACAACTGGGTCCCATGATTCAAACAAGATTGGTGACAATAGCATACTGTATGCATTGCAAGAATCTGCTAGCAGTATTGTTGTGTGGGATAGCCAGTACAAACAAGCACCAAAATTAACTTTTGAGGAAAATATAGTGTCAGTTATACAATTGTCCCACTGTCACAATCTGGCAATTGGCACCACAGGTGGAAACATGAGCCAGAAGATGTTAAGTTCTGGAAAGGGATCACTGACTATTTCACACAGTCAAAATGCATGAGAGTTTAGTAGCTGTTGTTAAGAAAAGGTAAGAAATATCACAAGACTCATACATCATAGGCCACATTATATGGTGCTATGCAAACATAACACACCTTTTCATACAGGTGAAAGAATATTGATAGACACTGGTTCAAATAGAGATCCACTCTGTAGGAGGTTTTCAGGCACCGGGATTGATCCAACCCCAGAACATGAATTGATCAGAAAGCAGGCTCCAGGCAAATCAGAACTGTGATATTGCTCCCTTCTTCATAAGCGACTTCCAGCTACGACAGCATTACTTTGAAGACAAACTTTCTTAAGAAGCTCAACAAGATGACCAGAACTAGGAACTAGTCTCTTACAAATCCCCTGGTCTGAATGTATATCCACTCTGTAGGAGGCTCCAAGAAAAGCAGAACTGTGATATAGCCCCCTTCTTCATGACCGTGCGCAACCAACAGAAAAAACAACATAGAAGACCTCCTCAAAAACTGAAAAAAGAATAGGAGGTCATTGCTTATGGAATCCCTTGTGACAATCCACTCAGGCACAGGACTTGATCCAACCCCAGAACATGAACACAAAAACAGACTTCAGGCAGAAACAGCTGACAAGCTTGAAGCACTGCAGACTCCACTCCATGCACTCCTAGATTTTTCCTAAAACCATTTGTAACAAACAGGGTCCAAACAGACTACTGTAAACACCCAGTGATACAATTCAGGTGTCACAGTGCAGAGACGGAGTCACAGGGCCTGGTGCAGGGTAACCACACACCCTTGAGAACTTAAGGTCAAGCAGAACCAGAACAGAGAATGAACAGAAAGGAAAATCAAGTTCCTATCAGTAAAACCGGACTAGATAATAACTAATAACTAAACTAAACATAAAAGATGTTCTCTTTTGCCATCCCATAAATGTGACTCCAAATCACGCTTCTTTACAGGTATGCAGTCATCTGATACTATCCTGCCTTATCTCGGTGACCACCCACTTCTATTTCATAAATGCTGTTATAGATGGTACATTTTTTTTCTGGTAACCTATGTTTCAATACACAAGAATTAGCTGCCCATCACATATAAATAAATACTGTATGCATTATTTTATTGACTGACTTTTTGAATCTTTTCTGCTATGCAGATATATGTAAATGTTCTTGTTCGGCTGCTGCGTCAGTCACACATTTCCCTCCCCTTCTCTTACCCCTCTTCTCTTTGTTCCACTGAATCTTTTTTTCATATAAAAATGTAAAATTTAAAAAAAATATAAATAAATATAAGTAAAGATCTAGAAAAATAAATAAAGCTAGTTTTTATTAGACTTACCTTTACTCTCTGTTATCATTTAACTGTGTTATCTCTTATAAGACTTGTTTCTTTGTAGAGCTCTGGCTATATAACTATCTACTAAATAATTTTAGGTGAAAAAAATAGCATCTATTCCCTTATTTATTATAGCATGCGCCTCCACAAATATTCTGCTCCATAATATCATAGTTTATTAACTGAAAATGGATTCCTCCTTTTCAAGTTAAAGGATAAAATCTGATGTGCAATATTTTCTTAAGCACATCAGATTACTTAGGAAACGTAAAACCTTATGTACACATACATTAAAAAGCTTCTTTTTAATTATGACATGTCATTATATAATTCCCCTTGCTATCTATCTGGAGCCTTGCCTGTTTTGTATATTGTGCAGCTATCTGCAGTTATTGAATTGCAGAATTTAGCAGTGTGCCAGGCTAATAATATTACACAGTAAAGAAGAAGCGAGATGTTACACCCTGTAACTCCTGCTGTGCTCAAGATGCCAAATCAGATTATAACACACAGTTGCCACATTATCCTGTCTTGAGGTCCCTAACACTCATTAAGCTTCGAAAATCCTTTTTATGGTGTTTATAACACCTCCGGAGGAGTTTACTGTGTAAATATTATTCTACCATTAAATTCTGAAACAAGGCAACCATCAACAAGTAGAATGTGTAATAGGCCTGCAGAGAGACCGCTGCTTGCAGGCCAAAAACCCTGTGAAGTGAGGCCAATGAAAGGAGCCAAGAACACAGTATGAAGTGATAAAGCACTTCATATTGATGCTTTAAATCTCCTACCACTTGGGCCTGCTTAATGTAACAAGCCCACTGAGACATCTGATTTGGGCCTACAGTCAAATAAGCAACAGGGAACCACTTACTGAAAGAAGTCTTCCATAGACAGAAGGCATTAACAGTTTAACCCAGCTAATCTTGTGTTGATGCATATTGGGTTAAAGAAATGCTTTACTTGTGCCAAATCAAAGCATAGAGAGACAGCAGATGGTCAGACTTTACACAATTTACCTTATCAGAAAGATAAATGTAGTTTTATATTTTCACTTTAATAAATGCAATTGTGTTTGTTAAATCCTAAAAACAATCCAATCTTTCTGACATTCAAAACTGTTCTTTATAGTAACAGGTAATGTCAAGTGGCAAATGGCAATATAAAATTCTACAATTTGTCTTATAATATATATTGATTTGCCTGTATTTTCCCTCTAATTTGCAGATGCAGGACTATTGTAGATAACATTTTATTATTAATTAAAACTTTTTTATTCACAGAATAATGATACACAGCATGCCCGGGCAAGTCATGGGTTAACAATGGCAAGCATCTATACATATTACAATCATGGAAAAAGTGCCACTTGTTATGGGTCTATTCACTAAAATTTTACTTTGGAGATTGACTATAATTTTGAGACCAAGTCTAATTTGACACCGAGTTTGAGAAAAACCCTGGTTGGAATATTCCCCATTGAAACCAATGGGAAGCAAAATGATTGGAGCTATTTTTGAGACTAAGTCAAACTCAGGTGCCAAATTTGACTTACTCTCAAAATGAAAGTCAACCTCCGGAAACAAAGTCTCATCGGTGGACGTCACAAGCTGCGACGCGTTTCACCCAATCCGGGCTTCATCTGCCCTGATAAAGCCCAGATTGGGCGAAACACGTTGCAGCTTGGGACGTCCACGGATGAGACTTTGTTTGCCTGTGCAATCCGGAAGCCCGATAGAGGCTGTTTTTCGCCGCTACTGTTTAAACACGCTGACTTGTTTTATGTATTTTGTATGCATGCTTTTATTAATTCGTTTTTATCTGAGCCTCAAAGATATTTAAGGAGCTATTAAATACTTTATACAAATTCCTACATACTCCATCTCCTTCATTCTGAATTGGAAATTAACATCATCACCTTGACGAATGAGCTGAGAGGAGTTCCAAGCATCTGGAGGATTGTAGGACTTATAGTCCATTTGCTTCTCACACCTAGAGCAGGTTATATTTGGCTCTATAAAGTGTGAGTATATTTCCTTTCGGGGAATTATCCACCTATACATCCTGTATTTACAGGTCTTCACATTGTGTTTTCTTTTGTTTTGTTTTCATTCTTTACATATCTTCACTGAGAATGTTTTTTGATACACTTTACTGAAGAACCAACTATTTAGATAAGTATTGTGTTCTATATTGTTGCGCAACACTTATATATTTTTTACTTTATTCACTATTGTGTGCCCCTTAAGGGGAGTGGCACTGGTGTTTGCAGCACATTTTTATTCACTTTTAGAGCGCCAGTCACTATTTTGTAGCAATTGTGTGCTTAGCTGTTCGGCGTATGATGGATTTTCAGTTTTTTTTAACAGGGACTACTCAGTGAAATGCATCAAAAGAGGATTAAAAGACCAACAGAAAGATTTTAACGTTTGCCAGAAAGGAGTTTGAGTACCATACAGGACAGAGGTGTAAGACATCCTACTAATTTGAGCAATAGAGTGATTTGCAAAGGATTCTAGGGAACCATTAGCACATTTTGTCACAGAATAATAAAGTAGGCACCCTAGCACAGGTAAGCGGACAAGATGCACAGAATAGTGATTTAGAACATATCCGGATATTGCATTCCTTAAAGTGGCGCTAAAGTGTTTTTTTTTTTTTTACTTTTGCTTCAGAAACAGAAGGTGTCACTTGCTGGAAGTAAATCTGTCATGTATCCTTACATCTGGCTTGTATTCAGCAAATCAGATTGAGAGCTTGATGCCTGTACATGATCGAGTTTGTTTTACATGCTACCAACTGTTGGCGACAGTCTCAGCCTCCATGCTTCTTAGGGGAGCATGATGGTTGCAGATCAAAGGATTAAATGACATGTAAAAATAGCACCTTAAAAAGTATATTCTCATGCTTGAATGCTTGAATAATTTAACATTTCACTTGTGCTCCAATATTTGAAGCACAAATGAAAAAAAAAAGTTTTTTAACCCTCCATTTTCTGAGTTAAACTATCTTTGTCTTATAAGCAATTGACTTGCATGGCAATCATTGTTTAGTTACAGGAAAAAATGTAGTCGCATCAATATATAAAAGGGTTGATAGCACAAACACCAGGTTGAAAACACTTTATAATCATATATAGTTATTGACTAAGGGTGGCAGAATATGGCTGAATAATATATTTTTTAGAAATCAATGTTAAAACTCCCTCTTAAATAAAAAGTATAGTTTTGGGTACCAATTCATACAGAAAACCTTTTAGAATTTTAACAAGCCAGGATACAAATTAAAAAACTTTTTACTGGTGATAAAATAAGTATTGAAAATAGTTTGTCCCTGTCCTCTGGTTATGTCCCAAAGCCTGGAAGATAGCTAGAGTTGCCTCAATGCACCAAAAAATGGTAATGTAAACTTAATGTCAAGCTACAGGCCTATATCTTTGCTGCCTATCCTCTCTAAAATCTTGGGGAAATGTGGCCATGAACAACTGTGTGAGTATTATCAATGGTCCAATTTTCTAACCTCACTACAATCAGGTTTTTATTCTAATCACTCCATGGTTACTGCCCTCCACTTCCTCTGCTAAACAAGTTTAATTGCTCTGGTATAAATGAGCAGTCGCTTTGCTAGTTTCTTTCCTACCTGTTCAATATGTGTCCCAGTGGTGTATCTTGGTATTGTGCTGCCCTAGGCAGACACAATTCAGGCACCCCTCACCCATGTTGCACACCCAGAACATGCCCCATCACATACATTGCACGCACATTTAATGCCCTGTCATGCCCATTACATGTCCCTATCACCCCATAACATTAAGGAACGTCTTTAATAGTGATTGGACCCTGGGCAAGCATTTGCTTGGGCCCCCTGGCCCCTCCCCTGCATGCAATCACTCCATCCATCACAATGTTACCCCCCAGAGGTAATTGCAGAGTATACACTGTA
Source organism: Pelodytes ibericus (assembly GCA_036172795.1). Taxonomy (NCBI): domain Eukaryota; kingdom Metazoa; phylum Chordata; class Amphibia; order Anura; family Pelodytidae; genus Pelodytes; species Pelodytes ibericus. Next base: position 115,811,538 of record CM069860.1, read on the forward strand.
TATTTGGATAAAAAATGTGTATATATGGCAGCAATATGTATACCATCTTACTATGCAACACTGACTGCAACTACTCATTACCTAAATGACAAAAATATACACAGATATTAGAGAGCACTTACAAATGTTCATATTCATTTATAAATATCTATACACATCTCACTCTCTCTCACTAGTTGCATTTATACTTGTATGGAATTCTTAATATTATATTCAACTATTTTCATATTTAATAAAAATGTTATTGAAGAGTTGCATTTCTTGTTTTTATTCCCTTTTTCTGCACCCACATTGCACCTAAAGGACTTAACACAGCCGCATAGAGTAGCCACAGCACTTGTCATGCACCTATATTGCACCCACAGCACTTGTCATGCACCTATATTGCACCAACAGCACAGGGCTTGCACTCATATTGAACCCACACAACAGTGTAAATTTGCCCCACAGAACATGCCACAGTTTCACTTTGTTCCACTGAACTGCCCATGCAGAAAAAAGCCACATTGTCACTTTTTCCCATAGTACATGTTATTTTTCCCCAGAGAACATGCCACAGTCACTTTGTCATTGTATATGCAACAGACAGTTTGCCTGTTAAAATATGACACCGTTTGTCCATTAAATATGCCACAGACAATGTGTCCATCAATATGCCAGTATTATTTTGCCATTAATATGCAGTATTATTTTGCCATTAATATGCCACATACATTTTTCCCATCAATATGCCAATATTATTGTGCCATTCAGATACCAGTAATATTGTACTATTAAGATGCCCCAGCCAATTTGCCCATCAATCTGCCAGTATTATTTTGCCATTAATATGCAGTATTATTTTGCCATTAATATGCCACAGACATTTTTCCCATCAATATGCCAATATTATTGTGCCATTCAGATACCAGTAATATTGTACTATTAAGATGCCCCAGCCAATTTGCCCATTAAGATACCAGTATTATTGTACCATTAAGATGCCATAATAGTTGTGCCATTCAGATGCCAGTAATATTGTGCCATTCAGATTACAGTAATATTGTGCCAGTCAGATGCCAGTAATATTGTGCCATTCAGATTACAGTAATATTGTGCCAGTCAGATGCCAGTAATATTGTGCCATTCAGATGCCAGTAATGTTGTGCCAGTCAGATACCAGTAATGTTGTGCCAGTAAGATGCCAGTAATATTGTGCCATTCAGATGCCTGTAATATTGGGCCTTTCAGATGCCAGTAATATTGTACCATTCAGATACCAGGAATATTGTGCCAGTCAGATGCGTGTAATATTGTGCCATTCAGAGTCCAGTAATATTGTGCCAGTCAGAGCCCAGTAATATTGTGCTATTCAGAGCCCAGTAATATTATACCATTCAGATACCAGGAATTATTGTGCCATTCAGAGCCCAGGAATACTGTGCCAGTCAGAGCCCAGTAATATTGTGCCAGTCAGAGCCCAGGAATATTGTGCCAGTCAGATACCAGGAATATTGTGCCAGTCAGAGCCCAGGAATATTGTGCCAGTCAGAGCCCAGTAATATTGTGCCAGTCAGAGCGAAGTAATATTGTGCCAGTCAGAGCCCAGTAATATTGTGCCAGTCAGATACCAGGAATATTGTGCCAATTAGATACCAGTAATATTGTGCCAGACAGAGCCCAGTAATATTGTGCCAGTCAGAGCGAAGTAATATTGTGCCAGTCAGAGCACAGTAATATTGTGCCAGTCAGATACCAGGAATATTGTGCCAGTCAGAGCCCAGTAATATTGTGCCAGTCAGAACCCAGTAATATTGTGCCAGTCAGATACCAGTAATATTGTGCCAGTCAGAGCCCAGTAATATTGTGCCAATCAGAGCCCAGTAATATTGTGCCAGTCAGATGCCCAGTAATATTGTGCCAGTCAGATGCCTGTAATATTGTGCCATTCAGATACCAGTAATAGTGTGCCAGTCAGAGCCAAGTAATAGTGTGCCAGTCAGAGCCCAGTAATATTGTGCCAGTCAGATGCCTTTAATTCCCCCAACCCCCCTTCCCAGTACTTACCGAATGTTTCTTCTCCGTGTTCTCGGCTGGATGTCTCCTCCGTGCAGTCTTCCCTCCTGCGTCACAAGGCATGCTCTGAAAAAGGCCCCCTGTCTTATATTCGAGGTCGTGTTATAATCTGACCTCAAATCAAGGTCAGATTATAGGACATGGATCCAGGTCCCCCGCCGAGCAGCAGTAGACCTGGATCCCCCTTGCTAACAGCCTAACGACCACCGGGACTTCTATGATGAAGCCGGGTGATTCCAGCTTCATCATAAAAGTCCCAACGGAAGTGCCGGGCAGCAGCGGAGGATGTCTGCGCGTATCGTGCAGACATCATCCGCTGCATCCACTAACCACCAGGAAATCTGGGCAGCCGGGGGATGTCCGCACGATAGTGAAGACATCCTCCATGCTGCCCGACACTTCTGTCTATTATGACGGACAGCCGTTTCGTGCAGACATCCCCCGGCTGCCCCCACTAGCCACCATGGAAAGAAACAAGGTGAGGGGGAGGGAGTGGGGGGGGGGATGACCAGTGGTGTATCTTGATTTTGTGCTGCCCTAGGCAGACAAAATCTGGGCACCCCCCTACCCAAGCTGCACACCCACGTTACACACCTAAGACATGCCCCATCATTCAGACTCACATCAAGCTCACACTCCCATCACACTCAGTCACACACTCCTACTCCCATCACACACTCCTACTCCCATCACACACACTCCGACTCCCATCACACTCAGTCACACACACTGTCTCCCATCACACACACTGACTCCCATCACACACACTGACTCCCATCACACTCAGTCACACACACTGTCTCCCATCACACACACTCTGACTCCCATCACACTCAGTCACACACACTGTCTCCCATCACACACACTGACTCCCATCACACTCAGTCACACACACTGTCTCCCATCACACACACTCTGACTCCCATCACACTCAGTCACACACACTGTCTCCCATCACACACACTCTGACTCCCATCACACTCAGTCACACACAGTCTCCCATCAGCACTTACCTTTCCTTGGTGGCTAGTGGCAGGCAGCATGGTCCCTCCATGCTGCCTGTTCGGCTTCCCGACGATTGTGCCGACAGGTCACGTGACCGGGCGCGCGTATGACGTCAGCGCGCCCGTCAAGTGACTGTCGCCACACTGCACGGGGAGCCGAACAGGCAGCACGGAGGTTTCTCTGTTCTGCCTGTTCGGCTCCCCGTGCAGCCTTGCAGGCAGAGCGTTGGTGAGGGGGGATCTTCCGATCCCCTGTCACCTCCGTCTCTGCTTGCAAGCGCGGTCTTTTTTTTTTTTTTTAAAGGGACGTGTTTTTTTTTTTCCAGTGCTGGGGGACGCTGCTGCCCCCCAAAATTTGCCGCCCTAGGCATCCGCCTAGGATGCCTCGCGGTAAATACAGCACTGGGGATGACAGAGAAGGAGAGACAAGGGGTGGAGACAGAGAAGTAGAGACAAGGGAGGGAGACAGAGATGGAGTGACAAGGGGGGGAGACATAGAGAGAGAGAGACAAGGGGAAAAGGGGAGACAGAGAGAGAGAGACAAGGGGAGGGGGTGAGAGACAGAGAGATAGAGAGACAAGGTGAGGGGGTAGACAAGGGGAGGGGTAGGGGAGAGAGAATTAAAAGGAGGGAGGGAGGTGGAGAGAGAGAGAAAAGTTTTGGGGGAGGGAGAGACAGATAACGGGGGGAGAGAGACGCTGGGGGGGAGAGGCAGCATTAGCACATAAAAGGAAATAAAAACAAGAAATGCATTTGTTTAATATCATAATTGTTTTATTAAATATTAAAAAGCAATTTACATGTGAATAAATACAAGTAAAACTTTTTTTTCCTATAGGGTAGTCTTATATTCAGGCTTTTAGTTTTTTTCCTTAAGGAATATCCAAAGTTTGGGGGGGTCATCTTATAATCAGGGTCGTCTTATATTCGAGCAAATACGGTATATTACATAAGTCTACACTACTAAAAGAAAAAGTCTGTTTTGGAGTAATTTATACTAGTGATTTGATGGTATCTATTTGATGTAGATTAATTTAGAAATAACCAAAAATGTTTAAAAGTCTATCTGTTCCTGTCCAAATCTGAGATGAATAAATTGCGTATACGCAGAAGTAAGTTCACACTGACACATGCAGTTCAGGTTAAAATAACTTTGAGGAAATTTATTAGCATCTGGCCAAATTCAGGCTTACAAGCCCTTATAAAAGCAGAATGACATCATCATTGAATATCAGATAATAACAAATAAACATCATTAATTGGGTTAAATGTTAAGTGGCTGTGTCAATGTCCACCCATCAATATGATTAATTGGCCCAAAAACTAAGTGGTTAGCTAGGTGTCCTCCCACCGAGAGGTGGTTTTGTTCTGGACACGGGTGTGGACGGATGGCTCAAGCACCATCTTTCCCAGCACGAGACTTACTCGGTGGAAGGGGGGGGCTTGGGCATCATTTTGCGTAGTTAGTGATGTCAGTCTCGTGGTCGGGTGCAAGGTTCTTTTATGAATAGAACATTTCATTTGGCCGGTGTTCTCATGGCCTTCATATTATACTATGTTGCAAATTACAGGAGATTCAGTAATTCCGGGGCTAGTTATGTCCTTAGAGAGAGAATACAGTCTCTATTCATTATACTAAATACTGTCAGGAAATTCTGTCATGTAATGTGAACAAAATGGAGGGTCTGTCATAATGTGAGGTTAAAATGGAGTTAGTACAATAATTCAATACAGGTTTCAATAAAGATTTTTAATAATTCTACATCAGTCCCCCTATGAAATGTTAGATTCTAAAAGATAATCTTTATTTGTTAGTATCAGAAGACGTGTTAGCCCAAAGGCACAGAAACCCCGTGGCCGCTAGCTTGGTGTTATTGCAAAGTGCAATCCTGCCCCTTCATCTGTCCCTAGTTGGCTAACTCATCCGTCTGCTGGGCACTCGAACGCTTCACTCCATGGGTATCCCGCAGTGGCTAGCCCACCACATCTCCACACGGTAGTCTTTCCCAAACAGACAGATGCTGTCCCTAAGCTGGTCCCTACCTAGAATTCTTGCACTTTATCAATAAAAAGGATAGTTTGTAGCGATATACAGGGCGAGTTGATATCTTGGAAATCTTGGTCATCAACTGTGAAATGTGTGAAAATGGGTGCCGCTTGGTCTACAGTCTTCAAGAGGAGTTTTCTCAGACAAGGGAGGACACAACAAACAAGAAGAGCAAAAATTAAAAAAAAATAAAAAATTAGTATTGCTATACCAATATGCATTAAAGCCTTTTGTCATCCTGTCATCCAACCAAACCATCTCTCCCAGGGATCCTTTATCCCAGAATTCCTTTTTAACTCTTCAGAGAGCTCATTCAACTTCTCTATGGCTAAGGTAACTTTACCATTAGGGCCTGTGTTTTCTGGAATGTAAGTACAACATGTCATGGTGTCGGGCAAAATTTTACATACCCCTCCTTTTTCGGCTAGAATCATGTCTAAAGCCATTCTATTCTGGAAGGACATTTGGGACGTAGCCTGCAGCTGTTCGGCTAAGCCCTGGAGGGCATCCCTGGTGTAATTAACAAAACGTTGTTGGTTGTAATAAATGTCATTTATCCAATTTAAATTCTTGTTTGCAGTGACTATGGTAAAAAGTGATTCAAACCCTGCAGCAACTTCATTTCTTGCTTTAAACTCATTGGGCACCCCCCCTAGGCACCCCAATGGCATCAATATAAACATGAGGGTCAAAACTGCCTTTAACTGGGGCTTCACGCTTTACTTTGGTTGGTGTGTGTTTGGACTCATGGGTGTCGGGGTGTGTGTCAGAGATAATGTGTATAGGCATGATGGCTTTGGCCAGAGTACACTCCCCCCACCATTCTTTGTCCATTCTGGATCTTAGCTGTAAATCCCCACACAACCAGTAAATATCCCCTAAAAATCTGGTATGGAATTGTAGAAGGTTCATGGAGACAGTTCTGTAGGTGGCACAATACCCTTTAGAGAAGTTACCCACAAATTTACCAATCCCATCATAATTAGCATAACAGGTGTAATTACCTTTATAAACTGTAACACCATCTGGGGGTTTGCAATCCTTGGCTAGAAGGGGATATTCTACTGTCCATGCTTTACATATGGACCTGTTGAATTCGTAATGATAGGCAAAAAAACTCAAAACACATTCTTCTACATCTACTGGCAAGGTTAAAGGCACGGTGCCCAGGTGAGGCCGGGCACCACCACACACATAGCATGCGGTTCTGTTATGTTTATTGGCATTATATTTCATCCATTCTAACCATAGATTAACATCGTTAAAACCTGTTTCAGCGGCCATGGTATCTTCAAATGTGGGGTTTGCAATGGCCATCATGTCTTTAAAGGACTGGATGTGTGGTTTCAATGGATTTGAGACCATGTGGGTGGTCCCTTGCCACTCAGAAGAGTGGCACATATCTTTAAGGTAGAAATGCCCTAATTTGTTATAGGAACCCTTTTTCCAATACATTCCCATTACATACTGGTATGCATCTGTTGGGCTGGGATGCTCAATATTCGGGATTAATTTCATTGGTATACCTCCTCCAGGTTTTCTTAGGGTCATTCTTTGGAGAAGGGATCTACCATGATCATCTACTTTAGATAAAGCACTTTTTGGTTTGTAACCCCAGCCAGGCCCGGCATTCCATCCTGCCGCCCCCCAATGGTTACAATTGTGCCCCCATTGTTTGTCAACCACACAAACATAGGGGTCCTTTGAATAAGGGATATCTCTATAGATATTCTGAATCTGTGACGTGGGGAATGGGCATTCTACGATGTCACAGTAATCAAAAGTATAAGTAGCGACACGGGTACATGATGAATTATACCAGAAGGTGTACCCACTGGCATCTTTGGTGATGGCTACTTGTTGGGCTTTAATTAAACTTATTAAGGAGATAATATACCAGAGGTACATGGTTGTGTGGTACCGGCTTCCTCTGGGGCAGGAACTTTCTTACAATGGGAAGCGTGGATCCAATGTGGCCTGCCGGCCAATTTGACGGAGGTTGCGGTGATCAGGAGAACCTGGAATGGTCCGTCAAATCTTGGTTCCAGGGTGTGTTTCCGCACAAATTTCTTGACTAGAACCCAATCTCCGGGAAGCAGGTTGTGAGTACCTGTATCCAAATCGGGATAGAAGTTACTGATCAATGTTGTGATTCCGGGTGCTTCATAATACTTCTGTATGAGGGCAGCCATCAAGTCTTTTGACAGGTGTGCAGGTCCATGTGCCCATTGGACAACTGCTGGATATAAATTTTTAGGAAGGCAGAATTTAAAGTTGTTGTAGTATATTCCGTCCTTTAGGACAGCCCCTCTCTTCTTCCATTTCTGGATTTCTTCGGGGGTAATTGCGGCTTGCTGTTCCCGCAAAATTCTTAGATCAGTAGGAAGGGTCTGTAGGGTAAAAATAGGAACTTCTTCTTGACCGGACACTTCTTCATCCACTTCCTGCAAATTTCTTGCTGCTTGCTTAGCAGCCTGATCAGCCAAATGGTTGCCCTGTGCTTCATCTGTATCCAACTTCCCATGTGCCTTGACTTTCAAGACGGCCACTTCTTCAGGGAGTAGGAGGGCATCCATTAGTTCCTTGATTGCAGAGCTGTGTTTGACTGGTGTACCGGCAGTGGTAAGAAATCCTCTCGTCTTCCAAATGAGGCCGAAGTCATGTGCCACACCCAGGGCATATCTTGAATCTGTATAGATGTTGGCACGTTTTCCTTCGGAGATTTTGCATGCTGAAGACAGGGCTTGTAATTCAGCTTCTTGTGCAGACATTTCTGGCGGTAGAGATGATGATTTGATAACTTCATCTGTTGTGGTCACGGCATATCCTGTGTGGTATTTTCCTTCTTCATCAGCATACCTTGAACCATCCACAAACAGAGTGAAGTCAGGATTTGTTAATGGATTCTCATGTACAGTTGGCAGATGTATTGTTTCCATTTTCATTTGTTCAAAACAGTCATGAGGTGTCTTTGGGTCATAGTTATTCACTATGACCAGGTCTTGGAATTCATTTTCCAGGAAATGGCGTGGCCATGCTTCAAGAAGGTTGGGTACTTGACAATGCCATTTTCCTGTAGCTTTGATTCATCCATGGTGGCCCATAATTTTGCCATGGGCCCAAGATCATTCCATGATTTTTTTTTCAACTTGGTAACAGGGACATAGTGGAATAGCAGTATCCCAATGACGGTACAAGTAATTGAGTTCTGGGGGTAGTTGGATCAGGACCATGCTATTGCCTTCAGAATCACAATAGAAGTCTTGGGCAGTGAGTTTCACCTCCACCCAGTGGTAGAGTTCATCTTCATAGCAAGGTTCAGGAGTGATGTTTGGCTTGTACCATGTGGTACAGAAGGCATATCCTGGACCCTCACAGAGAGGTGTTTGTTCTTTATAAAAGGTTAAATCAGGATGCATTCTCTTGATGGTCCCAGTGAGAAGAAAAACATAGGTTTCATCCATGATAAACCCATAGTGGATACCCCCCTAAGGGAGTGGAAGAAAAGTGTATGGATTAAGAACTTGACATCTGTGTATGGTAATGTTGTCAGGCAGCAGGAGATGACACTGTAAACGTAGGTGTCTAGCGGGAGACACATGCTTGAGCTGAACTTGGTTGATGATGGCAGAGATGTCATGAGGGGCCAATACAACCAAGGGGTGGCCAAGGACCAGGTCTGCAGTTCTTTCAATAAGTTCCCTTGCAGCAAAAACAGCTCTAAGACATGAAGGGGTCCCTCTGGCCACGATATCCAGCTGGCAGGAGAAAAATCCAATAGGCCTCTGGCGGCCTCTTAAATCATTTGTTTGGGTAAGTACTCCTGTAGCATGGCCTTGTCTTTCAGAGACAAATAATTTGAAAGGCTTGGTATAGTCTGGCAGGGCCAGAGCAGGAGCAGATGCAATGGCACGTTTTAGAGTATGAAAATTGTCCAGTGCTTTATTGGTCAGGCAAAATGGGTCTGACTTGAGTGCATCATAGAGTGGTTGCATAAGCAGAGAGGCTTCTGGGATCCATGCTCTGCAATAGGAAATGAGGCCTAAGAAGGCATGTAGAGATTTTGAGGTCTTTGGAGGTGGAATATCCAGTACGGCTCTTACTCGGTCCCGCGTGAGATGTCTGGTACCTTGAGATAGGCAATGACCAAGGAAGAGTACTGTGGATTGACAGAATTGCAGCTTGAGACGTGAAGCTTTGCATCCTTGTTCTGCCAGATAGCAGAGGAGACTAATTGAACAGTCTTCAGTTGTAGGTATGTCATCTCCACAGAGTAATAAATCATCCACATACTGGAGGAGTACAACCTCTGGATGGTCTGTTTGCCATGGGTCAAGGATGGAGCACATGGCTTTTGCAAATTGACTTGGAGAGTTTTGTGCCCCTTGAGGCATGACAGTCCATGTATACTGTTGCATTTCATGAGTGAAGGCAAACAGATATTGGCAAATAGGATCCAGTGGAACACTGAAGAAGGCATTAGCCAGGTCAATGACTGTGAAGTATTTTGCAGATGGTGGGACGCCAGAGAACAGAGTGTGATGGTTTGGCACAATAGGGGTGTCCAGGACCGTTTCTTCATTGACAGCACGGAGATCCTGAACCATTCTGTACTTCTCTGGTTCACCTTTAGGAGTTTTCTTCTTCACAAGAAATAATGGAGTGTTGCACTTGGATACTCATTTTACAAGAGCACCCTTCTCCAAGAGTGCTTTGATTTGAATTGAAATAGCTGCAGCTTGAGCTGGTTTTAAAGGATATTGTGGTTTCCTTGGTAATTTTGCTCCTGGAATGAGCTTTACCACCACAGGCGGTACTCTTAGGTGACCTATGTCCTCTGGGCCTGAGGACCATAATTTGGCAGGTACCTTTGTTTTTAGTATATCAGGAAAATTGGACCTCTGTTCCTTTGCTTCCCCACGGGGTTCTTCTAAATGCAGCATTAGAGGTAGGGAGCACAAGGCTGAGGTGTCTGATTCGGATAGAGGAGTAGACAATTCCACTTGTCCATCTGGGGTGAAGGTGATAGATGCCTGAAGGCGTGAGAGGACATCAGCGCCTAACAGGTTAATTGGGCATGTGGAAGATCTCCTAGGAGTCTGGGCAGATTCCAGACCTCTAGCAACTAAGAGTAAGGTATCTAGAGAGACTACCTTATATTCAGGGCGTGCAGCAATGATTCCCTTGCGTATAGAGTCTTTTACACCTTGGACAAATGCACCTGACAGCATTTGTGAATGAATCTTGTCAGTAAGGTCAAAACCCAAATCTGTAAACATTTGAAACAGTCTTGCATGAAACCTTTCCACTGATTCTCCTTTTTCTTGTATAATATCAGTAAGGCCAGCAGCCTGATCTGCAAGTTTGTCTAAGGTTAAGGGAGGGAGTGGTGGCCATGTTGGATGTGGGCACATCCGGGGCAGACTGGGCCGGACTGGGCATGGCCGGGGTCTGAGGAGTGGCTTGGAAAAAGGGGTAGGGGTAATTTGAATAGGGCAAGGACATGGGGTATGGTAAGGGGTATGGCCAGGCCAACTGGGTGGGGGCTAGGGCGGAAACAGGGGAGGGCAGGACAGCTGGATAAGGATTAGGGGAGGAGGTGGGAACCTGGACTGTGGGAGGGGTGAGTAACGGAGAAGACAGAGAAGGATTAGTAGATATGGGTGTAGGAGGAGTTGCTGGAACGGGTGTAGTAGGATTGGCAATAGCAAGGGAGGAGGGGTTAGTAAACTGGGTGGATGCAGATGGGATGGTAGAATTATCAACAGCGAGAGAGAGCGTAGAGAAGGAATGGTGGATGTAACATTTAGATTAGACACAGAATGTAGTGCAGGGATGGATGAGGATGATGGGAATGTTAAGGATGATGAAGGGGAGAATAAAGATCCATCAGAATTCAGGACCGGGCAAACAGGGGAAGTGACGGGATAGGTATTGGGAGGGTCGGGAGTGGGGAACATGGTCAGCTGGCTATCGCTTGTTGCTGACTGAACCTTGAGAATGGACATCCCCTGGGCATCATCTTGGGGCGTTGGCTGAGGGGATGCCCCAGTAACACAATTCTTGTGATATACATACAGTTTTACACCTCTATGATTTATCTCTTCTTCAACCCAACCTTCCTGCTGAATAGCCTTTGCTACTCTGTACCATGCTTCAGCAGTACGCAATAAATCATTATCTGTAAGCTTGCCTTTCTTCTCTGTCAGTAATCTACTCCAGCTTTCCGGTTGTAATCTACCACATGAAGGCACAGCAATTTTACACACTTTAGCAATCTCTTCACCCTCTCTATCTTCAACCACGTCACACGCGAGCCAGCCCCTACTGCGCTTACTCGCTTCCTGTCACATATCCCCCTATACAAAGCGTCCAAAGTATAGGTAAAGGAAAATGAAACAGAACGTCTACAGTGCTCGACTGCCACTAGGAAGGGTGGGTCCCTCCTAAGTGCGTCTTCCCAAAACGTAGACTAGTCACTGAATCTGTGTACCCTAGGTGGTAGCCACGGATTGGAGCGTGGTGAGAAGTGTGTGACCAATCACTTCTCTCACAAAGAGAAATAGAAATAAATAATACAGAAAATAGAATAAAGATAAAAAGTGAAAGTAGAGACAGACCCAGGAGTTTGAATGACTCCCAATTAAGACAACATTTAAAACAACATTTCAATTGAAATACAGTGCATGCAACACAGTTCAAATAAATTCAACAGTAATCCCTTTCCTTTACTCTTGTGGCCAAAGCCACCTCCCTCAACCTCGTAGTGTCCCCGCTCGGAGAACGATTTTCGTAAATCTCACTACCAGCGGCCGCGGAAAACAACTAACACCGGCCCGAGATCCGCCAGCCTCCCTCGTTACAGCAGTCCACTAAGTGTGGCCACCTCTATCCTCACTCCCGTAGTGCCCCTATGGACCCACCCATAAGTCTCACTACCCGTGGTGCAGGAAGACAGCAATACCTGCTCGAATCCACCACCACAAAAATAAAATTCGGGAATGCCACCAGCTTCAGCGCTTCGAAGCTGGAGGGTTCCACCCTCTGCAAGCAGAGCAAGGTGCACAATGAGGCGGCTAGCTTGGCTATCAAAGTGACACCACGGGGGAATCCCCAGGAAGCAATGAGTCTACACCCCTCCACAGATTCCCCACCCTCTCTTTTTCCTTACTACTGTTAGCTAGACAGCACCTAAAAGAGAGAAAACAGGCAACGAGGACCCCCCAGGACAACTTCCACAGGTCCACCCCCCTTTTTCCATACAGTCTGGGCCACGTGACTCCTAAAAGGGGTAAAACAGGCAACAGAAGACCCCCAGGCAACTTCCCACGGGTCCACCCCCCTTTTTCCAAAAAGAGGGAAAGAACAAAACTAACTAAACATAAACCACTAACATACCCAGGCAACAGATAGACTAAATGCAGGTAACAAATGAGTAACAAGACACCGGGCAAGATATTACCTGTCTTTGATGCCCTGCCGGGAAGCAGTCACAGACACGTGGACGGGTCAATCAAAGGGGCTGGAACATACCGGTGGCTCCTGCAGAAGTCTCTACCGTGTAATCAGAGGTGATCAGTCTCCCTTCCTTCCCCCCCGATTCCTCCGTCCAACAGCGTCTTCCTTAGGACGGCTTACCGGACCAGAGGCCATAGCCCGGTGCCCCACGTTGGGCGCCAAATTGATGTAGATTAATTTAGAAATAAACAAAAATGTTTAAAAGTATATCTGTTCCTGTCCAAATCTGAGATGAATAAATTGCGTATACGCAGAAGTAAGTTCACACTGACACATGCAGTTCAGGTTAAAATAACTTTGAGGAAATTTATTAGCATCTGGCCAAATTCAGGCTTACAAGCCCTTATAAAAGCAGAATGACATCATCATTGAATATCAGATAATAACAAATAAACATCATTAATTGGGTTAAACGTTAAGTGGCTGTGTCAATGTCCACCCATCAATATGATTAATTGGCCCAAAAACTAAGTGGTTAGCTAGGTGTCCTCCCACCGAGAGGTGGTATTGTTCTGGACACGGGTGTGGACGGATGGCTCAAGCACCATCTTTCCCAGCACGAGACTTACTCGGTGGAAGGGGGGGCTTGGGCATCATTTTGCGTAGTTAGTGATGTCAGTCTCGTGGTCGGGTGCAAGGTTCTTTTATGAATAGAACATTTCATTTGGCCGGTGTTCTCATGGCCTTCATATTATACTATGTTGCAAATTACAGGAGATTCAGTAATTCCGGGGCTAGTTATGTCCTTAGAGAGAGAATACAGTCTCTATTCATTATACTAAATACTGTCAGGAAATTCTGTCATGTAATGTGAACAAAATGGAGGGTCTGTCATAATGTGAGGTTAAAATTGAGTTAGTACAATAATTCAATACAGGTTTCAATAAAGATTTTTAATAATTCTACATCATATTCAACATGCAAGGAGCTCTGTTCTATCTGTTCTATATTTTATTTTAATATAGAATTGTTGTTGTCTCTATAGAGACTACTACATGGTAACCATAAAGGTGCACTGCCATCATCAATCAGATATGATGCATGTGTGTCTCTGTGATACAAGTATTTGGTCTTCTGACTGCTAGCTCCATACAGCATGGACAATATTGCCACCTATTCTTCATGCTGTTAGAAGACAAACCAGCAAATAGTATTTAATTGCTGAAGTACTGCAGAAAGAACTAACATGTCTTCCTAACAAATAGACAAGCCAATCTATTTCACATGGAAAAACAAGAAAATAATGGTACAGCATTTAATGGTACAGAAATAATTCATTATTTTATATACCATAGCAAAAAAAGTAAGTTTAAATACTTTTGTAAATTCCTTTAAATATCAGATATGTGATGAGTTTGAGGACCAGTGAAGTAAAATGTTCAATAGCACTAGTATTCCTGCTTATAATCATTTTCCTTCATAATATGTCGTGTCATGCATCACAAGGACTCATTTAGCATGCAAACGTTTTGTGATTAAGTGAGGCTTACCTAATTAAGCACTTTGTAATGAGACAAAACCAAGGAGCACTGGATTAATGCATCCTATTTGTGTCTATCAAGTTAAATTCATCAGTTCTATGGACAAACAAAAGAAACTATGTTAACATTGTAAATATTATTTCTACATTATTTTTATTAAAATACAAAGTAATGTGTTTGTATTGTATTATGAATGAATAACAGAGCGGTGGATAGATAAGCAGCTATGCAAAGGGTTCTTGTCTCTATTTCAGCATTATAAATGGAGAATACATATAGGATTGTTTACATACAAAATGAGCTACTAGCTTGATTCTGATCATGTCAAATTATCACTACTCCTTTATATGAGCATCCTGGTTGCAGGATTCCCAAACCCGGTGGCAAACTGTCAAAATGTAAAAAGTATAATAAATACAAACAAGTAGGATCAATTGAATAATAACAGTCTGGAAGGATTCTATTTAATATATTACTTTTATTTCTTCTTTCCGCTCACTGGATACATTGTTTCAGATTGCAACAAAGGCTTTTTGTGCTATGCTGATAATGACGCAATCAAAGACATCCTACTTTATAACTTTATGCACTAACATACATACAGGTTATCTGTAAATATTCAGGCTCTGAGAATTGTACTGTATATTATCTTTAGACAGTTGGATATTGTTAAATAGGTGTAATCAATAGAATAAATTAAATTATTTATGTAATTGCCAATTATAAATAAAACTTTTGTTCTGCAAATCAGGACAATAAATGAATTTATTTAGTAAAATTGTAAATAATTGTTTTTTTTATTAACAATTTCTCCTCTTTGTCTTTAATTTATCTACATATACCACTATGTGGAAGATGCCAACTATTGAGAAAGACATAGTGGCATAGAGACATAACGGCTATTCACTAAAATCACATTTTTCTCAAGGTAGTCGATTTGGGATGTTTACTTAATTCAACCTCACAACCTGACCTCTTTAAGCTATTAACTCAAATCAAAGTAGTTCTCTCTCAGATTCCCATCTTGAACTCAACCTCCCTTTTAAATAAAAAATGGGTACTGAAACCAGATTTACCCATCTTCTCTACCTGGGCTATTTAGAGGTATGAAGAGTAGGTAGAGACATGTATTTATTTTAGGGGGAGTAAGCATTGTGGTGGGCTGCATTTATTTAAACAGGGTTGGAGGCCCTTTGAGCAGCAACTGGCCCCATTAATAAAAGGGTGAGGTTAGGAGCATGTATCCCAAATATTTAAGAGGTGTCCAAGGACACTTGGGCAGCCCCATTATTCAGTGCTGTATTTAGTGCGAGGCAGACAAGGCAAATCCTTTTCTGCCTGGGGGTGGCTAAAAACACTGCCCCTTTAAAAAAAACATCTTCGAGGCAGAGATGGGTGTGCAGTGTGGGTAATGGGGAATGTCCTGGGTGTGTAATGGGGGTGATGGGACATGTCCTGGGTGTGCAATGTGTGTAATGGGGCATGTGCTGGGGTTTGTTTTGGGTGTGCAGTGTGGGTCAACTTGGCCTTGTGCTTAGGGTCATTGTCATGCTGGAAAGTCCAAGAGCATCCCATGCGCAGCCTTATGCAAAAGAATGCAAATTGTCTGCCAGTATATTCTGATAACATGCTGCATTCATCTTGCCATCAATTTGTACAAGATTCCCCATGCCTTTAGAGCTCACACACCCCCAAAACATCAGAGAGAAACCATCAAGCTTCATAGATGGGATGGTATTCTTTTCACTTTAGACCTTGTTGACCCTTTCTCCTAACATAGCGTTTATGGCTGTGACCATAAAGCTCTATTTTGGTCTTGTCACTCCAAATGACAGTGTGCCAGAAGCTGTGAGGCATGTGAAAGGTGTTGTAGGGCATATTGTAATCAGGCTTTTTGTGGCATTGGCACAGTAAAGGCTTCTTTCTGGCAATTTGACCATGCAGCTCATTTTTGAGCATGTATTTCTCCTAAGGTTACCTATGGTTTTTTTTTTTTAAATCCGACCAATTATTCTGCCAGTTGTAGCTGAAATTCTTTTTGGTCTACCTGACCTTGGCTTGGTATCAAGAGATCCACAAATTTTCCACTTCTTAATAAATGGTTGAACAATAATGACTGGAATTTTCAAGGCTTTGGATATCTTTGAATATCCTTTTCCATGTTTATAAAGTTCCATTACCTTGTTATGCAGGTCTTTTGACAGTTCTTTTCTGCATCCATGTGAGATCTAAAAAGATTCATTAACTATTTATACACAGACACTATTTAACCCATTGCCGACACAGGAGTTGCTAGGTCCGTCCTGTGTGGCGAGGAGTTTGTGACACAGGACGGAACTAGTCCGTGCTGCACCAAAACAAGCACTGAAAGTGATTTTATTCGCTTTCAGTGATCCTTTGATGCTTCACTCCGGATAGCCATTGAAATTCCGGTTTTAAAGGCACAGTGCATTTAAAACGATAGGCAGTAAAAAAGAGCATCTCTGTATGTGTTGCTTACTTGCCTCGCAAGTCGAGGCAAACAGCAACACTAAAAAAAATGCACTGTGTGACCAAGATGGCACTGCCCTTCTAAGGGCAAGAGCACAGGAAGCACAAAGTAGCTGCTTCCTGTTCTCATCAAGCAGTCACAGATTGCCAGGCAGACTGTCAGGCAGTGGAGAAGCTCATATTACAGATTAATGTAATAAAAGTAAGTTACAATAACATAAAATAATAAAAATACAACAAAAAAATAAAAAATTGAGACCCAATGGATTTTATAAAAGCCATGCCCTGGGTTTAACCCCTTCCCTGCCATTGATCATGTGTAAGCTGTGATATTGCACATCAGCACATTTTTGCTATTTGTGCATTTCTTAGGGGTAAAAAATGTTTTTTTTTAAATTTATTACAGTACTACAAAGGCTCTTCTAAGAGCTATTAACCCCTTCCTTGCCGTAGATCACTGATTACATATTGCCAAAGCAATTTTTATCTGCCTGCATATTTTTAAATTTTTTTTATTTACACCTGCTAGGGGGTTACGTGTCAAGTAAAATATTTTTGATTTTTTAAGATGTATGAGCTCATGTATAGCGATCTGTAACAGCATATTAGTGGTAAAGGTGTTTTGGTGATTGCTCAGATGAGCATCACCATTCGCCTGGTCAGATCATTATTTGTGAACATTGGTCTGACCATTTTGGATCTGCCTCACTCACCTCACTTACTTTTTTTTGTGAAGGAAACAGACAGATTAGTATTAGTGTTAAAATAAAATTTTATAAAATTGTCAGGTTTTATGAATTCCCTCTGTAGTAACCCCTTCCCTGCCATTGATCACTGTATATGCAGTAATCTTGCACAGCAACAAGTTTTTGGTGTCCGCATTTTTCAATGGATTAATTTCTTTGTACTGTAAAGTAGTACAGTACTACATAGGCTCTTCTAAGAGCTTTAACCCCTTTTTTGCTGTAGTTCACTGATTAGGCACTGATTCTGAGGCCGCTGATCTAGTGATGTATCAGTGGCTGTTGAGCCCTTTCCACAAGGAGTCATGGGTGTCTACGTTTAAAAAATATATGTTTTTTGGGGGGTAAATTATGTTGGCTGGCTTCAAAGATATATCCCAAATAGGACATGGACGCAGGTTGACTACATGTCAAAATTCCAAGTTCGAATAATGTGATATGTACCTCACATATGTGGCCTTTTACCCTCCAAAAACACAACAAATCTATACATGGAAAGTGTCACTGTACTCGGGAGATGTTGCTGAACACATATTGGGGTGTTGTTTGGCAGTGACATATACCATAATCTGTGAATTCATGCCTGAAGTACATATATATATATATATATATATATATATATATATATATATATATATATATATATAAAAATATATATAGATATAGAGATATATAGATATAGAGATGTATATATAGAGAGATATAGAGATATATATATATATATAAACTCCAAAAAATTACTAACCAAAATTTGACATAGGCTGGTGGTAGAATTAGTACATGTAAAGTATTATAATACCACCATTTGAAATATCTTAGGATGTCTCGTTTCCAAAAATATATGGTTTGATAGGGTAAAATATATTGACCAGCTTCAAAAATGTCCCACATTTACCATGGGTCCAGGCTGTCCACATGTCAAAATTCCTGGTTGGAAATGTGCACCTCCCAAAAGTGGCCTTTTAGCCCCCAAACTACCCAGCAAACCTATGCATGGATGTAGGGAGATGTTGCTGAAAACATATTGAGGTTTTGTTTTGCAATGACACATAACATCTGTAAATTCATGCCTGAAATACAATGTATGTGGAAACACAACTTACTAACCAAAAAAATTACTGACCAAAACATTGACATAGGCTGGTGGTCATATTAGTGCATGGAATGTGCTAAAATCCCACCATTTTAAATACCATAGGCTCTAGTTTTTAAAAATATTTGATTTTGTGGGTTAGAATACACTAGCTGGCTTCAAAAATGTCCAAGATGGAACATGTGCGCAGGTTTTTTGCATGTCAAAATTCAGTTGTAAAACCAAAAAACGCGCCTCAAATGTGGCATTTCTACCCACAACAAGCTGACAAACCTATGCATGGGGGGTATTCCTGTACTCAGGAGATGTTGCTGAACACATTAATGAGGTGTTATTTGGCAGTACCCCTTCACATTTTCAGGAAATATTTACCTGTATTACAATCTGTGTGAAAAATGACCATTTTGTTTGCTACAAACTTTGACAAAGGTTGGTGGTAAAATGGCTGCATGAAAAGTTAAAAATACCCCAAGTAAATGCCCTGAGTTTTCTAGTTTTTAAATATATATATATATATTACATTACATTAACATTTATTTGTACAGCGCCAACAATTCTCGTAGCACTTGGTACAGAGCATAGAAGGGAACTACATACTAAGTTAGACAAACTAGAACAGACTGGTACATGAGGTAGAGAACCCTGCTCGTAAGCTAATCTAGAGCGTACGCTTACAATCTAGAGTATATATATATATATATATATATATATATATATATATATATATATATACATACAGTATATCAGTGATACAATGTCACTAGTGATAATTTTGAGAAAAAGGATTTTGAAATAGCTTTGCACTACTTCTTATAGTTCTTGCCCTGTAACTTGAATAAAAAATACAAAAACATAAAACATGGGCTATTTCTGAACTCAGGTCAAATATTAGAAACTCTTTAGCAGTGTTTTTTTGTTGTCTTCTGTAGATGAGTACACAATTTTTCAAATAAAATTCAGAATTTTTTTTTAAATTTTTTGCCATATTTTATTATTTTTGTATATAAAATTATAAGCTATCAAAATAATGTTATCAAAAGAAAGCCCTTCTTATGCCGATAAGCAAAACACAAACTCAGCAGAAATGTTAAAACAGCCCATGTCACCAAGCGTCAGATATGCCAAAAAAGTCAGTAAGGGGTTAACTGTGTCAATTAGTGTGTCTATAACAAGGCCAAACATTCAAGGGTATGTAAACTTTTGATCAGGGCCATTTGGGTGAATTCGGTTATCATTATGATTTGAAAGGAGCTAGACAACTATGTAATAATGAATGGCTTTGTATGATTATTATCCTTCAATAAAAGGACAGTAAAATATCATAAAATGCCAGTCATATTTTCAAAATCAATTCCAAAATGTCACAATTTCTGCCAGGATATGCAAACTTTTGAGCACAACTGTATGGGGGATCATGTTTGAGACTAAGTCCAACTCGACAGTTTGAAAACGAGTGTAATATCATCTCCATTGAAATGAATGGGAGGTGAGTTTAATCTTGCTCCATTCCATCTCACATGTCTTTACCAGATCTGGAACTCTCAAAAATATATAGTGAATTGCATTTTGCGGGGTCGTGATGGGGGCATCACTCACTCCATTCACTTCACGATATTTCATTATTTATTCCTTTTTCCTTTTCTTTTTCACAGCACCTCAACCTCACTTTTTCTTATCATTGTGAGGGTTAATTCAACCTTCACACACCGGCACTTGATTTTAGCATTCATTCATTGGTTGACCATGTATATATAAGAGCAGAACAATCACTTGTCACTTACCTATGATTAAGCTTGTTTATCACGTGAAACGTGTTAGGTCTTTCCCCCTTTTTGTACACCGTGTCCGGGGCATCCCAACTGTTTTTTATTTTATCATTAAAGCACTTTATTGGATTATACCCAGTGGCTGTTACGGAGTGCACAATTTTTTTCTTTCTTGCGGCATGTGAGGGAAGCCAAGTTTATCCAAGTTTAGCGTTCAAGATGAGCTCTCATTTAGTTCTATTGTATTGAATAGACACCAAGAATATTCCTGGAATATGGAGTCTATATGTTCCCAGCAAATGTAAGAGTTTAAAAGTTAGCGCTTGTGTAACTCATAACATTTTGCCCATTTCTACATAGTACAACTCCACTTTTGAAAGAAATTATTTTTCAGTTCATTGACATTTAAAGGGTTCCAAAAGCAACCATATTTACTTATAAGATTGTGGTTGCCTAATTGTCTAAGTTGATCTGCTTGTTTATAGAAAAAACTCTATTTGGCAGTTACTAGAATAAAACACAAAATCGGCAGATCCGCAAACTAGTGTGATTTGCAACTTTGATTGTGCCGTATTTTTTTCCATAGTAACCAACTTACCAACAAGCCATAGCAGCAACATCTGTCAGGCTACTGAAGAAACAAGACAGCAGTTGGTCTTATTCTCTCCCCTTAGTTCTGATTGTCATTGTTGCTCATCAACACTGGCAACAATAATTCCTCAAAATGCAAGCTCCTTCTAATATTTAATAATGTCATTATCTCCAAGCCAATTAATTTATAACTTACTAATAGGTATTACAAAACCAATCATAAGAGATCTGATGTTATAGGAAAATGTCACAATCTACCTGTTTTAGAAAATAGCATTTAATAATGTACAGCAGCAACAAGGACATTCTTGAAAATATTAATATTTTCTTGTATATTCTGAGACTTTATTTAGACATTTCCTAGTAGGAAGTATAATTCCTATAGTAAGAATCATGGTTCTGCTTATATTAGCAGCTGTGTCAGCACAGGTACATTTCCATGTTGGAAATATTACAATACTACTATAATTTCAATATACATGTATGTTGAACTAATTTTGTAGCAGATCTTGCAGAGTTGGAAATTTGGAGGTGAAAATCTGAGATAACTCCAAAGACTTGTTATGCCCACTGGTACACTATGGCAAATGGCAGGCCTTAGTGGGAGTTATACAACTTTAATTAATGATGTATTGAATGTGCATGTGTTGGAATGCATGGAGGTGGGTTGGGTGTTTATAATTAGGACAGATCCTGTGTTTGGGCCAAAAACAAAGGAGTGGTTTTAGAGACATCTAATAAAGCTACGTTTGTGATGGTAGGGGGTCTATTTCACCCAAGAGACAAAAGGAAATGTTTACTCTTAAAAACATGAGCGGCTCTGTGGTTGATCAAGTCAGGGCTACCATCTGGAACTGCCTGGAGTACACATGGGAAAGACTCCAGGGGGTGAGAGGTGTGTTTTGAATATCCTCAAGTCAGAGGGTGGATGGCAAATACTAGACCAGCCAATCACAGATGATCCCATGAGAATGTATGAAAGTGATGGGTATAACTGTGGGGAGAATTTTGGGTAGTTTGAGAGAAGGAGGAGGGAAGGAGTAGCAGAGGATAGTGTAGAAGTCCACATGGAAGATCTCCATACAGATAGTTATATGTCATGCATGATTCATATTTGTAATTAGAAATTGTATATATATATACTTATAATATAAGTTATTATTGTATGTATTTAAATGTTGGGACATGTGTTGTAAGTGTTATTGTTTTATGATCCGTAATGTTTAAGTAAACTAATTTTGTTATAAACATCACTGTGGATTCAGGATAGTTTGTTGCTGTGATTCAATATAGTAATATTGCTGAATTTTTGTTAAAGCTAAAGCTATCAGATTGAAACCTCACATAATACAAAGTAGTACAGGGTTGTGTACATTAATAAGCCAGAGAGTACATCTATCAGTGCATATATTGTGAATGCATGCATAGATTGACTTTCCTGGATAAGGCTAGTTATTGTAGCTAGAAAAACACATAATCCTTCAGTAAATATATGTAAATACATATCTGGATTATCTTTGATGTGTAATTATATGTATACATTGTGGGATATGTTGTAGTCTCAAGCATATAAAACACATTTATAGCCCATGCATCATTCCTTCCTTACTTTTAAAACTTAAGACCACTTACAATTGACTGTTGCCTTCTTTATGAAATCCTACTGCACATCTGTGTGGTTCTCAGGCCCAATTAATTCTATGCACTGTGGTGATCTCTATGCTACTGTGCTAAGCAGTTCCTCTTTTGGACAAGGCAGCCAGGGCATTATGCGCTAGACTAATATTATTTTACATTGGATATCAAGAACATGAGTCTTACTCCCAACTTTTTCCACCAGCAACACAGGACACCAGGGCACATGGCTTAGGTGACACCAGAGAATGTCTTAGCATGTATGGAATGAATATTGAAATAATGTTTATACCAGTTGCCAGTTATCGGAATAAATAGACTGTCTACTTAAAATATGATAGCCTGTATATTATCACTCATGTAATATTTACTAATAAACAATTACATAAATAACTTTAACCTCTCTGCACATATATAATAGCAACCTATTAAGCACCCACTAGCAGCAGTATGGTGAGAGATTTGTTACTGGAAGACATGCTAATATTATGTATATTTCAGTTAATAACAAAAAGTCCTATAATTACACTGATTTTTCATAAAACCCTGAATTCCCATATTAAATGTTGACATTGATATTCATGAGAGAAAATGTTACTTTAAGGGCATACCAGCAAAAGTAGATTGTGTCCAGGCATTTAGTTAAGAAGTACACCTTTCCCATATTTGTGGAAATAATGATTTATGGGTAGCCTTCTTGTGCATGCAAGAAAAGTATTTGATTGTGCTATAAAATGTTTTATTGCAAATGAGAAAAAAAGCCTTTGGCCATAGAAATGGCAGAACGGTGTGGCAGTAAATGAGTTAAATGTTATTTTCTTCTAAAATGACTATTTGAATGGGCAGGGAGCTGATGTGTGAGCATGTCTTCAATACTTACTGTTTTTTTAAACTTTTTCTTCAGTTGATAAACTAAAATTTACAATCAGCCACGTTAATCCAAATGTCCAAAACCACCTCAGCAATCTACAGTAATATTTTTAAATACAATATACTTTGAAATACAGATGATTTACTCACATCCTGATATAACAGATTATGCTTTGTAGAAAAGCAATTAATAATGTGGCTTTTTTATTTTCTACCCTAGTGTTATACATTTCTGAGGATACTGGCCCAAGAAATAAACTTTTGTTGTGGATAGTTTTTGGCAACTAACATATCACTGTGCAACCTATACACACAAACTGTGTTCACAGTGGGGGTTATATACTAAAACTCCTACACATGAAAGTTTAGGGGGGGGAAGCAGCTATCACCATGTATTACTGTGATTGTGTTTCTTTTAAAAATCCCCTTAGTTCCATGAGTGGGAAATAGCCCCGCCTCCAAAATGGTTTGTTTGACACTTTTGGGCTCTTGTTTTTTTTTTTTTTTTACATCAGCTGTGAATGTATTAAATGCATCGGAGTGACCCATAAATGTGGGACCAGTGCATATAAAGCATGTAGTTTGGAGCCCTATACTGTCTTGTATTCAGTAGAAGAACAGGGTAGTGAGGGTATTGACGAATTCATATCTTCACACTATTGTACCATTTATTTCCTATAGTTTACCTACATTTCCTATATAAAGCAGGACAGGTATTTCACACAATGCTGGTTGGCTAGTACCATTGGCACAGACTATTTTTACCCCTTTTCTTTGCCATGTGGAGGCTCAAAAATGAATCCAGACATCAACAGATCTTGAGACACAATTACTACACCAAGCTGTGCTGATATGGTATTGTTTTGACATGAGTTGAAGTTAGGGTTGCCAACTTTTCTTAAAGAATATGCTGGTCACACTTTTGCCTCCATAGACTTAGTATTGGCTTCAAGACCGGTAAAACACCACTTGGGTGTCACCCCTTTTTGGAATTTAGTCTCAGCTGAACAAACTGCAACCTCAACAGTTAAGCCAGTGCCTGGGGAAATGTTAGTTTTATAGGCTTTAACCTTTATTAACTATTCATACATTAGTATCTAGAAAAGAGCATTCATATTTGGAACACATACATATGACTAGTGACTGTTAACATTGGGTAACATACTGAATATTTTAATCAAATTTCCGCTATATACAAAATACTAAGATATTGTTCTTTTCATTTTGCATGAATGTTGGCATATGCTATTTTTTCTTCTAACATTTTCTCAGGTGTCATATCCCAACATCACTTTTTATAGCATGTGTTGCTCTGAAATACTGGCACATAACATGATACAATTCATAATGAATACATTTTACCATTTGGAAAATGCAAACATAATGAGTATGTGATAGCAATTTAACATTTCCAATGTGTTTCATGTCAGGAAACAGTATGTTCTATATTTGTCTACATAATGGCAACAACTAGGTCTGGAGAATAAACTGCAGAACAATACACAAGGAACAGAAAGGTAAATAAAGAGTTTTGCATGAATGAATATTATTACAGCTATTCAGTAAATATCTGTATATTAATGAGTCTAATACAATAGTAATGCTGTGATAGTGATATTCTCTTTTCCATGGTGCCACTGTTTCCTAAAATAACCTTGTACTTGGGTTGCAATCAACTGACTTCCTATTCTTTCAGTTATCAAATGTAAACTTCTGAACACCCTAACATTCAAAATATTACCAAGATTCAGACATCCTATGTAGTACTGGCCTTGTCACTAAATACTCACCTATATTCCTCATTTGGCAATCAATGAGTGAAATAAGTATTTGACCCATTCAACTTAGGTGTGAAAACTTTTGTTGGCAGTCACAGAGGTCTGACGTTTCTTGTAGTTGGCCACCAGGTTTGCAAATATCTCAGGAGGGATTTTGTCCCATTCCTCTTTGCAGATCCTCTCCAAGTCATTAAAGTTTTGACAAACAGAGATAGTGCCAGCTGAAGTCATCCGGAAGGTAAACAGCATTAATCCATAGTTGGTTTGTAAAAAAGTAACTTTATTAAATCAAAAAAAGAATAATAAAACCATCGAGCAGGGAGACAGGAACAAAACGGATACGACACACGCTTGTAAGGATGACTTCAGCTGGCACTACCTCTGTTTGTTCCTGTTGTCTGCCTGGGTGTGAGTAGACCCTTTTTCTGTGCTACAGCACCTGGAAGTTAATTTTACTCACTCCACTGGTTTTTGGGGCTTGAGCCGGTCAGAATCTGCTTGGAATTCCATTAAAGTTTTGAGGCTGACGTTTGGCAGCTTGAACCTTCAGCTCCCTCCACAGAATTTCTATGGGATTAAGGTCTGGAGACTGGCTAGGCCACTCCAGGACTTTAATATGCTTCTTCTTGAGCCACTCCTTTGGCTATGTGTTTTGGGTCATTGTCATGCTGGAATACCCATCCATGACCCATTTTAAATGACCAGACTGAGGAAAGGAGGTTCTCATCCAAGATTTGATGGTACATGGCGCCCGTCCATCATCCTTTTAATGCGGTGCAGTTGTCCTGTCCCCTTGGCAGAAAAACACCCCCAAATCATAATGTTTCCACCACCATGTTTGAAGGTGGGGATGGTGTTCTTGGGGTTAAACATGCCTCCTCATGGCTAGTTGTATTGATGCCAAAGAGCTCGATTTTGGTCTCATCTGACCACAACACTTTCACCCAGTTCTCCTCTGAATCATTCAGATATTCATTGGTAAACTTCAGACGGGCCTGTACATGTGCTTTCTTGAGCAGGGGGACATTGCGGGCGCTGAAGGATTTCAGTCCATCTAGGCGTAGTGTGTTACCAATTGTTTTCTTGGTGACTATGGTCCCAGCTGCATTGAGCTCATTAACAAGATCCTCCTGTGAAGCTCTGGGCTTATTCCTCACCATTCTCATGATCATTGAAACCCCACGAGGTGAGATCTTGCATGGAGCACCAGAGCGAGGGAGACTGCCAGTTATGTTGTGTTTCTTCCATTTGCGAATAATCGCACCAACAGTTGTCACCTTCTCACCAAGCTGCTTGGCAATGGTCTTGTAGCCCATTCCAGCCTTGTGTAGGTCTACAATCTTGTCCCTAACATCCTTGGACAGTTCTTTGGTCTTGGCCATGGTGGAGAGTTTGGAATCTGATTGATTGCTTCTGTGGACAGGTTTCTTTTATACAGGTAACGAGCTGAGATTAGGAACACTCCCTTTAAGAGAGTGCTCCTAGTCTCAGCTTGTTACCTGTATAAAAGACACCTGAGAGCAAGAAATCTTGCTGACTGATAGGGGATCGAATACTTATTTCACGCTTTGATATGCAAATCAATTTATAATTTTTTTTGTTATTCTGTATCTTACTGTTAAAATACACCTACCATTAAAATTATAGACTGGTCATTTTTTTTTGTCAGTGGGCAAATATTCAAAATCAGCAGGATCAAATACTTTTTCCCTTCACTGTACATATCATTATAGTTTCAGGATTGAGTAGATTGAGTTTGGTGGTAGCAGGGTAGGAGGAAGGTTGGTTTGTCATCCTGGTGAGCATTTGTGATCCCTCATTCCAGCAACATTGTGGGGAGTATGCATCGATTCAGATAAATATGTAGAGATATGCTACCTAGTGAGAAAATGAGTTGTAGTTAAAGATAGGGGGAGGGGGAGATAGAGGGTTCAGGCCCATAAAACGGGTATATACATAACATTGTAACATAGTAGCATAGTAATTTAGGTTGAAAAAACACACAAGTCCATCAAGTTCAACTCTTCTACCCATCATTCATGCTTTTGATCCAAAAAATGCACACAAAAAAACCCTAAGGGAGCTATTTTGAATTTTGCCTCCTAGGGGGAAAAAATACTTCTTGACTCCAAAGGGCAATCAGAGTTCTCCTTTGATAAAGCAGCTCTATTGTTAATGCTTATTCTATTATTAATAGCCCTGTAGGTTCTGCTTTTCAAAAAAAAAAAGAAACATCCAGACCATTTTTAAATGTATCTATTGTAGTTGATAGCACCACCTAACTTTGCAGTGAGTTACATAACTTAGTGGCATCGGTGTGATGCTCAGTCCCTCACAAAAGTCCACTGGATCCAAAACAGAGAGTTTAGTGCCAGAGGCTCAGTGGGTAGCCCCAACTCTACAGGATGTTGTTTTTGTGGAGGGCTGTCAGTGGTTGGAGAGCCTTTGGGCTTGGAACGTAAGCCAGCTGACATCTGGGTGAATGATGTAAGGCTTATCCTTATAGAGGAGGCCTTTTGTGTGTCTCGACTTCGAAAGTATCTCTTCTTTTTGCGTGAAAGAGTCAAAGCAGCAAATTAGGTCACGTGGGTTCTAGTCCGGAAGGCCCCTGGGTCGTAGCATTTCCAGGGCTCTATCCAGGATTATTTCCTTAATATGGTCAGGGCCTAGTTCGTTTTGAAATAGGTCCGTTAAAAGGGATTTCGGGTTAAAAGGGATGTCCGGAGGCTCTTCAGGGATGCCTCAAACTCAAATTTGCTTACAGAAGCACAATTGCAAAATATGTATCTTATGGAGATATCTTTGCCCAAATAGCTGTAACAGGTAGCAAACTTTTGATTTGGACCCGAATTAAGCGATATTGAGTAGCTGATTTTTGACAATTTGTGTAATTCAGCTAAAG
Organism: Pelodytes ibericus; assembly: GCA_036172795.1. NCBI lineage: Eukaryota > Metazoa > Chordata > Amphibia > Anura > Pelodytidae > Pelodytes > Pelodytes ibericus. The sequence continues at coordinate 115,839,511 of CM069860.1, forward strand.
TGCCCGACCCAAATCCAATTCGGGATAATTCACTGTATCTTGAGTCTCAGCTTGAGGCAGTGTTTAAAAGTACCAGCAGTTGCATTTTACAAATACAGCATCTGTAGAAAGCAATAATAAAATACGCTTTGTAAAACTATTTTTTATTAGCGTAAATATGAATTTTTATTTTAAAAAAAAATGATAGTTTGGTGACTATACTGTCCCTATAAAAGTGTGTTTTGTCAAGATACATGTCATTTAAGTCATCTTTATCAAATTCACCTTTTTTAAGCTTGTCTGTATTTTTTCACATTTGAAATCTTTGTGTACTTGGGGTTTTTATTACATAAGGTTTAGTTACCTTGGTTATGGAAGCCTCAGGTTTGTCATATTTCATTAAAAGACCAACTTTCAAGAAATATGAAGCAGCTCTCACAATCGGTGAGATGTATACAAAAGTGTTGCGAGTTCTTTGGTTGTGAGACAATTAGCATATGCATGTATAGGATGATTAACTCCAAAAAAAAAAAAGACATACTAGGTTGACACCTGCAAAATAGGAAAGTGATAAAATTACCAATTATTTTTGTCATAATATCAAATAATATTGTAGAATTTGCTGCTGCCCTTTATTGACTTTGCTGTGCTATTGCAATTCCAATTAAAATCACAAATATTGACTCTTTTTATTTACAGCTATAAAATCAATTAAACATATGTATACAACATATTAAACCACCTCGGATCAAATAAACATAATAGATGTAACCAGCACTCCCATACTTCACAGAGTTCTGTACCATCAAATACCAGCATTGCTTTAAAACTATGTATGTCCACTGGACAAACATTAAAATGCCATTCTACTATGTTTTATTTACCATAAATTATTGATATAGTAGGAGAAACCAATCACTAGGAAGCATATCTTATTCCACACCTCCTTGTAGACGTGGCCTGTGTAGGTGCTCTCTTAATTGTATCTAACTCAGTCTACCCAACTAACGTGGGCATTAGAGCTTGCCTTAGGGCTAAGGCTTGTCTGTCAGACTAACAGTCTGTTTGACTAATAATCTAACAAACTAATAAGAAGGTTGTCTGTCGAAGAAAGTCCATTTCCACTTGGAACAAAATCGAGATAGCAACCCTCAGACTGCATGATTTCTCCCATTTATAACTAGCAAAACGAAAAAGTAATACATTTAGCTATTTACTTATTTTTTTCATTTTTGTATCATTCCGTTTTTAATCATAGAAGGCATACAGAAAGCTTCTGCTTTTAGCATTACAGCAAGTGAGGCAATTACATTTAGTACAGGTAAAAGTGGTAGATAATGGCACTTCATTCTTACATTATATTAACATTTCTGTATATACTGCACCAACAATTTACATAGCACTTGCTACAGAGCATATAAGGGAACTACATAGTACATTTGACAAACAGGGACACACTAATATATGAGGAAGAGAGCCACGCTCACAAGCTTACAATCTAGAGGTAGTAGGGGACAAGAAACACACCATGAGAGTGAATAAGTCATAGTGGAAGGTGACTGGTAAAAGTATTACTGTGTTATATAGGTGGGTTTGGCAAGAGGTTAATTCATGAGTATTCTAGTGGTATTAATTGTAAGATTCCTTTAAGTGTTGAATTTTGAGGACATTTTTGAAGACTGAGAAAGGATGTTCTGTGGAAAAGAGTTGCAGAGACAGTGGGCAACTCAGGAAAAAGTCTTAAAGTAATGAATGTGAGGAGGTGATGGGTTGATGGAGAGCAATAGTCCACTTGAGGAACACAGCAGTCATGCAAATTAGTATCAGTTAATGAGGGAAGCAGTGTAGGGAGGAACTTTTAGGTTAAATAAATCATTTTCATTTTTAACCTAGAGTAGACTGGAAGACAATGGAGGATTTTACTGATTGGAGTAGCTAACGTGGAGCAACGGATGACAAAGATGAGCCTGTTAAATAGATAGCATGGGACAAATATGAACCAGAGGAAAACCAGCTAGGAGAGTATTGTAGTAGTTGAGATGAGAGATCACAAGCAAATGCACTGGTATATTAGTGGCCTCTTTGTTGAGGAATGGGTGAATGTGCACAATGTTTCTAACGTGCAAACAACAGGATCTGTCATGGGACTGAATGTGGGGGACAAAGGAGAAATCAGGCTTTTCTTCAGTGGGCAAAATTGTATCATTTTCAACAATAATAGTGAAGTCAGGTACAGGTCCGTAGCTCAAGGCAGGAAAGATTATAAACTCTGTTCTAGAAAGATTATGTTGTAGGTATTGATCAGACATCCAGGTAGAGATAGCTTACAGACAATCCCCAACATGATAGAAAGAAAAAGGTCAGGGAGGAAAGGAAGATATGAGTGTCATCTGCATACAAGTGGTATTGGAATCAAAAGAGTTAATTTGTTTTCCTACAGAGATATACCGGGAGAACAGCAGAGAGCCAACATTTCAACAGAGAGCAGAACAGGGAATGAACGTTTCACAACATGAAGAAACAACACAGAGAAGAAGAAGCTCTCAGAAAAATAAAACTCAATTCAAGTGATCATTCCACCTATGCCCATCGAGGCTAACCTATTAATAAGCAGGTGCTGGTCAACAGTGTCAAAGGCAGCAGAACAATCTAGGAGAATCAGTATGGAGAAGTGGCCTTTAGATTTGCAGAGAGTAAGTCATTTAACATTTTAGTGATGGTTGTTTCAGTAGAGTGTAGAAGAGCATGGAAGAGGTCAGTAGTGGACAGAAATACAGATGGGTGCTAGTACACAATCCTCTCCAGCAGCTTAGACATAGATGGGTGATATGACTGTAGTTCAGTGGAAATGTGGGACCTAAGTAAGATTTGGGCATGCTGATAGACAGTACTATTTCAGAAGACAGGGAAAGGTTAATGAAGTGGGTTAGGGTTGGACAGTGGCGACAGAATAGAGAGGTGAGATGGGATTGATGGGTCAGATCCAAGTGCTGTGGGTACTGTATGGTGCTGTGTTAAGTCCTTTAGGTGCAATGAAGGTGCAGGGGAAGGGAATAAAAACAAGAAACAATAGTTGAATACAATATTAAAAAATGTCATATAAGTATAAATGCAACAAGTTAAATATATACATATAACTATATATATATATAGAGAGCGAGAGAGATAGAGAGAGAGATGTTTGTGTGTATAGCTAGGCCAATGATATATGTATGTGTGTATAATGAATGGGGCTTTTGTGTTTGTGGCATTATTAATGGGGCTCCTGTGTGTGTCATCATTAATGGACTCCTGTATGGCATATTTAATGGGCCATCTCCCTGACATTGCTAAGGAATCTGTTTGGCATGATATTGGAGGAAATTCAGGGTGGTGCAACACAATAAGTTACTTCACCGGGTGACACCAATGTTAGTGACGCCTCTGCTGCTGGTAGTATAGCTGCACCTAAATCAAAATAAGCTTTTTTATATAGCATTTATAAATGCACTACAAACTGAACATTTATTTTGAATCACGAAATAACAATAATTAATAGATCATTTTCCATTCAATCCTCCCTTAAGAAATGTTATTATTAAGTAATATACTATAACGCAGTACACAGTAAATGTTCAGTGATGGAGGAATATCTATCACTAAACAAAACAAACTGACTTAAATCCAGCTGTAAAAATAGGTTGGTCAATATGTTTTTAATTATATGGTACGATTGCTATAGTTACACAAACCTTCAAGACGGTGGAAATCAATACTGCTGAAAAGTATCATGCTTTTGGAAAGTATATCATCCCTTTGCAAAATTTTCCAGACACATGCTGCTAATAGCATCAAAGTACAGTATTGAGACAAACCTTTAGCTTGATTTTCTTATCCTTCCCATTGATTAGACCACTCAGTAGTAGTATTCCTTAATGCCAAAATCTTTTTAAAAAAACCTTGTGGAAAATTATCTCATGTAACCTTGGTTCTATGTTTCTTAGTTTAGCCCAAAAATTCTGTTTTGACTTTGGATTATATTACTCACTTTTCCTATGGTGTTTAAACTTGGCACACAATAGTCGTGTTGATGCAGTAGGTCATCTGCTCTAGCAATGGCTTGTCCTGAAATGGCAACCCTAAGACTTAATGAAAAGTGATAGGAAATGTTAAAATTGAAGTACTCAATAGACAATAAAGATCAACGTTTAATGGCCGATTGATGTGAAATACAGTAGCATAAAAAGTTTTAACATTTTATGCAGAAGAAAATAGGTCAAATATAATGGCTAAGCAGTTAGTAATGTGTAGACATGCACAAGGCAAATAATTGAATATACCAACAGTTTTTTTTAAAAATATGATGAGTGCTTTAAGGGAATACTTTGTTTCATGCTAGTAAATGTATTGAAAGTTTACTTGTTATATTAATCTAAGTAAGGAATTTAAACAACGCCTCTCAATTTAATTTTTAAATGATTCTTTTGATTGTACGCTTTAACATAATGTTATGGTGTCTAAAACTATTTAGTCTTAGCTTCCTGGCTACATAGATTTACATTTTATGTGTTAAAGAAAAATATCAGATGCTATATTCATACATATTTGTCTTGTTGAAACAGAGTTGCTACGAACAAATATATGTACCATCTTATAAAAGGAAACCTGCATTGTGATCATAACCTTGATTCATTCACAACTTAAACCAACCTCCACATGCAGTGTCAATGCAAACATTTTTAAATTATGTTTAGGTATAGCCTACTACTAATGTATTGCAAAACAAAATGGAAGGCCGTAGGCCCTTCACAGGATGAAATCCAGAATAGTATGTAGTTCATTATGGCTATAAAAAGACGGACTGCTTATGATAAACTTCAAGTATTCAGAACAAAAAAACAACATAGAAACATAGAATATGTCGGCAGATAAGAACCATTCGGTCCATCTAGTCTGCCCAATTTTTTTTTTTTGAGTACTTTTATTAGTCCCCCGTTCCCGATCTTATAGCTAGGATAGCCTTGTGTCTATCCCACGCATGCTTAAAATCCTTGTCTGTGTTTATCTCTACCACTTCTGCTGGAAGGCTATTCCATACATCCACTACCCTCTCAGTAAAGTAATACTTCCTGATATTACTTTTAAATCGTTGCCCCTCTAATTTAAGACTATGTCCTCTAGTTGTGGTAGTTGTTCTTCTTTTAAATATACTCTCTTCCTTTACTGTGTTGATTCCCTTTATGTATTTAAATGTTTCTATCATATCCCCCCTCTTACGTCTTTCCTCCAAGCTATACATGTTAAGATGCTTTAACCTTTCCTGGTAAGTTTTATCCTTCAACCCATGAACCAGTTTAGTAGCCCTTCTCTGAACTCTCTCCAAAGTATCAATATCAGGGGCGTTGCTAGAAATGATCAGGGGCTTGAGCCCAGATGAGCACAGTCGCAAACAATCTCACCACGTCTCTCTCTCTCTCTCTGTCTCACGCACCCTGTCTTTCTCCCTCTCTTTCTAACACACACCGCCTCTCTCTCTCTCTCTCTCTCACACTCTCCGTCTCTCTCTCTCTCACACAGCGTCTCTCTCTCTCTCACACTCTCTGTCTCTCACACAGCATCTCTCTCTCTCACACTCTCAGTCTCTCTATCTCACACAGCGTCTCTCTCTCTCTCAGTGTCTCTCTCTCTCTCTCACTCTCCGTCTCTCTCTCTCACACTCTCCGTCTCTCTCTCTCTCACACTCTCCGTCTCTCTCTCACACTCTCCGTCTCTCTCACACACTCTCCGTCTCTCTCTATCTCTATCTCACACAGCATCTCTCTCTCTCTGTCTCTCTCTCGCTCAAACTCTCCATCTCTCTCTCGCTCACACTCTCCGTCTCTCTCTTCATCTCTCTCTCTCACACTCTCCGTCTCTCTCTCTCACACAGCGTTTCTCTCTCACACTCTCCGTCTCTCTCTCTCACACTCTCCGTCTCTCTCTCTCACACTCTCTGTCTCTCTCTCTCACACTCTCCGTCTCTCTCTCTCACTCTCCGTCTCTCTCTCTCTCACTCTCCGTCTCTCTCTCTCTCACTCTCCGTCTCTCTCTCTCACACTCTCCTTCTCTCTCTCTCACACTCTCCGTCTCTATCTCCCACAGCGTCTATATCTTTCTCACACACACATACACAACCTGACACACACACCTTCATACACTTATACAAATAGAAGAAGTGAGATGTATAATGATCAGCCCATATAGACACAGATATCTTAGCAATTATAAACTTCTAAAAGTCCCCCTCTTTTTCTTCATCTTGTTTCTAGTTTTCTTCTCCAAATGCCAAACTCGTTTTGTACTGATTTTTCTAAGGGTTACAGGCTGTTTTTCAACATGACTGGAAAACAAATGGCCTGTAAGTTTAAAATATATTAAAGCACAGCATGACAACAGGTTGTTGATGCAGCCTCATCACAAGCCTGCCAGTCAGAGGCCCCTGGCCAGTAATTGCCCTTCGTGGGCTGTCATTCCTCCCACTTTGTAGGCTGGGCAAAACCTTTATAAACCTGGCAGGTTTTGCCCAGCCTCTTTTCTTCAATAAAATAAATCAGTTCCTTCACACCCTGCCCTCTTTCTGTCTTTGTCCATGTCAGTACCGAGTTGGCAGGGGGTACCCGAGGTCTGACGTCAGTGAAGGGGGGTCGGCCATCTTGGGGTATGGCCAACCCAGGAGGCAGTAGCTCTGGTAGGTATCTACACAGACTCCCCATGGCCTGGTCTGAGAGGGAGTGAATATCGGATGGCTACAATGCAGGGGCAGCGACGCCGGTAGCCAGATAATTGGTGACGCCTTGTCTGATCCTTGGGTACCCAATACTACTACTGCTTAGTGGCATATACATGCTTGTATTTCATAAGATGGTGTTTTATCTTGGGTATACAAGTTATACGTGTTGAATGGTTTTACATTTTTTAATATTTGTTCAAGATTTTAAGTTAATGATATAAATATAAAATCTTTGTTGCAGTATTTCTCAATAAATACTGTGACCTTTCTATACAGTTTGTTGTCCGTGTAGTTTCTTGGGGGAGGGTGCGTTAATTCTCCATACCTTTGTCATGAAACATATTAATGCGACCCATTACAGATAAGCATTACTAAATATCCGGCCCACATCAATAAAAAACTTTGATGCCTCAGTTTTATACCATGCACAAGTGTTGAGCTACCTTAATGAACTCTCATACAGCTGATGATTACATGCAATGTGGAAGTCTCTACATACTTTAAAATGTATGATTGCATATTTGCCACATGCAAAACTGATATTATATCTTACTTAAGATCGGAAAAATGGAAACCTCTTAGTACAAACTTCAGTTTCTTGTAAAACTAGATGAACATGTTCCTTTATCTAAGGGGGAAGTTACAATTAATTAGAATGTTTATCAATTGTACATTTCTGGCCTACAATTATTAGACTAGATTATTATCATTAGACTAAATGTTGCTGGATTGACATTGTTGAAATTCAATCCAGAAGACATTGAGAATAGTGGACTTGGATAAAAGAGTCACACAACCAAAATGTAGCTGCCCCTCTTACTTTATTTTATAGCTGGTATTTGATAACTGGTATTTTGTATTTTCCCTGTGATTGCAAAATATTACAATTCCCTTTGATAATTAATTTGGTTTAATTAATGCACAGTGCCCTGACTGTCCTTATATGACTGCTTCTATCATGTATCACCATTTATTACATAAAACGCTGAATGGAACTATGTAATTTTATTGAAAGTTTAATGAGTATGCTTTAATGAGTGGTTTAAGGGGAAAGTCAAAGCATGCAAATTACTATAAAAGTTTTATGATTTTCCAAAGTGATTTAGCTGATTTTATTTAATGTGATAATGTGGACATTAAATTAATAACATTACTTTTTTTTAACTTACCTGAACCATAGGTCCTCTATAACTGATTTGTGGCTACTGACCCCAGGGAAAATCTTTATATTTAACCATATATCTACATCACGAGAAATGATGCATTGATACCGTTTTCCTTTCCTTGCTTGCAATTGCATTTTAAGACAGTGTTTCTGAGTAACCATTATTTGAAATATATCGTTCACATAAAAGAGGAACAGCACCCCATTATTATCCATACTCTTCTGTGATTTAGCCAATAAAATCATCTTAATTTAAGCAATTACATGCATTTACATTACAACATATTCTATGTCATGCCAATAGTCATACATTATATTAAACTAGGTGTGATATTTTTTCAAACATAAAACAGGTGGGTTTGCGGAGGAAGAGCAGGGCATCTACAGTTGAGGCCGAAAGTTTACATACACATAGGTTAAAGACATTCATACTCAAAGTTTTCACAACTACACACATTTCAAGTTACCATGCATTTCTTTTGGCAAGTCAATTAATGCATCTGCTCTGTTTACATGTGACACTGCATGGGTGATATATCTACTATGGTGTCACTGCAATTTATATTATGTTGGTAGAACATCTAGGCCTTTAAAAGAATAGCAGAACATGTGAGAAATATCAGGAAATGTTATCTTAAATATACATTGTCACATCATTTTGATACCCACCATAATAAAAATCCAATCCTCCTAAAATTTAGAGGTATAAAGAAAAATACTAATTATTGGAGAGGAGGGGATAAAATCAGTATGTTAGGCAAAACCGAAATAAAGTGGCTTTTTAATTTGAAAACAGTGATTCCAAATAGTCTTAATTCTGACTTTGAACTACATCATTTTCTTTGAACATCAGACGTTTTTATCTGGGGGGTTTTCAGTGTATTTTTGTATCCACATTCTGTATGAATTGTGTCTAATTATGTTTGTCTTTTCAGATGGCACTTTAAGAAGGGTTCTGATCCTGCTCATTTATACATTTTTCATATTTAAGATATGTTTTATATATTTTAAATATTTTTGATAATACAAATTATATGGATAATATGTTTGAATATTTTTCAGTGTCATAAAACTTGTAATTTTAAATGTTAAACAATTTGTAAGTATTATACATTTTAGTTTGGTGCCAGGAAATTGTTAATTCTGTTTTTGTGCAAAGAATTGAATGTTTGTGCAGGTTGCATTATATGTATAAACTAAAGGGTTAATTTCATTACTAGAAAGTGTGGACATAAAAAGAGCAGGCCTCCTCTTCAGCATTGAGTAAGTTGTTTTCGAAGAAATGCATCTGAGCATTACTGTGCAGGGGGCGTATCCGGAAGGACTATCAATTAAATTGCAAGCAAGAGAGTTTGGAAGCACCACAATTTCTACTATTTGGAGATGGACTCCCTTCTTCTCTCTACAAACCATTGAGGATGCTGTTCCATCTTTTTATCCGCATTTGTGAAACATGCTTTTAAACTTCTTTTTAAGTAAGCCTCATGTAGTGGGGTCCAATAAATACCTTTTCTATACTTTCTACACTATGCTGTGTTTCTCTTTATGATTTCCTGTCGGAGATTGCCTTTGAAGAGGTTGAAGAGGTACTATTTTTTTGTGATCTGCGAAAAGTTTAGGAGACCCAGTGATAGACGCTTGGTGCACCCCAGAGCCTATACAACTAGAGCCAAGTTATAGGGCTCTGGTTTATGTGAGTGATATACCGGGGGGGGTCCATTCATTGTGCTTACCCCTGTATCAACAGGATTACACATGTTTTGTCTGTTATTCCTTTTTTCATGTTCCACTGGATATTTTATATGAGATAAAGTTTTGTGATAAGTATACATTTTATTTTTTAAATCACTAAATATTTTTAGCGCATCAATGCTGCCAGCACTCAACACACAGCAACCTTCATCTGAAGGGCATTGGGCAAAATGCGTAATGCGTGCCAACGCCATGCCCACCTGGAAATAACTCATATCAGGACTTACATGGAATATGAAGCACACAGAACAACTTTGTATATGTGAGTATTTATGTTTTTTATTTTCAATTAAAGTTGTTACCCTTTTTGACTTCCTCTCCATTTGCTTGTTGTCATTCACACATTTACAGAGAGCATCCATTGAGGTTCTTTTTTCCTACCTTTTTCGCTGGAGGAAGAGTGTCCACTTTTCATCCACTCCTTGATATGTGGAAGACGCTTCATCTCACCTGCTTTGAAAGTTTGAGCAAACACAATTGCTCATTATATCATAATTGTGATTCTTATTGAATGTTTTATATTACAACTTGCACAATAGAGTTGCACTATTTTTGCATATATATTTTTTCTATAGAGGTCCCAGCGGAAGTGATGTGCAACAGCGGAGGATGTCAGCACGTATCACGCAGATATCCACCGGCTGCTTACAATAAGGATCCAGGTCCCCTACAGCGCTGCAGGGGACCTGGATCCTAGTCTTATAGTCAAAAAAAATTATATGTCTGTTTATTAAAATTTACCAAATCTCAATAAATTTATCATTTATGTTTTTTACAAAAAATGTTATGCCTGAGTATTTTCTTGCATGTGTGAGTATTTTTTATAGCTCTGTCTCCCTTTATAACAACTTACATGCGGTTAGATTTTATGCTAACTTTCAGATACAGGACCGGCCTTCCCCCTTTCTTGTCTTTCCTGCTTCTACAGGGAGTGCAGAATTATTAGGCAAATGAGTATTTTGACCACATCATCCTCTTTATGCATGTTGTCTTACTCCAAGCTGTATAGGCTCGAAAGCCTACTACCAATTAAGCATATTAGGTGATGTGCATCTCTGTAATGAGAAGGGGTGTGGTCTAATGACATCAACACCCTATATCAGGTGTGCATAATTATTAGGCAACTTCCTTTCCTTTGGCAAAATGGGTCAAAAGAAGGACTTGACAGGATCAGAAAAGTCAAAAATAGTGAGATATCTTGCAGAGGGATGCAGCACTCTTAAAATTGCAAAGCTTCTGAACCGTGATCATCGAACAATCAAGCGTTTCATTCAAAATAGTCAACAGGGTCGCAAGAAGCGTGTGGAAAAACCAAGGCGCAAAATAACTGCCCATGAACTGAGAAAAGTCAAGCGTGCAGTTGCCACGATGCCACATGCCACCAGTTTGGCCATATTTCAGAGCTGCAACATCACTGGAGTGCCCAAAAGCACAAGGTGTGCAATACTCAGAGACATGGCCAAGGTAAGAAAGGCTGAAAGACGACCACCACTGAACAAGACACACAAGCTGAAACGTCAAGACTGAGCCAAGAAATATCTCAAGACTGATTTTTCTAAGGTTTTATGGACTGATGAAATGAGAGTGAGTCTTGATGGGCCAGATGGATGGGCCCGTGGCTGGATTGGTAAAGGGCAGAGAGCTCCAGTCCGACTCAGACGCCAGCAAGGTGGAGGTGGAGTACTGGTTTGGGCTGGTATCATCAAAGATGAGCTTGTGGGGCCTTTTCGGGTTGAGGATGGAGTCAAGCTCAACTCCCAGTCCTACTGCCAGTTCCTGGAAGACACCTTCTTCAAGCAGTGGTACAGGAAGAAGTCTGCATCCTTCAAGAAAAACATGATTTTCATGCAGGACAATGCTCCATCACACGCGTCCAAGTACTGGCAAGAAAGGGTATAAAAGAAGAAAATCTAATGACATGGCCTCCTTGTTCACCTGATCTGAACCCCATTGAGAACCTGTGGTCCATCATCAAATGTGAGATTTACAAGGAGGGAAAACAGTACACGTCTCTGAACAGTGTCTGGGAGGCTGTGGTTGCTGCTGCACGCAATGTTGATGGTGAACAGATCAAAACACTGACAGAATCCATGGATGGCATGCTTTTGAGTGTCCTTGCAAAGAAAGGTGGCTATATTGGTCACTGATTTGTTTTTGTTTTGTTTTTGAATGTCAGAAATGTATATTTGTGAATGTTGAGATGTTATATTGGTTTCACTGGTAAAAATAAATAATTGAAATGGGTATATATTTGTTTTTTGTTAAGTTGCCTAATAATTCTGCACAGTAATAGTCACCTGCACACACAGATATCCCCCTAAAATAGCTAAAACTAAAAACAAACTAAAAACTACTTCCAAAAATATTCAGCTTTGATATTAATGAGTTTTTTGGGTTCATTGAGAACATGGTTGTTGTTCAATAATAAAATTAATCCTCAAAAATACAACTTGCCTAATAATTCTGCACTCCCTGTAATATATAAAATCTAAATTTGAAAAAAGAGAGAGAGAGTTCTACATACCTATGGCTTGAAAGGCTGTTGTACCAGGAAGAAGATCCTACTGGCATCAAAGCCAGAATGATATTTTGAAGGTGATCAAAAAGATGAAGACTTATTCTTTTGGAGGAATGTTTTTTGTCAGATGAAACAAAAATTGAACCGTGAGGCCAGAATTATCAGAGCTATGTATGGAAGAAAAAAAGTGATGCTTTTAATCCATAGAACATTATCACAACTGTGAAGTATGAGGGAGGCATGATCTCCAGGGGTTTTGCTGTAAAAGAGGCATATACATTTCAGAAAATAGATGTCATCATGAGGACTTTTCTAGAAATACTGAAGCAACACCTTAAGCTAGACATCAGCTAGAAAGTGAAAATGTGGTTGCAACTAGACATGTGCAAAACTAAAAAAAAAAATTTGTTTTCGTCCATTCGGACGAAAATGTTATTTATTTAGTCTAAAACGAATTTCGTTCATTACTGCATTAATTTCAGACGAAATTCATTCATTATTTTCGTTTAGTTTTATTCGTTCGTACGAATCAATTGATCTACACATTCCATAAACCGAAAGTCTATAAACCGAAAGACATATCGGTTTACAGACTTTCGGTTTATGGAATGTATGTAATGCTACTGGCTTTCTATAAACCGACTCTATATCGGTTTATAGAAAGCCAATAGGACTACATGCATTCCATAAACCGAAAGTCTATAAGCCGAATGTCTTTCGGTTTATAGACTTTCGGTTTATGGAATACATGTAATGCTATTTGTAATGTATTCTATAAACCATAATAGAGTCCTCATTCATACGAATTGACCTATTCATATGAATGGGGACTCTATTTCGGTTTATAGAATACCAATAGCATTACATGTATTCCATAAACCGAAAGTCTATAAATCGAACGACATTCGGTTTATAGACTTTCGGCTTATAGAAACATAGAAACATAGAAACATAGAATGTGTCGGCAGATAAGAACCATTCTGTCCATCTAGTCTGCCCAATTTTTTTTTTTTTTGAGTACTTTTATTAGTCCCCCGTTCCCGGTCTTATAGCTAGGATAGCCTTGTGTCTATCCCACGCATGCTTAAAATCCTTTACTGTGTTTACCTCTACCACTTCTGCTGGCAGGCTATTCCATACATCCACTACCCTCTCAGTAAAGTAATACTTCCTGATATTACTTTTAAATCGTTGCCCCTCTAATTTAAGACTATGTCCTCTAGTTGTGGTAGTTTTTCTTCTTTTAAATATACTCTCTTCCTTTACTGTGTTGATTCCCTTTATGTATTTAAATGTTTCTATCATATCCCCCCTGTTACGTCTTTCCTCCAAGCTATACATGTTAAGATGCTTTAACCTTTCCTGGTATGTTTTATCCTTCAACCCATGAACCAGTTTAGTAGCCCTTCTCTGAACTCTCTCCAAAGTATCAATATCCTTCTGGAGATACGGTCTCCAGTACTGCGTACAATACTCCAAGTGAGGTCTCACCAGTGCTCTGTACAATGGCATGAGCACTTCCCTCTTCCTACTGCTAATACCTCTCCCTATGCAACCAAGCATTCTGTTAGCATTTCCTGCTGCTCTATTGCATTGCCTACCTACCTTCAAGTCCTCTGAAATTATTACTCCTAAATCCCTTTCCTCAGATGTTGAGGTTAGGACTGTACCAAATAGTCTTTTGGGTTTTTACGCCCAAGGTGCATAATCTTGCACTTGTCCACATTAAATGCCAGTTGCCACTGCTCTGACCATTTTTCTAGTTTAGCTAAATCATTTGCCATTTGGCTTATCCCTCGATGAATATCAACCCTGCTGCAAATCTTTGTATCATCAGCAAAAAGACATACTTTGCCAACAAGACCTTCTGCAATATCGCTAATAAAAATATTAAAGAGAATGGGTCCAAGAACAGATCCCTGAGGTACCCCACTAGTAACAAGACCTTGCATCGAATATACCCCATTGACTACAACCCTCTGTTGCCTGTCACTCAGCCATTGTCTAATCCATTCAACAATATTGAAATCCAAAATCAAAGATTTCAGTTTATTGATAAGCCTTCTATGTGCGACAGTGTCAAAAGCCTTACTGAAATCTAGGTAAGCAATGTCTACTGCACCACCCTGATCTATTATTTCAGTTACCCAATCAAAAAAATCAATAAGATTAGTTTGGCATGATCTCCCTGAAGTAAACCCATGCTGTCTCTGATCTTGAAATCCAAGCGACTTTAGATGTTCAACAATCCTATTCTTTAACAAGGTTTCCATTATTTTCCCCACTACTGAAGTAAGACTTACTGGTCTATAGTTGCCCATCTCCTCCTTACTACCTTTCTTGTGAATGGGCACAACATTAGCTAATTTCCAATCTTCTGGAACTACTCCCGTTAACAATGATTGGTTAAATAAATCTGTTAACGGTTTTGCTAGTACACCACTAAGTTCTTTTAATAACTTTGGATGTATCCCATCAGGTCCCATCGACTTATTTGTCTTTACTTTAGACAGCTGAAGTAAAACCTCTTCCTCTGTAAACTTACATGCATCATGGAATGCATGCATTATGGAATACATGTAGTGCTATTGGATTTCTATAAACCGAAATAGAGTCCCCATTCATAAGAAATTCTTATGAATGGGGACTCTATTTCGGTTTATAGAAAGCCAATAGCATTACATGTATTCCGTAAGCCGAAAGTCTATAAACTGAATGACATTCGGTTTATAGACTTTCGGTTTAAAGAATAGCAATAGCATTATATTTATTCTATAAACCGAAAGTCTATAAACTGAATTGACCTATTCGTATGAATGGGGACTCTATTTCGGTTTATAGAATAGCAATAGCATTACATGCATTCCATAAACCGAAAGTCGTTCATTATGTCAGTTTATGGAATGTATGTAATGCTATTGGTATTACATAAACCGACTCTATTTCGGTTTATAGAATGCCAATAGGATGAATGGACGAATGATTTTAGTTTATTAACCATTCGTTCATTCGGCTTTCGTTAGTTTAGCATTTTCTTTATTTGTTTTTTGGACGAATGGACCAAAATGCTATTTTAGGACGAAAATGCATTAGTCCGAAAATGAATGCACATGTCTAGTTGCAACAGCCTCTTCCAGCAGGACAAGGCAATTTGTCACTTCCTAGGGAACTCCAAAGTTGGAAAAAATGGTATATAGACAACAAAGTGAAAGTATTGGCATGGGCATCACATGGCCCTGGCATGAATCTCATAATCTCAAATTTGTGGACTGAATTAAAAAAGTGTGTCTGAGCAATGAGGCCTACAAACCTGACTGAAGGGACTGATCTGGCCAAAATGGATTTGGATTGGTCAAGTTTGATCAATTTAAGAAATTGCCGGAATATTCCTGAATTATGCACCGTATCTGCTGTTTGGGCCTTTCAGTAACCATAGCATCAGTTTGGTTACCGAGTATGCTCTGATCATCCTCTATTTCAGAATTCAGGAAATAGTCGCAATTCACCCATTTTACACTACAAAAGATTCTAAAGTGATTTTTTTTCTTCACATGGACATGCCTATATGTATGCCCTAATATAATTTCTGATACAAATATCCATCATTACAATATTTGGTCAAAAGATGATATTTGGACATATATGGAACTATGGCCATGTTGATAATTATATATAAAAAAAGTGTTATACAGCAAAATACATGTGCAGCTCAAATACCAATTAGTAACCCCAATGAAAGAGAAGAAGTACCTATTTAGAATAATACAACACTGTGGAAATAAAAAGGTACTATTAACTGTGAAAGTGTGTCAGGTGTGTATCTATACCTGACACAAACAGATACGTTGAAATCATAAATATTTTAATCTAATTCTTAATTCACTGCATTAGAAAACAATAGGTAAAAATAAGGAGAATGACACACAAGGAGATGATTCAGTTATTGGGTGCCTCGTCATCAGATAATGCTGGGGGTTAGGGGACCTAGATGCTAGGAGTAAAGTGAGAAAAAAGTGTTAATATATATCAGTTGACATACAGTGCCTTGCAAAAGTATTTACCCCCCCTTGACTTTTCACCTATTTTGTTACATTACAGCCTTAAGTTCAATGTTTTATTAATCTGAATTTTATGTGATGGATCAGAACAGTCTAAGTTGGTGAAGTGAAATGAGAAAAATATATACATAAAAATATTTTTTAGAAATAGAAAACAGAAAATTGGCATGTGCGTATGTATTCACCCCCTTTGTTATGAAGCCCATAAAAAGGTGCAACCAATTACCTTCAGAAGTCACATAATTATTGAAATGATGTCTACATGTGTGCAATCTAAGTGTCACATGATCTGTCCTTACATTTACACACCTGTTTTGAAAGGGCCCAAAGGCTGCAACACCTAAGCAAGAGGCACCACTTACCAAACACTGCCATGAAGACCAAGGAACTCTCCAAACAAGTAACGAACAATGTTGTTGAGAGGTACAAGTCAGGGTTAGGTTATAAAAAAAATATCCAAATCTTTGATGATTCTCAGGAGCACCATCAAATCTATCATAGCCAAATGTAAAGAACATGGTACAACAGCAAACCTCCCAAGGCTGCCCACCAAAACTCACGGACCGGGCAAGGAGGGCATTAATCAGAGAGGCAGCACAGAGACCTAAGGTAACCCTGGAGGAGCTGCAGAGTTCCACAGCAGAGACTGGAGTATCTGTACATTGGCCGACATTAAGCCGTACGCTCCATAGAGTTGGGCTTTATGGCAGAGTGGCCAGAAGATAGTCATTACTTTCAGCAAAAAACAAAATGGCACATTTTGAGTTGGCAAAAAGGCATGTGGGAGACTCACAAAATGTATGGAGGAAGGTTCTCTGGTCTGATGAGACTAAAATTGAACTTTTTGGCCATCAAAGAAAAGTTATGTCTGGCGCAAACACAACACATGACATCACCAAAAGAACACCATCCCCACAGTGAAACATGGTGGTGGCAGCATCATGCTGTGGGGATGTTTTTCAGCAGCCAGGACTGGGAAACTGGTCAGAGTTGAGGGAAAGATGGGGCTAAATTCAGGGATATTCTTGAGCAAAACCTGTTTTACTCTTTGTGTGATTTCAGGCTAGGATGGAGGTTCACCTTCCAGCAGGACAATGACCCCAAATACACTTCTAAAGTAACACTTGAGTGGTTTAAGGGGAAACATGTAAATGTGTTGGAATGGCCTAGTCAAAGCCCAGACCTCAATCCAATAGAAAATCTGTGGTCAAACTTAAAGATTGCTGTTCACAAGCACAAACCATCCTACTTGAAGGAGCTGGAGCAGTTTTGCAAGGAGGAATGGGCAAAAATCCCAGTGGTAAGATGTGACAAGCTCATAGAGACTTATCCAAAGCGACTTGGAGCTGTGATTGCCACAAAAGGTGGCTCTACAAAGTATTGACTTTAGGGAGCTGAATAGTTATGCACATTGACTTTTTCTGTTATTTTGTCCTATTTGTTGTTTGCTTAAAAATAAAAATGGGCATGTTCTGTAAATTAAATGATGCAAATCCTCAAACAATCCATGTTAATTCCAAGTTGTGAGGCAACAAAACAAGAAAAATGCCAAGGGGATGAATACTTTTGCAAGGCACTGTACATAACACATAAATGGCAGATCAATATTCCTGACCAGGCAATTCAATTGTCCCCTCAACTCCTGTGACTGTTTTGGGCCTCATGGCATGCAGTAGTTCATTCTCAAAATCCACAGGTCAGCTGGCTCAGGAGGACTTCCACTAGTGGCTCTGGCAGTGACAGTTGTCTTCCTATTCACCTGTCATTTTATGTCAAAATACCTAAAATGTTAAAGTGGAATTTTGCTATTGGTACACTATAATTAATCATCCATATATGTTATGCAATTTAAACATATATCCATTCCATTTACTACAGTTCTACTGATACACAGACATTGATGTGCACTGCTACTTTGATCTGTAACTGCCATGACCCATAGCTACTTGCAGCATTTGTTTATTGCTGCAATGTGCTGCTTCCCCATCCCCCCTAGCTAAAATGCTCTGCACAGCTACCGTTCTCTGCACATACCCTTGCAGCTTCTCCATGTGTGGCAGCAATTTTAATATGTACAGCCATGTACAACATCCTTAATGATTGTACATTCCTAGCTATCCTTGTAACTGCTAATACCTGTGTTACAGGAATTAGAGGTGTGTTAGTTCCCTGTGAGGTGCAATATAACATGCTGCCTATGGTGTATAAGTATTTTACATGCACTAACCTTTTCTTCACCACCTCCTCAGACCTATTATTCACACCAACTTCTGCCAGAGTTCATTCTTCCTCCTTTGGCTTGTCATCTTTGCTGCTGCCCCTATCACCTAGTTGTAATTTTGGCACAGCTTGTGTATAGTGTTGAGCGAACCCGAACCACACTGTTCGGGTTTGTACCGTACATTACGGTTTTTGGACCCCCGGACCCGAACACGGACATTCCACTGTATGTTTGTGTTGGAGTTCGGGGTTCGGCAGGGCCAGCGCCACATGTAAGACGACCTAGGCAGCCACCTAGGGCGCAACTTAGCAGGGGGCACCAGAACCGTGAAAAAAAAAAATCCTCCCCCTTCCCCCTTACTTACCTTCTCACTGCTGCTCTGTCTCCCGGTGCAGTTCCATGGCTGTGAGGGAAGCATTGTGCGCTCCCCTCCAGCCGATGCGGATTCAATAAAGTTTGTTTAAACTTTTTTTTAAAACAAACTTTATTGAATGCGCATTGGCTGGACGGGAACGCACAATGTTTCCCTCACAGCCACGGACCTGCACCGGGAGACAGAGCAGCAGCGAGGAGGTAAGTAAGGGGGTAGGGGGAAGGAAGAGGGTGGATAAATCCTGGCACATTGAGAGGCATAATAATCCTGGCATATTGGGTGGCTAAATCCTGGCATATTGAGAGGCATAATCCTGGCATATTGAGGGGCATAATCCTGGCATATTGAGTGGCATAATAATCCTGGCATATTGGGTGGGAAAATCCTGGCATATTGAGTAGCATAATAATCCTGGCATATTGGGTGGCTAAGTCCTGGCATATTGAGGGGCATAATCCTGGCATATTGAGTGGCATAATAATCCTGGCATATTGGGTGGCTAAATCCTGGCATATTGAGAGACATAATCCTGGCATATTGAGGTAAATTGTACATTTGCGTCTTGCGTGCACTTCATATCTGAGAGTCAAATAGAACAGTCCAATACTTTGCTTACAGCGCACTTTGAAAAATTCTAATTGTTTTGGGTGCTAAATAGTACATTTGCGTCTTGCGGTGCACTTCATATCTGAGAGTCAAATAGAACAGTCCAATACTGTGCTTACAACGCACTTTGAAAAATTCTAATTGTTTTGGGTGCTAAATAGTACATTTGCATCTTGCGGTGCACTTCATATCTGAGAGTCAAATAGAACAGTCCAATACTGTGCTTACAGCGCACTTTGAAAAATTCTGGCTACCTCCTCCTCTTCCTCCAGTGCCGCTTCCACCTACACCGCTATTGTCACCGCCTCCTCAACCTATGGGTCACATAGTATAAACTAAAAGAGAATACCCTGCACTCCAACCCTCTCTAAAATGGATAATTCTGTTGATCCTCCTGGCAGCCATGCTTTAGATTTAGAGTTATGTTCTTCCAAAGCTAAAATCAAAGATTCCATATAGTGCTATTTTATGGCTCAGCTGTATTTGTAATTTGTATGTATTTTATGTTATTTTAAGTTATTTCCCTATCCACATTTGCTTGCAGGGCACTTGTCCTACTCTTACCCACATTTTACTTCATTTTGCAGCCCTCTAGCAAAACGTTTGTGTCCCGATTGACTTCAATGGGGTTCGGGGGCAAGTTCGGGGTCAAGTTCGAGCATGGACCCGGACATTTTTTCGAAGTTCGGCCGAACCTGCCGAACCCGAACATCCAGGTGTCCGCTCAACTCTACTTGTGTACCAAAGTTGTTTTCTCCTCTGATGTGAAACTCTACTGGTAGCTTTGACTTCTCCCCTCTCCCGCTACAACTCTCCTGGCTTCCCCCTACCCTGATTTCTGGCTTGCCATTATTATTTTCTTACTTTTTTAAAAATGTTTCCTGGATTCTAGTCTTGCTCTCAAATGGTGATATTGACATGTGCTCATTACTTATGCATTACTTATTCCTTGGCAATGATTGTGTTTCAATTATTTTATTTTTTTATATGTATTGATTTCATGAACATGGGCCTATTTGATGAAGGTTTTAAAGCTCCAATAGGATTTAATGGGGCATTTGTGGCTACCACTTTGGTGTGTTTAAGGCATGTTTTGCCTCCTTTCAGTTTTGGCACAAATCATTGTGGAATAGGCTATGACATCCGAATTGCAGTCGATTTGGATGGACATCGGAACTGCCCGAGTAGTTGTGATCCAATACAACTTGGAGTTACCATTTTGTATCCGATTAGCACTAGAATTACATAGTGCTGTTAGAAGGAATATGAAAAAATGCCATCTAACTATTTCGAGAAGCGTCCGTAAGGCAACCCCAAGTGTTTGATTCAAGTTAAGCAATGATAAGGCAATGCTATTAAATACTAATAAAGTGTGTGTAAACTTTTGACACTGGAATTCTGATATAGCTAAAATAATTCTGCCTGTAATCTATTGTTTTAAATGACCTCTGATGTGAATGGAGTAGATACCTTAACTGACTTGTCAGTCTATATCACGTATAAAAGTTACACAGAGCAAAATACAATAACGAAAACCGGATTTATAAAAGCAATTGTATATTTTTTATCAATTCTCATCACTTTTCTGGAGCTGTGACTGTACCTTTCTGCACTTCATTTTTGATACTAGCTAAAATGCATCTTACAAATATTCATGCACATTAATTTACTTTCAAAGTACTTTAAAATGTATGTGTTTTTCACATTTTGCATTGATTAAAATATAAAATACTTACATCTAGATGAAATTGTGAAATTACACCAGTTTGCAAGAAACCAGGATTGCCCACACTAGCGAGTAAAAGTCAATTTCCTTTTCTTTTTTTTGCTGCAGGAATCAATGAGAATTATTTGATTCAAATGAATAAAATTTCCTGTCTCTCCAGTGATGTCATCAGAAAATGTGTTGCACTGTTAAGAGATCATACTGTGTACAAGAGCAAGTCTATCACAGTCCACACAATGTATTCAATTTGAAGAGTACCGGAAGTGACTAAATGAAACAAAACTTATACGCTCAGTGCCTATTTAATCAGTGCTGCTGCACCTGCCGTAAACATGCAGAGTAATCACTGGGGAGGGCTTGAGTCAAATATAAAAAAATGTGATTTATGCAGAATGCCTGCACCAAATCACACTGGAAAAAGCCTGTGACTAGACTAGTCCCTTTAGTGAACCAGGGCAACCAATAACTGCATTTTGATGCACATAGTGCTAACTCCTATGTTTTGTCACCATATGGTGAAATGATCACATTCACCACTTTTATACGTAAACCTAATAGCATTTTTTCTATAGTTATACAGCAATGATAAAAAAAATACATGAATACAAAAATCACTGTTATCAATACTATGAAATTAAATAACTAAGTTTAATTTTAATTTGCTTGTCAGTTACTACTTCTACTTATAAATCATTTGGGGTTTATATTTGAATGATTTAAAGTTTACTGCTAAATATCTTACTTTCTACCTATGCCATGTTTTGTAAATATGCAAAGTTTCAAAGACAAATTGATAAGGAGTGAATTTAAATTGGTGTCTGAGCAAAAGGAAACATCCATAGATTTGTGAGATTGGGGTGGGGAAATGCACCATGCTTCCCATTTGCAAAATATGCCAATACCTTATGATAATGGAATTGACCTAGATAGTACCTAATAGTGAATGCAAAAGAACATACTCAATTTCTTTTGTACCCACTTTTAATTGCTATCCACAAAGGTCAATTCTATTAACTGGAGGCATTGACAGTGTGTATCTCTAAGTTCTTTGCCTCAGCACATAATGTATTTTTCTAAACATGCTGCATTGATAGTTTTATTGAACTGAAGCAAATGGTAATGAGCCTGGTAACATGGAATTTATAATACAAGGCCTCGTTTAGACTGTACGGACAACTATATTTATTTTGCTTTTGGAAATTTAACCCTACCTATTAACCAAAAAATAGATAGGGAAGAAATTTCACACAAAGAGCCTGCCATTTTAAGTGAGAAGTAACTTCAGTACTTCTAAAAAATATTAGTAATGTCAAAATCATGTGCACAATTCTCTTACACATTCTTAGCAAGAGAACGTTCTTTAACAGTTATGACATTACATCTATTTTTATTTACTCACGTGTTTATTTAGTCTACAGTATATATATTAGTTCTTATCATTTCCACCTCTTGTGATATTTGTTTTAACATTCAGACATTAGTCACAATGTTTCTAAAAAATGTTGTACATTTGTATATCTACAAATGTAAAGGTAGAAGGGGCTACTCAGGTATCTCCTTAAATTCAGGCTACTCAGAGGGTACCAAAGTCATCTCGAATTGGCATGAAAATTGGGCAGTATGGCCAATTTTCATGTCAACATGTCGGCAATCAAATTCATCTGGAGTTCACTGACCGAAATGGTAGCCTCAGTCTTCCCCACAGACTTGTGTGGGGAGGACTTCGGCTTATTTTCTGACCATTTAAGGAGGACCCCAGGCACACAGACAAGTTTCCAAGCTGCCTTTCTCGTGCTCCCTTCATCTCTCATAGCGGAAGGTCACGTGATCACCGCGAGTCACATGACCTACCGGCTATCACTTGACCTTCCTCGATGAGAGCATTGGGGAGTGCAGGAGACAGCTGGGGACAGATGGAGCAGCAGGAAGGTCCTGGGGAAGGGGATAAATATTTTGGGGGGGGGCAAACTGTTTGTGGCATATTAATGGACATACTAATTGTGACATATTAATATGCAAATTGGCTGTGGCATATTAATGGGCAGACTAATAGTGGCATATTAATGAGCATACTAATAATGGTATATAAATAAGCAGACTAATAGTGGCATATGCAAACCTAGATTCCACAGTAAGGATACGTATAGTGCAGCAAATGTTAATGCTGATCTTAGACTATGGATATGTTGTAGATGATTCTGCACTGGAGAATCATCTCAGTAAACTCGACACTCTGTACACTGCATTGTGCTGATTTGCCCTATAGTGTGATTATAACACTTATCACTGTAAAATGTTAAAAGAGTTAAACCGGCTTATGCTTGCCTCCAGGTTGACTCTCCACCTAGCGTACTTAGTGCATAACCACTTCTCTGGTAAGCTCCCCTACCTACCTGAGCATCATGATCACTCTTACTACCTGAGCATCATGATCACTCTTAAACCCTTCACTAGAGATCCATCACATAAAAAAGGAAGCAGTTCAAGGTGTGTTCTCTTTTAGAGCTCCTCAAACGTGGAATAGGCTCCCCAATTCTGCCTAATCATCCTGTAGTCTAAACTCCCTGAAAATGAGTGTCTCCCAAATCCTCCAAACAGATTGTACTTGTTATTAGTTTACTAACTTTGTTTACTGTACATGTTGATTTTTTTTTTGTATTAATAATTATTTACCATGTATTTTCTCTTTCCATCTTGTTTAAATATATGTTTGTATGTATTTTAATCTACTGTTAAATGTGTAAATCTGTGTAGTTCCATTCTGGACTGGGTGCCCAGGACTTGAAAATAAGAGTAATCTCAATGTATTCTTCCTGTTAAAACACCTTCTAAATAAATAAATAAATAAATAAATACAAAAATAAAATATATATTAATGGGCAGACTAATAGTGGCATATTAATGAGTAGACTAATAGTGGCATAGTAATAGCCAGACTAATAGTGTCACATTAATGGGCATACTAATAGTGGCATATTAATGGCAAACTAACAGTGGCATATTTATGGGCAAAGTGGCTGTGGTATATTTATTTGCAAATTGCCTGTGGTATATTAATGGGGAAACTAACCCTGGCATATTAATGGGCATATTTGCTGTGGCATATTAATGGGCAAATTAACAGTGGCATAATACTGGGAATATTGGCTGTGGTATATTAATGGACAAAATAAAGGTGGCATATTAATGGGTAAACTGGCTGGGGCATACTGATGGACAAATGGCTGTGATATGTTAATGGGTAAATAGTGACATATTAAAGGGCAAACTAATAGTGGCATGTTAATTAGCAGACCAATAGTGGGGTATTAATGGGCTGACTAAGAGTGGCATATTAATTGGCAGACTAATAGTGATGTTAATGGGCAACTTGGCTGTGGAATATTAATAGGCAAATTGGCTTTGGAATATTAATGGGCATACTAGCAGTGGAATATTATAGGCAGACTAACAGTGGCATATTAATGGGCAAACTAACAGTGGCATATTAATGGGCATATTGGCTATGGCATATTAATGGGCAAAATAACAGTGGCAAATTAATGGACAACCTGGCTGTGGCAATACATTGACACGTCTGGGTGCAAAATGTCAAGTCTGGGGATGCATTAACAAGTCTGAAGTGCAGATTTACAGGTCTGAGGGGCAGATTGGAAAGTTTGGGGATGCATTGCCAAGGCTGTGGGGCAGATTGGCAAATGTGGTGGCAGAATGGCAAGTCTGAGGGGCAGATTATAATTATAACATTATAATTAATAATAATATTATTTACTAGTAAAACATTTTTCCTGTAAGGTCATCTTATGGGGGCCTCACAATACCTGTAGCCAAGGGGCCTACAATGTCTTAATCCGGCCCTTGTGCATATGACTCATTTTCATTAGTTACCATGTAGAGAATGTATCAGAAAGGAAGTGGAATATTCTTCCCTTAAAAATCGTGAATTGATATTTCAAAAAGTGTCACATTGTTTTATTGGTTGTTGTTAGAAGAGGGAGATATACCTTCAAAATCACAATAATTAGATTAATGAAATTTGCACCTGCTATAACTGTAATTTTTTAATAAAGCCGATTGTGGTGTAAGTGCTGGGTATACCTATGTGAAGAACAACAAAGAATTTACCATCTGTCATTTGTGGGTGATTTTAATTAGTTAGCATTGCTTGAATCTGTATTACTGATATGGTGACATTACATTATTTCATATTAGCAGCATTTCCTGATAAATAATATACCAGTTACACACCTGATAATGGAAATGATGACGTAATACCTGCAAATTAAAATGTGTGGTTTATTTTGTTGTTTTCAATCCTTTTTTTTTTTCTTTTCTTCTTTTCTTCTGAAAATATCAAATGATTACATAAACACATAAAATCACAGTTACAAACAACATTTAACTTTATACTTCTAGATTATCATGATACCTAATATGGAGGATAATCCATCCCCATACCATTAAAAAGTCTATATCACTTACAGGTCATATAACATATGGAAATATGACATCTGGACACTCATGCGGCGGAAGGATTAAGGAAATTCACTGCTATTATTATTAGTGTGGGATGGAGCAGAGCCCTCTTCTTTGATTAGGGAAGACCCCCCAAGGACTGTAGTCTGTAAATCCATGATGGAGTTTTCATCCTCCTTAGCCTTAGGGTTAACCTAGCTCATCCCCAATTCCATTTTTTGCTGATAATCAATATCAGGCATTATGTGTCTTATTCCAGAGAGATTCCACCTTTTGGGCATCCCCACCATTTATGTAAGAGGTCCCCCACATATCGTTCACATCTCCAGCACATATTAGAGCATTGGGGATAGATTCTAGTGATTTTTCCTGGGACCAAGTGCCACCGATACATAATTTTAAACTGGTTTTCAACTATGTTTAAACAGTGAATAAATTGTCTTGTAATGTTTAGGGAATTGTACCAGTTGAGGAAATTTTATTTTCAGGTACTTTTCCCATTTTTTATTGCTGGTATTTCTTCCGTTTAAGTCATATTGATTACCTCATGGCATCTTATCATTATCTGATCTACTTTCTCCAATATTTGTTTCCTCAAATATTTTAGAGATGACATTGTTTCCAGCAATATCATCTCTATGGAGATATTTTTCTAAAACTTTCTTAATTCTCAAATAATTGAAGATCTCAGATCTTGGGACCCTATTTACCATTTTAAGGTGGGTGAAAGTCTTAAGATCTGAGCCAATGCTCAAGTCTTCCATTTTCTCCAAGCCAGCATCTAGCTACTTTTTTAGTGATTCTCAATATTATTTCCTACTGATTTGCAATTCTGGTAATGCAATGTATAGCTTAATTGTCATCATTCTCTATTCTCCACAATTCACAGTTTAAGCAATGTTTAGGTTCCTAAACTTAAACATGCAATGAATTTGCATTTGTTTATGAACAACCTTCAAGGTAACAAAAAGGCTTTGTGGGTAGAGTTTGAGTTAAAAGTAAGTGGGGTTCAGAAGAGGAATAGCAAATATAATTGGGTACAAGATGTGGGTGCTAGCAAGTGAATATTGAAATATATTAAAACAGATTTTAATCAATATATAATAAAAATAAGCAAATACATATAAAAGACTATGAAAACACATAAAATTACAGAAATAAAACACAAAGGGGTATCGGTGCGCTAACAGAAAAATAAAATAAAAAGACATTAGTGTCCCCACCATGTGATAACTGGAGAAATTTGTGCACAGTTAAAGTATAAAAAAGGGTACCATACAACTTAGGTATATATCAGCAGATGGTATTTCCTCAGAGAGGTAATTCTTGTTTGTAAGCTGTACGTAAAACAAACAAATTACACAAATAGTGCATTATGTATAGACTTTCAAATATTAATAAGTGCAATATGTATGGCACTCACAAACACATGTAGTATATGTGCCTTGAGATCACATAGATCATAACTGGTCCTTTGAGTGCGATGGTAGATGTATCTATACCAGAAATTCTTGCAGGGCAAGTTTCTCCGTTTGGAATCAATAATACATAGACAAAGTATTAGGGTAAATGTATAAAACTACATTCAAGATTGGAGTACCTCCACGAAAAGCAACGCTTTTCGCCCGTCGCAGGGGGCTTCATACTGACTTTAGAATAAATATTAAGTGTTTCACATGCATATATATACAAAAAAGAAAAACAATTCCAAGAATTACAATCATTTGGATTCCAGAAAAGGTGTTGTTTCTTCTTTTGGGATCCGTTTCTACAGAGAGCAGTGGCCGACTTCCAATTCCGGCAGGATTTACGTCTGGGTGGCAGTTCACTGTTGTCTGATCAATGTAACTTCCGGTTTTAGTTAATCGTGGCGACATATTGCCATATTGGATCCGGGAGAAGTAAAGTGCTCCATATTGGATCCGTTTTTTGCCATTGTATATGTAATCCATCATTTCTTTAACCCCTTAGAATTTCTTTCTTTGTGTTCAGTCCACCCACACAAGTTATATATCATTTTTTTAAGTACGGATAGGGCTTTCATTTGATACTACTATTTTCATCTTATGATATAATTTACTATTTAAAAAAAATAAAATATGATGAAAATATGCCATAAAAAACACTTCTTCTAACTTTGACCTGATTTTTTTTTAAACAATTACAAATGATAAAAAAGACCCCTTCTATATATTTCTACTATTCGTCCTGAGTTTAGAATTACCAATGTTTCCATGTTTGCCTATGTTGTATGTTTTATTTCAACTAATAGGGCAATAAAAAATATTAGTGTTTTTTCTTTTTTCTAACCATTTTCTTCTACAGTGACCTTTTTACGCGAACTCTAAATTTACCCCAACCCTAAATTTACCCTAACCCTAAATCTACCCAAACCCCTTAATCTAACCCGTGTACTCACCCGAACCCCCCTGTAACCTTAATTATAACCCTATTTATGACCCTAACCCTAGATCTAGGTTTAGTAGATCAAGGGTTAGCTTTTTCCATTTATTTATTTGTTTATTTATTTAATTATTTAATTTTCCATTTCTAACTGTAATACTGTATAACTGCCTCTAGGGGCAGTCAAGTAGTGGTTTCAGAGCGCCGGAAGATATTTTTTTCTCTCTCTTCCATCACTCTGTGCTGGGCATGCTGTATTGGAGGAGCATGCTCCTCCAACAGAGCACCACCCGTGATCACCGGATGATCTCGGTGCCCAGGGGGGCACAGAAGGTGTTGCATGATGCCTCTATCGAGGCATCATTGCAACACTTTACACACATAGGCAGTGAACAGCTTTCACTGCCTATGTGTGTTAACGCGCATACGATCACATTTGCGGTGATCATATGCACGCGGGGGGGGGCGAGGGGGGGCTTAAAGCACTCTCAGAGGCTGCTTCGGATCCGAAGCTAAGGAGCACAATGCTTCATGTAAACGGAGGACGTATGTATACGTCCTCATGGTCTTCAATGACCATGCTTTTCAGGACGTATACATACGTCCAAATGCGTTAAGGGGTTAAAGAAACAGATACATGATTTTAACAAATATGTATTACCATGTATTACCACATCACCATAATCAAATCATGTTCAGATATATGCATTTATGCAAAATACAAGGTGCTTCAGAAGTATACATATTGGAAATCTTTATTGAAACTTAATATAAAACTTTAAAAATAAGTGTAAGTATATAAAAACAACAATCTTATAAAAATATATGTGCTAAGCACCCATATATTGCAACTATGCTATATAAATAGAAAAGCCCATATATATATAGAAAGCATATGTTTAAATGAAATTAAAAAGGTCAAAGTCTGAATTGAGTTCATTTGGCTGTAAAGTGTCTAGTTTAAAGAGCCATTCCATCTCTTTTTTCCCTATCTGTTTTATATTATTACCACCACGCCAATATTTTTTCACTTTTATAATAGCCCAAACTGTTATATTTTTGGGATTTTTATTGTGGTGTTCTAAAAAGTGTGATGGTAATGAATATTGAGCGTTGCCATTTCTAACATGTTCCTCAATCCATTTTTTTAAGGGGTCTGATGGTATGGCCTACATATTATAAGCCGCATGGGCATTCTACAATATATAAAAAAAAATTGTTTCACAAGTCAAGAAATCCTTTATTTTATATTCATTATTTGTGGCCATTGCTATAAAATTTATTTTCTGGCACCCCAAAATGTCTGCTGTATTGCAACCAATATACATTTTACACGGGTAAATGCCTGCTTTAGAGGATAAGAAATATTTTACTGTATTGCTTTTAATTTTCTGTTTCAGATTTGGCTCTCCTCTGAATAAAAACACTTGGTTTATCCGGAAGGAGTGGCCTTAGGACATCATCCTTTAACAGAACATTCCAATGTTTGCTGATATTTTTTCTCATTCCCCTTGCCTTATTATTATAATTAAAAATAATAGGATTTTTTGGTTTGTCTGAAGTCTGTTTATCCATATATGTAGGTAGACTGGTTCTATCTTGTTTTTTAACACTTACTATTTCTTATTCCAGTTTTTCAGTTAGATAACTTTTTTCTCTGAATTTATTCTTTAAAATCTGGGCTTGGTGTGTAAACGTATTTACTTCTGTGCAGTTTCTTGTAAGATGTGTAAACTGGCTTTTTGGGATGCCTTCAAGCCAAACAGGATGGTGACAACTCTCTTTACGAATAAAATTATTATTCTTTGTTTTAATTGCATCATTGTCTATGAAGATTTCTAAATCTAGTAACTGCACATTTATTTTACTGTAATTTACAGTTAATTCTATGTTGCAATTATTATCATTGAGATGGGTAATAAAATCTTTAAGATCTCCCTCCTCACCTTTCTATATAAAAATACATCATCAATGTATCTACAATAGAGGATTGCTCCCCAGCCGTGCCTGCTCCAGACAGACCTATCTTCCCAATCTGCCATGACAATATTGGCATAGCTCGGAGTGAACCTGGTCCCCATCGCCGTCCCTTTCAGTTACAGAAATAATTATTTTCTTCATGGAACCAGAAGAAATTGTGTGTATCATTTCAATGGCCTCCAATAAAAAATCTACCTGTTGGGGTGGAATTTTTTGTTCTCTATCCAAAATTCTTCTCATAGCCTCACATCCTCTATTATGGGCAATACTTGTAGACAGGGATGTGACATCCCCAGTCACTAAGAAGTAGTTGTTTTCCCATTTAATGTTCTCTACCAAATTTGTAACACATATAGTGTCTTTGAGATATGCTTTGGTTTTACATACAGAAGGCTGTAAAATGATATCGATATACTCTGACAAGTTACTAAACAAGGAGTCTACATCTGAGACTATAGGTCTCCTTGGAGGGCGATCTGTGTTTTTATCAATTTTCGGTAGAAAATATATTACCGGTAGCTTGGGATGTAACACATTTAAATATTTATATTCACTTTCATTTAAAATTCCCAACATTTTTCCTTTGTCTAAAAATTTAGTTGATGGGATTATCTTTCAAGATGCTATATGTGTTTGGATCACGTAGCTGTCTATATGCCTCATTGAGGTATTTCTCTTTTGATTGAATTACTGTGCCTCTACCCTTGTCAGCTGGTTGAATAACAAGGTCATCATTGTTTTGTAGTTCTTCGAAGATTTCTAGTTGTTTTTTAGTCATATTATTATTTTCAGATCTTTGGAGGCTTAGTTTTTTTTAAATCTTTGATAACTGATTGTTCAAAAAGTTGTAATGGATCCGACTTAAAAGTAGTAGGGTAAAATGTGGATTTATGTTTTAACTCTGGATGTGTATATTGATCGGTGACAGAGTTTGAATTAGTGTCTACTGGTGGTTTAATTGCATAATAACATTTTAGTGTAGTGTGTCTAGTGAATTTATTCACATCTATATAAGTTGAGAACATGTTAAATTTATTAGCTGGTGCAAATTTCAGCCCTTTCCTTATCACCTCTAGTTGTTCTTTACTCAGTGTGGTCTTAGAGAGATTGTAAATCCCTCTTTGTGTGTTCTCATTTTTGGCTGTAGTTTTTATTTTCTCAGAAAATGTCTTTCCCACCCTCTTTCCCCTAGGTCTACATTTCTTCTCCTACTGGGATTGATAGTTGGGTTTCTTTGGGGCTTGGGGGGAGGCCTAGTAAGGTGAAAATCCTCATCCATAAAGGGTGAGGTATCCCCTAGTGATGACAGAATATGGAATCAGCCTGATGTGGGTTTGTCTGTATTAGCAAAAGTTCTGTCTTGATGAGCACAAATAGCTGTCACTTCTGCATAACTTCTATGTTGTTACTGTTCTTCTATATCTTTATTATCTATGTGTCTTCTGTATGTTGTAGATAAAGATTTTCTGTCATAAAATTACAATTATATAGTTTTTTAAAAACAGTATAAAATGTATAAAAAAAAACACGGAAGGAATTTTACTTTGCACTCCGCATTTACCCAAGCACTTACTTGCCCCAGTGACAAGATTTGAACTCATAACTTAACCCATCAGCCAGATTTGCACTCAGGACTTACTCCAGTGTCCAGATTTTAACTCAGGACTTACAACAATGGCCATATATGTACTCAGGACTCAAGAGGCCAGTTTTGCCCTCAGGAATTACCCCAGGGAAAGGTTTGCACTCAGGACTTACCCAGGGGCCATATTTACACTTAGGATTTACCCCAGCAGCTAGATTTTCACTCAGGACTTGCACAGTGTTGATGCTGGCCTGTTCACTGAACACCAGGATACCACATGACACACAGTGCTAAGCATATTCAGTAGCATGACACGAGGGAGAGGATCAAACAGTCTGCGCTGATGTCAAAAACGTGGCCGGCCCAAGACATTGTGGTGCCTGCTACAAAAATTAAATGGTGCCACCCCACCAATTTGTATTTATGTATTTAGTAATAAAATATTTTTTTTCCAATTGCTCATCTGCCCCCCTCTCTTTTTATCAGTCACAAAAATGTATTCCTTGTTTTTATTTCTATCCTCTGCACCCACATTTCTCCCAGTACATGTCATGTGACACATAGAGCTCCAAGGAGCACTGGACTCTTAGAGTGCCACCTGTCCAAATGGTCCTAGTCTGACACTGTTGGGTCTCTACTGTGTAGCAGGTACAGACAGTTTCACATCAGGCCGCGCTCCCTACACACAGAAAATAACAAAAAACAGATGTCAGGTGCAGCTAAAACACAGTGCCACCCCTCACACCATTTTTTTTTAAATTTCCCTGCCTGGCCTCATGCCAAAACAGAGAGATTTGCGAGCCAGAGCTGATATTGGATTTAAGTCATGGTTTGTGTAAAAGGGGCTGGACAGAGTTTTATTAAGGTAGGTGTAATTATCATTAAGTACTTCATATGTAATCCCCAGCAGTATTAGTAATAATGACACTCCAGGTAAGTGCTTAGTCTTGTGGTAAATGTTGTTCTGGGCACCAGTGTGTCATATTAGAGCAGTAAGGGATAGATGTAGTTGTTTGGAGGAAAATTAAATATGATACATTTTATTTACGGGTCCTTTAACATGAAAAGTTAGGTAATTTATAGAAGTTAAGCTAGCATTCAAAAAACCAGAAATCAGCATATCAATTATAATCTACCAAATGCTAAATATTATTTTCTTCAATTTGACCTAAATTAGAATGCATGCAGAGACATGAGATATTATCATGATGATAATAGGAAGCATATACCTTAAAGCCATTTAGTTTTAATCAACTATCAGTGTGCCTGAATAAGCCTTTCAAACAAAGAAAGTAAAATAAATCAATCAACTAAACATCACGGTTTAATGCTAAACAAACATTTTCCTGCTGTACCCAAACCATGTTTCGACCTGCTGGTATTTCTTCTGTTGGTTGATGATATGACCTTTCTTGTGTGTGGTTTTTCTCAAATTTTAATAACATTTTCTAATCAGGATACTAAAAAATAAATTAACTGCTGAGTTCTGGTTTGACGGCCATATTGAGTGGAGGCACCTCATTAAAGCTCTCCTGAGGACCACCTGAATCACTGGCATTAAATGCTCCAACACGACCCATCCACACCTGAAAACTGTCTGAGTGATCCGTGGCACACAGGGGCTATGGTGAGTGCCCTCATTTTTACTGTCCGCCGCAGGCCGGTGGTCAGAGAAGTGACTTAAGTTCAATGTTATGATCAGGCCACTCACAACCTCGGAGACCACAGACCTTTTCTTAATTGCCCATTGAAGGCATCCTGGGGTCTATTAAAACCTCACTCCCCCCTGAACAAGCAGCCCATCAAAATTGTCATGGGCTAAGAGGAGAATTGCTACTCTGGACTTATTGTATTACTGAACATTTATTTTAGACTGGCTATGCCAGACTTATTTTATTAACAAACATGTATTGCATCCTTCTTAATATCCTGAAGATTGAATCACATTTAATCTCCAACCTCAGACCAATAGAATGCTAAAATCTTAATTTTTTGTGTGGTGGTAGTAATGCTTTCTTCGTCTATTCAATACTAAAACCAAAATAGCATTTTATAAAATTTGGTATTGTTTGCCTTATCTGCAAAGTAACTCATGTACAACACAAGTTATTTAGAAAGATATATAAACTATATCATCAAAGGAACCATAAGAAGTTATAGTATTGTCCTTAAAAATAACCATTTAAACAGTAGTTTTATATAGCCATCATAAATGTACAGTATTTGATTTAGACAGAAACTAATAATATGTGGTGACTTATGGCTGGGTAAGAATCATAGAAAATGTGGTCCATGCAGCTGGAGTGCCAAAATAGTATTTTATGAGGAGGGCCAAGACAATTATGTGCACTTTGTCCCCCTACAGTTTTATATTACCTTTCTTTAGGCAGTATATTTCTACGTGATTAAAAAAGCCAAATACTGACTTCCAGGCCATTGTTAATTTTGATGGCAAATATCAATTTAGTTTTAGTCATAGTGCTTTGACTAAAATGCCATTTAAGTTTAGTCATCTGAATTGTTTTAATTTTATTCTATTTTTATTCAACTAAATCTCAAGTATATGTTAGACGACTAAATCTCCAGCAGTGAAGACAGGTCTGAGAAGTCAGTTTAAACAGTGTTAAGTTAACTTGCTAGGGTGATGGGAGGAGATAGAAACATAGAAACGTAGAAACATAGAATGTGTCGGCAGATAAGAACCATTCAGTCCATCTAGTCTGGCCAATTTTTTTTTTGAGTACTTTTATTAGTCCCCCGTTCCCGGTCTTATAGCTAGGATAGCCTTGTGTCTATCCCACGCATGCTTAAAATCCTTGACTGTGTTTACCTCTACCACTTCTGCTGGAAGGCTATTCCATACATCCACTACCCTCTCAGTAAAGTAATACTTCCTGATATTACTTTTAAATTGTTGCCCCTCTAATTTAAGACTATGTCCTCTAGTTGTGGTAGTTTTTCTTCTTTTAAATATACTCTCTTCCTTTACTGTGTTGATTCCCTTTATGTATTTAAATGTTTCTATCATATCCCCCCTGTTACGTCTTTCCTCCAAGCTATACATGTTAAGATGCTTTAACCTTTCCTGGTAAGTTTTATCCTTCAACCCAAGAACCAGTTTAGTAGCCCTTCTCTGAACTCTCTCCAAAGTATCAATATCCTTATGGAGATACGGTCTCCAGTACTGCGTACAATACTCCAAGTGAGGTCTCACCAGTGCTCTGTACAATGGCATGAGCACTTCCCTCTTCCTACTGCTAATACCTCTCCCTATGCAACCATGCATTCTGCTAGCATTTCCTGCTGCTCTATTGCATTGCCTACCTACCTTCAAGTCCTCTGAAATTATTACTCCTAAATCCCTTTCCTCAGATGTTGAGGTTAGGACTGTACCAAATAGTTTATATTCTGCTTTTGTGTTTTTACGCCCAAGGTGCATAATCTTGCACTTGTCCACATTAAATGTCAGTTGCCACTGCTCTGACCATTTTTCTAGTTTAGCTAAATCATTTGCCATTTGGCTTATCCCTCCATGAATATCAACCCTGCTGCAAATCTTTGTATCATCAGCAAAAAGACATACTTTGCCAACAAGACCTTTTGCAATATTGCTAATAAAAATATTAAAGAGAATGGGTCCAAGTACAGATCCCTGAGGTACCCTACTAGTAACAAGACCTTGCATCGAATATACCCCATTGACTACAACCCTCTGTTGCCTGTCACTCAGCCATTGTCTAATCCATTCAACAATATTGAAATCCAAACTCAAAGATTTCAGTTTATTGATAAGCCTTCTATGTGCGACAGTGTTAAAAGCCTTACTGAAATCTAGGTAAACAATGTCTACTGCACCACCCTGATCTATTATTTTAGTCACCCAATCAAAAAAATCAATAAGATTAGTTTGGCATGATCTCCCTAAAGTAAACCCATGCTGTCTCTGATCTTGAAATCCAAGCGACTTTAGATGTTAAACAATCCTATTTTTTAACAAGGTTTCCAATATTTTCCCCACTACTGAAGTAAGACTTACTGGTCTATAGTTGACCGCCTCCTCCCTACTACCTTTCTTGTGAATGGGCACAACATTAGGTAATTTCCAATCTTCTGGAACTACTCCCGTTAACAATGATTGGTTAAATAAACGGTTTTGCTAGTACACCACTAAGTTCTTTTAATATATTTGGATGTATCCAATCAGGTCCCATTGACTTATTTGTCTTTACTTTAGACAGCTGAAGTAAAACCTCTTCCTCTGTAAACTTACATGCATCAAAAGACTCATTAGTCTTTTTCCCGAAATGAGGTCCCTTACCCTCATTTTCATTTGTAAAAACTGAACAAAAATATTCATTAAGGCAGTCTGCTAAGCCTTTATCCTCTTCTACATAGCATCCTTATTTTGTTTTTAATCTAACTAATCCTTGCTTTACTTTCCTTTTCTCATTTATGTATCCAAAAAATGTTTTATCCCCTTTTTTCACTGACTGGGCTATAGTCTCTTCTGTGTGTGCTTTGGAAGCTCTTATAGCTTGCTTTGCCTCTTTCTTCCTACTCTTATAGATCTTTCTATCTTCCTCACTCTGAGTATTCTTATAATTACTAAATGCTAGCTTTTTATTTTTTACTAGTTTGGCCACCTCTGCAGAGTACCACAGTGGTTTCTTCAATTTTTTGCTCTTACTGACAAGCCTTATGCAATTTTCTGTTGCCTTCAGTAGTGCAACTTTTAGATAATCCCATTTCTCCTGGACTCCATTTAAATTGCTCCAGTCTGATAATGACTCGTTTACACCTATTCTAATTTTAGAAAAGTCTGTTTTTCTAAAATCTAAAACTTTTGTTTTTGTGTGGTGTGACTGCGTCACTGTTCTTATTTTAAACCACACTGTCTGGTGATCACTAGATCCTAAACTTTCACCTACAGTAATATCTGATAACAAATCTCAATTTTTGAACACTAAATCTAGTATGGCCTGCTTTCGAGTTGGCTCCTCACTCATTTGACAGTGCCAGGGGATTAATAAGGGGAAATTAAACTAAAAGGCCAAAGAAGCCAAGATGGAAAAATTATCCAATTCAGTTGAACTGGATATTTTTTCTAACTCGGCTACATTGGCCTTAAGTTTAAAGTCCCCTTGTCAGTTGCCTGCAATTCCCTCTTTCATAAATAAAGCTGGGGGTAATAGTCTACACACACCCATCAATGCAGAAGTATTGCTTTTCCTACAGACTCCTCAATGTGAGGTTTGTTACTTCCTTTCTGCTTGCGTCTTGGTGCAGTACAAAAAGCTCACTCAACAAAGTTATAGTGAAAAGTGATGGGAAAACTCCTCCACTTAAAAATCATGGGGTAGAAGAGACATTATAAAACACAGATCTACGCACACCAGACAAGCCAGAAGACTTGCTTTTCCAAAGAAATTCTTAGCTTGCAGTGCTGCCACCATTCTGGCATAAGCATAAAGTTATCATGAATAAAGCTCTGAGTCACATTATTTGAACATGTCATGTTTTGCCCAGCACTGTATCAAACTACTCCAAACTACTCCGATATTACATTAAATATTAAATCCTTAAACTAATAACCTATAATCACCATATTATGGCCCTTGGATTAAGTGCAAAACATCCATGAGATGGCTACCTGTTATCAATTTCAAAGTGGATATTTGCACTGCATATATATTTTCTGCCACTGGACTAAACAACACTTTGTATATCTAACTGATAAGCTCATGCTTCTCTTTTTTATGGTTATCATTCTAGAATTAAAAAGGATCCAATAGGATACATCTTGACATTAGGTAACAATGACTGGTCACTGTGGTCACTACTAAGCATGGGGTCAACTCTCTAGGCAGCTCGGGCTTCTCCTGTGACGACTTGCATAACATTTACTTACTGCACATGCTGGATCAGTCTTCATGCTGCATGGAGGGAGAGTGACAAATCTCTCATGCTGTACTGTTATCTTGCTCTCCTCCAGATAAGTGCAAGTGGCACTGACAAGGTGTTTAGGGGCAATGAAGGCACTGATAAACTGTTTTGGGGCAGTGATGGACCTGGAAAAGGGGGGGCAAGGATGGCACTGACAGACTGTTGGGTAACACTGTTTAGGGGCAAGCTAATTAGTGGCCAGCTTGCACTGACAAACTGGGTGGCACTGATAAGCTGTGTGATTCAAACCTGACAATGAAAATCATGGGTGGCGCTGACAATCTGTTGGGGCAAAGTTGGGACTGACAAACTGGTGAGCTAGCACTGTTAAGTTGTTTGGGGATAAAGCTGAATCTGGCAAACTGTTTGGCAGCAATTATGGCATGGACAAGCTAGTTGGGGACATGGATGGTACTGACAAGCTGTTTGGGGGAACAATGACCAGTGGCAAACTGTTTAGGGGTAACGATGGCAAGAGCAATGGAAGTGATGTTTATTCAGTTCTGTTGCTCTAGGGGTGTTGATGGATCCCAGCACACCAAATCAGTTCAAGTATGGTAATCAGATGAGCACTTACTAGTCACTAATATTGCCTTTGACATGTGTACATATGCCTCCCTCTCCTGCATTGTGTTTTAGTGAGGGAAAGAGATGGATCTCTAAAATGTGAGTTCGTTTTAATACATTTTAATCAATTTAATAAAATTGTGAGATCACCGGGCTTATATACAATTCCTTTCTGTGTTTTAACCCGTTCCCTGCCATTGAACACTGCATAAATGGTGATCTTACACAACTGCATATTTTTTGCTGTCTGTGCATTTTTGGGGGGTTCATTTGTTCATTAATTACAGTATGACGAAGGCTCTTCTAAGGTCTATTAACACTTTCCTTGCCATAGATCATTGTCTATGTATTGATCCAGCTGCAGAAGCATCTTTTTGCTATATGCATTTTTTTTGTTACACCTGCTAAGAGTTAATTATACCTTCTAGGGGGTCATTAAGCTGAACACCTATACATGGGTGGTCTTACTCTACTCAGGAGATGGTGCTGAACACATATTGATGTGTTATTTGGCAGTGACACATACTATGCCTGATGTACGTGTGTAAAAAAAAATAACACAAAAACTCACCCAAAAGTTTGTAAAGTCTGGAAAAAAGCTGTTGGTAGCATGACTGCATAAAAATGTTAAAATACTCCAGTTTAAAATATCCCTGGGTGTCTACTTTAAAAAAATATATGGTTTGATGGGGTAAAATATATTGTCTGGTTTCAAAAATGTCTTAAATAGGACATGGGTGCAGCTTGGCTACATGACAGAATTCAAAAGCTTGAAAATTGAAATACATACCTCCGAAATATAGCCTTAAAGCCCCCAAACAACTGGACAAGCCTATGTAATGGTGGTATCACTCTACTATCACTCTACTATATTAAGGGTTGGCATAAGGGTTAGAGTTGGGGTTAAATTTAGGGTTAGGGTTACATTTAGGGTTCAGGTTGGGGTCAAAAGGTCAATATAGGAAAAAAACATAAAACACTATTTTTGTTTTTTGCCCCATAATTTGAAAAACACTACAGAAAAACATGGAAACAAGCATATAAACAAAAGTATAATCCATCTACCTCCAACTCAAGGGGGAATGGGATTCCCCAGTCTGTCTAAACTTCATGAAGCGGCGATGCTTTCCCACTCCTTAATGACACAAAATTCCAACAATGTGGAAGAAAAATGGCAAGTGGAAAGAGACTTGACAGGTTGTGAAAAGATCTTTCCGATATTCTGGAGTACCAACAAAAAGAGATACTCAGATCGAAAGAAATGTACCAGGTCATTGATTTTGAATCACATCTTGCAATTTTGGCTGAAATTCAAAAAGAAAATCAAGATACATAATTACCTTTTGAAGAACCTCTCTATACGTACTATAGAATATAATATTGATGACATTAATTTATCTAATTGTTTGGAACATGGAATACATAAGATTGAAGACTTGTATGAGGAGAATAATATTCTCTCCTTTTCAAAACTACAGTCGAAGTTTCATATAAACAATGAAGATTTCTTTTTATACATCAGAGTGATCCATTACTTAAGGACCAATACCCCTGTAAATAGCATTCCGATATAAAAGAAAATAATAGACATGATTTAAAAAAAAGACTTTAAACAATTCTTGTCTAAAAGTAATCAAATAATACATGAACTGGAGAAGACCGTCCAGCTACCAGTTATCCCTAAATGGGAATCCGATTTGAAAAAGAATATTTCTAGGGAAGAATGGAATGGTCTATTGAGACATATCTCTAAAGGAGTCCATTGTTTAAACCTAAGAAGGGTTTCTTCAAACTACTATATAGGTGGTATTATGTCCCCAGTTATCTGTCAAAAATATATACAGATCAAAATAATAACTGTTGGAGGTGCGGTAATCCAGATGGGAACTTGATGCGTATCTTTTGGGGATGTAAAAAACTTGATATCTTCTGGAAGGAAATATTCAGAAATATTAATGTAAGATGTGGTTTAAAACTACCAACTTTGCCATAAATTGCCTTGCTCCGTTTTAATCTAAAAGATTTGTCCACTTCAAACAGATGGACCATAGTGCATATCCTCTTAGCAGCAAAATTAATGATAACTAGGAACTGGAAATTCCTAACCGGGACTCCCTGAAAGCCCAAGTGATATCGCATCTCAAGATGGAAAAAGGCATTGCTCTATACCATAACCCTTCAGTTAAAAAGGCAGAGATGTGGTCAAACTGCATTGAGAAAATGACCTAAAGAATATATAGTTTTTGTAAATTTAAGTGTGAACCAATGTAGGGCCATATAGTAATAGCGACATTCCTTCTCCTCTTCTTCTTCTCCTCTTCTTTTCTTTTCTTTTCCTTTTTCCTTTTTCTTTTCTTTCTCTCCTGAAATGTAAATATAATCAATGACATTTTTTAGAATGCCACTCTGGTAGATAAGGGACAGTCTCTGCCTAGAGTGGCATATCCCCAGGCTGGCCCCAAATAATTGTTGGGTTCAACCAGGGGAAGGATGGGGCGTGGGTTAGTAGGGGTTCTATACAGTTTCAAAATTATACCAAATATATGTAAAATCCTTAAGTGCCACACACTACTCAATAACAAAGCATTTTGTTTTTCTTCCATTTCTCACCCTTGTTTGAAATATAATTTTAACAGGAGAAAAAAGCTCCTTCCTTATTGCATTTTCCAAGACTATAATTCTCATAGAGTATAATTACACATGATTCTTTATTGCCAATAGGCTAAAATAAATTAATTTCATTTGAATCAAGCACTACATAGAGACAGGAGGAATCAACACTGATGCACAAAATAGGAAGGTATGACTGTAATGGCTCTAGAGTTTTAACTACCTATCACTTAAACTGGCAAAAAAACACCCATATTTAATGTCTTCATTCATACCTTCAGGGGCAAAGGCATGTAGATTGACTATCCACCTACACTCTGCCTGCAATAGTTTTCTCACTTTGCGTATATATTTCTACACACAATGTTAGTTTTTCTCTCTTACTCTCTCTTGCTCTATGATAGCCCCTAGTGATGCTTTTTTTTTACCATACCCTCTAGCACTAAAAAGCTGCCTCAAATCATCTGCCTGTGCTTTAAATGTATTATCCGTGGACTATTTCCATGTTTTTTGTATTTTTCCAGATAAGTAGTCATCATACATATCTACCATTTTTGTAAGATATATATGTAGACACAGTGGGAGGTTATGCATTAAATGTACCTATGGGGAAAAGTTCTAAAAGTGGAGTAATCACCACGGAAAGAAGTGGAATAATCTTGTTGCTTGGTCCAATTTTAGAACCTTGCCTCACAATTGACCTTTATACATAAACCCAAATAACTTTTAAAAACAAAAAACATCCCTTCGCAAATTACTGTTCTTTTAATAATGGATCATTGTTTTAAATTTTAACTCTTTTGGTCAGTGAAAATCATGGGTTCTGGTGACGAAGGTGTTAATGTTCTATTCAAGACTACATTTATTTCTGTTGTGTATTTAGTCCTTACATCATGGCTGTGTTATGAAGCCTGGCAGGTTGCCATGTTTCATAGCTGCTAGCTCTGTGTAATTTTTGGCAACAGGGAAGGAAACTTCATTCACGGAATTTCAGGCAGATCAATGCTACAAAATGCAACTCCCCTTGCCTCAGACACAGCAGGAAAGAGCTGTGGAGCGCAGCTTCTATCCTGGGATTTTAGGGATTACAGAAAAATAAATTTTTACACTGTAATAATGTTTTGATTAACCCATTATCTAGCCATAGTCTCACAAAAAAAAGAAAGATAATATGCAAACAAAAACAGCAATCAACTATTCTTAACTCCTTCTTCTATAAACAGAGCAGTCTTTCTACATGTTTAATGGGATAAAGTTAGTAAGTCAGAACAATTCTGGGACATGGTGCTTAATTTGAAGAAATCACTGTGGAAACCAGCACAGTTGAATTCTGCTGATTCTTAAAAAGTTTGCATTTTGCCACAGAAAATGCTCAAGGGGGTATGTACTAAGAAAAAGTGAATACATTATACATGAAAAATATTTTTGCTCTTTGCTACTTTTAAAATGTACTGAACGTTTAACCATTAAATAGCAAATGTGAATTAAATGGGGAATAAAAACAGTCAGATTTTCGAATATCATTTAGCACTTGCTAAAAATTGGTGTAATTTTCACATGCAAAATAAGAATTGATTTTCAAAACTATTTTTTTTAAAACTTTAGTGCGAGCCAAAATAATTACAATACATTAGCATTTCTGGGAAAATGCATTATAAATTTTCGCAAATGGCTCCAAACCCATGTTTTACATATTTTTTTTCTCACTGCACTGGTTTCATAGATGACCCCTTCTGTTTTGAAATGATGTCCTATAAGCATCTACTCAAAATGAACTGATCCGTTTTGAATTCGATTATAGGACATGATAGCCGAATCTCATAAATTCCTTAAATACGTATAATCAATATGTTTCAGTTCGACTTCAAATCGCCTTTTAGGCCATTTGGAAAATAAAGCATAGGTTTTCAGCTAGCCAATATGCAACTGTCACCCCTGAATACAATTCTGTTTAAGGGATGATAATCGTATTTCGGCCATATCAATTCTCCATGTCTGATCTGTAGAATTGGAAATAAAATGTTAAAAACATATTTTTAAAAATTCCTGGGGCTTGTGGACTTCTGCTTGCCCCACAAATAAATAAAAATAACCCTGCCTTCAATTAAAATTAGGTGCAAATAGAAAATAGTCCCAGATCCGCACAAGATATAAAGTCCCGGTGCACGGACTTTAAGATGTCTCCCAAATCTTCAAATAGCAACAAAAATGAAAGACCAGCACTCGGTTGTAAAGTGATGAATTTTTAATCACACATAGGCAACATTTTCAATCCTTGCAGATCTTTCTCAAAGCCAAATTAAACATAAAGTGGTATCGCAGGGACTGTGGTCTGCCAAAATGCCTTTAGACCAGATATACATAAATAACCTACCTATTACTACCTTTGAAATCACAGCCCACCCAAAGGGTACCCTGTGAATAAAATACTTATCTGAGATGCCCTCGTGTCCTCATCTTCTGCCCAGGCAAAGGAGCCACCCAAAAAATAAAAAAAATAAGAATCTACCTATCCTAAAAAAAAATCTCACTTGCCAAAAAAGTCAAAATGTGCAAACCCCTCTGCTAATCATCAATCCTTAATGGACCAATGAGCCCTAAATCAGTGTGGACTTTGGAGGCATCAATTCAGGGCTGAAGTGTGAGTAGACCCTGTAAGATATCTAGCATGTGCACAAAATGTACTATGGTATGTGTTTCACTGATGAAATAATGGTGAATATGTCAACCTTTTTCTTTCTTTAGTATAGATATTGAACTCCAGTCCTTTAAGGCCACAGGCAGACCAGATTTTCCAGAGTATCACATTGCTTAGTAAGGCCCGACCAGGGCACTCACTAAAATATATTGTTATTTATACCCAACAATGGGCATGTTAGGGAGATCTCCCATAAACAGCCTCTATAGCAGTACTAACAGTGTGAAAGAGTGTAACAGCATGAACAAACAGTGCAAAGGGGAGCCCACGGCACAGAGGCTTCCATGACAAGCAGAATGCAATGCAACCATATACTGTTTAAATTTCATGAGCTAAGAGAATTCCTGCACAATTGGAAAAACCAGCAAAAGCTCAAAAAGGATAGCAATTCCAAACAAGGTCTATTAAATTGGCACTCAAAAAACAAGATCAGCATTAATTTTGCAAAAGTAGAAATGTTATTAATAGGGAATTCTTGTGTAGGGATCGTGTGACCAACACTTTATGATTTAAACATTAATATCAATAACCACTCTAAAACATACAAAAGACTGACACATAACAATATAAAGGTAAAGTAACCAATTGAATCCTGCAGGATGAGCAAAATAGGGGTGTGTGGGGGGGGGGGGGGGGGACAAGGAGAGCAATCCAATGGTGCATCAAAATATATAAATAAATAAAGGAATGGACCACCCGATTCCCCCACTCCACAGCAAAGTACAATACATGTAAACAAATATCATGAGAACCCTGTAAGCAAAAAAAGCAAGTATGAAAATGGCAAAAACAAAAAAATATATATAAAAATAAAAAAAATGTTTAAAAAAAAAAGGAAGTCCTGGAAGGCTCTGTAGCAAGCTAAATCAACAGGAAATATATTATCCAGGAGACAGTCACTGAGGTATGTGCATATAAAAAGTGCATATGTCCATCCAGGTATCAACACTTATCTTATAGGGAACCCAAGCATAATTTATAAACTAGGTAAGCAAGCTGAGGTCAGTGTACAACCAACAGTTCGAGGGATACTGATAATAGTACTGTGCCGAATTAAATACTTATAGAGCTAGCTCCAGAGTGAACCATCCAAAGAGCAGGTAGATGATGAATAAACCTCCTTCGTCTGTTTACTGCAGCCCTCTGGTCATGGAAAAACAGACTTTCTTGGAAATTCTTGATAGTGTTGCCACTCTCTAGCTGATGGAACACAGAGACCCCCAGGTATTGGCACTCCTCATATACGATAATGGAGATGGGGAAAATCACCACTCCAAATGCCAGTCAGCCATGCCTGCACACATTACTCTCAA
Source organism: Pelodytes ibericus (assembly GCA_036172795.1). Classification (NCBI taxonomy): domain Eukaryota; kingdom Metazoa; phylum Chordata; class Amphibia; order Anura; family Pelodytidae; genus Pelodytes; species Pelodytes ibericus. The sequence goes on from CM069860.1 coordinate 115,884,232, forward strand.
TGAAAATGCTGGTTGCTTGATAGTACAGAAAAAAAAGTTGTGTTTATGTCTGAATGGTGGAATTAGAACCAGTGTTGAAATATGACTAGTATGCTCTACTTTATATTACACTTACCAGTGTACCACTTAAAAGCAAATATGAGTTCCTCCGGTTTGATGCACTGTAACAATTCACCTATATTGTATGACTCATTGGGCCTGATTCAATGACAGAAAACTACTAATTGCTGATGTTTAACACTAAAATTTTCTATTGCAGTCTATGGGATTCAGTGACATGAAATAAATGAACTCAGGTCATTGAATTGACCAAAGTGTGTTGTACCCTTAAAAAAATAATGAGCTTCCTACAGGTCACCTGGGGGGTGAAATGTATTGCATGAATGAATTGACAGTATGATACAGGTGAACTGCTACAGTGCACCAGCCCGGAGGCCAGTATTCCTGTTTTTGAACAGGCAGCTCTTATACAGATATGTTATTTTATCGGACTAGATACAGGGTGAATGCCCTTCTTTTGTTTTACATAGGTACGTTTATTACATGTTTTAACAAATATGTACTGGTTTACTGCTGATCTTCTTGCTTTGCCTGAGATGTCTATGGAAGTTTACAGAGTGCTTTTAAAAACCACATGAACTAGAGAGGTCTGAATCATGTGCATAAAGTAGAGCAGTGTTCTGCTTATAAATCAGTGAGTGCACATTTGGAAAAATGTTATCAACCCCCACTAATGTTATTTTTAATCTCCACTCCTTACTATGGTGAATATACAGAGAAACGTTTGTTATTGTGTTAGGTGTGTGGTTAAGCGCACTTCCTATTTTCACATTATAATTAAATACTTATATTAAAATAGTAGACTAGACAGCCTCAAAAAGGGCATAGCTTACATATAGTTTTCAGAAAGAGACACATTATTATTTAAATATTTGTAATTTTCTATTAGGCACTCCATTATCCCTAGTCATATGGTTGGACAAACCAGGTACCATGAAACAAAAACATGTAAAACAATAAGAAAAAGATATCAGGTTTACAGATAGTCAAAACTATGCCTTATAGTTATACTAAAATGTCTAAACGTTTGAAGCTGTATTATGGTCATTTAAAGTTATAAGGTCAAAGAGCATCAGTTTCTTAAAATGATATTTTGCTTGTGAAGAATCCTCAGATTTTTCATTCAAACCTTCCCTTGCCAGAATGTAGTTATATTTCTCTAGGTTTAATATTGTTGATAGATCTCTCTAGTTATTTGTTAAAAGATAGAAATAGTTTTAATCAGTTTTAAGCATTTTCTCTGTTGCCGATATTGTGGTTGACATTTCCAATTTTCTAAGTTTGGGTTCCTTAAACCGTTAGTCAGTAAGAACATTGAATTCTCTTTTCAGTTAATGGCTTACGATAAGGTCTATTTAAACTTTAAAGCCCCGAACAACATTCGTATTAAATTTAACAGGGCTGAGGAGTTTCTTGGCTCCATTTGCAGGATTGCAATATATCGTTGTTTTAGATTGAGATACCAAAGAGAGACATTTGTCGCCGTCTTCAAGTGATGAAGACACCTCTGAGGCTTCAAATTCTTCATTCATTTTCACATTACACCTATTATACACAGTACAAACCCACAATCGTTACAAAATACACAGGGGTATTTGGTCAATCTGCATAACATGTGAATTCATGTTCTGTACTGTCCATTTTCCATTGTATATGCTATACACTCACAAAAAATATATGTGTTTGCCTTTGATTAATTTTGTTTGTGGAGCTAATATTAACATGTTTAATGTAATACACTTTGACAAAACACTTAAACATGACAACAATAATACAGTAAAATATTCGATATTCCATACATTTTAACTGGTCACATACCCAGTACCATTAAAAGTGAAGAAATCATATTGCTGCACCGGGTGAATAGGACATTGGAGTCTATGTGATAAAAAGTGAACATCAAAAATCAGGCATTAAGTTGGGAACAACAACAACAATGAAACTTGAGAGCTAAAAAATGGCTGATCAAACACTATAGTAACCCTTTGCGAAAATGGACATGTCAGGCACATGCAGCCGGGAACTCCGTTCACGACAATGGACATGCCTGACACGTCCTGCTGTGAAACGAGCAGTTTTCGTGATCAACGATCGCGAAAACCGCTCTGATAGTGCTGGTCTATTGCCGCAATGGCAAGGCAATAGCCAGCACCGTAATTTGGTTTCTAGGGCACCCACAATCGTCCCATGGAGCGATCGTGGGCGCCATATTGACGTTCGGTTTATAGACTTTCGGTTTATAGAAAGCCAATAGAATAACATGTATTCTATAAACCGAAAGTCTATAAACCGAATGTCGTTCGGTTTATAGACTTTCGGCTTATAGAATACATGTAATACTGTTGGCTTTCTATAAACCAAACTAGAGTCCCCATTCATAAGAATTTCTTATGAATGGGGACTCTAGTTCGGTTTATAGAAAGCCAATAGTATTACATGTATTCCATACGCCGAAAGTCTATAAACCGAAAGACATTCTGTTTATAGACTTTCTTTTTATAGAATAGCAATAGCATTAAATGTATTCTATAAAACGAAAGTCTATAAACCGAATGTCTTTCGGTTTATAGACTTTCAGTTTATGGAATACATGTCAATTGACCTATTCTTATGAATGGAGACTCTATTTCGGTTTATAGAATAGCAATAGCATTACATGTATTACATCTGAGAGTCAAATAGAACAGTCAAATACTGTGCTTACAGCGCACTTTGAAAAATTCTATTAGTTTTGGGTGCTAAATAGTACATTTTCATCTTGCGGTGCACTTTATATCTGAGAGTCAAATAGAACCGTCAAATTATGTGCTAACAGCGCACTTTGAAAAATTCTAATAGTTTTGGGTGCTAAATTGTACAGTATTTTTAATTTGTATATATTTTATGTTTTTATTATGTTATTTCCCTATCCATATTTGTTTGCAGAGCACTTGTCCTACTCTTACCCACATTTTAATTCCTTTTGCAGCCCTCTAGCCCTTTCCAGGACTTTTTTAGAGGCATTTTAGTGCCCAAAAGTTCGTGTCCCCATTGACTTCAATGGGGTTCAGGTTCGTGGTTAAGTTCGAACTTGAACCCGGACTTTTTTCCGAAGTTCGGCCGAACCTGTCGAACCCGAACATCCAGGTGTCCGCTCAACTCTAATAACAAGGCAAATGACATAACTCTTGTCACAATTAATAGAGAAGTGATTATTGGACTCCTATGAATTGGTTGTAGATTTAATGAGATTACCCTTTTGATATATACTTGTAGCATACACAATGTCTCAGCCAATTTTTTTAAGTGTCTTGGTTTCTCCACTGTCTTTAAGGACAAGATTCTACATACATTTTGCCATTATGATCTAAGTATTTAAGTCCATTTCTACATATATGTGCATAAGCTGGATCAAGAGATGTTTCCTCACTATATTCTTTATTTGATAAAATTCCCTGCTGAATTCAAAAACAAAGATGATTGTGATGACCTATTGGTTTAGGTACCTGTGTGTTTTCACTGGAAACCACTATCATTATCAGCTTTTGAGTTATTTCTTACATTGTCTGTTCCTCAAAAGTCTCTGCTATAGGTGCTGCAATTTTGCCTAAGAAAACCTCCTATCAGAAAAAATGGCTGGGATGTGCACTGGTACTCAAAAGTAAAGTATTTCCTGCCATTGATTTTCTATAATTACATGTCAAAACTATCCCTGTGGAAATACCTGTCACCTTTCACCTGTCAATTTGAGATCTAAAAAAGCTATTCTGTTTGTTATCAAAAGTCATGGTAAACTTCAAGTTCAGTGTACAGTCATTTAAATAGCATTCGGCCTCCAATTGACTACCACCTCCAATAATAATTAGGTCATCAATATAACTTCCAAACAACATGACCTGATCCATGATTGTCACCCCCAAAGATGCAGCTCTACTCCCTCCATCCCATGTAAATATTAGCAACAAATGGGGTAAAATAATCTCCAATGGCACTGCCATGCCTTTGGAGGTAAAAAAAAAAAAAAAAAAAACATTATAAATAACAATGTAGTTGTGTGTTTGTTAAAAAAAAAAAAAAGTACAGTCCAACAAAGACCATATTTTCCATTGTTATATATTTGGAAAGTACGTCCGAAAAGTATTCTTCTGTTTTAAGACCCCTGTCATGTGGGGAAGAGTAAATCAACACTACATCATGTGTAATCCAACTGTAGTTGGATTTACACTTGAAATCCTTTAGTTGCCAGAGAACACGCTGGGTGTCTTTCATAAAACCCTTCCGATTCTTTAAATAGGGTTGCAAATATATGTCCAACCATCCTGCAAATCCTTCTCCAAAGGAGCCAATTACAAACAAAGATTTTAGGACAATACAAATGATAGCTCAGTGACTTTTGTATCTTAGTCAAGTGGTAAAAAGTGGGAATGAGAGGTCATTATTTGGCACTTTTGTGCCTTCTTATCAATTAACCCTTTCCGTTAGTTTAATGTGTACTTAGGACAACTGTACTTCTATTGTAACCATTAAAAAAATGCACTCAATACATTTATTTAATAAGATTAATGCTTTCTTTTTTAACGATTGAAATAACAATTTGCCATCTTCTATCTTCCTTGAAATTACTGCTTGCAATAGGGTAGAAAAAATAGTGGGAAAGTAGAGGGTGTAACAGGTGCAAAGCACCTGTTATACCCACTAGGTCTGCCACTTTAAGGGGGCCCATGAAAAGCACTGTGTCCATTAACAAAGCTACAGTTAGTTATTTTAATCCACAACTAGTACTGTTGTAGAATGAACTTACAATTTTAGCCAGCTTGGTTTTCCTCATGGTAAACCTTGGACTGGTAATCAAAGCATCATGCAATATAACCACACTCTACCCTGCACTCCGCTTTCTGTAGCCCTGGTATACAACCTCTGCAGGCTAGGGCAGGTGCCCATGTATTTCACTTTGATCTCCAGGGTCCTCATGGCATCTACCAGTGTTAAAAATCCAATAATATGTATTTGTGTTGTCTTAATAAATTAAATTATTTAATTACTTGAACAGTGGCATTATTGGCCCAGATTTTGTTGGCCTGCTTGCTACATAAGCATAGCTGCAGTGGTGTATCTTGGTTTTGTGCTGCCCTAGGCCCCATCACAGGGGCGCTTAAGACCCTAGTGGGCCCTGAGCAAAGTATTTAGCAGTGGACCCCACTCAACCCAATTTTTCTAAAGTTGCATTGTAAAAAACTGCATGTAAATGTAAACTTTTTAATATTATATGCAACTTTTTCATATCACATTAAACTATTTGTATATGTAATAAAAATGTTATTAAAAAGTTGCATTTCTTGTTATTATTCCCTTTTCTGCACCCACATTTCACCCAAAGAACACAGTACCATACTTTACCCACAGCACTTGTCATGCACCTATATTGCACGCACAGCACTTCGCTTGCACTCATATTGCATTTGGCATGCTACAGTGTCACAGAAAATACCACAATGCCACTTTGTCCCACAGAACTGCCCCTGCAGATCAAGCCACAGTGTCACTTCCCCATAGTACATGCTATTTAGCCCCACAGAACATGCCACAGCATCACTTTTCCAATTAAAATAAGCCACTGTCAGGAACCATTTAACATGCCACAGTCACTTTGTCATTGACATATGCAACAGTCAGTTTAAATATTAAATATGTCACAGCTTGCCCATTAATATGCTAGTGTTGTTTTGCCATTTATATGCCTCAATCAATTTGCCAAATAATATGCCAGTATTATTTGCCATTAATATGCCACAGCCAATTTGCCCAATAATATGCCAGTATTATTTGCCATTAATATTCCCCAGCTAATATGTCAATAATATGACAGTATTTGCTATTAATATTCCCCATCCAATTTGCCCAATAATATGCCAGTATTTGCCATTAATATTCACCAGCCAATTTTCTCAATTATTTGCCAGTATTATTTGCCATTAATATTCCCCAGCCAATTTGCCCTATAATATGCCAGTATTTACTATTTAATATGCCCCTGCCAATTTGCCAAATATTATATGTTAAGGTACACCCCGGTATAGGAGAGGTTAATACCGCTGAGGACGTTCCCTTTCCGAAGGAAGAAGCAGCTAACAGCAGTTCCAATTAGCTGAACAGGAACCATATGAAATCCTTCACGAACCAAACAGCCACACGAGTAAATCATACGAATCCCATACTCCCAGGTACGAGACCAAGCTCCGTGTTGAGGGTTAAACAGAGATCTGCTTTATTTGTGTAACAACAAAGACTTATAAAAAGACATAAACATGACATCACAGACATTAGTATACAATGGGGGGGGGGGAGGGGTTGGAACTAAACATAGTTCTCTAACTAACTGGGGCTAGGAACACATTAGACACTTTCAGACTGCAACCAAATTACCATACAGTGAGTAGACCTAATTGCAAAACACACAGTAAGAGACATAATGAACCCAAGATAATCAGTTAATCCAGTTAATACAGAACAATGGATGTTGGAGTAAACTATCCAGGATTGTCACTGACACATTATAAACCTTTAGAGTGGTCTACTCACAGAATTAAACATTACACGTAAAGCAATATGCTCACAGAATGTGACTAACTAACAATATTGATAACTTTCAAAATATGCATCACATTCCCCTAAAACATACCTTTTTCAGAATCAGACAATTCCACCCAGTAATTTATTCGGTAGTTTGTGAAATAAATGAACGGAGGGTACGGACAGGCAATTAACCGAAAGATAGACGAAGGCAACGGAATAAAAGTATAGTTCCAAGACAGAGGGGTCTGTCACATTTTGCCAGTACTATTTTGCCATTAATATGCCCCATCCAATTTGCCCAATAATATGCCAGTATTATTTGCCATTATTATCCCCCCCAATTTGCCCAATAATATGCTAGTATTATTTGCCATTAATATTCCCCAGCCAATTTGCCCAATAATATGCCAGTATTTGCCATTTAATATGCCCCTGCCAATCTGCCCAGTAATATGTCAGTGTTATTTTGCCATTAATATACCCAAACCAATTTGCCCAATAATATGCCAGTATTATTTGCCATTAATAAGCCCCTGCCAATTTGCCCAATAATATGCCAGTATTTGCCATTAATATTCCCCAGCCAATTTTCCCAATAATATGCCAGTATTTTTAATTAATTTCCCCCAGCCAATTTGCCCCATAATATGCCAGAGTTATTTGCCATTAATATGACACAGACAATTTGCCATTAATAAGCCCCTGCCAATTTGCCCAATAATTTGCCAGTATTATTTGCCATTAATATTCCCTAGCCAATTTTCCCAATAATATGCCAGTATTTTCCATTTAATATGCCCCTGCCAATTTGCCAAATATTATGCCATTATTATTTGCCATTTAATATGCCCCTGCCAATTTGCTCAATAATATGCCAGTATTATTTTGCCATTAATATTCCCAAGTCAATTTGCCCAATAATATGCCAGTATTATTTGCCATTAATAAGCCCCTGCCAATTTGCCCAATAATATGCCAGTATTTGCCATTAATATTCCCCAGCCAAATTGCCCAATAATATTCCAGTATTTTCAATTAATATTCCCCAGCCAATTTGCCCCATAATATGCCAGAGTTATTTGCCATTAATATGACACAGACAATTTGCCATTAATAAGCCCCTTCTAATTTGCCCAATAATTTGCCAGTATTATTTGTCATTAATATGCCCCTGCCAATTTGCCCAATATTATGCCAGTATTATTTGCCATTTAATATGCCCCTGCCAATTGGCCAAATATTATGCCAGTATTATTTGCCATTTAATATGCCCCTGCCAATTTGCTCAATAATATGCCAGTATTATTTGTCATTAATATTCCCCAGCCAATTTGCCCAATAATATGTCAGTATTATTTGTCATTAATGAGCCCCTGCCAATTTGCCCAATAATATTCCAGTATTTGCCATTAATATGCTTCTATCCCCCAGCACTTATCCTTGTCCCTGGTGGCTAGTGGCAGGCAGCATGGTGTCTTCCATGCTGCCTGTTCGGCTCCCCGGCAGTTGTGCAGAGAGGTCAGGTTTCTCCGTGCTGCCTGTTCGGTTCCAAGTGCAGCCTGCTGGCAGGCAGAGCAATGGTGAGGGGGGCTCTTCCAATCTCCCCTCACCAGCATCTCTGCCAGCAAGCAAGGGTTTTTGTTTATTAAAGGGGTGGCTTTTTTTGTTTTTTTGCGTTTTGTGCCGCCGCTATAGGCATACAGGACAAGTGCCGCCCTAGGCACTTGCCTTGTTTGCCTCATGCTAAATACAGTGCTGGATAGCTATAACTGTAAGGTTTTCTTTTTGGACAATGTAACAAAGGCTTGTGGTGTTAAGTTAAAGTTTAAAGTAAAATTAAATATATTAATTAAAATGTTTTACTGTCATGAATTCTTAAAAAACAATAAGAAGGTGTCTCATATTTTCAGCAAAATCTGCAAATATTATGTATATTATTATACATCTTTATGGTCTTACATAACACATTATTGCATCAAAATGATCAAGAATGCAAGAATGAGCATAAGAAACATGAAATGTCTTGATGCCCTGCAACATATGCTTTTGCAATTTGTTGGAATCAATACTCTTAAATTAAAATGGTTATTACTTCTGATTTAATTCATCAATATATTAGTTACTGACAGAAAAAATAGATAGACTATGCTCTCATTTGTTGTGACAAGCACCACAATTAGATGCTGGTAATTACGTGTTAGAATAATTGCCATGTTGCCTAGAAATATACACAAAATGAATAATACGCCAAATTCATTAGTAATTTGCACGACATTTTCTTTATATTCTTATAGAAACAGCCTATATACTGTGAGGGCAGATAAGAAGCCATTAGCCCATCTAGTCTACCCATAAAGAAAGCTCTGCTTGATTTGTTCTTTATGATTGCCTTATGCACATTGCAAGCATTTTCAAATCCTTTGCAGTGGTAATTGTTGCCACTTTCATTTAAAGGTTATTAGTTTCCCTATTTAAATAGCCCACTGAGTTAGGTTAGAGAGCAGCCTGGTGGGCAATTGCCCCTTTGTCCACTTTGCCAGCCCTTCCCTGCCAGTGGGGGAGGAGATCATCATCTTCTACCTCATGTACCAGTCTGTACTAGTTTGTCTAAATTAGTATGTAGTTCCTTTCTTTGCTCTGTACCAAGCGCTTCGAGAATTGGTGGCGCTGTACAAATAAATGTTAATGTAATGTCCCCACTGACTGGCTGTATGACAAACAATTAACACACAAGTTCACACAGTGGTGGTCATCTATCTGTTGCCACAGAGCTTTGCTCTGTGAGATGGCAGTTCCCTAGTCTTATTTTTTTTGCACCTACAGTGCACCATTAAAAATACACTTTTAGTGAGGTAGAAGGGGTTTCTCTGTCATTCTCTGTCATGTTCATGCCCTCTCTAGAGAAATATATAGCTTGTTTTACATGTATGTACACAGATTCCATTGTGTTTAGGGTTTGTGTAATATACATGTTGAATACTTATGTACACATACCTACTTCATATATTGAACTTTGGGAAACAAATGCAAAAGACACAAATCGAAACCAATGTGGCTTACAGGTAACGTGAAACAGGAAGTACAAAACAAGAAAATGGCATTCAAACATTATAAAAACACGGGATCAGCATTATCATTTATAGAGTACAAAGAGGCCAACAAAGCCTGCAAAAAGGCAATTAAAATGGCTAAATTGGAAAATGAGAAAAGGGTTGCCGAGGAGAGTAAAACTAACCCCAAAATGTTTTATAAATATATAAATGGAAAAAAGCTAAAGAGGGAAAATGTTGGGCCCTTGTTATCCCAAATGGGAAATTTGGTAAGTGAGGACAGAGAGAAAGCAGACATTTTAAATACTTTTTTTCTTCTGTTTATACTAAGGAAGAGCAGATGGACGAGCCCCTGCTACAGGAAGTTATGGGACATTCGCCGCAAACATGGGATTGGCTGACACAGGAAAAAGTGCTTAAGCAATTACACTCTGTTAAGATAGACAAGGCCCCAGGACCAGATGGTATACACCCAAGGGTACTTAGAGAGTTAAGCATAATTCTGGCCAGACCACTATTCATGTTCTTTAGGGATTCATTCAGTTCAGGTACAGTGCCAACAGACTGGCGAAAGGCGGATGTCATTCCAATATTTAAAAAGGGATCAAAATCTCTGCCAGGTAATTATAGGCCAGTGAGCTTGACATCTGTAGTGGGGAAACTATTTGAAGGATTGCTAAAGGTATACACTCAAGAATACATCTTGAACCAGAATATAATTAGTAAAAGTCAACATGGTTTTGTGAAAGACAGGTCTTGTCAAACAAACTTAATAACATTCTATGAAGAAGTCAGTAAAAATATAGATCTAGGTGTGGCAGTTGATGTGATCTATTTGGATTTTGCGAAAGCATTTGATACAGTTCCACACAAAAGGTTACTCTACAAATTGAGAGAAATAGGTTTGGGGGCAAATGTGTGTATGTGGATTGAAAATTGGCTAAAAGATAGAACACAAGGGGTTGTTGTAAATGGAAAATTCTCAAATTGGACAAGGGTATTAAGCGGAGTACCTCAGGGGTCTGTTTTGGGCCCTCTTCTTTTTAATTTGTTTATTAATTATCTGCCACATTGTGCTGAGAGCCATGTCTCCGTGTTTGCGGACGACACTAAATTAGGTAAGGCAATAAAGACTAATCTTGATGTTTTTTCTTTACAGGAAGATTTGGACAGAGTGGGGGACTGGGCAGTAAAGTGGCAAATGAGGTTCAATATAGACAAATGTAAAGTTATGCATTATGGGAAAAATAATAACAAAGCAACATATACGTTAAATGGTTTTTCCCTGGGAAAAACTACTAATGAAAAGGATTTAGGAATAATTATAGACAACAAACTTGGCAACAGTGCCCAATGCCAGTCAGCAGCTGCAAGGGCCAATAAGATATTGGCATGTATAAAACGAGGTATAGATTCACGGGAGGAGGATATCATCTTGCCTCTTTACAAATCAATGGTAAGACCTCACCTTGAATATGCAGTACAGTTCTGGGCACCAGTCCTTAAAAAGGATATTAAGGAACTAGAAAAAGTGCAAAGGAGAGCTACAAAATTAATAAGGGGTTTGGAGGATCTTAGTTATGAAGAGAGACTTAAAAAATTGAATTTATATACGTTAGAAAAAAGGCGTCTCAGAGGGGATATGATAACATTATATAAATATTTGCAGGGCCAATATAAAGAGCTCTCCAGTGACCTGTTCATTAACAGAAAGGTACAAAGAACAAGAGGTCACCCCCTCAGTTGGAAGAGCAAAGATTTCATAGACAGCAAAGGAAGGGATTCTTTACGGTTAGGACAATAAAGTTATGGAACTCACTGCGAAGAGAGGTAGTGCTAGCAACCACAATAGATGCATTTAAAAATGGTTTGGATGTTTTTTTAGGAAAGCAGAACATACAGGGCTATTAATAATAGAATAAGCATTAATAAAAGAGCTTATTGATCCAAGGAGAAATCTGATTGCCTCTTGGAGTCAAGAAGGAATTTTTTCCCCCAGGAGGCAAAATTCGAAATAGCTTCCTTAGGGGTTTTTTGCCTTCTTTTGGATCAAAAGCTGTAATGATAGGTAGAAGGGTTGAACTTGATGGACTTGTGTCTTTTTTCAACCTAAATTACTATGTTACTATGTTACGTCATGATAATGGTAATTTATATTTATTAATTTAATTTGATTAAAAACAATTAGGCTTATTTTTCTCTTGAAAGTAAAAACAATTAGGCTTATTTTTCTCTAAAAAGTACATTTAAATGCCCATCACAGTAAAATGAATGCTTATGATTCTGTGTTGGTTTTTTGATATCCCCTAATTTTTCCATGCTGAGGCAAATTTGTCACACACACAGGTCTGTTTGATTTCATTAAACAGAATATTTAAGCATAAAAATTGTTTAATCGTCTTGTGTCATTAGAAGATGAATTTTATTTGCATATATTTACATATTTCATCAAAATTAGAAACGCTACTATGTAAATGAGGGACAGGTTGTAGTTGAGGTGTTTATTGTTATAGCTGCAGGCTTCTCCACTTGAAAAGATTTCAGGGTGGTAGTAGAATGATGAAGAGATTATTTTTCATTGACTCACTTAAGAAATCACAGACATTTTTTCTTTGTTTAATGACTTAATGTTATTATTGAACAATATGAATTTTAATACACCTTGACATTTCATCATTTTTTTTATTAATTGTATCTCTTCTGTAAAAGTTGCAAGTGTATGGGTAAAACATTATATAGAGAATGTTCTTTGATGGTAAAAAAAAGTGATTCATGTTTTCCAAGTCAGTTACGTTACATTAACATTTGTAGTCCCAACAATTTACACAGCACTTGGTACAGAGCACAAAAGGAAATGGAAGGAGCAGTCAGCAGTCAGCGAGGGCCATCATGGCTGCTGGGGGGGGGGGGGGGAGGGTTGTTCAAGGGTGGGGTATGATGACTGGGTGGTTAGTGGGGAAAGTTCACTTATGAAAAATAACAGAACTGTTAGTTCCCCTCCCCCTACCCTTGTTTAGAATGTTCTTATTTAATTGTCTTGTTATTTCTTGTTTTACTGTTACAGCTTGGTGGATCTTTATCTTGCCAATTAATGGCTTAAGCAGGGTTGGGCATTTGGAATACACCCACAGTTCCCATGTCTGGCCTAGGTTGATTATGTGATTCATGTTATGTTATGTTATGTTTATTATGCAATTGTTATGTTATATGTATTTATATTTTGGTGTTTTGGCAAGGTATGGCATATGTATTTTTAGTTGTGGCTGTTCCCACCCTGCAGAGTTGTCATGTCTGTTATTTTGGGTTTGTTTGGGTAATTCCTCCTTATTCACCTTCCTACAGCCATGCTAATTATAGACTACAAACATAACAGAGACAGGCAATGAGGTAGAAAGCCTTACTCAAAAGCTTTCAATCTATAGGACACATGACTTTATTAATCATGGTTACAACTACATGATAGCCATCTACTCAGCGGTGGGATTGAAAAAATTAAGTAACCAGTTCCAACTTTCAAGCATTGTGTAATATGTTTTTCTCTTATCTCAAACAAAATAAAATAAAAACGACTTGCTTTTTGCGAAACAGCAAAACATTTGAAAACAAGTGAATTTAGGTTAAGGCCAAAGTAGACAAGCTGGAAGAATTCTCTAAGCAAACTATGCTTTCAGTTTGGATACCCTGGTCTTAAATTCCAGTTCACTAAAGAGACACACATGCATACAGTCACACTTACACACACCCACAGGCTCACACTTACACACCTCCACCCCCACACAGACACTCCCATACACACAGACACTCTGACTTAGACACAAACACTCCCACTCCCACTTAGATACACACACTCCCACTTAGACACACACACACTCCCACTCCCACTTAGATACACACACATGCACTCCCACTTAGACACACACACGCGCACTCCCACTTAGACACACACAGTGTCCCACTTAGACACACACACATTGTCCCACTTAGACACACACACACTGTCCCACTTAGAGACACAAACACTGATGCACATGTATACGCATAGTCACACTTACACACACTCACATGTACACACACACAGTCAGACTTACACACAGACACTTACACAGAGAGAGAGACTCCCACTTACACACACAGGCTCACATTTACACACAGAGATTTAAAAAAAAATGTTTTACCAGTCTCTGGGCTTCATGCTGTCATGTGGTCCTGTTTACCCGTCCTCTGACCTTAGCGCATGATGTCACGTGCAGGGTTGAGGAGGGAGGGATTATGCAAGCTTAGTTTCCTGACACTGTTACAGGTACGGAGTGGGGGGTTTCTGGGGGGCTGTTACAGTTGTAGGCGGGCCAGACCTCCATGTCTAGCGGGCTGCATTAGAGGGGTGCATTGGCACCAATGCCCAGGGTCTAAAACAGTTTGTTAGACCCTGGGCACCTCAGCCATGTCCAGCCGGCTGCATTAGAGGGGTGTCATTGGCTGAGATAATAAACTGTTCTAGACCCTGGGCACCCAGCCAGTAGGACCCCTATAACGTGTGGCACCTGGGGCGGACCCCTCCTTGGTCCGCCACTGGTCTACGTGGGGCCATCAGAAATTTCTGGGCCCCTTACTGAAAAAAATTCTGCCCCCCCTCTGGATAGTTTATCCATTAATATGCCACTGATAATTAGATGCTTAATATGCCACTGATAATTTGCTCATTAATATGCCACTGATCGAAAGTCGAAACTTGTTGATTTTAGGGAACTAGGAAATAAGCTGAAGGAAAGGACCTCCAAGGTAATATTCTCGGAAATATTACCAGTACCATGCGCTACGTCAGGGAGACAGCAGGAGCTTAGGGAGATTAATGCGTGGTTGCGAAGGTGGTGCAAGCAAGAGGGATTTGGGTTCTTGGAGCACTGGGCAGACTTTGCAGTCGGCTACAGACTCTATGGACGGGATGTGCTGCACCTCAATGATATGGGGGCTGCAGTATTAGGGGAGAGGATGGCTAGAGGTTTAGATGAGCTTTTAAACTAAGCTCTGGGGGGGAGGGTCAATATCAAAATTAGCAATAGCAGCTAGAGTAGATTGGAAGGTGGGTCTAGCTATGGCAAAGGAGGAGGAAAGCACTGGTGGGGTTAACATAGATCATAGGGAGGTACATACAATTAAACCTGCGGGCATGAAAAGGGGGAGGGATTTGTCTATATGTAAATCCTAAACTAAAGCCCAGTATTAAAGAAGGTGTACATGACGTAACTGGAACTGATGTGGAGACACTGTGGGTGGAGATTACCTTAGACGCTAAAAAGAATCGCACATTATTTGTAGGTGTATGCTACAAGCCACCAAATATTAGCATTGATGGAGAAGATCAGCTTTTATTAAAAATTGAAAAGGCTGCAAATCTGAATGAAGTTCTAATCATGGGAGATTTTAATTACCCAGATATAGATTGGAATTGTGGCACAACTAGTTCCGCTAAGGGCAGCAAGTTTCTGAACCTGCTTTATAACAAATTTATGGCACAATTAGTAGACACCCCAACTAGAATGGATGTCTGTCTGGATTTAGTTATAACAAACAATGAGCAGCTTATCTCAAACATCAAAGTAAGAGAACACTTGGGCAATAGTGACCATAACATGGTTTCATTTGAGATTGATGCAAAAAAGCAAATTGGTAACTACGCCACCAAAACACTTAATTTTAGAAGCGCCAACTTTGATGGACTAAGGGCATCATTTGAACATTTAGACTGGGAACAATTGTTTTCTGGACTAAACACAGAAGACAAGTGGAATGCCTTTAAGCACACATTACAAAAGTACACATCCCAATATATATCTTTGGGAAACAAATACAAAAGACACAAATCAAAACCAATGTGGCTTACCGGTAACATGAAACAGGAAATTCAAAACAAGAAAATGGCATTCAAACATTATAAAAGCAAGGGATCAACATTATCATTTATAAAATACAAAGATGCCAACAAAGCCTGCAAAAAGGCAATTAAAATGGCTAAATTGGAAAACGAGAAAAGGATTGCTAAGGAGAGTAAAATTAACCATAACATTTTTTATAAGTATATAAATGGAAAAAAGCTAAAGAGGAAAAATGTTGGGCCCTTGTTATCCCAAATGGGAAATTTGGTAAGTGAGGACAGAGAGAAAGCAGACATTTTAAATACTTTTTTTTCTTCTGTTTATACTAAGGAAGAACAGATGGATGAGCCCCTGCTACCGGAAGTTGCGGAACAGTCACCACAAACATGGGATTGGCTGACACAGGAAAAAGTGTTTAAGAAATTAAACTCTGTTAAGATAGACAAGGCCCCAGGGCCAGATGGTATACACCCAAGGGTCCTTAGAGAGTTTAGCATAATTCTGGCCAGACCAATATTTATGATCTTTAGGGATTCTTTCAGTTCAGGTATAGTCCCAACAGACTGGTGAAAGGCGGATGTCATTCAATTATTTAAAAAGGGATCAAAATCTCTGCCTGGTAATTATAAGCCAGTGAGCTTGATATCTGTAGTGGGGAAATTATTTGAAGGATTGCTAAAGGTGTACACTCAAGAATACATCTTGAATCAGAATATAATTAGTAAAAGTCAACATGGTTTTGTGAAAGACAGGTCTTGTCAAACAAACTTAATAACATGCTATGAAGAGGTCAATAAAACTATAGATCTAGGTGTGGCAGTTGATGTGATCTATTTGGATTTTGCCAAAGCATTTGATACAGTTTCACACAAAAGGTTACTCTACAAATAGAGAGAAATAGGATTGGGGCAAATGTATGTATTTGGATTGAAAATTGTCTAAAAGATAGAACACAGAGGGTTGTTGTAAATGGAAAAGCCTCAAATTGGACCAGGGTATTGAGCGGAGTACCTCAGGGGTCTGTTTTGGGATCTCTTCTTTTTAATATGTTTATTAATGATCTCCCAAGCTGTGCTGAGAGCCATGTCTTCGTGTTTGCTGATGACACAAAATTAGGTAAGGTAATAAAGACTAATCTTGATGTTTTTTCTTTACAGGAAGATTTGGACAGAGTGGGGGACTGGGCAAGAAAGTGGCAAATGAGGTTTAATATAGACAAATGTAAAGTTATGCACTATGGGAAAAATAATAACAAAGCAACATATACGTTAAATGGTATTTCCCTGGGAAAAACTACTAACGAGGAATCAATTTAGGAATCATTGTAGATAACAAACTTGGCAACAGGGCCCAATGCCAGTCAGCAGCTGCAAGGGCCAATAAGATATTGGCATGTATAAAACGAGATATAGATTCACGGGAGGAGGACATCATCTTGCCTCTTTACAAATCAATGGTAAGACCTCATCTTGAATATGCAGTCCAATTCTGGGCACCAGTCCTTAAAAAGGAACTAGAAAACGTGCAAAGGAGAGTTAAAAAATTAATAAGGGGATTGGAGGATCTTAGTTATGAAGAGAGACTTAAAAAATTGCATTTATTTACTTTAGAAAAAAGGAGTCTTAGAGGGGATATGATAACATTATATAAATATGTGCTGGGCCAATATAAAAAGCTCTCCAGGGACCTGTTCATTAACAGAAATGTACAAAGAACAAGAGGTCATTTTTTTTTAGAAAAGCAGAACATACAGGGCTATTAATAATAGAATAAGCATTAATAAAAGAGCGTATTGATCCAAGGAGAAATCTGATTGCCCTTTTGGAGTCAAGAAGGAATTTTTCCCCCTAGGAGGCAACATTCGAAATACCTTCCTTAGGGGTTCTTGCCTTCTTTTGGATCAAAACGCTGGAATGATAGGTAGATGAGTTGAACTTGATGGACTTGTGTCTTTTTTCAACCTAAATTACTATGTTACTATGTTACTATGAACAGGAGGCCCTCACGCACATGCATTATTAAATAAAATATATGCAAGTGATAATAAAAATGAACTGGATAAATAGCATATTTCAAGATCAGACTTAAAATCCCTACAAATATCTACAGTATAAACATTTGGTATAGATAAAAAGTGTGTGGCTGACTAACTCACATCCTTATTGCCGTGTCCTAAATGTGAACACTAACACATATCACATTCACTTGTCACAGTCATTCATAGACACAATCAGCCAACACACAGTCATTCATAGACATACTCAGCCAGCACACAGTCATTTATAGACACACCCAGCCAGCACACATTCACAGATACACTCAGCCAGAACACACTAACTCACAGACACACTCAGCCAGCACACAATCACACTCAGCCAGCACACAATCACACACTAACAGAAACACTCAGCCAGAAGGAAAGGTGTTCAATGTTGAAAGTGGTCTCACAGACCACATTGTGCTGGAGGCATGGCACTTTGTTCTTCCTCACAGCACCGGATGAACTGTGATTTAGCCATTCAATATTCCAGAATTTTGCCACACCAAAAAAACAAAAACGCGACCAGAGTTTAAGTGCAGGAGGGAAGATGCATGGAGGAAATGACCAAGGTTAGTGAAAGGCCATAAGGTTAGTTAGGTAGCCGCGAGGCCTTAGGCGGCTGCCTAACTCGCCTAATTAGAGAGCCGTCTCTGATCCTGGGCAGCTGCCCCGTTTTTTTTTTAAAGGGACCTCTGGCTTGCACCGGTTCGACAAACGTGTTACATTTTAGTTCTGAATCGGCTGAATCCCACCACTGCGTCTACCCCAATGTACATCATTTTGGAAATGTTTACATGAAACAGAAAGATGTACTATATGTTGCACTTGCATTTATTCTGAATATAACTCATATGAATACAACTGAGCTGTTGAGATAGCCCAGCTGGTTAATGGATTATCAGTAGAGTTGAGCGGACACTTGGATGTTCGGCGGGTTTGGCCGAACTTCGAAAAAAGTCAGAAAAATTAAAAATACAGCTGAGCCATAACATAGCACTAGATGGAATCTTTGATTTTAGCTTTGGAAGAACGTAAATCAAAATCTAAAGCATTGCTGCCAGGAGGATCAACAGAATTATCCATTTGAGAGAAGGTTGGAGTGCAGGGTATTCTCTTTCATTGTTCAAACTGAGCTCAACTCCTGATGCATAGAGAAAAGGCCTTCACAAGCCTCTGCTATTGTGTACATAGTTTATACTAAATGACCCATAGGTTGAGGAGGCGGTGACCGTGGCGGTGTAGATGGAAGCGGCGGTGGAGGAGGAGGTAGCCAACACTGTTTTTTTGGGTAGCGGCAAAAATATTGGGACATATACAAAAAATAAAACAAAGAATAAGTGCGCTTGAGTATAACAATGGCTGGGTGAGGCCGGTATAAATGTCTATTCTGCACAAGGTACAGACAAGTCTGGTGGGATCCATGCCTGGTTAATTTTAATAAACGTGAGCTTGTCCACATTGGCTGTGGTAAGGCGGCTGCACTTGTCTGTGATAACACCCCCTGCCTTGCTAAACACACGTTCAGACAATACACTGGCTGCAGGGCAGGCCAGCACCTCCAAGGCATAAAGGGCAAGCTCAGGCCATGTGCCCAATTTGGAGATCCAGAAGTTGAATGAGGCAGACCCATCAGTCAGTACGTGTAGGTGTGTGCACACGTACTATTCCACCATGTTGCTGAAATGCTGCCTCCTGCTAAGACGTTCCATATCAGATGGTGGTGCTGGTTGTTGTGGCGTGCTGACAAAGCTTTTCCACATTTTGGCCATGCTAACACTGCCTTCTGAGGTGCTGGCGGTGCCCCAGCTGCATTGGCGACCTCTTCCTCCTCCTCTGCCTTCGCCTTGTGCTTCCATTGAGCCCCCGGTGTCAGTTGGGAATGCCCTCAGCAGTACGTCTACCAGCGTGCGCTTGTAGTCGCGCATCTTCCGATCACGCTCCAGTGAGGGAATTAAGGATGGCACGCTGTCATTGTAACGGGATCCAGCAGAGTGACCACCCAGTAATAAGCACAAGTTAGAATGTGGGCAACTCAGCAGTCGGTGCGCAGGCACTGCATCATATAGAGGCATGGACAAGCTGTCCTCTGTGGGAGGTGTATCGTCTCTGTCCTCCGTATCCGTGGAGTGGAGTACTCGAAACAGTGCAAAATGGCACACAGGTCTCGCATGGAGGCCCACTCATTGGTGGTGAAGTGGTGCTGTTCCGCAGAGCGACTGACCCATGTGTGCTGCAGCTGAAACTCCACTATCGCCTGCTGCTGCTCGCACAGTCTCTCCAGCATGTGCAAGGTGGAGTTCCAACTTGTGGGCATGTCACATATGAGGCGGTGAGCGGGAAGGCCTAAGTTACGCTGCAGCGCAGACAGGTGAGCAGCAGCAGAGTGAGAACGCTGAAAGCTCGCACAGACGGCCCGCACTTTCTGCAGCAGCTCTGATATATTTGGGTAGTTTTTCAGGAATTTCTGAACCAACAAATTCAGCACATGCGCCAGGCAAGGGAACCAGCTAGGCCCAGAGCTGCTACAAGATTTCGCACACCACCAGGCCGGGCTTGAGGCTCAGTGGCAACAACCACTGATCTGTCTGTTATTCCATACTCGTCCACAGCTCCTGCGCGCTGTGGGGGTTTTCCCCCAAACATATGATTTTTAAAACAGCCTGCTGTCATTTCCCCCTGGCTGTGCTGAAGTTGGTGGTGAAGGTGTTACGCTGACCGGATGAGGAGGTGGTAGAGGAGGAGGAAGCGGGGGAGGAAGCGAAGTAGGAGGAGGAGGCAACAGGAGGCAAAGATAAATGCCCTGCAATCCTTGGTGGTGGAAGGACATGCGCCAAACTGCTATCAGCCTCAGGCCCAGCCGCCACTACATTTGCCCAGTGTGCAGTTAGGGAGATATAGTGTCCCTGCCCGTGCTTACTGGTCCACGTATCTGTGGTTATGTGGACCTTGCCACAGATGGCGTTGCGCAGTGCACACCTGATTTTGTCCGCCAATTGGTTGTGCAGGGAAGGGATGGCTCACCTGGAAAAGTAGTGGTGGCTGGGAACCACGTACTGTGGGACAGCCACCGCCATCAGGTTTTTAAAACTGTCTGTCACCAACAGACGGAATGACAGCATTTCAAAGGCCAGGAGTTTTGAAATGCTGGCATTCAGGGCCAGGGATCACGGGTGGGTAGGGCCATACTTCCTCTTTCTCTCCAGGGTTTGGGAGGTGGACAGCTGAACGCTTCCATGGTACAGTGTGGAGATGCGGGGTGGCATGTGCCACTGTGACTCCAGAGGTGGAGAAAAAGGCCGAGACAGCAGCAGAAGAGGAAGCAGGAGGATCCTGAGACCTTTCTTGGTTTTTGAGGTGCTTACTCCACTGCAGCTCGTGCTTTGCATGTAGATGCCTAGTCATGCAGGTTGTGCTCAGGTTTAGCGCGTTTATGCCTCGCTTCAGGCTCTGATTGCACAGCGTCGTCAGCACATTGTCTGAAGAACTACCACTCCAGGGAACTCCTTGGAGCTGGCTTTGGTGTGCTCGGTCCCTGGGTGCGGTGGGCAGTAGCAGGCGTACTGTATAGGGGACGGCCGCTCCGCTTTTGCACCCTGCTCCCTATTATGATGTGTTGGTGCCTCTGTGCGACCACAGCCTCTTCCTCTTCCCAAACTGGACACGCCACTCGCATGACCTTGATTCCATGTGGGGTCTAGGACCTCATAATCCTCCACATCATCTTCCACCCACTCCTCAACCCTGCCCTCCTTGCCAGTCTACACACTGCCGAAAGCCACAGCAGTTTGCACCTGTGTTTCATCATCATCATCATAGACATGCTGCGGTGGTCCTGGCATGTCCACATCCTGACACATAAGTGGTTGTGCATCAGTGCACTTAATCTCTTCCACTTCTGGGGAAGGGCTAGGTGGAGGGCCCACAGAAACCCTGCCAGCAGAGTCATCAAAAAGCATAAGAGACTGCTGCATGACTTGTGGCTCAGACGGCTTGGCTGATTTGCAAGGGAGTGAGGTGAAAGACAGATGGCCATTGGCTGCAGGTGCCAACTCTGAGCTTTTAGCAGGGGACCGGGTGGGAGACAATGTGAAGGAACTGGAGGCACTGTCAGCCACCCAATCTAATATTGCCTGTACTTGTTCTTGCCTCACCATTCTAAGAGCGGCATTCGGGCCTACCAAATAACGCTAAAGGTTCTGTCGCGTACTAGCACTTGAGGAAGGTGTTTCACTTGTGCGTGTAGCTGTCACAGATCTACCACGTCCTCTCCTTGTAACAGGAGCTCGACCAACACCAGCAGCACCATGACCAGGGCCACGTCCCTTATTTTACGCTCTCCTCATTCTTTGCATTCACCCACCAAAGTAACATATGGTTTATGTCAGGCGACAATGTAACCGCCAATAGTCAACAATTTTTATTTGTATTTTTTGTTTTTCTTTATTGGACTGCAAGAAATGCACCGCAGGCCGCATATGTACTATTTAGCACCCAAAATTATTAAAATTTTTCAAAGTGCGCTGTAAGAACAGTATTTGATGGTTCTATTTGACTCTCAGATATGAAGTGCAGGACGCAAATGTACTATTTAGCACCCAAAACGATTCGATTTTTTCAAAGTGCGCTGTAAGCACAGTATTTGACGTTTCTATTTGACTCTCAGTTATGAAGTCCACCGCAGGACGCAAATGTACTATTTAGCACCCAAAACTATTAGAATTTTTCAAAGTGCGCTGTAAGCACAGTATTTGACGGTTCTATTTGACACTCAGATATGAAGTGCAGCGCAGGACGCAAATGTACTATTTAGCATTAGCACCCAAAAGAATTAGAATTTTTCAAAGTGCACTGTAACCACAGTATTTGACGTTTCTATTTGACTGTCAGATATTAAGTGCACACCCCAAATTTACTTTTTATCACCCCAAAAATTTGAATGGGTAAAACTGCGCTGTAAGCACAGTGTTTGACTGTTCTATTTGACTGTCAGATATGAAGTGCAGGACGCAAATGTACTATTTAGAACCCAAAACTATTCGAATTTTTCAAAGTGCGCTGTAAGCACAGTATTTGACGGTTCTATTTGACTCTCAGATATGAAGTGCACAGCAGGACGCAAATGTACTATTTAGCACAAAAAAGTGTGATTTTTTAAAACAACAATGTAACAGTAGTATTTAAGGGTTTTATTAGTCTGCAAGAAATGCAGTACGTAAATGTACTATTTACCACCCAAAAAATTGCAGTATTTAAATATGCCTAGATGTTGCCCACTGAGTTACCAGAACAGGATTAAAGTCATGTGCCTGGCACACATGCAGTTGCAAGTGCACTGCACTCTCTGTGGCTCTGGGCTCAGGGCAGGGTACAAAAATGTAGTATAGCACCCACTAAAATAATCGCTGTAGTTTGAATAATCGGTGTAGTTTGCAGATTCAACGCCAGAATTCTTTCCTAATCTGTCCCTCACAGCTGCAGAATCCTCTCCCCACACTAATAAGAGCTGGTGTGACCTGCGGCGCTACATGACTCCAGCTTATATATAGAGGCTGGATCACAGATGCTCTGGCCAATCACAGCCATGCCATTAGTTGGCATTGCTGTGATGGCTTCTAAGGGCAAACGAGTCAAACGCTTGTTGATTGGTTGCCCTGCAGAGTTTCAAAACGCGCCATTAAATCGCTGAACACCGAACTCCAACCTGAACATACAGTGAAATGTCCGTGTTCGGGTCCGGGGTCCAAAAACCGTAATGTTAGATACGACCCCGAACTTTGCGGTTCGGGTTCGCTCAACTCAAATTATCAGTAGAACTGTACAAAGCTAACTTAATCCTTTCATCCAAGGTTGATAAAATGAGTATCATTAAGTTGGGTAATAGAAATATATATTAGAACATACAGTTCAGGTAAGTTCTAGAGCAGTTGTTCTCAAGTATGGTCACTGTGGCTGCATCCTACAACACGCTGTGATCTAAAATTCAGTTACTACAACCAAATTATCAATGACAGCCACAGTTCCAGAATCACCTGAGATTCTGTGCTTCTATGATGTCAAACATACTTCCGACTGAGGAGGGGATGATAAATCACTGATTAATTGTGCAGCATGTAATTGATGCATGCACACACCAATCATAGAGCACATTGGTTACATAGTTACATAGTAGTTTAGGTTGAAAAAATACTTTTTTCCATCAAGTTCAACCATTTTCCTATCCAATGCTACCTGCTGTTGATCCAAAAAAAGACAAATAAAAAACCCTTTCAGAAATTTTGAATTCTGCTTTCAGTGGGGATAAAAATTCCTTCTTGACTCCAAATGGCAATCAGATTTCTCCTTGGATTAACAGGCACTAAATAAATATTAATGCCTATACTAACATGCATAGCCCTTGATGTTCAGGCTCATTAAAAAAGTATCTAGGCCGCTTTTAAAGGCATCTAAGGTATTAGCTAGAACCACTTCTTCAGGCAGTGAATTCCATATCTTAATTGTCCTTACTGTAAAAAAATCCCTTCCGCTGTCGTAGACTAAATCTCCTTTCTTCAAGTCTTAGCGGGTGACCTCTTTCCTTTGTACTGTTCTGTTATTGAACAGGTTTTTAGAAAGCCCTTTATATGGGCCCTGTACATATTTATATAACCTTCTCATATCCCCTCTAAGCTGCCATTTTGATCACACGAATTAAAATGATCATGTTTAATAATGCAATTCATCTTTCACCCTTACAGACTGTAGTGCTTTGAAATCTTACTATGAAACTTTGTATAATCTAACAGAACCTCAAAACCAGGATGAGAATCTGGCTTCTTTTCTGGAGAGTATCGACCTCCTCTCACTGTCAGAAGATAAGTTATCTGAATTAAACCAGCCCTGTTCCAACATAGAGATTTCTTCAGCTATTAAAGAACTGAGGACAGGTAAAGCCCTGGGCCCAGACGGCTTCCCATCTATTTTCTATACAATTTTAGACATGGTGGTTTCATCGATCAATCAGGATAAAAAAAAAAAGAAATCTAACATGCTATCTCAAAGACTTGACCAGTTTATGGTAGATCTTATTCATGAAGATCAGGTCGGGTTCATGAGGAAGAGATCATGTGAGGCTAAACCCCGCAGGGTTTTCAGCATATTGGAAGAAATACACTCCCATAAAAGCATTTGGTAGAGTAAATTGGAAGTTTTTGGAATTTACCTCCATTTTTTGTCATATGACTCTAATACGAACTTGTAACAGAGGAGAGCTTGCAAGATGTTTCCTATTAAGGTCTTCGTATGAAAAATAAAGTTGAACTTACAACCGAGCTGCCTATAAGCCGACTTACTTTCGTATATTGATAATGCGATGGAGCAATCTCGTATTAAGAAACTTTAAACCGAATCGGCTTATAAGCCGTCTTTCTTCTATGTAACGATAATGCGAAACCGAGGAGCAAGGATCTCGTATGAAGGACTACATTCGTATAAACCACAAAGAACGAATTGGAGAAATCTCTCTAAGTCAAAGTCTCATGAGAGACGGGAAGATGCCGTAAGATGCTTTTAACAATAAAAGCGCAAGTTTGTAGCAGGGAGTCCAGACGCCAAGTTGAAGCCACTGAATAGGCGAAACGCGTAGCGTTCTGGACTCACCCTGCTATCTTCATTTTATTCCTGTATTTGAATCCTGTTTTTATATCTTTGAGAGTTACACACCTGCTGGAAGGACACTGTCGACTGCCGTGTGGCGCCCACTTCGCCTGTTTCAGTAAACCTCCATGTAAGCAGATATGTCTCTTCATTAAATGTATTGTTTCCACTAACTAACTGGATGTTTGCTATTATGTTCTTTTGAGCTCATATTATAGAAGAACATCAGCTGGAGCTGACGGATGTCAATATTTATTTGAAGAATCTTCTTCCTCTATAAGTCTGTGAGTGTATCCCCAAAGGGGGACAAAGATCCTTCCTGATCTCTTTTGGGAACAGTTTCTCACTGATTATTCACTGAATATAGATTATGTTCCACAGTTTGTTTTAAGCGCACTATCTGCTTTACTTTTATACGTCCTGCCGGGAACTCTGTTCCCGACAATGGACGTGCCTGGCACGTCCTGCAGTGAATCAAGAGATTTTCGCGATCAACGAAATTTCTGATCTGGGGCACCCACGATCACCCCAGAGAGCGATCGTGGGAGCCATACTGACGGAGCAGCATGCTCCTTCAATATGGCTATACCCTCTGCAGGTCTGAGCTTCGGAAGTGAAAGTAACTTCACTTACGTTGCTCTGAATATGTTACTTGACTGCCCCTAGTGGTAGTTAAGCAGCATAGCAATGTAAAAAAATAAAAATTAATATTTAATTAACTAAAAACTTGTTATATAGTTAGATTAGCCTATAGGGTTAAAATGAAATAATTTATAGCATAAGGGATAGGGTTAAAATTAAATTAAAATATATTAAGGGATAGCATAATGGTTAGAGCTGGGCTTAAATTTAGTGTTAAAGTAAAATTTTGGGTTCGGGTTGGAGTCAAAAGGTCAATATTGGAAAAAAACTATTAATATTTTTGGTTTTTGCCCCATAACTCGCAAAAAAAGACCTAAAAATATGGAAACATGCATATTTCTGAACTCGGGACAACATTTAGAAACTATTTAGATGGGGTCTTTTTTGATTATTGCATTTGTCTAAATTATATTTTAGGGCAAAGTTAGAAATAGTGGGTTTTTAAAAAAATGTCATCATATTTTATTAATTTTTTTGTAGTAAATTATAAGATATGATGAACAAAATGGTATCTAATGAAAGCCCTTTTTATGACGATAAAAACAAAATATAATTTGTGTGGGTACAGTATGTGAGAAATAAGAAAATTGCAGCTAAACACAAACACCCCAGAAATGTCAAAACAGCCATTGTCACCAAGGGAAAGTCAATGTGAAAATGTCTTGTCACTAAGGGGTTAATCATTCATGAACCTGGTGTTGTTATTGTGAATGAAATTGTTTTAAATTGTTTGTTGACAATTATGACAATGTATGTCTTGTTGAATTTTCTACTGTATGATTGTATTTAAGTGTTTTCTATCTCTGTTTTCAATTAAGAAGAAAAATCAAATAAAAGATTTATATACACAAAAATAAAAAATTGAAAAATCGCTCTAGTCCTTGGCTCAGAAAATCCCTGGCTCTGAAGGGGTTAACTATAAAACATTAATGTTTTCCATTACATTAAAATGGTTCAATACTCTCTTATACAACAAACTATTTGATTCCTACTGAACTAGTGATGGCTATGTCTCACCACTTCTGCACTGAACATTTTTTTTTCTCAATAAAAAGATATGTATTAAGAAAAAAGAAATGTCTGTGTTCCATCTAGATTAGTATGATGCGCCATACTGGGTGCTATTGTAGTTGGAGCTTGAATTTGTTTCTGGTGATGTCATAATAAGCACCATGTGTCACTGTCTGGTTTCAGTAATCACCTTTACTACTTTAAGGAGAATTCCACTGAGCAAGATGTCCTTATAAATCTGTTCTGTTGTGTATTAGAGAATGTTTTGGGTAAGGGATGGAGAAGGGGGTCACACATGATACCGCTGATAAAGCTTCCTTTCATAACCGTTTCTATTTCCAAGTTCTCTTTTTAAAGATATATATATATATATATATATATCTTTATTCAAGTAGCCTGTATACATTATGTTTTTTTGTATCTAAGTTTCTCTGTATCTAAGTTTAGTGGTTCTTGTTATTTCCACCTTTGATGGTTGGCGTTTGGGCACCATGGTAACCGGTGACACGCATGCGCATGTCTTATTTCAGGTGAGTAGACCGCTTTCGTGTATCTACAGTTCCGGCGCTTTGCCAGACACGACACGCGTTCGGTGAGTAACGGTTTTCTCTCCTCCCACTTGCACGTGTTAGTATGTTTGTATATGTTTTTATGTATATATATTGGATTCATTTATTGTTCATCCAAGTCTTGATAAAGGTCCGCGGTGCGGACCGAAACATCGACTGGATCTACAAATATCAATTTTTTGTATGATATAAAGGTTTCGACTATTGGATTTATATTGAAGCCCCGTGAGTGCGTGTTTTTTTCGTACGATCTTGGATATTGCATAGCTGATGCTACTGACATTTTAAATGTCATACCTCCAACATCACTGTAAAGGCCTTTCTGCTGGTGCTCAGTTTCTTTCCAGACAGCCCCCAGTGTGAATGTTGCATGCACATCCTTCTCCTCTTTTTCTTCCTTTTCTACAATCCTCCTATTCAATCTCTATTGCAGCATCCTTCATTGCAGCAGCATCCATTAAAGTGTCCATTTTAGAGTCTGTTCTAGCATCCTCTGCTCCAGTCTCTGTTCCATTATCTGCCATTCCTAATTATGTTGTTTTTTGAATATTTGGTTAAATTCGGATCTGATTCTGCTGCAATGTCTTCTGATTTAAGTGTTTATGATTTTTGGGCAAATCCATATGCATGTGAATTTCCCAACCCAACCCTGACCATGGTTCATAACCAAAACTATGCATTGATCTTCTCATTTTCTGCCTCTAGTTTTGTTCCATAACATTCCTGGCACATTCCTGCCATTGGGCTCCACAGTGTTGCCGCCTATCATCTGACAGAAGTAGTACATTCAATTTGTAGGATAACTTTAAAATGCATGTATTTGTCAATTTGTTCCTGACTATAGTGATCCTTTAAAATAAATGACTTTTAATAAAATGATGCAGATTATTAATCTACACTAATTCACAAATTTTGATGACCCTTGACTACTGACAACTGAAAAGCTTAAATCTTTACCTCTGCATTTATTCCACAAAATGAAAGCTAGCTTTTTAAGGGTACTTGAGGACATGGTTGAGAAATACTGCATTAGATTAAATGGTATTAATCTCAATAAATTCCATTTTGATCTCTGTAGGTTAAAATTGTAAGGGACATATAAAAAATGCATTAAACTTGTTAGTTGGGATAATTGCCAAACTGTTATATTATAGCAGAAATATAACCATGGAATGGAATGAAAAATATAAATATAGAAAAAAACAGAACCCACTTTTTGTATCTGTATAGATAAAACACTGCACTTAAAAAGCAATTAAACTTTTTTTGTTGTTATAAAGTGTTCAACTCTCTAAACGATGTGGAATAATAATAATAATAATTTTACAGTATGACAATGTATGATGACTTTTAATTCAGAGTCTGTATCATCCTGTATACATTTTGAGTTTCTATAGTTTTTTTATGACATAACATTTTTCTACAGTTAATGTTCTTCTTCAATAGCTCAGATCAAATCCAAAACTAACCCATGTTAACTAAATTTAAATATAATAAAAAAAACTTCACTAGATCATCTAAATAATTAAGATTTGTATAGTACTTAAGTGCATGCTATAACTAATTGATGCACTATTGTCTTGTTCTATGGAATACATGGGCAAAAAGAAAATCCCCCACCATTTAAAGATTCATATTGACCTCAGGCCCTCCTAGCCTGTGTCTCATTGCAGTCACATTGCCATCGATGACCTTATTTTTATATGGAAAGGTGATGAGGGAGACCTAAATTTGTTTTTAAAACATCTGAATAATAACGCCAATAATATCACCCTAAATACCATATACAGTAAAGAGCGAATCACCTTCCTAGATTTAGAAATATATGTTGAAAATGGCCAAATAAAAACCAAACATTATTTTAAAAAAGTCGATGCCAACAACTATATAGAGAAGTCAAGTTGTCACTATCCCCCTTGGCTAAAAGGAATTCCTAAAGGCCAATGCACTAGAATAAGACGGAACTGCACCGACTTAAAGGAATATGACGAACAAACTAAAATTCTACGGGATAGGTTCATCGAAAAAGGATACAATGGAGTCAGCATAGACCAGACTATTAAAGAGATAGCGGAAACAGACAGAAACCAGTTATTGAATTACAAACAGAAACATTTCTCAGATACATTTCAAAATAAATTACCTATTATTTTTAATTATAACAATAAATCCCCAAAAATAAAAAAAATATTTAAGAAACACTGGAAAATTCTCTATAAAGATGACATATTGAAAAACATTATACCAGAGAACCCTTTAATTGTCTTTAGAGGAGCGCCAAATTTTAAACAAAAATTAACCTCAAATTTTACTAAGGAGACAAAACTGGAAAGCACAGCACCTAGTCACTTTATGACCCGCAAACCAGGTTTTTACGGCTGCCTAAATTGTATTGGGTGTAGATCTACCACTCGGCAGAAATACCCTATTTTAGACTTCTGTTCCGTTAAAAATGGTCAAGTACACTAAATTAATCATTTTATCACATGTTCCACCGCCAATGTCGTTTATCTATTGAAATGCCCGTGTGGATTACAGATTATAGAAAAAGTTAGCAAACATTGGCGAGGAGGAGATAATATTAAGAATATAGGTCAAAAGGAAATGAAATGGGTTTTTAATTTAGATACGCTAAGACCACAAGGATTGAATGCGGATTTTGACTTCTACAATTTTATGTAAACTTTTTTGTATATTTATAACAGTTAACTGAATGGGCTGTGCAATATATGTATATTTTACATTTATAATAAATAAAAGATTTTTCTTTAATATTTTTAATATTTTAAAACATATCATTTTTTCTCCTTTTTGCACAAGGACCTTCCATTTATTTGACTGTTGGAATTTTGTATTTGTCTAGGATAAAACACTTGTTTTTCTGTGTGTTTTTCCCTTTATATTCATCATATACCAAATGTTTGAACTGCCTTAAACCGATGAGAAATGTGAAAACGAAGACTTCTGAAACCGAAGTTCGGCTTTAGTGGAATGGATAACGTAATGACAAAGATGTTCAAGCAAAGTTTCGGTTTATCCACAACATCTTCGGTTTTACTATAATACGAAGGTAGAAGCGAGGAACTCTGCTCCCATCTGAAGCTTAAGCCATTGTTCGGCTTATCTACAACATCTTCGGATCTACTATAATGCGAAGGTAAAGCCGAGGACAGTGGGAGCCGAGATATCGCGAGAAAATGACGTTTACGGAAGCAATCTCCTCACATCAGGATAAAAAGAAACCAAAAATGCAGGGAGTCCAGACGCCTAGTTTAAGCCGATAGAGGCGAAACGCGTAGCGACTGGACTCACCTGCTTTCTTTTAAAAGGACTTTCTTCATTTAATGTGTTTGTATATTACATTTTAAAGAACAATGCGGAAGCTCGTTTCCCTACACAGACGGAAGTGTGGCGCCCACCTTGCAGTTCTAAGGAAACCCTTCATGTATGCAGTTACTCGTTCTTTGTATTAAATTTGTTTTCTGCCACTCATTTGTTGTTCCATCATTTTGTCTTTGGAGCGTTTGAGGAGACCTGCAGTACCTGATCTCTCCCTGGATATTCCCTTGATGAGCTTTCCATACTCAAAGTCTGTGAGTGCAAAATCCTAGGGGAGACCATTCCTCTCCCGGATTATTATCACTTTTAAAAAAAAATTCACTCACGTATTTAAAAGGTATTATATTATTCCACAGTATATGTAAAGCGCACTTCTTGTTCTGTTTTTGTATTTTGTGTATATATGTGTGGTTTAGGGACACACTAAACAAGTGCAGCTTGCATTTGATGAAGCGCTGGGTTAACTCCTTTTGATTTTCTATATACATTGCCAGTTGCCATGATGAGTTTGCTCTAATGTTGAATTTAGTCAAAAGCCTAGATCCAGCTTAGTTATACACTTTGGCTGGCTTACCCTCACTAAAAAGGTCTAGTTTTTTAGTTTAACCTTTTGGAATTGGGCTTTGAATTGGAAATATTGATAATTATGACCCTGTCTCTTATGCTTGATTTTTTATTTCTATTTTATCCCTGAATCCTTTTCATAGAGAGTAGCACAGTCAATGGCCAAGAGCCATCCTAGTGTGTGTGACCCCTAAACTATGGCATATGATTAACCTTTAAAGGATAAAGACCTTAAATGAAAACTAGAACACAATTGCATGGCACTGATAGACTCCATCCTGATTGACATGCCATATCATGTCTCCCTGTTATATGTTCCATTCACCACCCTAGCATGGCCACACCTAAATCAGTTTATATCACTAGAAGTACTATATTACGTACATTGAATTGTGACTGCTATCAAGATTATTGCAAGCAAAAACATGTCTACTTTTTTTGGCAGAGATAGTCTTTTATATTATCCCAAAATAATGCATATGGTTGGCAAGCAGAACAAATAGTTATGTTTATTTTAACACTTGAACCTTTTTCTCTTTTAAACAGCAATATGTTTAATGAAATGATGGAATAACAATCATATGCACTCCTTAAATTTATTATAGGTTGACAACATTTGAAACAGTTGAAGTGTTCGCACAAAAAAACAATTAAATGCCACATTTCCTATCGTAAACAGTTAATGCATGACATTTTAACCTTTCATTTTACTGGAACACAATTTATAAAAGTGCATTATTTTATTGATAGAACAGGATGGTGACTGAACACAAAGAGAAATCTGAGAGCACATTCACTAACTGTCAGACAGGGTCACCAAAACCAGACTAAACAGTCTGACTGCAGGGTAGAAAACTAGTGCTGTCTGAAAAATGATCCTTTGGAAGAAGAACGTAAAGGGAACGTAGAAGGATGCATGAAAATCCAGCAGTCACATTACAAATGTTAGCCAGCTAAATGATTAGCATTCAGATTATTCTTTCCCCATGCAAGACTCTATATTATACATGCACAATAAGTATTACAAATGCCTGCAAGATATTTAACCATTTTGTTATGTGAGATGGAAGAATTTTCAGACAAACCTGCACAATTTTAGTATTTATTGTGAATTTATACTTTCATCAGTTTCAGTTCTCAAGAACATACATGACAAACCCTATTGGGAAGTCACAGACACACTGATTTTAAACACATATGATGATTTGCCCTTTTGAACTCAACTTGTAAGCACTTTGTTTCTTCAGCTCTAGCCTCCATAATGAAAACTTTGTGCAGTAACAATAATATATTTAGTGGAATTTATTTTAGAATTTGCCAAAATCTGACAAACAAAACATGGGGGCATTGTATGTATCAGATATAATTCATCTGTGTTTAATTCTACATGCAAAAAATAGTGATGTACCATTGAAATATAATTGCTTTTGTAGTCAATTTAAATTAGACTACTAACAAAAGTAGACAGAACACATTTGGCTTTATTTAAAACTGTGTTAGCATGTAAATGTAACCCTTGTTGGTGGACATTTGTTTTCTCAGTGGAGGTATAGAGATATTTGTTATCATTAGTATTGCTGTGTTTAACGTTGTCCTTGCAGAAGAAATATAACCTTGATGTAAGTCAGTCATCAAAGAAATTACAATAGTAGTTTTAGACTCAAAGTAAATAATACAAGGCAAGGAGTAAACAATACAAGCACAGGATAACTCAATTGCATTTGTCAGAAAGGAACATTTTCACCTAAATATAATTTATGCAGTGAATGTAGAGAATAACACATTATCAAAATGATCTATATATTATATGAGAAACATATGTTTTAAATGGGGTGCCTCTTGCTTATGACATCACCTATGGCTTTATCTACAAATTAACTAACTTTCAAAGGAAAATGTATCATTTGCATATCAAGTCACAAGGTGCTGGCATAAACAGGAGAAACCACAGACTATTTTTTTTAATCTTTTATTTATGCATTTGCTTTCAGTTCTGCTAACATTTTTATTTATTTTTACATAGTCTATTGACTAAAATGGCATTTTAATTTAGTCGAATTTTAGTCATCTGAATTGTTTTCGTTTAAGTCTAGTTTTAGTCAAATAAAGCTCCAGCTGATTTTAGTCAGCTAAATCTCCAGCAGTGAGGGAGGGAACAGGAAGGCTGTTATATAGTGTTAAGTTAACTTGCTATGGATCATAGAGG
This sequence comes from Pelodytes ibericus, assembly GCA_036172795.1. NCBI lineage: Eukaryota > Metazoa > Chordata > Amphibia > Anura > Pelodytidae > Pelodytes > Pelodytes ibericus. Next base: position 115,917,771 of record CM069860.1, read on the forward strand.
GGAAACCCTCACATGATAGGACCAGGTGAATCAGATGGAGTAGTGTCCTCTTCCTCTGCTTTTTGCAAGGCATGTTCCAGGTGGCAGACAGACACAGGGAGCCTACGTCTCATCTAACCCAGCAACAAATAGAGTCAGAAAACTGGGCTTTGGCAGAGATCCATGGGAACCAGAACCAGAAGCCCAAATAGGTAAATTCAACAGTTCCTCCTAACATTTTAGTCACATTCTCATCAGTTGATTAAAATTGCAATGGATTTTAGTCATAGTTTTAGGCCTACGATGAAAATGTCGACAAAATTAACACAATGCCAAGATCTTTTTTTATGCTCAACATTGACAGCATAAATGTTTTACTATTTAATTTCTCACATTTATTACTTTTGCAAAATTTGTATTTATGTACTTTACCTTTTTCAAGAAAGCAACCATCTTTTAATAATTATAAAGATGGTACTGTGTAATAAGGTCAGCATGTATAGGTGTAATGTGTACTGAGTAAGGGAGGTTTGACCTCCAAAAGAAATAAAAGTAACACATTTATTATAAGTAATAAATAATAAACGCTGACTTTACACAAGTGATACAACTGTAACTAACAAAATAGATGATCAGTAAACATTACATAGTTCATATGTTGCCAATATGATATAGCATTTCAATGAAAGTTGGTTCTATGATGAAGACAAGTTATCAGCTAAAACTTTGTATCTTCAATAATAAGAATTTATTTAGCTCACCTTATAACACCAATAATCTGTCCTCCAAACCAGTTCTGGCATATATGTGCCATTTTCAAGTTAAGCTACAAAACAAATTATGTGACAAGTATATGCCTCATTAGCTAGTCACATTATAATTGGTATCACGTTCTTTCAAAATATTGCAACTTGGTGATTACAAATATTATCAGTCTTATGGTTTATGACAACAAAGTTGATGGAGCAGAAAGTGACAGAAATAGCGTGTAGGTTTTTTTTTTTACATTAAGAGTTAATGCATTAAAGTTTCTATATAGATAAACCCTGTTACAGTGTTATCTGTGTTTCTTTCTCTAAAAACGTCTGCATTAAAGCAAAAGTATTGTGAGATCTTTAGACTCACATCGTAATCCTGCTTAGATGACAATGTCAGTCTGTGGATCCCGAATCCCGCGTTATAGCGGGGCTCACCTGTACTCTTTGTAGACCCCTCTTTTGCTCTGCTCCAACAGCAAAGCATGCTTGTAGAGTAAAATTCATTGGGCAGGCTAGGAGACAGGGAATCCAAAGTTGTGAGTTAAATTGTGCTGTAATTAATGAGGTCAAGAAACCTCATTGTTCCATAATACTTGCTTTAAAGATGCACATACTGGGATTGTGCATGTCTCATTCTTCACACAAAAGACTCCTTGGGAAGCATATTCAAGCTTCATGGGACCAATAATATAAATTAACATCTAATCATTCATGAAATACAGTAGTATCAATGTAAATACTGTACAAAGCAAATAAATCACTTGTATTGTGATGTAGCTATGATATGAGGCATCGTCGGGAACCTGCAGTTGGTGCATCAGGTCTGCACATGTGCCACTGCATAACACTATGTGGGTATGGAGGAATCTGGGCATGCATGGAAAGGCTATATTTCAGCTGAATAAACTGACTCCTGACAAGATTATTGCTCTGGCAGTTTTTTTTCCATGAACAACTTTTAAAATCCAAGTACTGGACACTCAAGTAAACCCTGGTGACATCAACCTTTATCTATTTTATTGCTCTGTTGTGTGTGTAGTAAGAAAGGTAGCTCAATAGGTAAATGCTTTGACTGCAATACTAGTTCAAACCTCAGCATTTCAATTGTGAGTCCTTCCAAAGTCAATAAATGAGAACCATACATTTGGGTGGTAATAATAATATCTAGTATGAAGCTGTTGTTTTGGTTTATTCTGGAAGCCAAATATTTGTATATGTACACTTTGTAAGTCTCGCAAACATTTCATATTTCTTGGGCAGACTAGATGGACCGAATGGTTCTTATCTGCCGACACATTCTATGTTTCTATATAGGTCACATAATTATATTGTGTGGTCTGTTGGTGAGTCTCATGCACAAGCCACATAGACCATATACTGTAGGTGTGTGATTCAATTCTGTAGAAACTGCAAGAGCTAAGGTAAACATAAGTGCAAACACTATTTGTGAAGAGCCTAAAATAAAGGTTGATTACCAATTAGCATTACACATATGTCAGCTATTTGACATATTAATTCTCAATGCACTATAAGACAAAGCACAGATTTCCAAATGTCTGTGCCTGAATTCCACAAACTGCACAATTATCTATTTATTTTAGTCTAGATGCGCTGATGACTAATGCGTCAACAGACCAATAGCGCAGAGCTGTATAACTTTTATACTGGATTAACCTTAATATTTTTTGAATGAACATTAGAGCACTCTTCAAAAAGTGTTTTTGTCATGCAAAAGTAGTATTTGTTTTGCATTACTACATTTATTGTTGGTTTTATACCTATTTACAATGGAACTGAATCAGCAGCTCAATGACGCTGTCACAATAAATATATGTCCTGAGCTTCACAAAGCTGAAATTTATGGTGAGGCTACCATTGGAAAATCACTTGTGTCCAATGCCACTGGACAAAGCTGCATAACCTGATATAATGAGCTTAACCTGGTCCATGGAACAATGGAAAAAACAATATAATCTGATAAGTTACCTGTCCCCCTATTTCCTTTATCAGAATAGGTTTACATTTGGGGAAAACCATAATTTGCATTTAAAACACAATATCTGCAAAAAAAAAAAAAAAAAAACTGAGGAAGCACAATGGCACAGATGACCATCATATGGAAGTCATTAGGTCTGATGATTATTGTGTTGTTTATCAACCTAGGAATATGCTGCCATTTCACCGGTTTCAAATACTGTTTCTTCATGACAATGTTCTCATTACTGCTAAGACTGGTTTCATGAACAATCACCAAATTTGAACAGTGTTGAACATTTATGGAAAGTGGAACTGGATGCTTTACTTCTTGAAGAATGGTGCAATGTCCAACTAGACTAAGTACGTGACTTATATGGCAGCATACGAAGACTGATTTAAGCAGTTCTGAAGGCACTGTATTAAATCCTTGATATGATTGGAATATATTGTTAGGTGTTTCAGTTATTTTGTCCATCCATGCTGTGTTCAATATTTGTAAAAAAAACAAAAGACATTGTACTGAAGAAAAAGAGTTAAATATGCAATGTGTAGACTTTTTTTTTATTATAGGGTCTATTCAATAAAGAGAGAATTGCAGGGAATTGAGATGGCATTTTCAAACCTAGGGCCAAAGTAGCAAAGTTGGAAAGATTCTCCCATTCCCTGCATTGTAGAATTTTTGAAACTCGGCAATTTTGGCCTAAAGTTTGAAATTCCCATCTCAATTCCTTACAATTCTCTCTTTATTGAGTAAACCCTGATAGTTTTACTTTAGCTCATATGTCATACAAATAAATAGAAGATAGTAAAGTAGTGATACAATCTTACAAACAGAATTGACAGCAAGTTACATTATGATTAAACCTGGTTCACATATCTAACCAATCCTTTATCTCTTATATATCAAAAATATTAAACAAACAGACAAAAATCTAATTTATATACTTTACTACTACTAACATTTATAGTGCATTGATGCAGCTGTACATTTAATATGTAGCAGTATATTATAAATCTTTTCTATACAACAGGAATACGATCTTTATTGTAGCCCATGCTAAAAATTCATTTTTCTTTATTATTGTATTGTAGACTAGCAGCTGCACTTTAAGAGCAGAGCATCCAAAATGATCTTACATTTCCCCCCTCAATGTGTTAAGGCAGGGAATACTGACAGGGACAAGCGACAGCTCTCTAATTATACCCTTACTGCCACTGCTGTTCTGTGTTGCTCATTTTCCTCTGCTCTTATCACTGAATAATGCATGGTCTTCTATCAGTATTCATACAATAACATTGGAACCTGCCAGCCTAACTAGCTGATAACTGATTCAGTTTGTAACAAGTGCCTTTGGGATTTGCAAGGAAAAGTAGCCAAGAACAGATGTACAGTAATACTTCCTGTAGACAAGAAAGGTTTTTACATTATGGGGACAGAACTTTTTATATGGCTGTCAATATGTTTTGGATATGAGATATCAACATTTATTTTAGGTGCTCTTGTACAGTGCTTTATTTGATAGGACATACAATTTTTTACCAATGACCACCACTTGAATAATTCATATCTTAGTATGTACATATTTAACATTGGCATCTCCAATCATATTGATTGAGTCATAAAATGTATATCTTGAAAAAGTAAAAAAATATAGAGATATTTATGGTAATGAGTAAACTCAGGGGCACTCCACATCCACTACACAATGTGTGTATTACACAGTAGACAGTATATAAAAACATCAAGTTAGCACTAAAATGGCGCTTTTAATAGCTGATGAATATGTATCCTTGTAACCACTGTGGTACCCAATTCCGTCTATAATGTCTTGATTGCTTAGAATTTAGCAGGGCGAACCATACAAATATCCTTTAACAAATATATTATGTAGATCGGCAGGTTTCTATATTTATATTTATAAATTATTGAGAATACAATAAAAAATAGGGAGTTGGAAGCAATAACTTTGTCTTTGTAATATTTCATTTTACTATATAAAACCGTGTATTAATCCATAATACAAGAAGAGTAAATAACGTTTAATGTATATGCTTGCAATAAGTAAAATAAAATCGCATACCCTCCAGATTGTTTACAGGTTAGTCTCTCATTCTTGTGTTAATGCAGTTGCATCAACATAGTCTCCTGCTTTTTCATGTTGATAAGTACATATATATATATATATATATATATATATATATATATATATATATATTCTAAACTAACACTTCTGGTCATTTTTTAACAGGAGATACAATTATGATAATTACAGATAATTACAGGTCAATTATACACCCAGGGTTAATATCAGTCAGATTGAAATACCTTAGTTACTCTTAACTCTGAATAGCAGACAGACAAGGCCATGACCAAATGGCAACATAACCTTAACTATAGACTTTGGCATCTAGAGTCTAAAACATCTTATGTATGAAACTAAGAAAGAAGCCAATTTGATAACAGAAAAGAACACAGTTTAAGAAATACAAATCTCAATTCTATCAAGGGGGCAGCCTGTCAGCTTTCTAAGATGCCCATTACATTAGTTTTCCTTAAGGGTGCTAAAAAACATGTGTCAGTAAAGATTAAATGACCACCTCAAATTAGAAAAATGCCTTACCAATTTTAAAGTATATTAACCCCTTCATGACGCTAGGACATTCCATGCCATCCTAATTTTACTGTCTTAAAAAGACGCTATGACGGCATAAAACGTCCAGCGTTTAACAGCTCATCGCAGCTTGGGTGCAGGGACTTGCAGTGTAATCTCCCCTGTCAGATGAGGCCACTTTAATTAGCCTCAGTCTGACAGGGAAAATGTAGCCGATGCTCAAAGCGAGCATTTGCGCTGTGCTGATCAGGTCTCTGCCATTGTATTACTGGCTACCGATCACCTTGAGCTAAAAGTGGCGTTTTGGTGCTTGCCTCGTTTGGGACGCAAGCCCCATGCATCACCAAGGGGTTAACGTTAAAAATGGATATAAAATTTTGAATATCAGTTGTGGTGTAACACCAGATTCATATAAAATATATATAAATGAGTCCATCTACTTTAACAGATATTTAATAGGAGGCAAAAACACAGTAACATACAATAATTAGTGACAGTCCAACACACAATACCAAATTCTCCCAAGACAAACCTTAATCATAGTTTTCAACCATAAGATCCATTATAATCCATCACAGATTGCCCCATGCATGCAGGAGGCAGGCAAACCAGGAAGAGACTGATTGTTCATTCAACAGGTATATTGAATGGCTTGTGAGGTCATTGGAGGTGTGGCCTCATTAACAAATCAACAGACAAATGTTGTACAGGAGCATTGACCACATTCCCTAGCTTGAAATCCTCTTGTGTTGCACATTTTCTAGCTATCCCCACTCTAATATAGAAAACCTAGTGGGAGGCAAAAATTCAACCCACTGTCCCTCCGTAATATATTCCCTCAGTGACATATGTTTTCTGCAATTTACCTAGGACTGTCACTTTACATTATTTACATATTTACATTACAATCTTGAATACCCCCCAATGCAAGAAAACCCAGTGGGAGCGAAAAACCATACTGGTAAAAATTCAACCCACCGTCCCTCCGGAATATATTCCCTCAGCGACATGAGTTTTCCTGCAATGTATTTTACAATATACATGACCCACAAATAACAATACACTTATCATACAAAGTATAAGCATCAATTAAATGAAACGGTGGAAATGAAGCGGTGGAAATGAAGCGGTGGTCCAGGATTAGAGCAGTAAGATCTGTCATGGCTCTGTTGAATTAAAAAGAATAGAAGAAATATTAAAATAAAATAAAAATTACTTGACCATTGAAATAAACTATTGCCAGAACGCATTCTTTACAATTCTCATATCTACCAATAATTTTATGTTAGGATACAGCATCACACTCGCCCCCTTAAAAAAATGAATGTTTGACATACCGTATTTGCTCGATTATAAGACGACCCTGATTATAAGACAACCCCCCAAACTTTGGATATTCCTTTAGGAAAAAAACTAAAAGCCTGAATATAAGACTACCCTATAGGAAAAAAGTTAAACTTGTATATATTCACATGTAAATTGCTTTTTTAATAAAATATTATATAAAAAAAATGCATTTCTTGTGTTTATTTCTTTTTATGTGCCAATGCTGCCTCTCTCTTTCCCTTGCCCCCAGCTTTGTCTCACTCCCCACTCCCCCCTCACCTGTCTCTTCCCCCCCACATGTTTCTCTCTGCCCCCCTTCCTCTGTCTCTCCCCCCCCTTCCTGCTCTGTCCCCCCTGTCTCTCTGCCCCCCTCCCTCACTCCCTCCCCCTGTCTCTCTGCCCCCCACCCTCCCTCCCCCTGTCTCTCTGCCCCCCTCCCTCCCTCCCTCCCTCCCCCTGTCTCTCTGTCCCCCCCCCCTTACCTGTACCTCAATCCCTGGTTGCTAGTGGGGGCAGCCAGGGGATGTCTGCACGATACTTGCAGACATCCTCCATGCTGCCCGACACGGCAGTCTATTATGACGATAAAATCGGTTTGAGAGGAAAAAGAAAAATCACAAAGAAAATTGCTAAACTGGAAATTTTCAAGTGTAAACATTACTAATTAAATTGAAACTCCTTTTAAATAGTGCTTACAATGTCTATATGTAAACTAGGGTGAACACAGATAAACGAAATAAAAATTCAAATAGCAGTTAAAATAGCAAAGGAATTTGTTTACAATAGGTAGTGAATACATCAAAATGTTGTAGTTTCTACTTTCAGGAAAACAAATTAAGAAACTGACAAAAAATAGAGATTTGCTAAACAGGAAATTTTCAAATGTAAAATTTTGCAAAGAAAAATCCCCGGAAATAAATTTAAATGAAACCCACTTTAAATAGTGCTAACAATGCAGATATGTTAACTAGGGTGAACACAGATAAGATTCCCCTTGATGACCTATCCTGAAATAAAAAACAAAAACAATTGTGAGAAAAAGAAAAACTCAAATAGAAATTCAATGATTGCAAAATAGACTATGTAAGACTACATTTACTACTTTCAGGCAAAACTAAACAAAATGTGTGAAAAGGATATAGTGTTATAGGCGCTACTGAAATATCTAAAAAACAATATAAATGTGCTGCTCACTTAAATGTAAAGAAAAACACCTCTATTTCTTACTAACTAATAAAAACAAGAAAAGTAAAGGAGCGCAAATATTAATCAATAAAAAGTGCACAATTTATGTGATATAATTCTGTGCAACTTTGTTCAGAAATGACAGCAAAACGTGCAAATATTAAGAATACTGATATATTCACTGTTGATTGAAGAGTTCAAATTGTTGTATATTTCTCAAAAAGAGGAATAATAGTGCTTTCCGTCTGACAAGGTGATATACTGGGTTAACTTTTATGGATAATACTCACAGATTTAGGAGCAGTATACTGCTCTTTTTATGGGCGAGTGTATAAGGAATACTGATGTCCGCTGGTCTGCAAAGTAGCTCCCCCGAAGTGTTAAATCTCTGTATGCATTCATATATATGAAAAGGAAAATGCCACCATAGTAAAGTATTGTACAAACAAAATACTTTAATTAAGACATAAAAAGTGAAGGCTTACTTAAAAGTCTGTGAGTACAATCACGTAACTCACAAAGGCGCTTTGTTAAAAGGCATGAAACTCTGCTTGCAGCGAATGAAGGATCATGCAGCAGGAAAGGCACCAGGGATTCGAAAAAAAAACGCCGGATAGATCAGCTGTTTGGAAAGGTCTTCGTGACACCTGAAACACAAAGTATCACAGAGAGGAGGGGGTGTGTCACAGACGCGTTTCGCCAGGCGTTGCTTCCTCAGTTGCACACCTCCCTCCTCTTGGCAAGTCTCTTATATCCATGTCTTGTGGGCACACCTCCTCTCCGTGTTGATCTCTAATTGGCTGTCACGTTATTTACTCCACATGGCTGATTACACAGATGGAAAAGTCGTTCTCCTCATTTACAAAAAAGCAGCACAGTATATACAAATAAAAAAAATGGTACATTATATTTATAAAGCGGCATAGACTTTATCTAAGAGCATTAAAAATGTATATAATTGAAAAACAGCATAATCTCTGTACAAATTTCACATTTATGAAAAAGGGAATGCACTGTTTTTTACACGAACATATCATAATATATTATATTCACCGGACAATACAATCTTATAAGGGAACAATGTAATATTATGGATATATACAATATTACTTAACATGACATAATATCTTACATAGTATCTCAATTGTGCAAAAAGGAATGCAATATTTTTACACAAAAAAAACATAAAAAGAGCATTTAACCAATTTACTGATCTCTAATTTATGTAAGGGTATTGCAATTAATAAATCTTGCTTTGTGTATAAAGGTGTATGTAGAATCTAAATAAGTATATTCTCTTATGTTGTATGCATATAATAGAGCTCAATAAACGTTGGCCACGCAAATTACATTTCTCATAGGTTTCCAATTACCTAGTAATACCTAATATACATATAAACACAGTCTATAAAGAATCTCTCAAAGGACAGAAAATTATACGGTACAGAAATCAACATATATGTGTATATTAGTCCATATGTCTCTAAAACTTCAAGAGAAAGGGAACAACAAATTATTATTATATGTAGTTTTTATTTTTATAGCACAACAAAAACCAGGAAATGAAAGGAAAAAAAGGGTCAGGAGAAAAAGAAAAATTAATTTTAAATGGCTTACATGTAGAAAGTCATATAGGGGGGTGTCCATAAAAGGGGCACTTCCATAAGTGAGTTCTACAAAAAATTGAACAGATCAAATTCTATGTTTAAACCTGACGGAGCAAGGATTTTTAGGTTGTACACCAACTTCATCTGAATTTGTCCTATTTTTCTGATGAAACCTTCTCCCCGCCAATGTTTTTTTAAAAGTACTATCCCCATAAAATGTAATTGTCCAGGGTCTGCTTGGTGATGTGTAGTGAAATGTGAAGATACACTATGCTTCATATATTTGTTACGTATATTGTTCATGTGTTCCCCTATTCTCTTATGTAAGGGGCGGGGGGTTCTGCCCTCATACTGTAGACCACAAGGACAAGTTAATACGTAAATAACATTATTTGATTTGCATGTTATTAATGATTTAATTTCATATTCTTTTGGGTCGTGGTGAGAACTAAATTTTGAGATCTTGTTATCCCTCATGACTCGACTAGAGTTGCATGGTTTGCATGTTTTGCACATATAAAAACCATCAGGAACTCCAAAAAACGATTTCTCCTTTTTATTTTCTCTCAGGTAGCTTTTATTAAGTACATAACCAATATTAGGGGCACCTTTATATGTGATGCTTGGTTTTTCAGTTAGAAAATTTTTAAATTATTTATTTTCAATAAAAGCTGCCAATGTTTGTGGAGGCTTTTCTGAAGGTATTTACAATCTTGGTTATAGTCTGTTAGTAATGTTATTCTTTCTGTTTCTATGTTTTTATCCACTTTTGTCTGGTTTTTAGATTAATTTCTAATTTCTAACAAAGATTTTTGGATAAGATCTTCAGGGTACTGTTTGTCTCGGAAATCTGTGCATAACGTTTTTGTTTGTTCCAAAAAGATCGCCTCATCTGTACAGTTTCTTTTTAGTCTGGAAAATTGATTCTTTGGAATATTAGTGAGCCATGGGGAAAAGTGGCCGCTGTCAAATCTAATGTAACTATTAACATCCACATTCTTAACCCCTTGGCGACACAGGAAGGACTAGGTCCGTCCTATGTGCCGAGGCGTTAGTGACACAGGACGGACCTAGTCCGTCCTGTGTCAAAACGAGCACTGAAAGCGGAGTTTTTCCGCTTTCAGTGCTCTAAGGGCATTGTAACGATGCTTCCGTGTGGAAGCATCGTACAATGCTAAAAAAAATGCCCGTCGGCATTTCGATCGCTCCGGAGAGCACATACCCGCTAGGGGATTACATGTAAAGTAAAAATATTTGAGTTTTTTTTTTTTTAAGCTGCCTGAGCGCATAGCGATCAGTAAAAGCGAATTAGTGGCAAAGGCGGTTTGGTGATTTCTCAATTAAGCTCACCATTCGCCTTGGTCAGATCAAAATTAATCGGATCAATATTCACAAATATTGATCTGCCTCCCTCTCCTCACTTACATTTTTGTGACGGAAAGAGACAGATCAGTATTAGTGATATAAAATAACATTTTATAAAATTGGCAGGTTTTATGAAAGTCTTTCACTGTGTATTAACCCCTTCCCTGCCATTCATCACTGTGTAAGCAGTAATCTTGCACAGCAACAGTATGTTTTGCTGTCTGCACTGTTTTTTGGATTAATTTCTTTGTACTGTAATGTATTACAGTACTAGATAGGCTCTTCTAAGAGCTATTAACCCCTTCTTTGCTCGAGATCACTGCTTACGCACTGATTCTGAGGCCGCGGACTCAGGGTTCGATTATGACCCTATTCAGCTTTCTGATACATCATCTAGCGATGTATCGGTGGCTGCTGAGCCCTTGCCACAAGTAGTGATGGGGGTCTACCGATAAAAAAAAATATATGGTTTGGTGGGGGTAAATTACATTGGCTGGCTTCAAAGATATATCCCATAAAGGACACGGACGCAGGTTGACTACATGTCAAAATTCCAAGTTGGAATTTTGAGATGCGCATCTCACAAATGTTGCCTTCTAGCCAAAAACAAACCAACAAACCTATGCATGGGTGCTATCCCTGTACTCGGGAGATGTTGCTGAACACATATTGGGTTGTTGTTTGGCAGTGACATATACCAGAATCTGTGAATTCATGCCTGAAGTACAATGCATGTGGAAAAAAAAACTCCCAAAAAAGTACTACCACAAACTTTTACAAAGGCTGGTGGTAGAATTAGTACCTCTACAGTATTAAAATACCACCATTTGAAATACCTTAGGATGTCTATTTTCCAAAAATATATGGTTTGATGGGGTAAAATTCATTGGACGGCTTCAAAAATGTTCCAAATGGAACATGGGCGCAGGCTGACTACATGTCAAAATTCCAGGTTGGAATTGCGCACCCCCTAAATGTGGAATTTTAGACCCAATACAAACCAACAAACCTATGCATGGGGGGTATCCCTGTACTCAGGAGATGTTGCTGAACACATATTGAGGTGTTGATTGGCAGTGGCAAATACCAGAATCTGAAAATTCCTGCCTGAACTACAATGTGTGTGGGGAAAAAATGACATCCCAACCCTTTGACATAGGTTGGTGGTAGAATTAGCACTTGGAAAGTGTTAAAATACCACAATTTTAAATACCCTAGGATGTCTAGTTTTCCAAAATATATGGTTTTATGGGGTAAAATACTTTGACAGGCTTCAAAAGTGTCCCAAATGGAACATGGGCGCAGGCTGACTACATGTCAAAATTCCAAGTTGGAAATGCACCCCCCCTAAACGTGGCCTTTTAGCCCCCAAATAATCTAACTAACCTACACATGGGTGGTATCCTTGTACTCAGGAGATGTTGCTGAACACATATTAAGGTGTTGTTTGGCACTGACACATAATAGGATCTGTGAATTCATGCCCGATGTACAATGAATGTGAAAAACAAATTACTATCCATAACATTGACATTGGCTGGTGGTAGAATTAGTGCATGAAAAGTGTTAAAATACTACCATTTGAAATACCCTAGGGTGTCTAGTTTTCAAAAATATATGGTTTTGTGGGGTAGAATACACTTTTTGGCTTCAAAAATGTCCCAAATGGGACATGGGCGCAGGTTTTCTGCACGTCAGAATTCCAAGTTGGAAAACCAAAAAGTGCACCTCTCAAATGTGGCCTTTTAACCCCCAAATAACCTAACCAACCTATACATGGGTGGTATCCCTGTACTCAGGAGATGTTGCTGAACACATATTGAGGTGTTGTTTGGCACTGATATATAACAGGATCTGTGAATTCATGCCCAAAGTACTATGTATGTGAAAACAAATTACTATCCATAACATTGACATAGGCTGGTAGTATAATTAGTGCATGGAAAGTGTTAAAATACTACCATTTGAAATACCCTAGGGTGTCTAGTTTTCAAAAATATATGGTTTTGTGGGATAGAATACACTTTTTGGCTTCAAAAAAGGTCCCAAATGGGACATGGGCGCAGGTTTTCTGTACGTCAGAATTCCAAGTTGGAAAACCAAAAAGCGCACCTCTCAAATGTGGCCTTTTAACCCCCAAATAACCTAACCAACCTATACATGGGGGGTATCCCTGTACTCAGGAGATGTTGCTGAACACATATTGAGGTGTTGTTTGGCACTGACATATAACAGGATCTGTGAATTCATGCCCAAAGTACAATGTATGTGAAAAAAAATTACTACCCAAAACATTGACATAGGCTGGTAGTATAATTAGTGCATGGAAAGTGTTAAAATACTACCATTTGAAATACCCTAGGGTGTCTAGTTTAAAAAAATATATGGTTTTGTGGGGTAGAATACACTTTCTGGCTTCAAAAATGTCCCAAATGGGACATGGGCACAAGTTTTCTGCATGTCAGAATTCCAAGTTGGAAAACCAAAATGCGCACCCCCTAAATGTGGCCTTTTAGCCCCAAAACAAACCAACAAACCTATGCATGGGTGGTATCCCTGTACTCAGGAGATGTTGCTGAACACATATTGAGGTGTTATTTGGAAATACCCCTTCACATTTTAAGGTAATGTTTACCTAAATTGCAATATATGTAAAAAATAAAAAAAAAAGATTTTTTTCTGCAAACTTTGGCATAGATTGGTGGTAAAATGGCTACATGAAATGTGTCAAAATACCCCAAGTTAAATGCCCTGAGTTGTCTAGTTTTCAAAAATATGTACATGTTGGGGGTCATTCATGGATTTAGTACAGAAATCAGTGTTACAATGTCACTATCGCTAATTTTGAAAGAAAGGATTTTAAAATAGCTTTGCACCACTTATAGTTCTGGCCCTGTAACATGAATAAAAAAGCACAAAAACATAAAAACATGGGCTATTTCTGAACTCAGGACATATATTATAAACTTTTTAGCAGTGTTTTTTTGTTGTCTCTTGTACATGAGTATACGATTTTTCAAATAAAAGTCATAAAAAAATAATTTTTTCAATTTTTTTGCCATATTTTATTATTTTTTTTACATCAAATTATATGCTATTATCAAAATAATGGTATCAAAAGAAAGCCCTTCTTATAACGATAAAAACGATATATAGTTTGTGCGGGTACACTAAATGAGACAGAAATAAATTACAGCAAAACACAAACACCTCAGAAATGTTAAAACAGCCCATGTCACCAAGCGTCGGACAAGCCAAAAAAGTCATGTCACTAAGGGGTTAAAATATGTCTTTGTTTTTAAGATGTTATTTTCAATGTAAATATCTAAATCGAGAAATGTGGCTTTTTGTCTGCTGTACTCCCAGGTGAGTTTAATGTTCCAATTGTTTGAGTTTAAATGATTAAGAAAGGTGATTAGTGACTCTTCACTTCCCTTCCAAATAAAGAAAATATTGTCAATGTAACGCTGGTAGGACACCAGGTTTGCAGCCCAGTCACGTTCTTCATAGACATGGCACGCCTCCCAGAATGACATGTATAGGTTCGCGTAACTGGGGGCAAACCTGGTGCCCATAGCACCTTGCAAGGGATGGCCCCCAGATTGTATTGTCCCTTGAATATAATATATTATGATATTTTTGTGTAAAAAACAGTGCATTCCCTTTTTCATAAATGTGAAATTTGTACAGAGATTATGCTGTTTTTCAATTATATACATTTTTAATGCTCTTAGATAAAGTCTATGCCGCTTTATAAATATAATGCACCATTTTTTTATTTGTATATACTGTGCTGCTTTTTTGTAAATGAGGAAAACGACCTTTCCATCTGTGTAATCAGCCATGTGGAGTAAATAACGTGACAGCCAATTAGAGATCAACACGGAGAGGAGGTGTGCCCACAAGACATGGATATAAGAGACTCGCCAAGAGGAGGGAGGTGTGCATCTGAGGAAGCAACGCCAGGCGAAACGCGTCTGTGACACACCCCCTCCTCTCTGTGATACTTTGTGTTTCAGCCGTCACGAAGACCTTTGCAAACAGCTGATCTATCCGGCGTTTTTTTTTCGAATCCCTGATGCCTTTCCTGCTGCATGATCCTTCATTCGCTGCAAGCAGCGTTTCATGCCTTTTAACAAAGCACCTTTGTGAGTTACGTGATTGTACTCACAGACTTTTAAGTAAGCCTTCACTTTTTATCTCTTAATTAAAGTATTTTGTTTGTTCAATACTTTACTATTGTGGCATTTTCCTTTTCATATATATGAATGCATACGGAGATATAACACTTCGGGGGAGCTACTTTGCAGACCAGCTGACATCAGTATTCCTTATACACTACCAGGGATCCCCTCATTCGCCCATAAAAAGAGCAGTATACTGCTCCTAAATCTGTGAGTATTATCCATACAAGTTAACCCAGTATATCACCTTGTCAGACGGAAAGCACTATTATTTCTTGTTTTTTCCTCTTTTTGAGAAATATACAACAAGTATTTTTATTATTTTCACGTTTTATTGTCTTTTCTGCACAATGTTGCACAGAATTATATCACATAAATTGTGTACTTTTTACTGATTAATATTTGCTCTCCTTTACTTTTCTTGTTTTTAAAACTAAACAAAATGTCTAAAATATCAAAAACAAAATAAGCCAACATTTGTAATAACAGTCTTGGAGCTGTATTCATCATGAGGCTTAGGGCCTTGCTATCACTAGGCTTCACACATAGAGACCAGGTATAGCACATGGTCAATGGTAAATATATCTAAATGGGTGTATAGGGAAATTGTGATTTGCAAGTGTAAAAACTTTATAAAATAAATTACAAAGAAATGTGCTACTAATGTAAAAGGAATTTAAGATACCTCCACAATGAGGGATAGGCCCTTACTATTACCATGCCTCAAACATAGACCAAGATTGAAAAATGAAAAAAAAAAAAAAAAATCACAAAATTATTACAATTACTACAATTTAGTGTCTATTAGCATAGTTCCTATTTGTACTAAACACAATGTTTAATGCAAACTACGATGTGTGCCTCTTTTACAAAATACACTTAAACATTGCTATTAAGATATCTCCACAATGAGGGATAGGCCCTTACTACCAGGCCTCAAACACAGACCAGGCCAAGATTTAAAAATGAAAAAAACAAAACAAAATCTAAAGCTAAATCCCTGTAAAAACGAAACAATGCACAATAGATTTATAAATCACTAATAAAGTATTGTGATAATGTAGCACTGCAGTTGCGCTGTGCACTAAGATGCAGTTTAGTCACTGGCCTCAAAAATATCTGCTGTAGAAGTCTGAGATTTGTGGTCGCCAAATGTGGTGTAACACCAGATTAATATAAAATAGATATAAATGAGTCCGTCTACTTTAACAGATATTTAATAAGAGGCAAAAACACAGTAACATACAATAATTAGTGACAGTCCAACACACAATACCACATTATCCCAAGACTAACCTTAATCATAGTTTTCAACCATAAGATCCATTATAACCCATCACAGATTGCCCCATGCATGCAGGAGGCAGGCAAGCAAGGAAGAGACTGATTGTTCATTCAACAGGTATATTGAATGGCTTGTGAGGTCATTGGAGGTGTGCCCTCATTAACAAATCAACAGACAAATGTTGTACAGGAGCATTGACCACATCTGTATTCTGCATTCCCCAATTCTCCCACCATGTGGGTGGAAAAAACACCATATCAAGAGTTGTCCCAGACAATAATTGTACTTTCAGAGTGGGCATACAAACATTAAACTAGTGTAGAGGTAAGCCACGTTTATAAAATAGGTTATACTTGCCAGGTAAAACAGTGTACACATATGACTTTTTCAAGCTTCCCCGCAGATTGAAAAATGCATATGTGTCTGGAAGAAACCAATGCTTTAATCAAGTAGGTGATACTATGGGAACTTTGAACACCTGGAAATTATACATGCAGCAGGACAGCATGAAAAATGTTTTAAGAAGTTTTGTGTGTTCTTTCCAATGACATACAGCAAGTTGTGTCCGCACTGTCATTTAACATTCAGAATGTTGGCTTGGTGAATGGTGTCGGAAGTAAGGATTTGGTTTTAGATTTTAGAAAACCGACTTTTCTAAAATTAGAATATGTGTAAAGTAGTCATTGTCAGACTGGAGCTGTTTAAATGGAGTCCAGAAGAAAAGGATATATTGCACTACTGAAGGCAAGAAAAAATTACTTTATGCTTGTTAGGAAGAGTACACATGTTGGAGCTATTCTTGAGTGCAAAGTGGGTTTTGGGGCAAGTCCTGAGCACAAATTGGGGAAGTTCCTTAGTGTAAAGTGCATTATGGGGCAATTCCTGAGTTCTGGGCAAGTACTGAGTGCAAGGTGGGTTCTGGGGCAAGTTGTGAGTGTAACATGGGTTTTTGGGCAATATCTGAGTGCAAAGTGGGTTCTGGGGCAAGTCCTGAGTGCATAGTGGATTTTAAAACAAGTCCTTAGTGCAAACTAGGGCAATTCCTAAGTGTAAAGTGGGTTCTGGGGCATGCCCTGTGTTTACTATCTGGGTACAATCTGTGTGCAGGGCTGGTATTTGGGGTGTGCAACTATGCCTGTAATTTAGGGTTGGAATGCATGATTTATTTGATCTATACCTGTGGCTACAGTCTTGGTGCTGTGACAAGACCTTTGGGTGCAATCTGGGATTTTTTCACAAGTTTTGTGTGTGCAGTCTTGTTGCTCTAGCCAGACCTGTGGGTGCAGCCTGGGTACTCTGACCTTTAGTGTGGTGGAACCCTCCATCAGAGACGATGGCTCTGGCCAGCTTCCTTCTCACAGACTATGGCTCTGGCTTGGGAATGGGTACAATGTACTGTTGGTACTGAGTTTGCTAAAATGAGTCCCAGCTGCACAGAAAACACATTTCTGATGTGCAATTTAATGCTGCAAAGGGAAGTGTGTAAACACTTTATTTTGTGCTTGTTGGCCCTGTTACCTTTGTTACATGTTATTTTGTGTTACAGATGGAATAGGTGTTCAGTATAGCCTGTCATTATGTAAGTCACCCATTTTATTTTTGGAAAGTCATGATGTGTCTGGGAAGTCTGAGTGACTGGAGAAATCGGAAATTCCATTCTAAAATCACTGTTCTCAGTTCTTGTAAGAGCTGAGAGTCCATAGTAAGCTCACACTGACAGTGTTACCCAGTTTTCCACAAAATGTTGGTGCTTATTTATCCAGTACAGCATTTGTGAGGTTAGGTACTGATGTTGGATGAAAAGGCATAACTCGTAATCTCAGTTCCGGTTCATCTAAGTTATATTTGATGGGTTTGACCTCAGGCTTTTGTGCGAGCTAGTCAAGTTATTCCACACCATACTCATAGAATCAATAATTTGATGGACTTGCATTGGGGCATAGACAAGGCTATAACAGAAAAAGGCCTTCCCCAGATTGTTCCTACAAAGTTGGAAACTTATCATGTACCAAAATGTCTTGGTATGCTGTTGTATTAAGATGTCCTTTTACTGGAAATAAGGGGCCTAGCCCAACCCATAAAAAATAGCCCAATACCATTATCCCTACTCCAATATACTTAACATTTTGCACAGTGCACTCAGGCAGGTAATGCTCTCCTAGCATGTGCCAAACCTAGACTTGCCCGTCAGAATGACAAAGAGTGAAGAGTGATTTGTCAGTCCACCGAATATGTTTCCACTGCTCCAAAGTCCAGTTGCAGTTTGCTTTACACTACTTGATTCAACACATAACATATTTTGTGAGGCTTGCATGCAGCTTCTCAATCCATGAAACTCCCACCACACAGTTTTTGTGCTAATATTAATGCCAGTGGAAGTTTGGAACTCTTCAGCTATGGAATCATCAGACCATTGGCGACTTTTATGCACCATGTACCTCAGCACTCAGTTACCCTGCTCTATGACTTTACGTGGTCTTCTGACATGAGTTGCTGCTATTCCTAAATGCTTCCATTTTCCAGTAATACCACTTACAGTTGATGGTGGAATATTTAGCAGGGAATAATTTACTTATTGCAAAGATGGCATCCTATCACAATGCAATGCTTGAATTCACTAAGTTCTTCAGAGTAACCTATTTTTTTCACAAATATTTGTAAATGCAGACTGCATGGCCAGGGGCTTGATTTTATACACCTGTGGCAATAGGTCTTATTGAAACAGCTGAATTCAGTAATTAAGTGATGTGTCCCAATATTTTGTCCATATAATGTGTATATAAGAGAGCTTAACGCTGATGATTTAATTTTAGATTTATAAAAGCCTTGATGAAGCCCACAGCTGTGAAATAAGCAGCATGGAGGCCCAATAGTGGCATCGCTTTACTATTCTCTGCCTTTTTGAGCTGTAGGTTGGGACCCCTTTGCTCTGCATCCCAATTGTCATTTCTTGTAGATACCATAATGTAAGGGTGCCTTTAAAATCATTTAAAAATTTCATTGCTCTGGAAGATGAGATTGTGACCATCATAGTATTAAACAAGGAATAGCTACATAACAAACAATAGCCGGGGTAACCCGAGATCATAATATTGACACAACGCAAAAGATTAAAAGTACTTTTTTTATTAATATGTCAGAGTAAAAAAGTGGAAAGCCACCAAACTGAGATAGACATCTGCAACAAACACAACACGATACATAAAATAAGAGTGATAAACATACACATATATATATATATATATATATATATATACATATATGAAAAAAGGAGAAAAAATGATATGTTAGTCCAACAATTAATAATAGAGGTCCTAAGAGGTGACCATAGATGAAAAAGATGCATAGACTATGTGGAAAGTAAATCAATATATATATATATATATAATCACAGCCTAAAGATAATGTTATGATAGTACTGAGCCCCAAACATCCCGCTGCCCCAAATAAGAAGAGAAGGGGAACACAAAAGTAAAGGCTATCCCTAATCTTAAATCAAATAATTCCTATCTACTGATGCATAGCGGGGTAGGGAGGGAGAAAGGGGAGGAAGGCTGAGATTAGAGCTGAATAATAAAGACAGGAGGGTAGGTACTGCCTACATTGGAGGGCTTAAGAAAACAGAAATAATAAAAACAGATATGTATATATTGATTTACTTTCCACATAGTGGATTGTGACAGGCATCTAGATAAGGGCTCTTTTTGTCGTTGTTATATTTATTTTCATCTATTCATCT
The DNA here is from genome assembly GCA_036172795.1 of Pelodytes ibericus. NCBI lineage: Eukaryota > Metazoa > Chordata > Amphibia > Anura > Pelodytidae > Pelodytes > Pelodytes ibericus. The sequence continues at coordinate 115,937,788 of CM069860.1, forward strand.
ATGGTCACAACTCAGGACCTCTATTATTAATTTTTGGACTAACATTTAAATGTTTCTTCTTTTTTTCACATCATAGTATTATTATCTATTGTGGATGATTTTGACATACTGCCTCATATTAGTGTTAGTTTCTGTTTCCTGGATACATGTTTTCTGACATTCCATACCATAATATGTTGATATTAATTTTATTGTTGTGTCATTTTGTGGACACAGCACACATTCTGTTTGTGCTTTTGATTAAAGTAATGAAATGAAGTACAGAAAAACATTTTTAACAGTTTTCCCATGACTTACTGACTTACTAAGATGTATCATTCAGACATCAAAACATAAGTGAGGTTTAAATAGCCAAAGGTGCTCGCTCACCCCTTGTGTCCCAGTATCATAAAGAATGTCTTGCCGACTCTTGGCATTTCCCCAAATGTGAATGGAATCTCTAATGTTTCACTAGACAGTAAAGTGTGGTGAAAAGCAAGGATGCAGCAGAGCGAATGGGATTTTTCTTCTTGAGAGCGAGAAGGTCATAGCTCTTTAAATCAAGTTGCACGGTTGGCAAATTCTTTTATTAATATGTGCCTGAGACTGGATTTAAGGGGTACCATCAAGTATTCATTTGAAATCTTGACATCAGAAATGGCATTACTGGCCACATGCTGGCTAACCACTGGAAAATATTTTTTTTGTTGTCAGACAGTTTCTAATATAAGACATTTACACTGTAATACCATATACCCCTTTGTTCCCAAATTGTGACAATATACTGGATGCATTGCTTATTAGAAAACAGAAGATTTATATCCACAGCATTTCTTACTTTGTCTTAGCTCCTAGTGTCGTTGAAATTCAGTAAAAAGAAAAAAGCTGAATTATAAAAATTGTTACATACACTGACAGAGATAGTATTCTAAACATGATTAACTCTTCATTTCCCAAATCTTCTGTTCTCGGCCTTAGATATTTGATAAATTAACTGACACTTTAAGCCAACAAGGAAGGACATGTAATAACCATAGGTTAGTAAATAACAGTGTGTGTACCACTCAGTGAACTGTGCTTGGCTATGTGTAGCCCTTAAAGCTGAGCTTTGTGGGAAAAGCAGGCTATAAGGAATGTTATAGGGAAAGATGCAAACCTTTCAGTTTTCTTAGTTTTCCATGTGTCTTAAACCCTCCATCTCTTTACCTACCATACTGTACAATCCGTAGGTTTCTATTCTTAATTACATTACATTTTACATTACCATTTATTTATAAAGCGTCAACAAATTACATAACGCTAGGTACAGAGCATAGAAGGGAACAACATACTAAGTTAGACAAACTAGAAACAGACTGGTACATGAGGTAGAGAACCCTGCTCTCAAGTTTACAATCTAGAGGGAATGGGGTCCATAAGACACATAAGGGGTTGAAGAGGCCAGAGGGATTGAAGTTGTAATAACAGTAGTGTGGATGGGTGGCACTAGGTGGGATAGGCTAAAGATGAGTAGTGTGTGTTTCAGCTAGGTTACTTGTTAGCTAGTTCCTTGTGTGGTTGCTTCACTAGTGTCTTGGTAGATGTCTGGCCTAGGGCCTTCCCGCAAAAAATATCAATATGAATAATTTCAGGATATCAAAAAAAGGGGTCGTGTGCACATTACCAATAGAGCAAACATTGAATTGGTGTGATAAGTCACCACTTTAATTAAACTATTATGCACTTGGATGCAGCTTTCTCTTATGGCAATAAGTCTTGCTTTGTGTAAAACCACAGTGGTGGGAATGCAACAGAAAAGCTGTAGGATAATAATAAGGAGGATAATCAATAAGCTATAGGATTATGTGTGAATAATGTTGCTTTTTATTGAGAATATTAACTAGAAAGTGAACTATGGGGCTACACAAAAATGTTATAATCAAAGAACAATATTTGTTCCCCCCTGCAACTCACCTTTAGTGAATAGTCCCCATTGAGATTTCTACAGATATACACTATATGGACAAAAATATTGGGACACCTGACCATTAAACCAACATGGACTTTTATGACATTGCATTCTAAATGCATAGACATTAATATATAGTTGGTCCCGCTGATGCAGCTTTCACTCTTTTGGAAAGGGTTGCTGACAAGATTTTGGAGGGTTTCTGTGGACATTGTTTCCCATTCATCCAGTAGAGCATTTGTGAGATCAGGCACGAGATGTTGGATGAGAAGGCCTGTTTTGCAATCCCCATTTCAGTTTATCCCAAAGATGTTCGATGGGGTTGTGGTCTCTGTGTGCCAGTCATGTTCTTCCACACCAAATTTCATCAAACAATCAACCTTGCTTTGTTCACTAGGGCACAGTCATGCTGGAATAGAAAAAGGCAAAAAGAAAAGAATAAGGGGTGCCCACAGAAAAAAGGCAAAAAGGTCACTTTGCAGGAAGGAATAAAAAAAACAGCACACCAAAACTGTGGAAAGATACAGAGAGAATAAAATAAAACCCTGCAGAAAGAGGACAATAACACAGTATTTACCAATAAAGTTAGTTGACATAAGGGATAAAAAACACTTAAAAGTGATAATAAAAAAGTATTCCTACAAAAATTAAATAAGTAGTGTTGAGCGAACCCGAACGGCACTTTTTGGGTTCTTACCGAACTTTACGGTTTTTGGACCCCGGAACTGAACACGGACATTTCACTGTATGTCAGTGTTGGAGTTCGGGGTTCGGCGATTACATTGTATGTAATGCTATTGGCTTTCTATAATACAGTTCTGCTATAGTCAGACTTGAGGTCTTATTATAAGACGACCTTGAGTGCAAGAGTGTATTTGCTCTCTTACATTGTCTTACATTCAAGCAAATATGGTATTTTGAATATGCAGCAATTCCAAATAATGGCTTCTTGATTGATCAAGTTTGTTAATTCTTAGCAACTTTCTTTAACCCCATATATATACTGCTGGTAAAGCCATACCGCTCCTTTTAAAAGCTTGACAATTTAAGCTTAGAAAGTTGCCTCTTAGAACTGTCTTACAAGCACACCAGTTTGGGTCTCTGGGTCATTCTCACTAAAATAGCATTCTATAATTTTTTTTATATCTTCAACATTAGAACTGACATACAATTAATAATAATATAGACTCCACATAGTGTCCCTCTTTTTAACTCCAAAATCTTTTATCTCCTATACCCAGGAGATCATGGTCTGACCATGTGTTATTTCTGACATCTATTTTAAACACTTTCTTCAAAGTCGTGAATTTCCCCATACCGTGTCTATGCTGGACTGGGAAAGGTGGACTACAGCCACCCTTCACCTTTAAATTTTAGCCACCTCAAAATTAATTTAGAGCATGTAAAGTTATGCTAACATAATTTCTGTCTAAATTCTATGTTATAATAAGAAAAAGATCTAACACTAACGTAGTGGTAAACGATGTGGACAATTATTTCTGTATCATCATTATATGTAGTGTCCCAAATGCATCTTACTGAAGTGTAACCTAGATTAGATGTACCATGAGCATGCCAGACAAAATTATTTACTTCCCAACATACTTGTATTTTTGCGTTTTAATTAAGCCACAAACTTTCCCATTGCTGTTTCTCATTCCACTCCATTAATTATAATGGTTTTGCATTACACAATTTGATTTAAATTTGCCAGAGGATGACACACTGGAGGGTGCTTATTCTGAAAGTGTACCATACAGACAATATTTTCCATCTGATGCTTATACACCTGTTTGTTACTTTAAATCCTCCCTTATCTAATCTCCTGTCACAACAGTATATTGTAAGAGCTTGAATGTTTATTCAGAAGACACAAATGCTTTCAAGACATTTCAAAGCATCCAAAGACGGAATGCTTTATTTTATCATTTGCATGCTTCTAGTTTTAAGACTCAAGGTCACCAGGCTGATTGCTGGTTGCATAGCTATTAGTATAGAAGATCAATACAGTTATTAGCATTATTTGCTTTATTTTTTAACAAATTTGGAAATATGATTATTGCACCTCCATCTTAATAAATAATTTATTACTTGAATACGAATAAATGAAATCCACATTTTAACCAATGCATAAAGGTAACAGTTACAGGACAATTCAACTTTTTTTAACCCTTGCTTTAATAGATACATGCAGGTCTACTGTCGGCTGTGTCTCACATGTGTCTTACAGCTGAGATACAGCCAGTCTGGAGGCTGGCATGCACTGATTGTGCACAGCCAATCACGTTGGGGCCTTGCTTTGCTAGACTGATCGGGGTCTGCATTTACGGAGGAACTCTCTGGTAGCACAGAGGGAGAGACTCTCGTTTTGCATGGGATCAGCAAACGGGACATTATTAATTATTATTACCGTAATTATTATAAAAACACATTTTTATCAAAATGTTTACATTTGCAAATATACTAAAACAATATATATATCATTTTTTAAATCTGTATCTTCACAATGTAAGCTGGCAGGATCCCATTAATATGCTCCAGTTTTTAGTCTTTTTTTTTTTTTTTTTACACATTATTAACTATATTGTATGGATAACATATTGCAAAGTTCTATATCTAGAACAATTAATATGAAATGTATGAATGCAGCTGCTCTTTTCTCTACTTTCAGAGCTTAACCCCACAAATCACCCTTTTAAATAAATACATTTTCCTTTTTATAAAGAAATACTAAGATTATTCGAATATTAATTTAATTTTGACAACAAGTCCCCTGGGACGCCTTCTGTGTTTGGTCTTCCACCTCCTCAAAGCCACCTTCCTCCTCTGACTCCTCTACTTCAGACTCCTCTCTCTGCATTGCCTCTCTTTGCGTTATTATAAGGTGTGTTAAGTAGTACTATTTAGACATGTGCATTCGTTTTCGGACGAATGCATTTTCGTCCGAAAATAGCATTTTCGTTCATTCGTCCGAAAAACCAATAACGAAAATGCTATGCTAACGAAAGCCGAATGAACGAATGGTTAATAAACAAAAATCATTCATTCATTCGTCCATTCGTAGTACTATTGGCATTCTATAAGCCGAAATAGAGTCCGTTTATAGAATACAATAGCATAGTACACTACATTCCATAAACCGACATAATGAACGACTTTCGGTTTATGGAATGCATGTAAGTCTATTGGCATTCTATAAACCGACTCTATTTCGGTTTATAGTAATGCCAATACTATAGTACGAATGGACGAATGATTTTCGTTTATATTAAACCATTCGTTCATACGTTCAACTTCTTAGCTTTCTATAAACCGAAACAGAGTCCCCATTCATAAATTTTTATGAATGGGAACTCTAGTTCGGTTTATAGAAAGCCCATAGTATTACATGGAATCCATAAGCCGAAAGTCTATAAACCGAACGTTCGGTTTATAGACTTTCGGCTTATGGAATACATGTAATCCTATTGCTATTCTATAAACCGAACGTTCGGTTTATAGAATAGCAATAGGATTACATGTATTCCATAAGCCAACAGCCTATAAACCGAACGTTCGGTTTATAGACTTTCGGCATTTGTAATGAATGTAATAGTAGTACTATTGGCTTCCACTACACGGAGACAGAGTCTCCATTCATAAATTTATGAATGGAGACTCTGTCTCCGTGTAGTGAAAGCCAATAGTAAACGTTTGGTTCAGGATACAGGGTACAGGGACAGGGTCAAAGTTTACTCAATGATAATGAATTGGTGGCGGACAGAACATCGCAATTGTTCGCCCGCAGCTGCGAACGCGAACACGCTATGTTCGCCGGGAACTATTCGCCGGCGAACTATTCGGGACATCTCTAAACATAAGTAAATATATTTTAATCACAAACATATTTTCATACTATTATAATATATTAATGTTATATAGTATAATAGTAGAGTCACATTAATAAAGTAATTTGTACATGTTAATAAAAAAAATGTATTGTTATGTATTTAATTAATGTGTCTTTTTAAAAATAAATATACATTTTTTAGGGGGTGATGTCTAACAATGTTACACATAATATTACATTATCATTTATTTATGTTATGCTAACACTTTACACAGCGCTTGGTACAGAGCATAAATAGGGAGTAACATACAAAATTAGATAAACATATTCAGACTAAAACATGAAGTAGAGGGATAACCAAAAGACCACAAAAATAATATAATGAATTATAACTAAAAAAAGGCATAATCTGCACAAGAGAGTGTGGGAATGAGAATACAACTTTGACCATGAACTTGCTGGCCTTGCTTCCAAGGTAATGTGAAAATAAATATAAATAATTTTTCTGCAAGGTTAATAACTGTTTATTCATGGTCAAACAATTATATTATATTTCTGCAATTCTCTGTTAGCTTGTATTTGATATGTGTACTTTAAATATTTTTATCAAGGTTTAATAAATTGTATGCATTTTTAATACCCCATGCCTTTTTGGGAGGATATAGCAAAATTGTGCTTTGGTTGATCAATATGATTGAATGTTTTAGCACATAAAGCAATATTTTTTGATTAATTTAAACAAAATATGATTTGTGTTGTGTAATATACCCTTGTGATGCACACACTTTGTGTTAAATAAATGTTACAAATAGTTGAAGGGAAGTGGGTTTCTAAAAATGTAGATTTCCCACAGGTTAATTCTCCATTATATGTTAAAGTGGAACTAAACTTCATGTTTTATGTGCACATATTTATACTCATCTCTGCAATGAAAAACATATACGGGGGCATTTGTAGGTTTACTAACTTTTTGGTCATCTGTCCCAAGCAGAGACAGCAAACAAATGCACCATCTTGGATCCTCTTGCTTCCCTTGTAGAGTGCAGCTCTCAGCTCTGAGCAAGCCCGCGCATTTTTCTGTTGGCTTTTTCTATGTACACGGTGCATGTTTCCTTGCAGCAGAATAATGGAAGATGTTGTTCCCATGAACCTGCTGTATTTCAATACACATTTCAATACCAACACAGCCTGCAGGAAACTCAAACATATATTCAGCAACTTGTGACACTCCTTTTGCTATGAACCAGCATTCCCATGACTCTCAGCCAGGTGAACTGCTGTGCATCATAAAGACGGTGTGCCACGATGATTGGAGTTCCACTGATCAGCAATCCAAGCATTATACTGTGCGTTGGTGAAATTCATTCGACTGACGGCTGAGATCAAGACAATGCAAGTCCTCATTATGTAAGATGCATATTCTACAACGTTCCTGCCATTCCAGACATGACCTAGCTCAGGTTACTCTAGCTACATCAGAAGAGGTTTTTCCTTTTATTGTCATTTTATTATGGTACATCCCACATGTGTGTGATTGGGTATAAAAATCCAGAAGATTTTATAGCCGGAATAAACATAGCAAAATAAAGAAGTGATATTTAATTCATTGCTTTTTTACAATCTTAGAAAGGTTCACACATCAATCCCCTGCAACATCTAACAGCAGCACCCAAATTCATAATTGTTTTGTAGCAGTAGAGGGAGAAGTGATCTTGCAGTTTGGTTAATCACTAGAGTTGAGCGGACACCTGGATGTTCGGGTTCGGCGGGTTCGGATGAACTTCGGAAAAAAGTACGGGTTCAGGCTCGAACTTGACCCCGATCCGAACCCCATTGAAGTAAATGGGGACCCGAACTTTTGGCCACTAAAATGCCTCTAAAAAAGTCCTGGAAAGGGCTAGAGGGCTGCAAAAGGAAGTAAAATGGGGGTAAGAGTAGGACAAGTGCCCTGCAAACAAATATGGATAGGGAAATAACTTCAAATAGCATAAAATACATACAAATTACAAATACAGCTGAGCCATAAAATAGCACTAGATGGAATCTTTGATTTTAGTTTTGGAAGAACATAAATCTAAATCTAAAGTATGGCTGCCAGGAGGATCAACAGAATTATCCATTTGAGAGAGGGTTGGAGTGCAGGGTATTCTCTTTCAGTTTATACTAAGTGACCCATAGGTTGAGGAGGCGGTAAACGTGGCGGTGTAGGTGGAAGCGGCGCTGGAGGAGGAGGAGGAGGAGGTAGCCAGAATTTTTAAAAGTGCGCTGTAAGCACAGTATTGGACTGTTCTATTTGACTCTCAGATATGAAGTACACCGCAAGACGCAAATGTACTATTTAACACCCAAAACTATTAGAATTTGTCAAAGTGCGCTGTAAGCACAGTATTTGATGGTTCTATTTGACTCTCAGATGTAATACATGTAATGCATTTGCTATTCTATAAACCGAAATAGAGTCCCTATTCATACGAATAGGTCAATTGACCTATTTGTATGAATGGGGACTCTATTTCGGTTTATAGAATAGCAATAGCATTACATGTATTCCATAAACCGAAAGTCTATAAACCGAATGTCTTTCGGTATATAGACTTTCGGTTTATGGAATACATGTAATGCTATTGGCTTTCTATAAACCGAAATAGAGTCTCTATTCTTATGAATGGGGACTCTATTTCGGTTTATAGAAAGCCAATAGAATTATATGTATTCCATAAACCGAAAGTCTATAAACCGAAAGGTTTATAGATTTTCGGTTTATGGAATACATGTAATGCTATTGCTATTCTATAAACCGAAAGTCTATAAACCGAATGTCTTTCGGTTTATTGACTTTCGGTTTATGAAATACATGTATTGCTATTGGCTTTCTATAAACCAAAATACAGTCCCCATTCATAAGAATTTCTTATGAATGGGGACTCAATTTGGTTTATAGAAAGCCAATAGCATTACATGTATTCCATAAACCGAAAGTCTATAAACCGAAAGACATTCGGTTTATAGACTTTCGGTTTATAGAAAAGCAATAGCATTACATCTATTCCATAAACCGAAAGTCTATAAACCGAAAGACATTCGGTTTATAGACTTTTGGTTTATAGAAAAGCAATAGCATTACATCTATTCCATAAACCGAAAGTCTATAAACCGAATGTCTTTCGGTTTATAGACTTTCGGTTTATGGAATACATGTAATGCTATTGGCTTTCTATAAACCGAAATAGAGCCCCCATTCATAAGAAATTCTTATGAATGGGGACTCTATTTCGGTTTATAGAAAGCCAATAGCATTACATACAATGTATTCGCCGAACCCCGAACTCCAACATGAACATACAGTGGAATGTCCGGGGTCCAAAAACCGCAATGTTACGAACCCGAACAGTGCGGTTCGGGTTCGATCAACACTATTAATCACTCCTCTTGGAAGTCATCCATCAAGTCAATCACCCAACTATATTCCTGCATAAGGACCGCAGGTCCAAGGTAATTTAATAACATTGTATTCTGAATAACTGTCGATAGAGCCCACATAGTGTTGACCTGTATACTGTTGTTGTGGGGCCAATCAGCTGGTAATGGATAAGGTTTATTTATATTTATAGAGCAATCTATGCTCTATTATAAAAAGCATCACAATTTAGTTATAAAGCAGTGCTAATTCCCTCAGAGGTATCCACCCTGGATAATAGGAAATATGCTTTATTGAGGCAAAAATGTATTTTTCATTTGGGCTACCCTGTGAGAAATGATGATTTATAGTGAATTTACTTTTTATAATCTATGTATTCTACATGATAAGGGCCTAAAGGCTATTTCATGGTGTCTCAACAAATTTAGCATCTATTCTCCCCAGACAACACAATTCTTACTGATGGCGATTGAATACCTCCTCACTCATAATTGTTTTTCCTTTGAACAAAAATATTATGTGCAGGTCCAGGGGACTGCTATAGGAGCCCGTTTTGCACACTCATATGCAAACCTTTATATGATCTACTGGCAGGAGCAATACATTTTCCGTGGTGAGAAACACCAAGTGTTTTCCCTAAACCCAATAACATCACTAAAACATGGCTTTCTCTAACAAGTCTGTATTCTTGTGGACACAAGACCTGTAAATGCTGTGCCTTTATTGATAGCTCCAACACTTTTGTCTCTACAGTGGAGAGACGCACCTTTCATATAAATTATTATATCAACTGTTGCACAGAAAATGTTATCTACCTTATTACCCTTATTAGACAGACCACACGCCAATTAAAAGTACGTATAAAGGAGCACCTATTAAGTGTAGAAATGAAGGATGAAAAATCCCCCAATGGGAAACACTTCTTAAATTGTAATAATGGGTGTACATGTTTTTTCAAATTCTGCATTGAAAAAGTACAGACTCCCTTTAGAAGTGGTAATCTGAGTACTATCTAAACCAACAGGAGTTTTTTTGGGATTTTTTATTTAAAAACCCGTAGACCAAATGGTTTAAATGCTCAATACGATGTGGCCTGTTCCACTGGTTAATATTACCAGAACCTATGTTCCATCTTAATATAGTTATACCTTTGTGTAAGGTCCCCTGCCTGTCTTTTTATACCTATTTAATATTTACTGTTATATTTTGCACCTCTGTGTATACATATTTATTTGCAATTATTTATAAACCTTTTTGTACTTTTGTGCTCCTGCTGGTTAACTCATTTTATGTTATCTCTATTTTTTTTCACAGAGAGATGTTTGTGCTCCTGTTTCACTGTAAAATATAATAAGGAAGCCTCTACAATTGTTTATTTTATATTTTTCTGTATTTACTTATAAACATCACTATATGATAAAATGTCTCCTTTTTTTCTTTAATGTACTTTACCTTCTTTTTCATTAATGCATCTTACCACCCCCCCTTTATTTCATTTTCACCTCATTGGAGAAGTATATTAGGATTTATAACCCTTGTTGCTAGAGGCTTCCTTGGATTCTATTGAACTTATGTAACCCCTCCTTTTGTGACATTATTGATTTGCTTGAAACGCAGTTATTGAGATGCTTTTGATTCTATTCCAGTGTGCTAAATTTGCTAAATTTTGCCAAACGCTCTCTCTTTTCATTTTTATACTTGCTAATGCAATAACTTAAACCAGTGCTCTGTATATATCTGCTGTCTTTTCTCTCTAAAGTCTCCTTACTCTGTTTAAAACTGAAATCCGGCGATCCAGTGGTGGGTGTGGCCTCTGGCTCTGGGGGTGTGTGCTCTGTGTGAGACACGCCTCGTCTCCACTTTTGGAGAATGGGCATGTCTTGCGGTTCAGGCGCTTGCCTCCTGGAGGTGGGGACCAGTGAACACCACATCCTGATCGCTGACTGCAGGTATGACACCAATTATGTTTTAATTGTTTGTTAATATTGTTATATGACTTGTGTATTTAAATAGTGTGTTATACCAATACATGTAGACTGCTTTTGAGAAAGCACCTGTCTTTTTTGCTGTTTCCCTTTCCATGCATGTTGTTTTTACTGATTTTGGACCAAATAAAGATTTTTCTACTTTCTACTATGAAGATATCCTTGCCTTCTGTCTGGATGATTTTGGCTGGCACTAAATTCGTATTTATGTGTACTATTTTTCTGAGCCAGGAGTAGGCTCACAGTGTTACAGCACCTGGAGGAAGGCTACACACACATGTCTCTAAGGGAAAGGCTGGAGCTGGTCACACCTGCTTATGTGTTAATCTCAAAACAAGCCTGGTTACTTAAAGAATTAGAAGGCGAGGTGTAATGGTAAGAGTACATTTTAGTTCAGCGATGGAGATATGAGTTTTAGGTAGCAATGGGACACAAAGAAATAGATAACTGACATGATCATTTCTGCTGATTGCTTTTACAGAGGCATTTTCTTAACCAAAAAAAAACAAGTAGAATAATTCTTAAAATTATTAATTATAAATATTACCTTAATATATACAAAAACTCAGTAAAGTGTGTTAAGGGACTTGTAGAGAATAGAATAGTATTCTCTGTTTTTTTGCGTGTTGACGGGTGCGTGACCGGATGTAGACACATGCAGCTCCGTGAGGCGGAACTTCCTCCCCAAGACATGGCGTTCTTATATATACCGATGCCGACATCGAGACCCGCAACCCCGCAAAAGCAGAGATTAAGCCTGGCTGTCTGGGTGCTGAAAGTGAGGCGAGTGGAAATCCAGGACCCCAGGGCTGATGATGTATGAATTGGCTGCTGACACTGACAAGCAGCAGAAAGAGGCACGTATAACCACTAGCAAACTCCCCCAATCAAAATAAAAGCTTCCCCTATCAAAGTAAAAGCTACATGTTCTGTAAGAAAACTGGACTGAGTAGCTGCATGAATGTAAAGATAAGTAACTTTCTTTCCTTTTCTATTACATTTTAATGTGGGATCAATGTACTACTGTTTCTTTATTATCATTGTTATTTAAAGGGTTAAACACCCTCAAGGACGATTCTGATGCCTCTTATTAACCCACAAAAGCTACAAACCTACCTGAACTGTTGCTGTGAAGGGTAGATATTGGAGCTGACTGAGTATAATACTCCTTTTTTGGGAGAAAAAAACCTGAAAACCCCCTGTTGGATTGACTATGAAGGCGCAGAGCAATGATAAAGTCCCTATAAAGTAAATAGGGTATAGGCAAAGAGGATAAATACCTATGCACTAAATTAAATTAACATCTTAATTCGCAAATGGGTAAAAACATTTATAGGCATCCCAAAGAAGGGCAAAAAATCTGAGGCCGTAAACCTAAGATCATTCCTGGTACGGATGTCAAGAACTCCATCTCGGGGCCCTCCCACAATTCAAGAACTGAAGGAGGATCCTGAAACAGAAATAAGCTCAGGAAAGGAGAGTGATAATAATATGTCTCAACTACTTTCTGAAGATGATGTATATACAGAGAAAAATATATGTTAAAAAAAAAGAGAGATCTTGATAAAGGAAGATTTTGAATTACTGACACAAAAAGTTAGAAGTCATAAAACGTACCATCAGAGAGGATATAGCTCAATTTAGGAACGAGGTTATCCAACAGGGTAATTGGCTGCAGATTGTGGGGAAAGATCAATCAATACCGCATACAGCCTTTGAACTACTGGAAAACAACAAAAAGAACAAAAGAAATACATATTTCAATTAACGCTACAGCTGAATGATATTGAAAACAGATTCCAGAGATGTAACCTCTGGGTAAGAGGAGTCCCCGAATCTTCAGATACAGAGGATGTATACCAAATACTATCTGAATTATTCAATCAATTGCTGGACAGAGACCCAGGAACTATCACTGTTATAGATCGGGCACACTGTGCTCTGAGCCCAAAAACTTATTGAGGGACCTATCCAGAGACATTATTTGCTGTCTACACTCTTTCAAAACAAAGGAGGATATTCTTAATACATTTAGAAAATATCAGAGTGTCTTTTTTAAAGGGGTAAAACTACTAATTCTACTGGATCTCTCATGGGCAACCTTACAAGCACAAAAGAAGTTATGACCTCTAACAGAAATACTCAATAAATCGGATATACTCTTTAGATGGGGCTTTCTGTTAAATATTACTGTCAAAAAGGATCACTCTATTTTCTCTGTTAAATCCCCAGAGAATGTTAAAAAACTTCTGTGAATCTCTCCAAATACAGCAACCAGACGAATGGATGAGCTATATGGGAATGGAAGAAAACATCCCACAACTAAATAATCCTCCATGGAACACCTGGACTCAACGGAAGAAGAGAAAGAAAATACTGGTAATCTGTAAAATGAATACTGGAAAGTGACTCCCAGTCTGAAACAGTCATATCTGTAAAATGAAACAAAAGGAACAATTTTTTTATTTTTGGGGGGATGGTGGACATGAAGGGGAGTACATTTTGGGGAGTGGGAAGGCGGTCCCTCCTTGGCATTTATCCTTCTTGCTATATATACCCATAATATTTTCGAATACATGGGCTTATGTGTTACCTGGAGGTTAAGGTGCCCCCCCCCCCCTTTTCTCCTTTTTTTCTCTCTGTTTATCAGTCTGTGAGATATCAAAGTCCCATATATCTATATGGACTTAGAAATGAAGTTAAAGATGGGTAATTTAGGGAACTCAAACTCGCTTAAAAGTTTGTTGGTTATTATAAGAAATGTTTTAGAACTTATTGTTATTATGGTTGTGTGTTTTTTTTCTCCTTTGTCCCAATATGGTACAGCAATCAAGCTCACTTAAAAGTTTGTTGGTTATTAACAAATCTTGAACAGCACTAGAAAAGGAACTTTGCATACTGCACTGAAGTAGAAAAGAATTGGGATGTGGAAAAATTCTCTTTTTTTTTTAGTTTGCGAAATGTGAAAGTCTCATAAATCCATATGGACTTAGAAATTAAGTAAAAGATTGGTAATTTAATGGAACTAAAGATCACGTAAAGATGTGTTATTAGAAGATATTGTATAGCACAAGAAATGTCTTAGAACTTATTGTTATTATGGTTGTGGGTTTTTTTTTGTGCTAATACTGTCCTGTTGATACCTCTCACCCATGGGAGGGAATTAAGAATTTTGAGTTATAAGAAGCTGATTTATTGGTATGGAAAAGGGGATAACTCTTACACTTCAATCCACACGGGTTTATTAATGGAGTTACTATGGGTAAACCAGGGAATTGAAGAACACCTAAATAGAAATGCACTGGAACTGTTTGGAACTTTTTATATAGCACTGAAGTAGATAGGAACTTTGACTTGAATAATTGAATAAAAAAATAAATATTCGTAAGATATATCCGTATGGACTTAGAAACGAAGTTAAAGAGGGTTAATCTAGGGTAACTCAAGCTCACTTAAAATGGGTTGGTTGTTAACATATTTTGAAAAGGACTAGAAATGCATTAGAATTTATTGTTATAATTTTTTTGTTTTGAAATGCAATCAAATTTGATGTGGAAAATGTCTTTTTTCTCTTTTTTCTTGTCACTTTTTCTTTCGAAATGAGGATATGACTGAATAAGGATTTTAATATTTTTATATAAATCTAAGTTTTATAATAGATTGGACATTACACATATGGATGCAAAGTAGGGAGAAGAGATGGAAGAGGGAAAGGAGTGATAGAAGGAGAATGGGAAAAGTGAAAATATAAATACTATGGTAAAAAAATATCTTTATTATAGATAAGATAGATAATCTTCATTTTTGTAAAAGTAACTTTAGAAAGATCCAGAATTATAAATACTCTCAAGTATATTATTCTCACTCACATAGGAAAAAAGTAAGGGGGTAGCTATCTTTATCAGAACCTTTCCCTTCATTTTAAAGAAAAAATGGAATGACAATGAAGGGAGAGTGATTATGGTTAAAGGAACAATAGGGCTGGATGAGATAACTAAAGTCAACATTTATGCTCCTAATGTAAAACAACATTGTTTTATGAAAAGAGTTATGGATAAACTTAATGATTTTGAAGAGGGCATAATTCTTGTTGGAGGAAATCTTAATTGCTATTTAGACCCATTGGTGGACACTTCATCTGGTTCATCTACATTGAGATACTCCAGATTGAAACAAATAAAATATTTATTACATAAATTATAGTTGGTTGATATATGGGGAATAAACAATCCCTCAAAAAAAGATTACACATGCTACTGCCACCTCATAGGAGATAGTCAATGATAAACTACATTTTTTTTTCTCAGAGGGATTTAAAGTATGTTAAAAATGTCAGTGTTGGCAGTACGACCTGGAGCGACCATGCCCCTGTAATGATGACATTGAAAATACCTTCAGTATTAACCACCAAAAAGTATTGGAAAATTAATGAATCTATATTGATGTCCCATGACTGTGTCTTGCAGATTAAAAAGGGAATTGAATAATATTTTAAAGATAATATAACTACAGATGTACCCATGCCAGTGGTATGGGAAGCCCATAAATCAGTTATTAGAGGCCAGTTTTTCAGTATAGGCTCTCATTTAAACAAATATAAAACTCTCAGTATACAGGGGTGCTTGAGGAAATATCTGTGATAGAACAGAGTCATAAATGAAATCTTAAACCTGTTATATATTAAAAGCGTATAAAATTGAAGGCTGAACTATCTATAATGGTTAATAATAAGATCCAGAGAAATTATAATATAGCAAAGAGCAGGTTTTATGAACATAGAGGGAAGACTACTTTCATTGGCATCGTGGAGATATTTGAACAATATTACAAAGATTTATATAATATTGATGACAGATTGAAAACATAATCTCCCAAGACCTTTCATTGAGATCAATCATTAGATTAATCAATGCAGCCAAACTGACCATTCCTAGATACTGGAGACAAAAAAAACCTCCAAGATATAGAGAATGGCTTAGGGAGGTAGATAATATCTGCAAGATGGAAGATCTTGTCTGGACAAGGGAAAAGTGAGGCTAATTGCTGTTGAAGAATTGGCTTTTTGGTTATGTTTTTCCCTTTTTTTTGTTGTATATGGGTTTGTTTTGGGGATTTGTATGTAATAATAAAATACATTTTAAGGATGTAGTGTATTTAAGTGGATAATTTTGATGGAAACTATGTATATTTTGTATTGGAAAAACTAAGAATTTTGTAATAAAGAGATATTGTTAAAAAAAAAATGTGAATAATTGTATTTCAATAACATGTTAGAATATACAAATACATACAGTATGTGTTTACATTAATATAGGAACATAACAAAAAAAAAAACACCAGACTATTGTTTGATGATTAGACTTTCTAGAAATGTGTTATTTCCATCTTAAATAATTTTGGCACAACATCTAGCATTACAATCATATGTGGTCCTTTGTGGCTATGTTAGAAAATTGCCATATTATTACTGCAATTGAATACTGGCAAAATAATTGTGTAGTGTTCATAAGGCTATTTACATGATTTGTCAACAAGTTTCCAATAAAACACTTAGATAAGCATCCACTTCTTAGTTCATGCATTTGAAGAAGCAGCCTGGATCACAGCCAGCACATTATGAGATTATGAGCTTTGTATGAGTGTGTTTGCATTGATGACCTTAATAATTTCAACAGTGGGTGGCAAATTTCCCCATCCAACCTCCACAAATTATAATAAATAATTTATATGGATAGAAGTGATTTGAAATTATTTTGGGGCCATCTCACCATGATAGACAATATTAAGATTAATATCATTTTTATCATGTACAATAGATCAAGCCACATCATGTAACTATAGTTTACCAGCTGCTGACATACTAATTTAAAGAACAATTGTTCCCTGAAAAAAATCTAAATGTATCCATTAAGTTTATGGATATTGTATAATTTGTTATCCATAAGGTATATGATTTATAATTATTTTTTGTTAAAAAAGTTCCCTTCATTCACTTTGAGGCAGACATGTCCACTTTGGTCCACTTGTACGCATCTTGCTAATGTTTTAATTTCAGTTACCATGCCTTCAAAGAAGAGATAGTATTAAATCATATTTTGCAGATGAACATTTATTGGACAAATACAGAAGTTCACGTGAATAAAAAAACATCTGCAAATAGTTTATAAATAATACAGTCAAACATTTGATGCTAATTCTAGTTCATAAGAAGTTTATTTGAATCAGAATTGCATATTGTATTTCAAATTAATTTCTCTTCCTAAAAGTTATCATGGTTTTGGATTTGAAAGGTTACCAATACTTAAAATATTAAGGTTGTTACCCTCCCAAAATAGATATCTTATTACCTTCTATTAATCAAATCCAAAGCAGGATGCAAGAGCACAATGCCCTGATAATTTTCTGAATGCTAAAATAATTAAAGGTATATATACACTGTATATTCATATATATATTCTAGGGGCTAATGTGTTACCTAATGTGATTTTGACTTATTAGTATAAGGTAGCTCACTGTCTAATGTTTCCAAAATAGAATAATAAGGATGAAAAATCTTTACTCTACTCTTTTCATCAAAATAAGATAGGTGTGCAGCTCTTACCAATAACTTTGGGCTTATCCTTTGTTTGGACCCTTAGCAAAAGGAGATTTTAAAGAAAAGACTATGTGAGAGAAATTTCACTGAAGACTAGATAGATGAGGCATTTGAGGAAGTGCATTCATTTTAGTAGGGAAAAATTATAAGATTTTGCTAAGTCATGACGTAAAGTCATGATTTATAAATACACGGAGGCGAGTATTATGCATAACTCTTTCTTTATTCCCTCAGCAGCAAAGAACAAAAATTAACATACATTTTTTTAAACCAATCAAAATTCAAGGACCATAACACCCTTCTCCATCTCCTATAAAAGTCCCAATCCAGGAAATGAACCTCCTCTTTCTTTGATGTTGAATATAAACCGAAATTCTTTAACTGTAACTGGAATCCGCAAGTCCATCCACGAAAAACCAAACGAAACTGTCAACCGAACGGCTGCGAAATCCTTCCTGGTCCATCAGGGTGTAACAGAAATAAATAGATGCTCATAGCTTTAAGAAGTAAAATACATGATCATAAAATCATATTCTCAGACCAAAACATAATACATGACTCAGGGTAGGGTAACAAATATACCGGGTGGGTATAATACTCGCCTCCGTGTATTTATAAATCATGACTTTACGTCATGACTTAGCAAAATCTTATAATTTATAAATACACGGAGGCTCATATTATGCAAGTTTAAAGCTCACTAATAACAGTAGAAGCAATATGAGCAATAGGATGGAAATAAAATTCTCTAAACGTAGATTCACGAGACCAGTCGGCTGTTCTCATGATATCCTCCAATCTACATCCTAATGAGAATGCTCTAGAGGCCATAGCCCCTCTAGCTGAATGTGGACCAAAAATGTTAGTGTCTATACCTGCTTCAGCAAGAATCCACTTGACCCACCTAGCTAACGAAACCGTAGAAACTGGAGTATGTGGTTTATGTAAAGAAACAAATAAATCTTGACACACAGAAGAACGCCATGATGCCGTTCTATGCTCGTACTCTTTAAGACATAAAACAGGGCAAAGTTGTGGTTCAGTAGGAAAAGCAGGATAGAATACAGATTTTATAGCTGTTTTTGTGCGTCTGGATATGTCAAATATCACCCCCTCAGGGGAGAATGACCGGCCCGAGATATCCAAAGCTCTGACATCAGATACCCTTTTACAGGAAATAAGACAACATAAAAAGGTCAATTTTGCAGACAGTTGTTTTAAAGATAAATCTTTATTAACAGGCCAGTTTCTTATAAATCTTAAAGGAATGAATGTAGGAGATCAATCGTTAATGTTAAGTGTGATAGAAGAGCTTCCTTGCTCTGCGACAATATCAGGATGTCGTCCAGGTAAATTATCAGCCTCACACCTTTCTACTGGTCTCAGGAGTTTGGTAAAGCACCAGGGGGCGGATGACAGGCCGAACGGAAGACATGAAAATTTCCATATTCTTCCTTTCCATAGGAATTGGAGGAATTGTTGATGTTCTGGTGCTACTGGGACAGTAAGGTATGCGTCATGGAGGTCGAGTTTGACCATCCAGTCTCCCAGTATCAATAGGTCTCTTAGGCAATGGATCCCTTCCATTTTGAAGTGTTGGTATAACATAAAGTCGTTTAAGGGGCGTAAGTTGATTACCGGTCGGGAACCTCCGCCCTTCTTTGGGACCAGAAACAGTGAGCTGATAAACCCGTTTGGGTCCCATGAGCCTGGGACTATGGCCCCTTTGGACCGTAGGTTTGATACCTCTGTATCTATTAGTTGCGTATCCAGACCTGAAAAGGGTCTGACAGGTGGCATCACCGCCTGGTGCGGCTGAGACACGAAGTCTATTAGATACCCTTGTACTGTTTGTAACACTAAAGGGTCTGACGAGATCAGTGTCCAGTTGTGTGCAAACCTGTGTAATCTTCCCCCTACCATGATATTGGATTTGGGTACAATAAATATTGGACTTACCATATGGACGTTGCTGCTGGAAAGTGCCTCTGAATCCCCTGGGTTGCCATCCTCTTCCTCTTTGGGAAAAGAACGTGGATGATGCGGCCCTGGGTTGCTGAAATCCTTGTTGGGGATTAAATTGTTGGAGGCCTCTGGATCCTCTATTTGGACCTCTATAGAAGCGGCCGGCCAGACGGCCTCTGTGTCTGCCGGCCCCAGCGAAAACCTTTGGCTGGAAGACTTTTCTCATGCTCGATTGAGCTTTGTCCAAAGCCGTAAATGTCTGGACAAAAGACCCTAAGTCCCTAACAAAATTGTCACCGAACAATAGCCCTTTGGCCTTTGGGCCGGGTTCGGTATGGGCCATATCAATGAGCTTGGGCTCTATCTTAAGGAGGATGGCCTTCCTCCGCTCTTACGCAAGCGCTGTATTAGCGTTGCCAATGAAGCATATGGCTCTCTGTGCCCAGCCTCTCAAGGTGATCGGGTCAATGGAGGAACCCTCATCTAAGGCTGTCTCAGCCAACTTGAAAATCTTGGCCAGTGGCCCCATCGTGTCTAGGATCCTGTCCTGACAATTCCTAAGGGAGTAGTCTAGGCCTTTCCTAGATTTCCAGCCTGACTTGGACAGGAATTGGGCCACTTTGGGGTCCACCTCTGGCGTTTTGCACGCCGCGTCGGGGACATTTTGTCTAGGGCATTCTGCCCTCAATTTCTCTCTGGTCTGCTTGTCGAGACCTTTGCGCACCCTGGACGCAATATATTCTGCCACATGCCCTGAAGGAGACCACTCAGAGGATCTGGGGTGTTGCAGGCTCTCTGGGTCGAATAGCGGGGTCCCAGTGGGGTCTAGGATACAGCCCTCAGGGTGGGAAACCTCAGTATCAGCTGGGTACTCGGCGTCCGAGTCTCCTGGTGATCTATCAGTCACCCCCAGTATGTCAGACTCAGAGACAGTTGAGTCATCAGCACCCTCCTCAGAATCGGACTCAGAGTCCTTTTCAGTAAGATCTTTAGCCTTTTTCCAGGCTCTCACCGATTTCGCCTGGTGGAAGGCTCTCTTGTGCGGTAACGGACCCTCTTTGGCATGCTGTGCCATGCCCATGTGAGTGCTTGAGGTGTGCTTTTTCTTTTTGAGGGCCTTACGGCCACTACCAGAACCCACAGGGTTCTCATTTGTTTGCAGGGGGCTCGTGGATGTCTGTGCAGCTAATAGGGCTGAAGTGGGGGTGTTAGTTAAGTCAACAGTCACTGCCCCCATTGCAGACTGTACTGCTATGTTGACAGAGCGTGACATAGTGGCATCCAGGAGTGATTGAAACTCCTGGGATGTAGGGGCCTCTGGGATATAACCATTGCGGTAGTTAGGAATATGTAAACCCTGTTGAGGGACATCCCTACCTTGATCATCATCAGATTGCATACTGACTGGAAATACAGGCCTGATAGTGAATAGAAGCAAGTATATCTTCTAAATCTTTAAGTTCTGGTGTACAGGGACTGTCTCCTGTTGATTCAGACCTGCACTGATGTATAAAATGGCCGTAGCGACCATAAACATGAAGAAACGCCCTCTAGGCTACAACAAAATGGCGGCCGCAATGAAACCCTATGAGAAAATTACAAAGGGCTTCACCAAAATGGCCGCCGCGCATGAACTGAGCATGTGCAATAGAGAAATCTACGAGAGTGAGACAAACTGACAGTAAGGGATCGGGTTAAAGATCTCTAACCCGAGAAAAACGTAAAGTAACTGTGAAAAACGGGTATAGATAGGGAAATAGATAGAACAGGGTGGCCAGGTGGCCAGAAAACGAAAGTTAGGATATAAGAGCTAGTAAAGTCTAGTAATGACAGAATATAAATCTAAACCTCTAGCAAAAAACAATCAACAAACTGCAAACCTTGTCCTTAACCTATGAATAAAGGTTAAGGACCACAATACACAATATACAGTACCAAATAGAGTGTAAAATGAAGGTACTTATCTGAGGGAGCAGCAAAGAAAGAGGAGGTTCATTTCCTGGATTGGGACTTTTATAGGAGATGGAGAAGGGTGTTATGGTCCTTGAATTTTGATTGGATTAAAACATTTTATGTTCATTTTTGTTCTTTGCTGCTGAGGGAATAACGAAAGAGTTATGCATAATATGAGCCTCCGTGTATTTATAAATCAATCCATGAATCTATAAGAATATAGAAAGAAAAAGAGCAGGAGAGGTTATTATTAAATCATGAGTATAATAACAAAAACTGTGAGCTATGGTGTATTATCAATAGTCATTGAGACATATTGGAAAAAAGATGAGGCTTAGTTAATATTTTACCAAAGAAAACTAAAACAGTTCTTAAGGGGGCTTCCAATTTGCACAGGAAACTCACAGAAAGGTTTACCCATGCCACTAAGAATAATGGAAGCCAAAAAAGCGTTGTGTGAGAAGACCTGAAGGCAGTATTTGGAGCAGGCTAAGTAGACATTACATGGACTATTTGGTTCCTATCATTAACTCTTCTACAAAGACAGGTCAACCTTATTATGGACATTTTGGTACTGTTGGAATCTTCTTCTCCTTATTTTTAATGCAAGAGTTTTTATTTCTGTTTGAATAGATTTTAAGTTTATATACTACTAATTATATATGCTGCTAATTTCCTGCATTTTGTCCTATCTTGTTCGCTTTTGGAGCTTCGGACCATTGGATAAGTTTTATTTCCTAAGACACCTTAAAGGGCCAACACTTGTTATGGAGCAGTATACGCTTTATGGAAAATGAATGCACATTTTCTGATTTGTTTTTTTTTTATTGTCACATATCTATATTAGATATACTAAACCATATTACTGTTACTGTCTTTTTTTTCTTTCATGTTCCTGAATTCCATATATACTATAACAAGCGAAGTATTGATTTTTATGTACCACCTGTTTGTTGGTGTGTAGATATTACCCACACATTGTGTCTTCAAATATTCAACAGTACACTGAATTTGTAATTAAATCAATTATTTTTGAAATCAGAATTGTAAAAACACATATATGTATTACAATTCCAAGGAAATAATTACCTATTTTATTTCTGCTTTTGATGATGACCAGATACAAATTGCCCATGGTTTTAAGACTGCCTGGAAGTATGGCCTTCATTCTTCTGTAATAAATACTGAGCAATTACAGTCTATTTTTTTTTTAAAGTGTGAATCCAGCATTGAACATTTTCATCCTTCTGTCACCTTCCATGCCATAAGCAGATTTGTAAAACTGCTTTTGACGCCCCAGCTGCCATTAGCCACTTAAAATCCCATAATTATCATTCTATCATGGGCCTGTTAATGAGCAGTAAAAATAAGGCCATTGAATATGGTAATTTATTCTTGAATTAGTCTAATGAGAATAGGTTTCTGTTACTGTTTACTTTCAAGCTGCTTATTCCTATGCATTGCAAGCAGCCTACATAGGGTTAGAAAGCTTGTTTATTAAGTCATACAATCTTCCTCTTGGGTAGTCTTCACGGTTTATTTAATGGAGTGGATTTGTTAAATTAAGTTAATTCTGCATGAAGAACATCACCATTTGAGGGATTCCTGGGGTACAGTTTTGTTATCCGTGCATCACAGTTTTAATTGTGCGCTAATATTTTGTACCATTTGTTACTAATAATGTTTACACTTAATGTTCTGCCCTTTGGCTGCTCTCCATTTACAATTTGGACATCATTCAGCTAATAACCAGCTTTTATAACTTAGAAAAAATACTGTGTGGTCGCACTGCGAACTATGTCACTACTTGCAGGTTCTCTTGTACAGTGTATGTTGATTCAGACAAATAGTCATTTGTCTTTTATTTCAATATACTTGACATGTATTATGTCCCATAAAAGCTAGGCTTTAGTTCCCTCAGCTTGTATGTCTTCCAACTAGCTGAAGTGATTCTGTAGATTACTTGAGGCAAATTAGACAGATACCAGACGTTATCAGTTATTGGAACATCTAAAGTATTGTCAAAACAGTAACATAAACAACCCAGCTCTAACAATAGACACTAGACTGTGTAGTTGCTTTATGTCACTGTGTAATTATTTAGAACTCTACTGTTGTGATGGTCACACTATTTATGTGTGCCACTTAATCTGGTATCACATGTAGCAATTTATTCAGCTGCTATTCCAGTTTTAAGAGCTGCATCATTCTAACTGCTCCCCAAGACCCAGTAACTTCAATTAACTTTAAGGACAACTGGCTACAACAAAGTTCTCCTTTTAAAAAAGTATATCTCGCCATTGTTAGTGTAGAGACATTGAAATGTGCAAACTAATATAAAGATACATATAACTATGTTGTAAGTAAAGCTACCTTGCCTCTCTTTCTGGGAGCAGACATGTTCTAAGAAATCTCAATGAAGACAGAATGTGTCCCTATGTCATGCCAAAGTTTCATCCTGCACACGACACCTGCTTCAATTTTTGAGTTTGTAAAGAACTGACAACAAGAGTTTTTTACCACTCAATAAGATGCTTGTATGCCATTGCTTCATGAAAAAGAAATGTACCACCTAAACAGTTAACTCGATAGTTTTTACCTTATGCCTGATCTTCTAATAGCGCCTTTAGATTGTAAGATGAAAAATTATTTTGCAGAGAAATTATGGATTTTGCATACCAGTTATGGATCTTCTCTCAGCAGGGGCTGAGTAACGACTAGATCTTCAAATGATCTGGTCTTCAGATGAGCTCTCTCACACACATTCACACACACTCCGTCTCTCTCTCTCACACATACACACACACTCCGTCTCTATCTCTCTCACACACATGAACACGCACTCCATCTCTCTCTCACACACAGTCTCTCACACATACACACACACAAACACACACACACTGTGTCTCTCACTTACACACTGTGTCTCTCACTCACACACTCCGTCTCTCACTCACACAATCCGTCTCTCTCACTCACACACTCCGTCTCTCTCTCACTCATACAATACGTCTCTCTCTCACTCACACAATACTTCTCTCTCTCTCACACACCGTCTCTCTCACACACACACACTGTCTCTCTCTCACACACACCATCTCTCTCTCCTTCTCACACACAACGTCTCTCTCTCTCTCACACACACACCATCTCTCTCTCACACACTGTCTCTCTCTCTCTCCCTCCGCTCTCTCTCTCTCTCTTTCACACTGTCTCTCTCACACACATACCATCTCTCTCTATCTCTCTCTCTCTCTCTCTCACACACACACTGTCTCTCCCTCACACACACACACACACACGCACACACACACTGTCTCTCTCTCACACACACACTGTCTCTCTCTCACACACACTGGCTCTCTCTCACACACAGTGTCTCTCTCTCTCTTTCTCACACACACCGTCTCTCTTCTCTCTCTCATACACAGACACCCTTAGACACAATAACACACATACACTTACACAAACACCCTTACACACACACCTAGACACACACACACACTTACACAAATACCCTGACATACACCTAGACACCCTGACACACACTTACACATACTGAGACATCCACACACAGTCACACTTATACACATTTCTTCTATTATTTTGATTTTACCTTATACTGTTGGACCCCCTCCCTGGTAAATTCCGTTTATTTTCAGGGAGGAGGATGTTTACAGTGGTGTCTGCAGCTGCAGAACACCGCCATTCAAGATCTTCTGCCGGATGTCACCTGACATCCGGTTAGCAGATTATCTCACAGCATGAATGGGTCGGAGCTTGCACCCATCGCACTGTGCTCTGTATGGCCAGGAGGTGCGGTCAACGCAGGCACTTGCCTGTGGGATGCACCTCAAGGAGGAGGGGCTAGGGAGAGAGCTCCCTATAGAAGTGCCTCTCCTCCCGATCTGCCCTCGCGTGAGCTTAATCCTCTAATTCTGGGACCATGTCCCAGATGGAGGAAAGCTCAGTGGGAGGGATTTTTTTTTCATTTTTTAAAAAATGGTAGCCCTGGAGTCTCGCAGCTAAAGTATGTTTTAACACTAAAGTCTACATTCAGGGCTATGCAGGAGAGATTCTGGGCTATAGCCCCAGTAGCCCACCCCTAGCGACGCCACTGTCTCTCAGTTTTGGTTTTCACATCTCTGTCTACAATTGCTCTCTTCATTCACATTCCTCGCTCTTTCCTTCACTCACAGGTTGTGCTTCTGCAATTTCCCACAGCAATAATTTCCTAAATCTGCCATGTTTTAGTAACCTGCACTTGTTTTAACATTTTATCTCCTCCCCAATTCACAGCAATTTCAAGCATGAACATCTTCTTCACACATTCATGTCTGCATTCACTGTATTAAAACATTTTTTTCCGTGTGCCTGCAATTAACTAATTACCACTTAATTGGTCCATTTACGTTTTAACAATATACAACCTGTATAGTGCTTAAAATATGTCCCTTTAATTTCTCAAACTACTACAGTTGAGGACTTACCTTTTGTCTCATCCGCTAGTATAGTGATTCTCAAAGGGTGTGTCATGACATGAAATTGCTTGGCTGTGACTTCAATAAAATCAACACCTGCCAACTAATGTGAGTTGAGCATGTTTTACGGTTGGCGCTCTGCTGACATACCTGCCACTGATTGGATAATTCTGCAGCTGGATCCTCATTCATTGTCGCCACTCCCAGTTTCACAGACTTTCCCAATTCCCCACTGGCTATTGGTAAGACCTGTCTGTTTCTCACTTTATATTGGCCAACATATCCCAATCTCCACCCAGCTCCAGAATGTGAAAAGTCTACGGGAGAGTGCATGCTCATCTATACCAGTGATTCTAAATTCCATGGCCGTGCTGCGAGAAAATCAGCACCTGGTACTTTATGTGTGCTTTAATATCCCACATGGTGGATAATGTGCTGTGAGCTTAAAAAAAAAAAAAGATCAGAGAACCACTGCTCTAGTGCCTCCTTTAGATTGTAAGCTTATGTGTTATTTTGCTGAGAAATTTTTATAAAATTGTTGAAAATGCTAGATAGTAAGTGCACAATCAAGAGTGTATAAAAACTGGAAGGGTACATTCAGATATTCTCTGGTTTTCAAGCGTATCCTATTTATGTTACTGTTACCTAATTTAAGGATATGCATTGTATCTCCCCGTCAATAACTGAACCTGCAACTCGGAGGGTTAAACAGACCGTATAGATATGCATTAGCCCACTGAGCTATCTCTCCAGTTTAAAGAGACATTGTCAACATAACCATTGCTTCTACTGTGAATATAGATAATCAAAATTATTAAAAAACATCTATACTGTATTAGCAGAATTGCAAGCAAATGCATAAATTAATATTTGACGTGTAAACTACACATTTTTAATCAAATAGTAGTTCATTAGCAAATTACATGATAGGTGATGTCATAGACATGAGACATCAAAGGCATGTTTAACACATTTTTAATACATATTTTTCCATTTTGTTGCAATGTTGCAATTCTTCCAACACAATAGATAGATCATTCTTCATTAATTTTAATTCTATACATTTACATTATAAGCAATGTTGAGGTTGACAGAGTCCGTCTAAACCTTCTTGCACTGGTTTGTCTCAATATACATATTGTACTGTTGCATTCAACTTTGGTTACCCCACATATTGCAAACACTAATTGTACTGCACGGTATACATTTTTTTTTCTGTGGTTCCGGGTCCCCTTTCTATATTTATTATCCCTTTTATTTTGAGCATAGATTTCTGTGACAAGGAGATAATACATGTTGGATCAATATTATCAATACATTTTTTTACCATCAACATATGACACTGAAGTATTTTATAAACCTACACTTCTGAATAGTGCTCTAGATACTTAGGAACAAAATGTTTTATTTTATAATATGTTACCTTTTTACACTCATTTTGTAATGAAATTCTATTTGGTACGTAAGTGTTAAAGCTTGTAAATCAAGTAATGGAAAATAGTATGCACTCATATTTTTTATTTGTTTTACCTTCCTTGAGGTTAGAAGCTACAGGGCACCAGTATTAAAAGTCCTGCTTTCATTTTTATACTTTATTAAAACAGTAACATATTATAACTTCTACCAATTAATATATTGTATAGACTTCATGTGCAACCTTTAAAATATCTTAAATAAAAACAGTTTTAAACTCAGTATGATAAATAATTAAAATTATTATGAATTTTCTGCTTCTCTACTTCATTTAAAAAAATAAATATTAAAATTTTGAAACTAGCAAATATAATTTTGTATGGCAAAAAGGAAAAACATTGCCTTTTTTCTGCTAAACATGCTGTTAATGAACAGCATTTCAAGACAGTTCTCAGCTTGATTCACCGTGTGAGAACAGTGGAGGTCAGAAGATGCAGTCACCCTACCTGTCGAGGCAAGCATATTCTTCATACAGTGACATGGAATTTAATGGTAGAGAGGTCACCTTTATAAGAAGAAATCACAGCTGCCTGCAAGCAAGTGCCAAACGACAGCCTTTAAAAATATTAATATGAAACTCAAAGAAAATAGGTCCCTTGACAATAAATTGTTACCAGACGAACTGACCTTGTTTCAGTCCACTTAAGAGATATTTAATGTACATTGCTTAACCTGTTACTTTGATGACAAATGTTTTTAAAGGTCCAGTTTAACATAGATACATTTCATTCATATACAGTATATAATCAGAAATATTTTTGCTAATTTATTTATAGAAATGAACCTCTGACATTATCATGCATATCATTGGGGCGTCATAAAACCTCATTACTTAAAATAAAAACAAACCTTTAAAAAAGGGGCATTATGTAAAATAGACGTTTGTCACGGATCATTGTTAACACTCTGCTAGACTTTGGAGGCTGGTCACTAAAACTGAACTGACAAGTGAAACTACAACATTCAGTCCCTGGGAAAATTCTCCAACTTGCCTGTCTTTATGGCTATGGCGTGGAAGCCAAGATGGCCACAATAGCTGTTCCTCTGTTCTTTCATTCTTTCTTTCAATCCGGATACTATACGATACTCCACAGTGAGTGATTATGGAGCAGTTCCAGTCTCTCTATGGGAAGTGGAATCCATGTAGCCAATAAGAGAGGAGAGTTCTTGTGATTGGCTATGCTGCAGTATATAAATATTGTGTATTTTTGTTTTATATATTTTTGCCTTTGTATGGATGTATCTGTGTATCATTATTAAAAATGATGTCTAGCCTTGTACACTCAATCTGCAGTTGATTATTTTCCCATCATGCTAAGCCAAAAGCTTGTTGAGTAAAAAATAAAAATGTAATCCTCAAAATGTAAGATATCAGTATTTATCACAATAAACTATATATAATAATTCTGTGCAAGAGTCTATGAATAGGGAAGAGGACTTAAGAACAACAAATAGGGACACTGCACTGCAGGCATGGGATGAGGGGACCATGCAGGGACTTTGTTTAGGGCTCCATAGGCAGAAGCTTGTCTGGGGACCTGTTAACATTTAAGATGGCCCACAATGTCTTTCCAATTCAGATATAAATGCATTTAATGAGTCAACTAGATGTTAGACATAGGATTTTGAGGCTCTTCTAGCAGTAACAGTTCACCAGGTTTGGTCTTGCACAATGTATACACTTCAAATCACCTGATTGCTCTCTGCCGTGTTTGTAGTGGAATACTATTAGTGCAAATACTATTGAAAAACAAAACACTGGTTTGATGTAGCAGTTGAGAGTGAACTCACACAGTAGGAGATATAGTTTTCTGACAAACCAAGCAAAGTTGAAAGGGTCTACCATTATTACTAAATATATGTTCAACGGTGCATTGGATGTAATTTTTAAATCACAGATGTAATTTAATGGACAGAACCCCTGCAAGGTCAAAAGAGAAAAGCAATAATTTTAGAAATAAAGGAAGGGTGGAGTGATGAGAATAAGGTTGCCACCAAGCCAGTATTTTACTGGAAGACTGGTAAAAAAAAATCTTGAAGAAATGGTGGCATTAAACTTACAGTAGCAAAATAATGAAGAAATAATTAGATGGTGAACAGGAAAAATATATAAGAAAAAGATGGAAATATATATAAACAGCAAATAGGTTAAGCAAGCTTATGAGATTAAAAGACCAGTAAGCCATAAATAAACCATAAGTTGCATAAATAAAAACAAATAAAAAATAAGCTGTGAACAAATAAATCATGAAGGCAAGCTTAGAAAATAAGAAAAAAAAAGTCCAAGTGAAAGTGATTATTGCATCTTTTGCTTTAAACAGTCTTTGTAAGTACTCAAGGTAACCACGGTATATCCCTTCAACACAGAACAAATCAGCAGTTTCTTTGAATGCACAGATATAATAGCCTATTCTAACTTTTGCATTTTTTTAGCACAAGTCTTTTAAACCTGTGCTTGCTTTAATGTGCAGGTAAAATGTTAATTTATTTTGTTCTTTTCTAACATAAGTTCATAGAACTCAATTAAAATAATTAAATTGTGTACATTGCAGACATATATAGGAATAATATTCACGTTGCCATGTATATACCTCCTCTATCGACCCAGTCCTTCTTTTCTACAGTGCCCAATCCTCCTTAAAAGGGTCTTAAAACCTTCCCTCTATACTTAGTTGTCTTGCCCTCTGTCCCACTAGGCAGCCTGCAGCCCTGTCTGTAAGTAAAAACTGTTTTTTTAGATGTCTATGGTGCATGGGTGTGTATGTGTGAGTACATGGATGTTGATTTATGTGTGCATGTGGTTGCTTGTCTGTCATAGCCCTTGGCTATGCATTTTTTTTAAAGCTACATTTTTTACTTCCTTCCTACACATCCCAACAGTCCCTGATCTGTGACCCCAGTGTGACTCCTGCTTTTAATATGATGTGATCAAACATATAGTGATTTGATCAAAATAAATAGTGACTCCAGTACTCCTAACTTTACTCGATCTTTCTTTGTGCCTAAAGCAGCAAAAAAGTCAAACCTATTGTCTATGCGAATGAGCAATAGATATCTTAAATCCATCCAGTGATGAGGGTGTACATTATATACATATGTTTGTAGTATACCCTTACCAATGTGCACATACACTATAATGGCAAAGGTTTGGGCACACTCTTCTGGGAAAGTTTTTGCACAAGATTTTGCAGTGTTTCTGTGGGGATTTCTTTCCCCATTCATGCAGTAGCACATTTGTAAGGACAGGCACTGATGTTGGCATGGTCTTCCACTTTATGGTGGAGTTGCTGCTTTTCGTAAATCTTCCCAATAATACCACTTACAGTTGCCCTTGGCATATCGAGCAAAAATTACATTTCAACAACGTTCTTACTGCTAAAGTGTCATCTTATCAAAGTACCGGGCTTAAATTCACTGAACTCTTCAGAACGACCCATTTTTTTCTCAATGGTTTGTAAATGCAGACTGCATGGCTTGGTGCTGAATGAAATAATTAAGAAGTGTGTCCCAATACATTTGTTTATATATTGTATCTTGGTGAAGTCATAACTTGCATTAAATCACATTAATGTTGCATATTAAATGTGAAACAATTATCAGTGCTACGCTGAAACAAAGAAGAATTGTATAGTAACATAGGTATAATTAAGTGATTTAGTTTAACTATAAATGTTGCTGAACCTGTGTATATAGCTCAATCAAAGAGAAGGTCTGCAGTATGTGAAGTATATAGGTTTACAGTACGTGTATTCAATAAATGTTGTATTGTCATAAAATAAGTGGGTATTTTTTGCTACATAGCCGCAATTATTTTCTGGACTTCATCTTGCTATTTTTTTTTGTTTTGTTTTATAACCCCCGGCTAATTAGAATTAGTGATTCTTAAATGAAAGCAACTTCCTCTTTTTCCTCAGGTTTTATGACTTTACAACTTACCACATAAACCTGATTCCTATAACCATAAAACAAAAGCGAAACAAGTTGGACATGTACCAGCAGAGAGAAAAAGAAATAGCCAGAGGGAACTCTCAACTGTGCAGTAATGTATATCCATGTGGATTTGTACGCCTGTTAGTCTCTCAGAAACTTAATATTCCAATCAGCTACTGAGCTACTGCATTAAGAGCCAGGGAGCGCATCAGTGCCCCTATAGCTGAGGGAATATTACTCACCGGGTCATGGTTGACTGAGTAAAATACAACCCTCATATATCATCATAACTGCCAGCAAATGACAATTATAATTGAGACGGCAATAACTAGGAAAGAGTTCTTTAATTTAACATCCAATTATTACAAGTTATCACTCCTTAATAAATGTAATATAACAGACAATCAATGTTGCATGTGACGGTCCAGGCAGCATTGGGATAGGAAATTTATATCCTGGGAAAAGATGTACTGTGTATGTATTCGCTCTTTAAAAGTCTGCAGTGGTTGTGATAAGTGTAGCAAGAGCTGCAGCTATAAATAGCAGCATTCTATTTCATTTGCATATGTACAATAGCTGAATTAAGAGGGGGGAAGTGGGGTATTACTTGACTGCATAGAGGAGAACAATGTAAGTCCTTTTCTTTGATGCGTGTTTTGGTAAAGCTTAGTGAATAGGCTAAAAAAATAATGCAGTATAATCAGATAAGCATACTTTAATATTGAAAAGAGTCATTTTTTGAATATCATTTAATAATGTAACGTATCAGTTGATATCAGATCCATTATTCTAAAGTTTAATGTGAGGGGGAAAATGTTTAAATTTAATTAACCTCTTTTTATCACAATGAGCCTTTTTCATCCTTAGGATGTACTTATACTTAATACGGCCTTCATAATATAACACCAATAATTCTATGTGTAATTTTGTGTAAAGCAGCCCACCAAAAATTTGTTTTATTACTTGCAAGTTCTGCTAAATAAATAATGTTTTGATGTGCAAAATGGCATAAGATATGTAAATTATAATAAGGTTATACCATCTCACAAGTTTTAATTACATGTAATTATCAACACATTTTCATTAAGAGAGAATCTTGGTAATTTCAAAAGGGGTTGGATTGTTTGAGTGAATTTCTGACACTGGTAGAATCTATGCCATGATAAACAGAGGCAGTCAGCTTACTTACCCAGAATTAATGATGTAGGTTGGGGCTAAAAAAAATTAACTAGGTCTGTCCCCGTTAGTGTTGTTAGTAATATAATGAGTGAGGTGGGAATGCTTGCCACCACTTCATATCCCAATCCCATAAGAAGTGGAATAGGAAGGTAGTAAAAGAACATATATAGATGTGGGTCCCAAGCCTCACCTCCACTATTTGCTGCACTGCAAGGTTAGGAAATTTGAGGTGACCTGAATATTTCATCTCACCAATTTAGCTTTTGTGTAGGGATGAACCTGATGTCGATTCCCCACTAAGGTAATTACCTAGGTTTGTCACTGCACGGTGTTTAGCTAAATTGGTGGGGTCAAATGTTCATCTCACCTCAACTCAATTGCAACTCACATTTTTGTGAATCATACTCTCAGTCACCTAGTGCAAGGGTAACTTTGGGTTCCATCCCTTATTTAGAATTATTTTGTTTTAGCAACTTACTTTACTCGATTTTACACTTTTACACTTATTACTTGATTTTTTTCACATATTAACATTTGTTTTCTCCATATTGGATTGGTTTTGCTTGAAAGGGGGTGAGTGTGTACAGTATTTGTCCCCTTATTTCCCCACTTGACCCATGATACTTAACACATTAGGTCTGCATTGCCAGAATTGTATGCTTTCAGTAACTGTTTTTTTCTAAAACCTTAGTGAAAAGGTGTTTTTTGTCCCTGCAGCAGGATCCGAAGCTTAGTGTTGCATGTGGGGCTGTGCCAAGTTTTTGTTAGGAGGGCATCCTATGCCATCCTCATGGTTGCTTCACCATTGCATATAAGGATCATATAGAATGTCCTCCTGCACTAAGTGGTTAAGCTTACATTTTTGCAAATTGTTGCAGAGGGACAGACATGAGTTTTTATCAGTGTTATTCCTACACATGTTATGTTCCTGCCAATGTTTATTATCAGTGAGTGTTCAGCAATAAAAAAACCTTCTACCAGCAATTTTAATTTGGAGCAAATAATCTAATCCATGGTCTCTAAAAAGAATTCATAGATTTTCACTGAAAGCATTTCCATATTGAGAAACTCATTAAACATCACTGCATATTAGTAGAGTTATTTCAATATACACCAATCAGCCATAACATTATAGGCACCTGCCTTAATGTGTGTAGGTCCCCTTATGCCACCAAAATAGCCCTGAACTGTCTAGGCATGGACTCCACTAGTCCTCTGAAGGTGGGCTGTGGTATGTGGCACCAAGACTTTAGCAGCAGATCCTTTAAGTCCTGTAAGTTGTGAGTTGGGGCCTCCATGGATCAGACTTATTTGTCAAGCACATCCCACATTATGCTCGATTGGATTGAGATCTGGGGAATTTGGTGGCCAAGTCAACACTTTGAACTCGTTGTGTTCCTCAAACTATTCCTTGCTTTTTGCTTTGTGGCATGGTGCATGATCCTGCTTAAAGAGGCCAACTCCATCTGGGAGTATGGACTGTATGGTGTACATGGTCTGCAACACTGCTTAGTGAGATTTTACTTGTCAAAGTAACATCCACATGAATGACAGGAGCCAAGCGTTCCCAGCAGAACATGCCTAAAATATCACACTGCCAACACCTGTCAGAGGTATTAATGCAATAGCTTATCAGTGTATTTCTGTGCCTGTTTTGGCATAAACACAACCACCATTTACCATGTATAGTAGTAGTTCAAAAGGCAATTGAATCCAATGGAGCACCAATCCCAGATGTCACTTACAAAATTTGAGTTACCCCAAGATATTACTTTTCTACTTCAGTGTACAAGTCAATCTTCTATAGCCTTTCAGTTAAAACAGCTAACTAATTTGTAATTAGTATTATTTATTTTTCAATATTTTCCTTTGTTAGTAGGGATTCATCATATTTGCAAAACAAAGACAAATCGCAGCCAACACATTTTTATTTTCTGTTTGTTTCTATTCTGATGTTCATTCTTCATGTGTTATTATAGAATTTGTTAATCTCAAAGGAAACATTTTTTACTAAGCTACAAAATGATTGTTAGACCATCTAGGAATAACAATTTAATATGTGCAACACTAAATTTGTGAAATGCAGTTTGGACATCCATGGCACACAATTTAGTGTTTTTTCACAGTGTGCTTTAGAGATACATTGAACACCTAAAAAACATTGGAAACTGACTGCAGATGCTGTAGAAGTGTGTTGGCAGTATTTCTGACAAGATATGGTGACTGTGCTTCACCACAGAATGTTTTATTGCATAATGAGTTTGTGAGTGTATTTTTAATTTGGTTTTATTGATTTTCTAATATATTCACTTTGTCATGAAACTGCTTTGCACTACTATTTGTAGACTGTTCCTGGAGGGTAAATGATATACACCACTCAGAATAGACTTGTGTTTATCATTCATGCTTATTAGTAATAGTACATGGGCGACAACAGGAAAATGATATTTATATGATATGCCTCTTTCTGGAATTCAATTTTATAGACCACTAGACCATTTAAAAAAAAATTCTGAAAATATTCAATTTTATTTAGAAACTTAATAATGTGGTGTGTAAATACATACCATGACAGAATTATATGTGAAAACAATTCCAGCAGTGGAAGAGTTGCCTGATTTGTATTTAAATAATTTACATAATAGTAAAAGTAGTAGAAGAATAATTTGAACATACGTCAGTGGGATAAATAAATATAACTAACTACTGATAGCGAGGAAAATTAGAGAAGACATAGGTATTAATATACAACATACATTGTTCTTCTGTCTTAATAAAGCCTGCTCTGATAAATGCCTAGTTAGACCAGCGAACCCAGCTGTATTGCACAAATATAGCAATATACCTATGTATCTCTATCAACCAGTATATCTCTACAATAACATAGTTTGCAAACGTGGTGCCACTATGTAAGTCACTAGGTAAAGTTATAGCTGTGCTAGAGTATTGTTTAACTTTGGAGACGGTATTAAAACAGTATATTTCATTAATAGAAGTAATCTTGTATTCTATGGTATTCCAACTAATTCACAGTGACTCCAGTATTCGTATTCCCTATATAGCCATTGTTTATTGGCAGAACTTCTGCAATTGCCCCCCCCCCCCCCCCCCAAAAAAAAG
The DNA here is from genome assembly GCA_036172795.1 of Pelodytes ibericus. Lineage (NCBI taxonomy): Eukaryota > Metazoa > Chordata > Amphibia > Anura > Pelodytidae > Pelodytes > Pelodytes ibericus. The sequence continues at coordinate 115,973,643 of CM069860.1, forward strand.
CCCACAGTCATGATAATTCAAACTAAAATTAAACGTATCAGTAAGTGATAATTTAATGAAAGAGCATCTTTCCATATACAAAATTATATGGCGCGGTTGTTGGCAGGCCATGATTAAAATGTGGACACTAAATGTTTGAGCATTTAAATTGAATGTACAATATTTGAGTCATGTTATAGGTCAGTGGTCAGATATTATGTTTTGAGGAATTGCACAGCCTATTTTCACAATAATGTTTGTTTTACCATTTCTTTCATTTCACCTTGTATTTTTATATACCCACTAAAGCACTTCTTATACACACAATAAAATACTTTTTTTCAAAGAGCTCACCCATAAGATGAAAAGAGAGCAATGGTAAATCATTATTATGATGATACCCTGTTCAATTCCCTACAACATAATGTGACCAGAGACCTATAATAAAATCCAGATAGATATAGGCAGTGCCAAAAGTGTTAACCCCTGGATTGCTTGACATATATAGGCAGTGTCAGATGAGGTAACCCCTGGATTTCTAGGCAGATATAGGCAGTATCAGAGTAGCGAACTCCTTGGGTGGCTAGACAGATAGAGGCAGTGTCAGAGGAGTTAACCCCTTGGGTGGATAGACAGAGAGTTGAGAGGTCTCACCTGATTGGCCGAGAACCTCCTTCTATCAAGCTCCCCAAGGAAAAAAAAAAAAAGAAAAATACTGCTGCATTGAGATGAAAAGTGCCAGGGTGCCATTTAAAAACAATTTTGGCTAACCAATATGAGATGATCAGCCCATAATACAATTCCAACAATTTCACTGGTAACCACCCAAATGTATTATTCCTCTTGTTCCCTATGTAGATATTGCCCCAATTCTAGTCTAACGAATATGCAAATGCATAGTTCAAGAATATAAACAGTTTTTTCTTTGTTTAAATTTTGACTGTTTTAAGAAATGAATGTCCCCTGCACCAAATTCATGGGGTTCTCAGCTGTGGTGAGTGCAGGTTAATGTATGTAGGGAAGGTGGTACATAACTTTCACGAGTTAATTTGTCATAAGAGCCGCAGCGTTTGTGACCTTATGACTCCTACCAAACCTAGGAAAGGTCATGATAGTTTACCTTAGAGCTTATTGCCTTCATTTTAATCTATAATATTTTCTGGTTTGATGATACATTGTACCAATAAATTAGGGGAACTTTGCCCCCTCATTTGCTAACCTACACCTGGGATGGTGGGAGGAGAATATGGTATTTGGACCCGATGACACAATTCACATGGTTCATACATGGATCATAAACATAGATGACATATTTCTGATTTGGACTGGAAACACTTTACAATTCTAGGGTTTTATTAAAACCTTGAACATGAAATTACTTAAATATATAATGTACATCTCAAATAAATAAGATGTCGCTTAATTTCCTCTAAATTTGAAGAAGGGATTCAGGGGGCCTTGGAGATGATTAGGAACAGCCTCTTAATCCCTTGAGCCAAGAAGTACCCATGTTGTGATGATCTTTGGACTGCACATGCAAATTGATGTTGGTGCCCGGGAAGAGCTACACCCCTTCTCTCAATAATATGCATAAAAAAGACAGACTCTCAGCACTCAGTGAATGGTGTTTTGTTCCAAGAAGTAGCCCTGGGCCCCCCTAATGATAAAGGAGGCTGGGAGCCAGTGAAACGTTTCCCAGCCCTTTGCTACATGTAATATAAAAAAATTGCCCACAGGGATCCGGAGGCTGGCCAAGTGCCTTCAGACCACCTGTATTAAAATAATATCCTTCTGTGAGGGCTCGAAGACTGGCCCAATGTCCCCGAATCCTTATATAAAATAATATCCCCCCCATGGGGTTCAGAGGGTGGTCCAATGCCAAATACCCTCTATATAAATATAGTATAAGCCCCCGGTCTGGAGACAGGCCAAAAACCCGATAAAATACATTGAAATAAAAGTTAACCCTACCTAGCCCTTGGCACCAAAAGAGTGCTCTGCAATAAAACAATATAACTTTGATAATGTCTTTATTTTATAGCCATATTTATATCCATGATGTGCCAGAACCATCATCTATGCTTTTGAGACATAATCCCAAAGGTTGCTTGTTACTGTCTTGCAGACATGATGGTACCTACTCATAATAACATAGTAACTTGTTTACTCTTCAGGCTTGTGCTATGATGGCACAATACATTTTCAAGGCAATATAATGGTAATGTGAATTCAGACACTGAGATATATTCACTAACAATTGCAAACTGAGCAAATGTCATTTGATTGACATTCTTAGCTATCCACCTTCTTTCTTCTCCATTTGGCCACTTCAGAACCTCACTATTTAAAGAAAACAATGTGAGATTCATGTTTAATTGGCAAAGGTTTGTTATTCCTCCAAGTATTTGTGCTTTGTGTTTTATTGCTTCTGAAGCAGAAATGAGCATTGCTCATTTGCCTGAACTTGAAGAATGAGGGGAAGAATTAAGAATTAATATAATTTGCTATTTTCTGCACAACAAATCAAAGTTCTTATTGTTCAGTTACTAGAATCTCACTGTTTACCATTTCTGACTAAAACGACAGTGTTCAAAGATTATCCTGCTAGATGAGGCAATCGCCAGAGACTTAAAAGTCTTGACTTGAAAGCCACCACAGTCACAAAATTTCAGAGACAATATACAGACAGCAGCAATTCTGCAACAAAATGCAAACCTTGATTGTAACAGAATACTGTATAAAAAGTGATGCCTATATATATATATATATATATATATATATATATATATATATATATGTCATGATTTGACTATATAATTCATTGACTCCAGTATAGTAGGGCAGTAATTTTTATATATATAAATGTGGCTTATGTATAAGTCCCACACGCACGTGTCAGGAAGGTACCAAAAAGGCATTTTTTTTTGTATATTCTCACATTTTCGTTTGCAGATAATTAGCACTTCTCAGGTACTTTTCAAGTGGTTTTAATGCTTAAAGCACCAGGGCACCCACGAAATACAGGACCAGCACATATAGCACAAACTCCAGACTCTCATGTCCTGTCTCTATTGCTGATCCTGTGTTTTAATGAGAGTCTAAAACAACCTATGCAATGTAATGTATGCACTGTAAACTTTCACGAACTGCTGTATGAGTATGTAATTATATTTCTAATGTCATGTACAGCTGCACTTCACTCTAACCTTTTTCTATTACAAAGCTGCACATAACCAGAAACAAGAGAAAAAGTAAGGTTAAAGAGGGACTAAACCTAGTTCCATGCAGTCTGTTAATTACACAGAGGAAAGCTTCTGTGTGATTAAAATGACCTCTGAACCCTTCAGAATTGATTTAGATTTATTTTGTAAGTCAGAAACTGACTTCCAGGCTGCTTTGTCATGGACTTGGCAGCACTGATTGGTGTGCAGAGTCTATGACACCTCTGAAAGGAGATGATCTTTTTCTCCCCACTCATTGGCTGTGTTGTGTGTGATTGATGTTGGACCGTATCTCTGGAGCCACAAAGCTTAACTTAACTATCCTTTGATGCATAACAGTTGAATTGCTCATTTGTGTATTTTTTAAAGGGGGTTAGAACTACTATTCAAATTATTAATTGTTATATTTCCTGGCCAATCTACTAAGCGGTCCAGTCACTAAAAAATGTACTGACAAGTAAAGTGGAAGTGAACTTCAAAAACCAGACACAATAGCTGAGTTGTAAGAATTTTCTACCTTGCCTATCTTAAACTCAGCTATTAATGTCGGATTTTTGCAGTTCCCTTACAGCATTTTTTCCAGTTCACTGTTAGTGAATAGCACTTAGAGGGCAGCATAACATTAAAGATAATATACTCCTTGAACAGTTTGAGGACTTCTTTGGAGATTTACTGGGTCATGTACTAAACAAACGTGATGGGGGGGAAAATAGGTAAAACATAATTATGGAGAAATTAGTGAATACTTGTAACATATTGCAGGGGGGTGTTTTCGCATTCATAGTGTATTTTGCTTTCCGACTCTAGTAATATATTGCATTTATAATTGCCCACTATAAAAAAAAATTGCGAATTCTGAAAATTACACCAGCTTTTAGCAAGTGCTTTTAAAAAATACAGAACAAATATTCACAAACATGCCTGTTTTTATTTGCAGTTATGCCTATTTTTATTTACAATTTGCTCATATTTACTATTTGAATAATAACTATTTAGTACACTGCAAAAGCAGCAGGTAACCCTAAACAACCTTAACGAAATGGGGCTGTGAGCAGGCTAAATGCTCCCAACCCCCTATAGAATACATTGGTGACCAGGGCTAGCAGCCATGTCCCCACCCCAACAATGTTCATTGTTGGGAACCATTTGTCCATCTCCCACGGACGGGAAGCCAGTGCTACTTGCCCTGGCTCCCCATGTATATTATGGGGGCTGAGAGCCATTGAAAATTTGTCCTCACACTTGCAAATCTATACATTTGCTTACAATTATGCTAACACACTATAATTTCTGTGAAGAATGTTTTACATGACAGAGTCTTTTTTACATATAAGTACATGTATTCAGCCCTTCCAATATCAAGCCTTTTTGGATTTAATGTCTATAGGAAAGTGTCAGGGCCTTTACCAGGTCAGGTAGGAGTTTAAGTGCAGGGATAGTGGAGCTGTCTGGTTGCATGTTAAATATAGTGCAAAGGGAGAACAGATAAATAAACAGAGCTAGGTATTGGACTAAAGACTGAAGGAGAGACAAGAGGGAATTTAGCAAAGAACTGCAGAATAGGAAAAGGGCATGAGTAGGAGCTGCAGTAAGAACAAAGAGCTATAGCAGGGGCTGTAGACAAAGCAAAGGTAGGGGTGGAGAGAGTTAAACAAGGGAAGAGGCCAGAGGCAAGGGTTAAGGCCAGAGGCAAGGGTCACTAAGCAGGAACACCCTGGAGAGGGTGAATAAGCAGGTACACCCTGGAGAGGGTGACGAAGCAGGTACACCCTGGAGAGGGTGACGAAGCAGGTACACCCTGGAGAGGGTGACGAAGCAGGTACACCCTGGAGAGGGTGACGAAGCAGGTACACCCTGGAGAGGGTGACGAAGCAGGAACACCCTGGAGAGGGTGACGAAGCAGGAACACCCTGGAGAGGGTGACGAAGCAGGAACACCCTGGAGAGGGTGACGAAGCAGGAACACCCTGGAGAGGGTGACGAAGCAGGAACACCCTGGAGAGGGTGACGAAGCAGGAACACCCTGGAGAGGGTGACGAAGCAGGAACACCCTGGAGAGGGTGACGAAGCAGGAACACCCTGGAGAGGGTGACGAAGCAGGAACACCCTGGAGAGGGTGACGAAGCAGGAACACCCTGGAGAGGGTGACTAAGCAGGAACACCCTGGAGAGGGTGAGAAATGAGAAGGGTAGCTTAAAGGGAATAACTTAGCTGAAGAGATCTTGATGTACTCAGAGGGTCTCAGGAGATGCTGAAAATCATCTACTGAGATGGTTGAGCCACTCAGGTTCAGATTCCCAGTTCCTGGACAAGGTCACAATACAAATGGGCTTTACGGAGAGTATCAGGAACAGAAGCAGCAGCTCTCAGAAATCAGGCCTTCAACTTCAATGCAAGAGCACTGTTTGCCAGAAACTGCAGCTATTTAACCTGGGTGTGAGCAAAAGGTAACGAGCCAACCTGACACCAAACAGAGGGGAAGGAATACAAACAAAGTAAGGTAGGGAGACCTCTAGAGGAGGCAGGAGGAATATAAGCACATAAATAATGACTTTTAAATGCATGAGTCAGAAGGTCAGTGTTGAACCCTGACAGAAAGGTTCCTACTTAGCATTGTTTCTGGAAGGACTTTAGTTCAATGGACCATTGATGATGATCACTTCCGTTTGCAAGGTGACGTCTATTCCACCTGCTGAACTGATGCTAGAGCACTTCCTTCCCTGGATAGTTGCTCCCTCCTCAGTTAAAGAGACCATGAATGTGGGCTTCTAGAGAAGGGTAACTCTGCCATCTTTGCACTGCATCTCTACTTGGCAGCTTGTTTCCTTGAGGTTGTGTTATTGGAAGTCTTTGAGTCCAAAGTTGCAAGTCAACAATGTGAGCATCTGACCCCCGCATGTAGGTGGATGTTCTTTACAATGTTTCTCTACTTCTTGCTACAATGGAACTGAGGCTAAACTTGGGAGGAGGTCTGACCTCCTTCCACTGTGGAAGGAGGTGCTTCTGCCTCAGATAGAAAGGGTATCTTGAGGCAAAACTGCTGCCCTCTCTAGGATGTCCTTCAGAGAGGCACCATGGACAATAGCATATTTTTTTAGTTGCACTAGCAGCACCTTCAGTGATGTGGTCTCAGCACTTAAGCCTTTTCTTTCTTCACAGGTACCAGCAAAAGTCCAAAACCAGTTTGAAAAAAATGGAGCAGTATCTTGGAACTACTAACCTTGATTCTAGGATTTCCAAACCCACGCTATATACCCTCCAACATTATATCCATACCATTTTCTGCCCAGTCACTTGAAACCTCTCAAACTTACTTAAAAAAAACCAGGCCCTGAGTCATTCCCCTATTCACTATTGGTCCAGGGGATTCTCTTGCAATGTACTATTATTCTAAAGTAGAGAAAATGTAATTTGAAAAGAAAAAAAGTTTTACATGAAACATTCTCATCTTCAGCTCCAAACTGCACTTCAGTGATTAGACTCCTTTTGTGCTTCACATAGTAGGAGAGGCAGAGAAACACATGTGTACTAACTTTATTTAGAAAAAATATATACGGTATTCAATTTTTCAAGCTACTGCATCAGATTGTTTTAAAGATCTTCTGTCCCTGTAAACTACTCTTTCTATACTTCTACCCTCAAAATACCAACCACTATTTCGTCACACACCTCATTCCAGAGTTGCAGAATAAAGGTATTAATCTTTGGATTTGTTTATTATAATTTGCAAGATCCCCAAAAATTCTTAATGTCTAAGCCTTAACTATACTAATATTATATATTTTTTTTACATATACTTATATACTGCATATGTCTTATACACTGTTGGTCATGCCAGCACAGATCACAGAGGCATAGTTTGAGATGTTCTGATCAAAGATTAAAAGAAATAAAAATCATCCAAGCAACTAATATATAAAAGACATCTTGTATTTTTTAGATAATGCATGCTACTCTAATATTGTAAGCTGACATGCCTCTAATGGTGCATTACTAAATTAGTAGACAAAATTGACTGTACTTGTGCAAACTTTGTTCTTTTTCGACAGTGTGATTTATTGCCAAGTATTTGCTTTTTTACTTAATGAATTTGTGTTATTTGCTTAAAAGCTCAGTGGGAAATGTTAACATTGTAATATTGGTGTAGACATAAATGGAAAAGCTAAGCTTGATTCATAAATATCCTTTGAACTAACTGCAACTTATCATCTATTGTGTCTTTTAGACTTGACTATAAATGTCTCAAAAAGATGACTTATTAACGACAGAGTTAAAATTGATCTCTGCAAAAAAAAAAAAAAACTTAAAATACACTCTCACAAAATTGCTAATATATGAAATGTTTTCTTATTCATTTTTATTAAAGATGCACACTAAGCAGCACTTTACATACATTTGAAAACGTATATCAATATATGATGGAATTAGATGAAGCCAAATTTCCAAACTATAGATTTCTTTGTATCATTTCTTAAAAATGTAATTAAGTACCATCAGCAAATATGCTTTTTAAGGATATCTCAATCTGCAAAAGATGCACCACATTATACATTGTAACTAAGACATTAAAACAAAAATGACCCCCAAAGTTGGGAAGATTAGGCAACCTACGTAGCGAATTGAAGAAAATCTTAACTAATAGGTCATGATTACATGACCATCGCTCTGAACTACCTATTAAGTCATACAATGCATTAAATGACTTAATTATAGAATGGAAAACAGAGAGCATAAGCTTAACAGAATTTTAATGGTAGGGATGGTGTACAGTGAATAATATGTCAGATTAAACATGTCATGATGAAGTATTCTTCAATTAAACAACTTCCTTGCACCCAGGTTCCCGGATTTTAATTTTATAATGTTTTTTAAGTTGTTAAGCATTACACACTTTTCAGAATGTTATGCATAATATTACCTTTATTATATTTTTCAACTTACACATGGGTACACTATTTTAATGGCTTCAGTTCATAGTGCTGTCCTCACATGATGAAACAATTATTACACATATTTGGTGCTGTAGGGTCTCTCAATATTTGTTCTGGATTTTCTGCAGTGCTTTAATGATTCAGGATATTATATTAGTATTATAGTTAGTATATATATTAATATACACTTACATATGCTGATATAGCTCTTTTATCTATGGTTTCTGAGTATGTGAATGTGTGAGTGTGCAACAATTACATTTATGTGGCTATATACTATATTTATAAAAAGGTGAGAGATTATAACAACCAAGTATTTAAATTCAGATATTCTCTGTTTTCTAAGGATGTTACTTTTGCCCAACACCCAGGGGATGTGTCTATTACCCAGTTTAATGGTACTTGTTTTATCTCCTTTGGAAAGATGAAAGGCGGAGTCAACCCTGCCAGGAATTGGACCTGCAGCCTCAAAGGTTGAATAGCTTATACTGGTGATACAAGGTGATATTTCACAAGACAATGTCAGAGACAAACAAATATTTCTTTATAAAATATGGGTCATAATATATTTGATTTGATTGAGATTTATAAATAATGCTGACCAATGAGAGTACTGGAAACGTGTACATGATGTCATAAACACTAAACCAGATTTGTGTAGCATTCATTGTTCCCTGTAGAAAAGTTGACTAGGAGTTGAAAATTGGGAAATTAGAATTAAATATCTCCCATAGCTTATACTTGTGAGATGAAACAGAAGGGAATGCAATCAAAATGACTAAATACTAGTAGAAATGAGTTGGTTCATTTACTCACTCCTCCCAGTATTATTTTCAGTTACATATGGCAAAAAAATGAAAAAATAATGCAGACTTTTATTTGAAAAATCTTATACTCATCTACAAGAGACAACAAAAAAACACTGCTAAATAGTTTTGAATATTTTTCCTGAGTTCAGAAATAGCCCATGTTTTATGTGTTGTGCTTTTTTAATCATGTTACAGGGCCAGAACTATAAGCAGTGCAAAGCTATTTCAAAATAAGCAATAGGGATATTGTAACACTGATATCTGTACTAAATCCATGAATGACCCCCCCACATGTACATATTTTTGAAAACTAGACAACTCAGAGCATTTAACTTTTTTTTTACACATTTCATGTAGCCATTTTAACACCAACCTTTGCCAAAGTTTGCATCAAAATATTTTTTTTTTTTAATTTTTCACATAGATTGCAATTTAGGTAAACATAACCTGAAAATGTGAAAGGGTATTTCCAAACAACACCTCAATTTGTGTTCAGCAACATCTCCTGAGTACAGGGATACCACCCATGTATAGGTTGGTTACGTTATTTGGGGGTTAAAAGGCCACATTTGAGAGGAGCGCTTTTTGGTTTTCCAACTTGGAATTTTAACATGCAGAAAACCTGCGCCAATGTCCTATTTGGGACATTTTTTAAGCCAGAAAGTGTATTCTACCCCACAAAACCATATATTTTTGAAAACTAGACACCCTAGGGTATTTCAAATGGTAGTATTTTAACTCTTTCCATGCACTAATTCTACCCCCAGCCTATGTGAATGTTTTGGGTAGTAATTTTTTTTCACATACATTGTACTTCAGGCATGAATTTACTGATCCTGTTATCTGTCAGTGACAAACAACTTTATTTCATTATATGTATATATATTGAGAGGATCCTCTGCAGTGTATAGAGAGATATCCGTGCTATTTTGATCGTTTTATCAGTTTTGGTAATTTTCTCCGTTTCTGGTTAATGCCACTGCCTGTCACAACCTGGGATAACAGAGCAGGTAGGAGTCTCGTTGCAGGGCAGGGTGTGGGGTCTGTCTGCACACCACGATGCATAACTGGGAAGGGCTGGTAGCTGTGACCGGGACTGAGACAGGACAAGTAACAGACTGGAACTAAGGCAGGACTGGTAGCAGAGACTGGAACTGAGACAGGACAGGTAGCTGTGACCAAACTGAGACAGGACAGGTAGCTGTGACCAAACTGAGACAGGACAGGTAGCTGTGACCAAACTGAGACAGGACAGGTAGCTGTGACCAAACTGAGACAGGACAGGTAGCTGTGACCAAAATGAGACAGGACTGGTAGCTGTGACCAAACTGAGACAGGACTGGTAGCTGTGACCAAACTGAGACAGGACTGGTAGCTGTGACCAAACTGAGACAGGACTGGTAGCTGCTGCAACAGGTTTGGAAACAGAGCAGTGTTATTCACCTGAATGGTATTATACCCTATGGTTGAGCCTCAGGTAAATGACCACCCAGGACTTGTACACTGACTGCAACCGCACACTGAAGCAGATACACAGGGAGTACTGGACGAGAAGGATAGTCAGCAGGCCGGGTCATACACAAAACAGGAACAAAGTACAACGTAGGAATTCAGAAGGCAAGGTCACTATACAGGCAAAATGGTCAAGGCAGGCAGAAAACAGCGGAGTCAAAATCAAGCAGGAGCCAGAACCGGGAAATCAATAATCAATATATAAATGCTAGAACAAGAAACAAGGCACTATCACAGGCTGAATCCAAAGCAATGCAAAGGCACTGATTGCCATAAGCTGCAGGTTTAAATAGGGAAGGGCTAAGGGTAACGAGGCAGCTGACAACAGGAGTAGAATGGGAACACCACAATAGCGGCCACTAGAGGCTGAAGACAAAAACAGCCACAAACCCAGAATAACCGTGACACTGCCATGCTGTCTACTGGAATTGAATATCCGGAGGAGTTGTTTGTTGACATCTGCCGCTATGTAAACTAATTGGAGGCTGTATAAGTTCTTCAGTGTCTCGTGTGGGCGTCATCGCCTTGAAGAAGCCTGTTGGCAAAACGCGTTGCGAGACTTTGACGTCACACGAGAATTGGATCCGGAAGTGCTGGCGAGCGGATCGCATCTACCTTTGTGCAGCTGGTTTCTTACCACCGAAAGACTGGTGGAGAGTTTGTTTAACTCAGGACTGCAATCAGAAGGACTGGTGATATATTTCTGCTGATTTAAATCTTTTTATATGTAAGCTGTATGTTTTAGAGGGATATTAAAGGTCTTTGTTCATTTCGATACTACATCTGGTTATCACCCTCTCTATTTTTTCAATTACCGTTTGGAATTCATCCTGTATGGGAGTCTGACCACCATATCCACAGTATTCCTGTCTAATCTGAGGGTAATAGGATTTGGAGTCCTTTCCATGTTTATACTCAGAGCCGGTCTAAGGGCTCTGTGAGTAATTTTCTATTGGGGAAAATATTTTTCTACATTTTTTATTACAATACTACACATTGTTGTGTTTATTTGTTTGTTTTATTTTTTACACATATCTTGGCTGAGCTACTTGCTTCCTGCAAGATAAGTATATATATATATATATATATATATATATATATATATATATATATATATATACACTTGTTCTCTTTTGCGCAACACTTTTCTATTTTTGTTTTCACTACTGTCTGTGTAGGCTTTGGAGGAGCCACACTAGTGTTTTGCTGCACTGTGCTCTTTTATATTGGTTTTCTTAGCGCCGATCACTTATTCACTACTGTTTAACACCTCAATATGTGTTCAGCAACATCTTCTGCGTACAGGGATACCACCCATGTATAGGTTGGTTAGGTCATTTGGGGGTTAAAAGGCCACATTTGAAAGGTGCACTTTTTCGTTTTCCAACTTGGAATTTAGACATGTAGAAAACCTGCGCCCATGTTCCATTTGGGACATTTTTGAAGCCAGAATGTGTATTTTACCCCACTAAACCATACATTTGTGAAAACTAGACACCATAGGGTATTTCAAATGGTAGTATTTTAACACTTTCCATGCACTATTTCTACCACCAGCCTTTGTCAAATTTTAGATTAGTCATTTTTTCATGTTTTGTTTACACATACATTGTACTTCGGGCATGAATTTACAGTACCTGTTATTTGTCAGTGTCAAACAACACTTCAGTATGTGTTCAGCAACATCTCTTGAGTACAGGGATGCCACGCATGCATAGGTTTGTTGGGTTGTTTGGGGGCTAAAAGGCCACACTTATGGGGTGTGCGTTTCCAACTTGGAATTTTGACATGTAGTCAGCCTACGCCCATGTTCCATTTGGGACACTTTTGAAGCCTTTCAAAGTATTTTACCCCTTCAAACCATATATTTTGGAAAACTAGACATCCTAGGGTATTTAAAATTGTGGAATTTTAACATTTCCCATGTACTAATTCTATCACCAACCTATGTCAGCGGGTTGGGATGTCATTTTTTTCACACACATTGTAGTTCAGGCATGAATTTTCAGATTCTGGTATTTGCCACTGCCAACCAACACCTCAATATGTGTTCAGCAACATCTCCTGAATATAGGGTTACCACCCATGCATAGGTTTTTTTTGGGTCTAACAGGCAACGTTTGGGATGTGCGCATTTCCAACTTGGAATTTTGACATGTAGTCAGTCTGTGCCCATGTTCCATTTGGAACATTTTTGAAGCCGTCCAATGTAATTTACCCCCACCAAACCATATATATATATATATATATATATATGTATATGTGTTAAGGCCGTTTGGCCTGTATTTGTGGAAGGGGCTGGAATTAATCCACTCCCCTATATAAGGTACACCTTACCTGTCTTCACACCGGTCAGGTCAGCGTCTGAATGAGTTCCGGTTCATCCAGTCGCCATTTTTGAATACTTCTGGGTCCCACGAGGTTTTTCCTTGCTGACCGGTGTCCAGGGATCCTTCTGCAGCTTCTTGGGATCTTCTGCCTGCCTACTATCGCCGCGGATCGCGTCCTAGGGACTACTAAACTGTAAATAGACCTAACCGTCACACCAGGCGACAGGGCCCACGGCATCAAATCCGGTTCAGGTCCTCACTTACTGTGCGCGTTTCAGCTATTCCGGCTACTCGTTGTGTTATGTCCGTCCGGGTTCAGCTGTTCGCTTCCACAGCTATTTCGGTCCAACATTGTCCATGTTCATGCCTTCAAAAACGTTCAGGCACTCTTCGGTTGTTCTCGGGTGAATGGGTTACGAATAGCTCCCTGTTTACTTATATGAGGATTCACATGGTTTAGGATTCCATGCTGCCACCTTCTGGTCAGAAAAGATATTGCATTATTAAAATGTCATATTACTTTCCTGTACACCTATACAATCTCACCCAACTGCTAGACGGGAAAAAAAAAAAAATGATCTTCCAATTCCATCTTAATTAAAAAATTTGTGTCACTTATACAATTTTTCCATACGGTTCGTCTTCAGTTGCAGGAACTCCTATTACCTATACGGATTACCAGTTTCGATAACCTATACTACCAGGTACGTACACCTGCTTACAGTAGATTCATTAAACTCCCCAACAGGATAGACAAGTACTGGCTCATAGGGTTATAGGGGCCAACAAGTTAATTCCCCCGGTTTCTGCATTTATGCTTAGGATTAGTGGTCCCGCGAGGCCAACACCCCGCTTCAAACTCGGAAGCAAACACCCCTCGGGCCACACGTGAGCTAGCCGCCTCGCACGTTGCATAGAGAGGGCCTCACCTGTCACTCCCTTTCCTATTCTTCTGGTTACAATCACCGAGAGGCCGACATCCTGCCACAACGTTCGGTGGCCACGACAATCCCCTCGCGCCAACCATAGATAGAGCCTCTCAAGCCGCTTGGCAACTAGCAGGGCCTCACCTGTCACCAATAAACAATAAGCATAATAGTTTCGCCTCATGGCATAGCTAGTAGCCAGTACTATCCTAATAGGTTCATTTCATAATTCTATCTTTCCTTCTTTTAAGTATGTCTCTTGAAGGTGATGAAGAGCTATTTCTTCATGCCACCCCAACTAGGGTCGAGACACCCTCTCGTAGAGGGGACATTGCCAGTCCGGCATCAATTAGATCCTGGACGATCCCGCGTATCACCACGGAATTAAGGAGATGACAAATCCCTTACCCTGCCACAGCAAGGAAAGCTGAGCTATTCAAACTCCTTAACAATTCAATTGACAACACGGAAGCTGCGGAAGGCCCCAGCAACACCAGTTCAGGTGACATCCAGGCTATGCTGGCCTCACTCATGACCTCTATGGGCAAGGTCAATGACAGACTGGCTAGTCTCGAAGCGGTCACCACAGCCCTCACCAAGGCTGGTCTTCCCGATGCTGCTCAACAGGCTCCATCTGAACCACGGGCCGCGGGTATGGTTATCTCCTCAGATTATCAGGACGTTGACCCTGCATACACTATCCCAGCTCACATTAAGAGAGACATCTTGGAAGGCAAAGACGTCAACCTGGCCTCCCTGCTGATTGCCTCCCAGGATGTGGTGGAGAACAAAACCTATATGTACGATGACGTTTCTGTAGTGGTCAGATCTAAAGACGTTAGATTGAACGTAAACTGACCATTCCAGAATTTGTGTTAGCCTTTGGTATTTTTAGAGACGTAATTTGTGAAGTATACCCTAATAGAAGGGAGGAATTTGATCGCTATATGCACAAGCTGGTGGACCTGGGGAACAAATATGGTGGATCTGCTTTTTATGATTACCATAGGTCTTTTTCCTCCAAAGTGTCTGGAGCTCTCTCTCAGTATGGTACCCGTGTCAACTGGAGCAGACTTGATACAGAGCTGTTCTGTAGACACTTCGCTGGTCTCAAAACACCGGCTTGTGCATCCTGCTCTTCTACCACTCACACTACCAATTTTTGTTCTCACGCGGCAGCCGACCCCCATCAGTCCCCTAGCACAAGTTACGCGGGTAGGACGGAGAGAAGCACCAGAGACAAACTAGGTCGTCCTATCATTTACTTTGGTAAATCACAAGTGTGCAATAATTTCAATGTGGGCACATGTAGCTTTAGTGCATGTAGGTTGTTGCATATTTGTTCACATTGTTTCAGGGCACATGCGCATATAATGTGTCCGAATAAAATGTTCCCTAAACCGTACCGTACGTCTGTTAACATCCATGCCTTTGCAGCACTTTTAACCAATCACCCTTCCAGACATATGGTACATTTTCTCATTTCTGGTTTCTCTGAGGGGTTTCATACAGGCATCATACATATGCCCACGGGCCAACTCGAATGCCCTAATTTACAATCAGCACTACAAAACCCAGCAGCCGTAGACAAACTCCTAGCCCAAGAATTGGCGGAAGGGTTCTTGTTCGGACCTTTCAAAACCCCTCCTTTCACGGCATGGCGCACAAATCCCATAGGGATAGTCACAGGGAAAACTTCTCTCAAACAAAGACTCATTATAGATCTGTCGGCCCCTCATACCTCATCTACACCGAGTCTGAACTCTCTTATTTCCTCCGAAGAGTTTTCCCTACAATATGCCACTGTGGACCATGCTATTACAGCCATTATGCGAGAGGGGATCGGTGCATGGCTAAGTAAGACAGACATTACTAATGCCTTCAAACTACTACCTATCCATCCCACACTATGGCACTTACATAGCATTATATGGGCAGATAACTATTACTTTTTCTCCCGCTTAACTTTTGGGTCCAAAAGTAGCCCCAAAATCTTCGACATTTTTGCCGAAACACTTTGCTGGTTATTGCTTAATGTGTCTAGATGCCCCATAGTCATCCATTATCTGGATGATTTCTTGCTTATTGAAGCAAACTCCCTTCCCCCCAGGAGTCTCAAAGCAACTATTGGTTTGTTTGACCACCTTGGAGTCCTTGTATCCACCAAGAAAACTGTTGGACCCGATATGATTATTACATTCCTGGGTATACAACTAGACTCTGCCGCCATGCAAGCTAGTTTACCACAATAGAAAATCACAAATATCCTTAACAGTATTAACCGTTACATGTTGCTGGGTAATTGTGACCGCAAGGAACTACAATCACTCATGGGTTTATTGAACTTTGCCATGCGCATCATTCCTCAGGGGTGGGCTTTCATATCCAGACTTCTCTGTCTTTTTCCACGTTTCAAACACGACAACCATAGACTATCCTTGGATGAGCATGCCACGGCAGACCTATATATGTGGAGAGAATTCTTGACCAACTGGAATGGTAAAAGCTTGTTCCTACCAGAGTTGACTGACACATCTCCAACAATATGGTCTGACGCGGCGTCTACCACGGGTTTCGCAGCAATCTTTGGGACCGAATGGCTTTGGGGTAAGTGGCCTGAAGAAGTCTATGACTTGGAAGGCTTTTTTACAACCTCAGCTCTTTTTGAGATCTATCCCATTGTAGCAGCTGCCGTGGCGTGGGGACATTCATGGTCTGGCTTATCGGTCCGTTGCCACACAGACAACCAAGCAACATGTCACATCATTAACAAAGGCCGCTCATCGTCCCTAACAATTATGAGATTTCTCAGGAAGCTCACGTGGTTAGCTGCAAGTCACAATTTTTACTTGGTCTGCTTTTATATACCAGGCATTTCTAATGTAGCAGCTGACAGTCTGTCTCGTTTCGATTTTCAGGCTTACCAGCAAGCACTCCCGTCAGCTGCAATTACAGCCACAGCCGCCCCTCCGTTCCAGCAGCTAACCATGGACTAGAGATAATTATGCATCATAGCAGGGTTCTGTCCAAACTTGCACTATCATCCAACACTCACAAAGCATACAACAGAGCCTTCACACTCTTCACTAGATTCCTATCCGACCACGACATAACGCATCCTTTTGTCATGACATCTATTATAGCCTTCGCTTCTTTTTGCCACCTTACATTACACTTATCTTACAACACAATCAAATTATATCTGACAGGCATTCAACATCATATGCTCACTCTACAACCCAATACACATAGTTTCATGTCATCTTATCAGGTAAAGAATATACTTAGAGGTATTCAGAAATCCGTCCCTCCACCGCTTCCACAGAGATTACCTATAGATAACACCCTCTTCCAGTTATTATCCGACCTGTTAGACTCCAACCCTTTCCACTCTACCACCAACGCAACCATTAAAGCAGCCATGTACATAGCCTTCTACGGGTTCCTCAGGCCACGGGAATTCACTACTGTCACCACCACTCAAAACGACAGATGTCTGCTACGCACACACCTACGTAAACACATGGATCACTACATACTGTCTTTACCTCAGTCCAAAACAAGCCAACACGCACCTCCTGTGGAGATCACCTATTTTCCTACCCACACCAAATGGTGTCCAGTAACAACGCTGGATTCCTACCTTTCACTTATCTCATCAACACCATTGTTATACCTATTTTCACTCAAAGGCTCTGTACTCACTACTACTACTTTCATGCGCTACATTAGATCACTGTCAACCAGGCTAGGTCTTGACCCTTCACTCTACTCAGGTCACTCCTTCCGCATAGGGGCGCTTCCACAGCTTCCAGCGCAAACATACCGGTGCATATCATTAAGTCATTAGGACGGTGGAAGTCATCCGCCTACACAGCCTACATACCTAAACCTACCCAAGAATTAAGAAAGGCGTTTAAAGAAATGTCTGGATAATTGTATGAATTGTTGACTGTATTAAATCTTCGATTATTCTATTTTTGCCCTCTTTATTTACAGGCCTACCGTATCGTCGGTATCGGCACACCACAACCGACTTTGCTCGTTCGTACTATCTTACGTTCTCACTTGAACCTACTCCATATACGGCTATATTGGCCCTTACACAAGTGTTAAGGCCGTTTGGCCTGTATTTGTGGAAGGGGCTGGAATTAATCCACTCCCCTATATAAGGTACACCTTACCTGTCTTCACACCGGTCAGGTCAGCGTCTGAATGAGCCTCCCACCCACTCCTCTTTTTCAACACTTTCCTTTTTCAATTCTATCTTATTTTATTTCTTCTTGGCGGGCCCTCTTTATTTACAGGCCTACCGTATCGTCGGTATCGGCACACCACTACCGACTTTGCTCGTTCGTACTATCTTACGTTCTCACTTGAACCTACTCCATATACGGCTATATTGGCCCTTACACAAATATATATATATATATATATATATATATATATATTTTTTTTTTTTTTTTAAGTAGACACCCATGACTCCTTTTGGCAAGGGCTCAGCAGCCACTGATACATCACTAGATGATGTATCAGAAAGCTGACCAGGGTCAAAATTGACCTCTGAGTCAGCGGCCTCAGAATCAGTCCCTAAGCAGTGATCTACAGCAAAGAATGGGTTAATAGCTCTTAGAAGAGCCTATCTAGTACTGTAATACATTACAGTACAAAGAAATTAATCCATAAAAAAGTGCAGACAGCAAAACATACTGTTGCTGTGCAAGATTACTGCTTATACAGTGATGAATGGCAGGGAAGGGGTTAATACACAGGGAATGGCTTTCATAAAACCTGACAAATTTTATAAAATGTTATTTTATATCACTAATACTGATCTGTCTCTTTCCATCACAAAAATGTAAGTGAGGAGAGGGAGGCAGATCAAAATTGGTCGGATCAATATTCACAAATATTGGTCTCACCAGGCGAATGGTGATGCTCATCTGAGCAATCACCAAACCGCCTTTTCCACTAATTCGCTGTTACTGATCGCTATGCACTCAGACAGCTAAAAAAAATAAAAATATATTTTTACTTTACATGTAACCCCATAACGGGTGTGTGTAAAAATAAATAAATAAATGCAGACAGATAAAAATTGCTTTGGATGTTAATAACTCTTAGAAGGGCCTTTGTAGTACAGTAATAAATTACAAAAGTAAAGTACAGTAAAGTACTAGTAAAGTACAAGTACAAAAAAATGTAACCCCTAAAAAATGCACAAACAGCAAAAATAAATGCACTGATGTGCAAGATCACTGCTTACGCAGTGAATGACAGGGAAGGGGTTAAAAGCAGGGAATTGCTTTTATAATTTTTTTTATTGTTTTATTATTAGTGTATTGTGTATTTATTATTTTATTGTACTTAAATTTACTTTTATTACGTTGATCTGTCGCTCTCCCTCTCTAAAAAAAAATGTGAGGAGAGGGAGGCAGATCCTAAGTGGTCAGATCAATAAAGGGTTAATATTGATCTGACCAGGCAGTTGGGATGCTCATCAGAGCATCCCCACTGCTTGTCAGTCTGCCTGGCAGTCACAGATTGCCTCTGTGATGAGGCAATCTTGTGACTGCTTGAAGAGCACAGGAAGCAGCTACTGCCTGCCTCCTGTGCTCTTGCCCTTAGAAGAGCAGCACACAGTGACGGACCTAGCACGTCCTTTGTCGGCAAGGGGTTAATAACTATAAAGTGCATTCTACTTATATTTATAAAAAGGGTTAATCATCACGTATCGGACATACATTTACTCGTACATTCATACGCTCTCTAGAGATACACTCTATGTATTTTCAGAGAAGGATAAGGAGGGGTCACAGCAGAACTAATATAAACCTTATGCGCAGGGGTCCTATACCTATGTGATAGGTTATGTCGGGGGATGCACCAGGGGAGTGGCCTGTGTGCCATCTAGACCATATATCCGTCTCCATTGTGTCCATACTTTATTATACATATTCCGTCTGTCTAATTCGGACCCATAATAGTATCTTTCTGCCCGTGCCTGAAATTCAATCTGTGCTTTAACCTCTGGCAAGGTTGGAATATCAGTTTTTTTCCAGTACCTGGCCAGACAGATTTTAAAAGCCAAGAAAACATTAATACAGAGAATTCTCCAATATCTATCATGTACAAGTAGATATAAATGAAATAGGAAGGACTGTGGTAGGAGTTCATCCTGTAATCGAATAGGGAGGCCATTGTTTCCTGGATTATTTCTTTATAGCGGAACAAAACTCCACACTCCCACCAGATATGTAATTGTGATCCCGATTTTCTCAGGCATCCCCAACATTCCTAACTGGGGTCATTGGAGAATTTTGCTATCCGTGCTGGTACCATATACCACCTGTGGGTCAATTTATAAAACTGTTCTTGAATATTAATGCAGTGAACTGATCTTCTAGTCTCTTTCCATACATTAAACCATTCCCGCAGTGGAAAAACAGAACCTATCTCTCTCTCCCACTGTATAATGGAAAGGGTCTTTTCAGGCGGATCCTTGCTAGCAATAAATTTTATCGTTCTTGATATAGCCTTGCTTAAATCTGAGGAGATAAACTCTTCCCAATCCATTAAATCTGAAGCTGGGTTGACCATAAAAAAAGATTTAATCTTCAAAAAGTTAAAAAGTTCTCTAGGCTCTAATCCATATTTAAGGGACAAGTCTGGGAATGGAATCAATTGTCGTCTAGATAAAGATCCCCCAGCACTTTTAACTTCCCACCAGTTATTAAAGTTCAGGTGTGCAATTCACAAGGGGAGAATCGACAGTGGGGCCGCTTTTGAAAGAGTGTTACCGATGTTCAGAGTTTTTTTTACTTTTATTCACTGAGTGCATAATATCTGTAACCACTCTGGACCTGGTCCCTATTGCCCCGAATATTTTGGGTGTTAACAACTGCAGGAGTGAAAGGTCTACATCATTGGTTTGAATTTTCTCAATATTGTACCAACTTAAGTTTACACGTTGCTTCTGTATACATGCTAAAATATGAATAATCAGGCTTCCAGTATCTTATGAATTTCTGGGTATCCAAGCCCGGCCTGGTCTAGGCTACTCTGAGAGGACGTACCAGGAATTCGCGGTTTTCTAGCCCTCCATACAAATCTCGAAAACAATAAGTTGAAGTCTCTGAGTATTGAGTTAGCTACCCTCTCGGGAATAACCCTAAAGAGATAAACCAGCTTGGGCAGTATATACCCCTTAAGAATGTTAATCCAACCAAGCCATGAAGTTTCTATTTTGGCCCATTGGGCTGTAAGTTTTTGCAGGTCTGTTAAAAGATGGGTATAATTTACAGTTCCTATATTCCCGAGTTGCTAGATCATTTTAATTCCAAGATACTTGACTATCTCTGAACTACTCGCTTTTTTCCCGAACTTCCTCAGTATCTGTGGGTAACCTGTTGGTAAGTAAAAAGCCATAGTTTGTGTCTTAGACAAATTCAGTCTGTAATTGGAGAATGACCCATAAAGTTCAAGCGTCTCTATAAGGAGGGGAATCGTGTCTATAGGGGTAGACAGAGTTAACAGAACATCATCGGCATATAATGTAATAGTATGGTCCTGTTGCCCCACTCTGATGCCGCGGACATCACCAGACCTCCATATATATTCTGCTTATGGCTCGATTGTAAGAGCATACAGCAGTGGTGCCAGCGGACAGCCCTGTCTCTTAAATGTATAGATAGTAAATATTACAACATTTAATATCTAGCTGTGTCCTGCACCTGTATTTCTTATGGCCATTTGCAACTGTAATTAATTATTCTACACTCATTTACCCTGTCTCCACATAACCAGGTCAGTAGTGGCTATGCACTGGAACTCCAAGTGTTGTGGACTACATTTACCATTTTGCTCTGCCAGAAAAACCTAGTTTTATCAAGGTTTCTTGCATAAAATAATATGAATTTTACATTTTTTAATAGTTGAAATACATCTTCACTCCTATCGGTTGGATCAATAGATTAATGGGAGAAGATGTACAGCACAGTGATGCGCTAAGCACAAGCATGCGCAGTGAATGCCATTTGGTACAGCCTGTAATTGTCTGACCTAAAGAGAATGAAATGGCTGCTCTCTCTCATGCAAATAGCACTTTTAGAGAGGGAAACAAGGAATGAAATTATTTATATCTTTTTTTATAATATTCATTTTATTTAATGAATGCATTTTTTGGGGGGGTGGGGTAAAAGGGATTGTCACCTAAACATAGTTTCTAATTTGAATGTAGAGAAAAGAAAATGGTCAAGGATGATCTATACATTGTGTTATCACGTTTCCAAGCATATGAATAAATTAAAAGAAAATGTGTATGGTGTGTTGTTCCTTTGACTATATGTGAAAATCAGCATCTTTCAGTGGGAAATGTGTAATTTGCATTTTAAGCCACAAGGTAATTTCATAAATAGGAGCCACCACAGACATGCATTTGTTTGCAATTCTGCTAACACAATACATAGATTCTTACATTTTTCCTTTTCTACATTAACTATATATACAATGTTTATGTGACACATTCCCTTTTAAAAGACCATAAAAACTGTCCTATAATGTACAACAGAATGTCTCATCTCTAACTTAACATTGGAAACACATTATTCACACTTCATGGAAATATTGTTTCCAAATTTGCAGCACAAATTCTCTGTTTGCCGTGGTATCATAACTTAGTGCTTTTGTGTTTTGTTTTAGAATCTTGCTTTTAATATCTGAAACATACAATTTACTAAGTATTATATAGCCATCAGGAGTAAAGATACATCTGTACCAGCAGGATTATATCTGGGATGCAATATTACTGCCCAAGGGTAAGAACTGTGCTACCTGCACTGATTGTATGTTTGCCCAGAGGCAAACATACTAGAGAAGCATGAACCAATGAAAAAACTAGTTTCAGAATCCCTTTAGAGCAGACAGCACATTTAACTGTGGATAAGGTTCACTGGTCAAACTCCAAAACAATCACACCTACTAAATTTTAAAAATATCACCACATATTTAGATGCATTGTTCTGCATTTATTCTTTGGATTTCTGTCAACAAAGTTAAAAACAATAAATCTTTGACAGTTACAATATATTTTTAATTTTACACATATATAAATGTACATATACATTTACATTCTATCTAATATATATATATATATATATATATATATATATATATATATATATATATATATATATGTATATATTCAAACACACTTTAATGAGTGTATATATATACACCTACATACTATATAGACATATATATACATATATATATATAGATATAGATATATAGATATATGCATATGTGTATACATACATGCATGTAGAATAATATTAGACCCCAATTGTAAAGAGCATCTTTTTTTTTATTAGACCAATAAAATATATTTTAGATTGTTTATCTTTTTTTTTTTTAACAACTAGATCTACCTTTCTTAAATTCTTATTTTTCACCCTGAGAATTGCATCTTGTTCAATTCCTTCCCTGTCAAAGAGACTCCAACATGGTTTCAATTGGATTCCAAAAATAACCTCTTTATTCACACTGCTTATGCTATTATATTGTTGCACAGCACGGGCAGGCAAGGGGTCATTCCATTATCCAGAAACGAGATAACTGAGTATTAGGGCAGCCAAGCTCTTTGACTTTCTGCCCCGTGGTAATGGGTCTTTTTTAAGGCCTTTAACCAATGTTTCTACTTGGTATTTGACAAAAGAAAAGGTAACATTCCTACTTAATCCTTTATATTCCTGTTTCTGCAGACAGTTTGGGAAAAGGTGTTCAGATTTTCATTAAAAAAATGCTCTGTGTTCATGTGAAACCAGCATTTGATCTCACAGTACATTTAAGCACCACTAGAAATAATAGCCAAGAAGCAGTTTCTGGTTAACGCATGTTTGCAATAGTTTTTCCAACTGAATTGAAAGAGCTTGATAGGATTTAAAGATAAGGGAACAAAATCAGATGCGCATACATATGTGACTCTATTGCTTTTTCAATTTATAGACGCTGTAGTCAATAAGACATTCTAAAAGCACTGTGCTAAATTCTAAACAAGGAAGGAACAGCAGGGAAAACAAATATACCATATAACTGTGACCAGGTATCCATTATGATATAGAAAAAAAATGATGAGACTGTTATGAAATTAAAAACCATCAAAAAAGGAAATCCTCACTGATCTAAACTATTTTTATTTTTTATGAATAAACAAAATCTGGTACCATTGTTCAAACCTGAAATTCAAGTTAACTGAGAAATTGGTCATTTTAAATTATAGACTTGTAACTGTAGAAACAGTTATTGAATTGTACAGAATTTACCTTTATCAGTTTCCATGGTAAGATGACCATAAATGTTGTGTTTTACGTCAAACTGAGTTGTAATGACACGATCATGTGATTGAATACAAGGTGGTTGTCTCAACAGATCCAACCTGTCATTTTCTGCAGAACACAAAAAAACAATAGTTTTCTAAATGCATATTGGGGTAGATGCCAATGATCCTTGTTAAATTAAAAAGTGCCATTAGCGGTGAATAAATTACCACACAAAACAGTGATTAAATGACAGCTGCTAAAAACTAAAGGGCAAAAAATCTTAAATCTTTTTACCATCAGATATACGCTAAATAAAGATGCCTGAACTCACTTTAAAAACATTATGTATGTGCCCCCTGGCATAGCATGCCCCAAGCCCTGGGGGACATTAAACAAAGTCAATGGCCCCTTGGGGTGCAATATGCCCCCAAGCACATATTAAATAAAAAAAATGCCCCCCATCTCCCCAAAGGTTTTGGGCAAGCTATGCATCCAAGCCCTACTATGCCACACAAGACACCATAGACCCCACCCCCACCGCCCTTGTGCAAGCGGCTGGCCAAATGTCCCTGGCACAATAAATAAAGAAAATTAAATATAGTTCCTAACCTATTCCCTACCTTTACCTTACCCAGGTATAGGGAGACAGTTCTTAATTAGTCCCCGATTCTTGTAAAAAGACACTATTTGAGTGCCATGAGGGTGGGCAGTTTTTTGGGCTTTGATGCCCAGTATTTCTGCTGTCCCCATTGCAGTTGAATCACACATTATTCCTTCAGGAATAACATGCAGTATTTTAACTAAACGGCCGACATGTGTTTACCCCATTATCTG
This sequence comes from Pelodytes ibericus, assembly GCA_036172795.1. Lineage (NCBI taxonomy): Eukaryota > Metazoa > Chordata > Amphibia > Anura > Pelodytidae > Pelodytes > Pelodytes ibericus. The sequence continues at coordinate 115,998,503 of CM069860.1, forward strand.
CTATAAACAATATCTCCATCTTTTTCCTTTCCTTTAATTATTATACTCACTTATAAACTAGAAAACTGTTTTAATTATGCATTAAACGCTCTTATGTTTAGTTGACTTTAGCCAGTGCATTATAATATATTTCATTATAACGATAATTAGCAGAAATAGGTATAGCAGTCATTAATGGGTTTGGACAAAAACATGCTAGTGGATGGTTCTAGATTTTTCTAATTTGACAACAATACTGAAAAAAGTCTGATTTTCTGTTCTTTGCTCTCCATAGATTGCCTCCTTGCTGCTTTTGTTTAGTTTAACCCTGTTTTAAACGATGCTATGAGACAATGCAATGTCAGATGCTACTACATTGCCACATTTTGGCCACATTGCCACATTTTGTAGGCCTATGACATTTTCAAACTGCTTTTTATTTCTTCCGTTTTTACTTTGGTGGCTTTTTCCAGACATTTAGCACTTTTTTTTCCTAACCTTGATAGCCTGTCTTTAAAATAAACATTGTTTTTAACCTGGCATAGCCCTGCTATAAGCAGACATGTTCTACTGCCATTACAATAAATGTAGCACTAAAGAAAAGTTAAAATACTAATTTAGATTGCCCATGAAATAATTTCTTAGAATGCCACCTTCTGGTTTCAAATATGACTTGTTTTAACACTGTACAACACAATCGAATATGCTACTAATCCTTCATAAAGACATCATATATGTGATTAATGTGAAATGTTTTGTCATTTGCATTATGTTCTGCTCTGTAATGATCAATTCCATTTCACAGCAGTAGAAACAAGATTCTAATTTTATTATTTAAACATAAAGCAGTTGAATGTTTTTTTTATAGTTGCGTTTATAATATCAAATCTCTTACTGTGCCTTGTGATAAACTTCCATACAAAATATTAACCAATTGTAAATTAATAGCTGTGTATTAATCAATTGACATGCTACATTTCAGTAATCCATTTTTTCCCCTCAGTAATGCAGATCACTTTTGATTCCAGTTCAGAAATAGCATCACCAGGACAAATCAGAGATGAACTTGAAACGTTATCAGAAGATAAACTGGCAATTTCCAGATAGATAACATATTTACAATATTCATATAATGAAAGAGATTTTTTATGTTTTCACTGAAAAACCTATCTTCTGAATGGATGTATGAGTTAATATACAATTTCTCTGTCAAATTGTTCATTGTACAACTGGATTATTATTATTATTATTAGTAGTAGTAGTAGTAGTAGTAGTAGTAGTAGTAGTAGTAGTAGTAGCAGTAGTAGTAGTAGCAGAAGCAATAGTAACAAGAAATACAATAAGGAACTATATTTTAAAGCAATTAAAGAGCAGTGCATTGCTTTCTAGGGTTTTTGTTCCACATGTAACATTTTGCCTTATTACTGTATGTATCTTTTTATGTCACTGTCACTGAAAGGCAGACCTACACACCTGGATATAGGGCAGCAGTAACATCCCCAGGACATACTTGAAAATTAGAGAATATCTCATTATTGCTTTCCTGGTTAAATACTCTGTTGTTGTTGTTTTTGGGTTTTTTTTGACGGCCCACAAAACCAATAGTCTTGTCTAATGAAATCTTACTCTACTTATTTGCTTATCCCAGACCAACTTGAGTAATTTCCCAGCAATTCCCACAACAATGATTATTGAAGCATGGACATATTTCGTGGTAATGAATGTCTATTCCTTGTGTATTGTTGTAAATATTAGCATTGTCTTATTACTTCTTATCCCTGACACTGAACGTGTTAAGTAACCTTGCCATTTGAAAACATATAATTAGCATTTACTATTTCCAGGTAACTAAAATCTAGAATAATATTTTTGGACATTTCATCTGATCTCTAATTTTAATTGTGCCCTTTTGTTCTAGTAAAAGGCTCTGTGCACAGTCATAAATCACTATGTTATATAGATTACTGACCATGATTTATAAAAAAAAGTTGGTGTATTGTATAACACAGCAATGAACAGATTTAGTCAAATATGGCAATCATCAGGGGGTTTCTAAGGACACTGCTATACAGAGTCGTATCAGTTTGAAGGAACTAGCAATCAAACCAACAGATACAGATAAAGTTATTCAGATATGCAGATTAATTAATCTATTAATAAGACTGGGTTTAATTGAACACTCCATGTCTGTGTGTAAGCTGTCAATGTTACAGTTACTCAGCAGGAGCACACTAAGGGTAGTAACACATTCAATTTAAAAGTCAATTTTATTATACAGGAACATTTCTTTCACTATCCCTCTGGAAAGGTATCTCCAATTTCTCTTCTTTCTGTCCATAACATGCCTAATAGCTGCCGAATATGCAAATACTAGCATTTTTTATTTGTTCTCACTGCTGCATATCTGATCAGCACAGTAAATATTCATGAGTTTGCTATTGTAGAAGCTGTGAAGTACAGAAAATATGCCCTCCAAGGTGACATGTAATTTGGCAGCTTCTACATAAAGAGACTCTGGGAAAAAATACTGGAAATCTCCTAATAATTAGACACATCGCTACAAGTGCATTGTTATTTCTTCCTCTCATTAAACAAATGTCATGGGCTTTCTTTTATTCTACTTCTGTACCAGGAAAAAACAGAATATTCATAATCATGTCAGTAAAACTATGTATGCATTTAAAGACAGTATATATGCACATTCATCATGTTCCTTCAACTGAAACATAATGGGCAGGAGGCATCAAGGTTACTTAGGGTTGTTATATCATAAGTAGCATCATAATAGCCATACCATTCCACGTCATGCTGCTTCTCAACTCACCACATGAGCTAAGACAAATATCTTAGAAGAAAATTGGTAAACATGTGTCATTTGCTGCAGAAAAGGCTTGATTATAGAGAAGAAGTTAATAGAAACATAGAATGTGTCGGCAGATAAGAACCATTTGGTCCATTCGGTCCATCTAGGGGCACACAAAACATGTAACTAGAGTGACCTGATGTCCATGATAGGGCTTGCTGTCATCCTCATTAAAGAGAATCTATCAATCTTTTTTCAAGAAATAAAAGGGATAACACCCTAATAAGGAAGCTGTATGCAGAAGGTACATATATGTGTAAATGAATATACCAACCAACCTTAAAAATAAAGGAAATTGTCTAAACTATTGGAACTATTCACTAAAAGTGAAATGCAGCTGAGTTGAGGTGGGATGATTAATTTATCTCACTGACATAATTATGCATTACAAATGGCAAAACATTAGAAAAACTCATTTGACCCCACAAAATGTATATTAAAATAATTAGGTTTGTCCCTGCACAATCCATAGTTGAGTCGGTGGAATGTTCATCTCACTTCACTGACCTTCATCTCACTTATTGTGAGGTGCAAATACATTGGATTAGATAAAGAAGCCTGCATTACATATACATTACTAATGCTACTTCTTAAAGTTTTTCATTGGTAATAAACTGTATGTGTAAACATAAATAGTGTTGAGTGAACCCGAACCGCACTGTTCGGGTTCGTACTGGACATTACGGTGTCCGTGCCACGAACCCGAACCCGGACATTTTATAGACTTTCGGCTTATAGAATACATGTAATACTATTGGCTTTCTATAAACCGAACTAAAGTCCCCATTCATAAGAATTTCTTATGAATGGGGACTCTAGTTCGGTTTATAGAAAGCCAATAGTATTACATGGAAGAAGAGAAAAAGAGAGGAGCGCAAATATATAATAAACAATTGTGCAATAAAAAATAATAATATAAATATTTGAAAAGAGACAATAATAAATAATTATTGTGATGAAAAATAAATAAAAAGGTTTTTTTGTGATGAAAAAAAGAGATACTTATGACTTATGAACGACGTTCGGTTTATAGACTTTTGGTTTATGGAATACATGTTATGCTATTGGCTTTCTATAAACCGAACTAGAGTCCCCATTCATAAGAATTTCTTATGAATGGGGACTTTAGTTCGGTTTATAGAAAGCAAATAGTATTACATGTATTCTGTAAGCCGAAAGTCTATAAACCGAAAGACATTCTGTTTATAGACTTTCTTTTTATAGAATAGCAATAGCATGAAATGTATTCTATAAAACGAAAGTCTATAAACCGAATGTCTTTCGGTTTATAGACTTTCGGTTTATGAAATACATGTAATGCTATTGCTATTCTATAAACCGAAATAGAGTCCCCATTCATAAGAAATTCTTATGAATGGGGACTCTAGTTCGGTTTATAGAATAGCAATAGCATTACATGTATTACATCTGAGAGTCAAAAAGAACTGTCAAATACTGTGCTTACAGCGGACTTTGAAAAATTGTATTAGTTTTGGGTGGTAAATAGTACATTTGCGTCTTGCGGTGCACTTCATATCAGAGAGTCAAATAGAACCATCAAATACTGTGCTTACAGCGCACTTTGAAAAATTCTAATAGTTTTGGGTGCTAAATAGTACAGTATTTTTAATTTGTATGTATAAGTTATTTCCCTATCCATATTTGTTTGTAGGACACTTGTCCTACGCTTACCCACATTTTAATTCCTTTTGCAGACCTCTAGCCCTTTCCAGGACATTTTTAGAGGCATTTTAGTGGCCAAAAGTCCGTGTCCCTATTGACTTCAATAACGTCAAGTTCAAACCCGAACCCGGACTTTTTTCCGAAGTTCGGCCGAACCTCTCGAACCCGAACATCCAGGTGTCCGCTCAACTCTAAACATAAACCAAATATGATACCCATCTTCCATTACTAAGACCAATTGCTTCTTTTATTGAAATAACAAAACAATCTGGCTATATTTCAGTACAGTAATCTTTATATAGAACTTTTTTTTTACCAAGAAAGTACATTGCAACTACCATTTCATATCATTGTTTCCTGTTTTGTTCAAAGCCTTGGAAAACGTGGGCACCGACAAAATGTTTGTTTCATCCAAATGCAATTTTCGTACATAGAAGCATTCATTTTCAGATAAAATTTGGACATTATTTATGTTTTGGGAATTCCACAAGGATCTATGGAATTGCACCGGAATTAATTTCAGAATAAGTGAAACAAGGTTGGGGTTAGGGAATTCGGTCCAACGATTCGCATTTCTGAAAACAAATTAGTCCAAAAGGGAAATGCCCAACTCTATTTTGGGGTTAGTGGTTAGGTGCATTAGATATTATATTATTCATAAATGATCTGCCTAACATCTGCAAGACGATAACAAATAATTTATGCTAGCAAGTCAAATATACCACAACTTGACCTGTGGTCTAAGACCAGTTTTTACAGATGTATAAAAATGCATCACAAATACCAAACTTTTCCTAAATACTGACAAAACTGTCTTAAAACTCTTTGAAATGGAAGCTAAATTACATCAACTACAAAGTGCTTAGATTCCATGTACCCCAAGTAGTCATCCCCCCAGTCACATTTTTAGATCAGAGTAACTAATGATCAGACACTAATGAATACATTCTCAGAGAGACACTACCCTTCTGAACTCCTTAAAACATTTTTGGGAGGAAGGTTAATAGGGAGGACCTTCTATTGGAAAATAGGAAAAATAACATCTCCAACATGTCCTTAACAGATCCTGACCCAAAGTGTCATTAAAGAACTGGCACTGCCTGACCCCCAGCATTTTTTGAGTATTCAAACACATGGGTTCCACAAGTGTGGGGAATGTGATATGTGCAAAATTTGATAAACACAACAGAAAAGAATAACAGCATTTAGAAGCACAAAAAAATGGAAAGTTTATGAAATTAAGAAATGTATCCACTGTAAATCTAGGAATATTGTATATTTATTTGTTGTTGAACAAATATGCATTATGCAATATGTTTAAAGCATTACAATTCAGTTACTTTAAGATAATGGGGATAGGTTTGGTAAAGGCTCGCTGAAGAGGGTGGAACCTAATTTAAGTTATGTTGAAAAAAGAAACAGAATGGACATATAGACATAATACCAATGAAAAAGGAGGCTTGAATACCGATTTGGATGTGTTAAATGTTGTATATTTTTATTTGGATATTAGGACCTTAATTACCTTTATTAAGCATCTATTGTTTTGATTATGTATACTGTTGGCTAATGGGACACTTCACAGACTCATGGCTTCAAAACTAGAGATTCTTCCCGGAATTTCTTTCCCATGGCTTCTCTTTTATCTTGCGGTTGAAGTAATTCTGAAATCAAGAATATGTTCCTTCCTTTGTTGCTGCACTCTCTCTGTCAGTGATCTTTTTAGACATATATGGCAGAATTCAGAGAGTTGGTACGTTTTGTTTTCTTTTTTTACCCTGAATTGCCTAGGTTACATTTATTGATTATGCATGACACTGTGTATTAAGAGCCAGTCATAACACAAGTCTACTTTCCAGTAGGTCACCGTGTAGTCGAGGTTGATGGAAAAAGAGGGTCACCTCCTGAAATGGCAAGCATAGGGAATCAGATAAAAGGGCTGTCATTGAAGTTCCAGACATGGCGATTCTTCTGCTGTAACGTTATTTATTGCTTGATAATATTTGTTATATCTGATCACCTTTAGATAGTTTTGGGAGGTTTGCTTCCCTGAGATAAATGTCAGTATCTTGAAGAAATTGAGTGGGAACATCCAACGAGTCCTTGATGTCGTAGAGATTAGTGTATAAATGTACAAAGGTCTGTTATTTTAGAGGTTTTGTGTAATATCTTTTTTGTAGGTGCTTTTATGGCTGGTATGCATATATTTAGCCTTTGTATTCTCAGCATTCTGACCAGGCATTTCCCAGTGATACTTATTTTTTTCTTAAAAAAAAAAAAGTGATTATTCCATTACATTTTATAGTTTGGTGTTGGTAAAATACAGTTTGGTTCATATATTTTTCAGTTTTTGTAGAAGTTTGTTACTAGTAAGTGTATTTGGTATCATAAGTCTTTACTTTGTTTCTTTTGTTGTCTCTTATTTGTATATTGCAATTATATAACATTTGTGCCCTTCCCATAATGTAGTGGGGGATATTTCTTCCACATTGGCAGTTATTTAATTTCCAAGGAGGTGGTTCACTTCATGTTTAATTTGAAGAATTAAGGGTGCATAATCTGAATTGTTTTAATGTCTGAGGAAATTCATTTATGGATATGTATTTGTATCTGGAAAAAATAGCCTTTGCATTATAAATAGTATACAAGTTATGCACATGTGAGTAGCATGTGTAAATAGGTGGGTGTGAGATGTGCCAGGTATCTAGTAGTTGGTTTGAATGTAATGTTTGAAATGTTTCATTGATTATAGATTTTTCTTAAGAAATGTGAGAGAAATCTAGTTTTAGTTATATATAATGTATATTTAAGTCTCCTCCCACTGTTAGGCAGCTTCTGTGAAAATATCTAGTTCATCTATTGTTTCTATCTATTTTATATGTTTAGAAATTTGTGTTTATTCTGATTGTTGTAAATATTTGCTAAAGTGTTTTGGACATTGTTAATTTGTCCATTAATGAAAATGTACCTAACATCTTTATCTTTTTTTTTACATTTTAAAAGTCTGAAGGGCAGGCACTTCTGAACTATAATTTCCACTCCATTTCTTTGGATACATGCAGAGGAAAAATTTGAACATTGTAAAATTTGTTAACACATGGTGTTCTTTTTCACCTTCTGTGACTTTCTATAAAAGGCTGTTTTAACATTTCTGTGTGTTTGGCTCCTCTTTCTCATTTACTGTACTCACACAAATTATATATTGTTTTTTTTTTTTCTAGGACAAAAAAGGCTTTCTTTAGACACCATTATTGTAATCATATCATATAATTAATTTTAAAAAAATAATAAAAAGAGGGTAATTAGGAAAAAAAACTTTTCTAGCTTTTAACCTTCTACAAATGCTAATTAAATAAACCTGCTTAATAGAACCTAATATTTCCCCTTAGTATGAAATTATCCATTGTTTTTAGGGTTTTTTTGGCATTTCAATTAGTGCAAAAGTACAAGTAGTGCATTACTTTTTCCATTTTTTACCACTAACTATAGTGACATTCTATCCCTAATCCTAACACACCATTAGCCTTAACCCAAACGTAAAGAAAAAAAATGCTTCGGGCTGAGGAGGACATGGTACTTAGGAGACATGGGCAGGCTGCCCATAATGTAATTAGCCTCTCCTTGCCCCCAAGTATACAAAAAAGTAACATCTTTAATCAGATTAAATAGAAAGGGTAAAGTAGGGAAGGTTAGGAACAGGTAGAACAGAGGTGCTTGTCTCTTTGTGCTCCATTGTGAGCAGGCCTTGAAAAGGTCCAATTCCTCTATACATTTACTAATTGCTGGTCTGGCCGGCACTTGTCGAGTTCCAGAACTTGTAGTTAAAATGTGAGGTTAGTGTGTGATTTTCTAAATTTCGTGGTGGACACATGATTTTTATGTGCTCTTTGGGTTTAACATATTAGTGATATGAGATGTCTGTTGTATTTCTCATGGTAAATAGATCTTATAACAACCAGATAATAGCTAAATGGTAAAACTGAACATTGCAACTTTAAGAACATATTTTGAGATGTGTGGTGCAAATATTGATGGTCTCAAATTAATTGTATTATTATGAGATGATATTTGAGGCTGTTTGGAGATATGTATTCCTATATAGATATATAATAATAAATATCAGACACAGATCTCTGGGGCCTATTCTTCTCCTCTTTTCCACTAGTGTCCTATGTCTTTGTGGAAATGCCTGTAATGGATATCCATTTGTTTTCTTTCAAGACCAATAAGACATCTCAACAATATCTAAGCTGATGATTTCTTACATTCATAGTGATAATTTGCATGCATCTTCTCTAGTGTATCATGGCGGGAACAAGCTCCTGGAAGATTTGGAGATCCATGTTCTCCAAATTAACTGGCTATTTAAGTCTAGTATGGTTTAGTATGTCTTCTTTTTCAGTGAAGTAGTGTAATTTTATTAACATTTATCTTAAGGATGATGGTGCAGCTTTATGGGGTTTGTCATGGATAATGCTCTCTAGTTCAGGATTGTCTTCTAGAAATTTGAAGAATCTCTGCAAAAAGTCTGGATGATCAGCTATCTCTTATTTGATCTATTATCAAGGTCATTTAATTTTGTTTTAAGTTTGTCTATTGTCAAAATATAAATCAGATTGACTTTCTTAGATTTTTGCCTGCTAGTATTTAAGATGATCTCTGTCATCCTCAAGGGACTTACTCTGTTCCCTAGTTCTTTTATATATTCTTTAACATCTGCCATTTGGAATTGTATAAGTGTTTTAAGATCAGTAAATAAGGATTTGATGTCTCATTTCATTGCAAGAGTGTCTTCCGAATCTGTGTCTTCATTATTTTACATTTCTTTAGGTGTATCTTGAGGATTGAAGTTGTCAGATCTTAGCTATGCCAAGGTGCTTAGTGTGTGTGCTGCTTCAGCAATGCCATATTGGGCACATGGCCTTGGCCTTGAGCCAGCAGGTAAGTTTGTATATCATGAAGATCACAACAGACCCCAATTGCACCTTTTTTTAATTACTAATAGATAGTTTCCTTTATGCAAAATCCATTTTGTCCTAGACTCCTTAAACCATGCTTTCTATCAATCCCATGAGATTTTGTTTTACTTCCATGTATTATTTTGACTATGTTGAAGTCACTTTAAAGGAATCAATAGTTTTCAGTATTTGTTTCTCTTTGATCTATCACCCGGCCTACATAAAAAAAGTGACAGGGTGAACCTACCAGGTTCACCTTGCCATCATATATACATATTATATATACATATTAACTTTACAGTAACGTAAATTCTAGAAGACATTACCTGCTGTTATCAATCTACCTATCCATTCATTCCATCATCCAGCCAGCCAGCCACAATCCATCTACATTCCCTTGACACTCAAGATTTACTGCATATTAAACTGCAAATGCAAAATTTAAAATTTCCAGTTATAACAGCAATTGACAGAAGTCTAAATATCAATGGATGTAATTCACTGTACCTAACTGCAAAAGGGAAAGTATGTATTAAGTTTCAATCATTGGCTATAATCATGTTATATGGGCATATTAAAATTATGTAAATTATGTTTCGCACAGCAGGAAAATTTCCTCTGTACTTGTGCAAGCTTTGACAATACACCTATATTCATGTATCGGGAATAGAAAGATTTCACACAAAATCATCCTGGTTTAATTAACAGCTCATGTGCTGGGAAAAAACAAAGCAGCTGCAGCACATATAAGAAAGCCCCTTGTCTATAATTTCCTTGATTTTAATATTTTTTGACTAATCCGTCAACATAATTTTCTATCTGCATGAGAAATTACAACACACAGTTACTTGGAAGAAAACAAATAACAAAAATGAATTATCAAATTATAAAAATAATTTGTTCAAAAATTCACGCAAAATTATGCCCAATATTACCGTTACTTCCTAATGAATGTGCATGTAATAGAAAAGGCCTGTTTGGTCCATTCCTGGACCCACTTTTCATATTCCCAGATTAAAAATGGAACAGCTGTGATGATTTAATTTACATGTTAATAACAAACAGGCCTCCAGAAACTAGCAAGTAAATGCTTTTTATTGCCAGCGTATCTATTCCAGTACAGCTTGAATGAAAACTCCAGTAATTAATTGTTTTAAGTGATTCTATTAAAAATTGTCTGCATGTAGTGTATAGTGAATGGTTATTTCAGTTTGCTACCATGCAAAATGCAAGCATTGAATGGACTAATTTCAAACTGCTTAAAGTATCAACACCTGCTGTAAATAATGAACTGCATTAAATTAGAATTATTTCTAATCCAGTTTCTATTTTGTAAAACATGTATTAAATGTTTTGCATCTAAATGCATAATTGTAAAGAGTGTGTATTATGTATCACATATCTGTGTATAAAACAGATCTTTTAAATGTTAGGAAACATAGAATGCCTACTTTTTCTGCGTATATGAATGCTTTCATAGTTTAGTAATAATCAAATATATTCAAGGGACAAGTTTAGCCCCATAATGCAATTGTACGTATGTCTTCTAGGAGCCTGCTTGGCTTTACGATGGCTGTGATAACCACTTAAGGTATATAAGTAGGATATTCAATTGGAATATGTTTGGGGTTTAATTGGAAAACAGCTTCAGTTTGGAGGGGAAGAAGAGCGCCGTAAAAATTAAATTAAAAAAAGTACATATTTGGGACAAATGATTCATGACACCTAAAACCGAAAATGCTTTACTGCAATAACTACAAAATAACCCAACAAAAATAAGGAAATGTAAAAAGGTCAAATAGTTCAACTGCCAATAAAAAGTAGTATGTAACTACTATTTAAAACATTTAAAAGGTAATTTGTCACACTGGCACTGAATTAACATGGCCTTTATTGCATTAAAGAAGCCAATACCAAAATTGCAAATATTATTAACCGATAATAACAATGTCTTCTAGAACTACTAATTATTGGCTTTATTTTCATAAATATTGTAATTATAAACCTAATTCAAAGCACAATTACCAAACCAGAATAATCATCAGTGCATGTTGGTTAGTGTGTTACCGTGTGTAATAGTTTCAGTCTCTAATATTAATAACATTTATTCTATTTGATAGAAAAACCAGTGTAAATTGTGATGACATTTTGATTTAGTTTTAGTCATAGTCTTTTGACTTAAATGTAATTTTAGTTTAGTCATATTTTAGTCACCTGAATTATTTTAGTTTTAGTCTCAATCTCCAGTGGATTTTAGTCGACTAAATCTCCAGCAATGAGGGTGGGAACAGGTCTAAGAAGGCAAGTTAACTTGCTTGGGAGATTGGAGGGGAAACATGTGACAGTTCCAGGCAAATCTGATGGAAGAATATCCTCTTCCTCTGAAATTTGTAGGGCATTGTTCCACGGGTCAGATATACACAGGGAGCCTGTGTCTGAGCTAATCCAGCTGCAGATAGCGCCAGGGACTGGTCTTTGGCAGAGATCCATGGGAACCAGAACCAGAAGTCCAAATAGGTAAAAGCAATAGTCCCTGCCTAACATTTTAGTCAAATTTTAGTCAGTTGATGGAAATTGCAATATATTTTTGTCCTACTAACTTAGTCTTTATTTAGTTATTAGTTTTAGTTACCGAAAACAAGCAGCTGACTAAAACTATAATGGAAATGTTTAGTTGACAAAGTTAACACTGGTAAAAACAATGGTTAATTTCATGAGACTATAGTCTGTGCTGAGGTTGTGGTAAACCTCCTTCCACTCTCTAGTTTGTGCTCCAGCCCATGTTGTCAAAAACCACAAAAAAATGATCAAACAAACAGAGAGTGAATGGATTGGGCATGCCAGGTTAAACTTCAATGTGAAAAATATTTAGGAAGGCTGGTACAGAGAAATCTGTGACACAAAACGTAATGCCACTGAGTATATCTCCTACTTAAGTTTAAATCAGACAATATATGGCATGTATCACTCAATGAAGTTATTTGGCATCTTAATAGAAAATTTAAGGTAATAACAGACACATTTATTGTAGTAAACAATGATCTAGTAAACAGCATAGTTGCCTCTTTAGTCAAGAATTATTACTTTTACTGCATAGCAAGTTTGACTTAGAATAAACCCCAATATGCCGAATTTGACACCCTTGATCAATTCTCGAATTCTAGTGAATAGACCCAAGACACCACAAAAGGGTGATGCTGTGTCTGAGAGCAGGGCTTAAACAGCCCTCAGACAGGTGTTCAAGATGCAGGAACCATCTTTGAATGACCCCACATCCTGCCTGCAGTCATCTTGTTTAATGCCAAATATGCACTATTACTAAAGGCAGTGATCTGCACAGTCAACTAGGGCTCTGTGACAGAATGTAGCAAACTATATATCTATGCATATTTTAACATGTGTACATTTTATTTAAGATGCAATGAAGACATTTAATTATGTTATGATTTTAGAGACATGCCAAAATGAGGATATTAAGATCTGCTTCTTTCTGGGGTTTTTTAAATGTGCTGTAAAAAGGAAATTGATATGCAATAGCTTTTTATAGCAGATGGCAAGTGTGAAAGTTCGAAACTAAAATGACTCTTTCAACAGAGCATACATTTAAGCTGACAGCCCAGCCAATGGAGTAAATACAACAGCAAAGCATGAAGTATCAGCTGTTTGCACTTTAAAAACACTGTAAGCACTCATTTTCTTTTTAAAAGCAAATTGTTATTTTTTATGTTATTGTTGTTAGGAAAAACACATTATTCAATCACATCTTTTCCCTCATTATAATTAAGGAACAGCCTATATTCTAACAAAAACATTTTTCAAGTATTGCTATTAAAACTTGTATTAGTTATACTGATCTCTGCATATACTCTTCTCCGGCCATTGTACAAACTGATAAATATGCACACCCTATTAGCAAAGAAAAAAAGACCACTTTATGTCTTTGTTTTCCACATGAAAAGCCTCATCTTTCAGCTGAGTGCCAGAGGATAATATTCCTTAGCAAATACCATTTGGGCATACAGCACCTTACCCTTCTTTGCATTCCCTTAAGGATTCAAGAACAGATTGGTTTTGAAACCAAATGTGTGGGAAATTAGGTTCTATTGGAAAAACACCTGGGAGCATTTAGGAATATTGAGTGTGCCAGTTCTTGTCTACTTAAATAAAATGTTTTAGTATTTCTTCAGTGTCATACAGAATAGCATTCTTATGATTATGGTTTTTTAAAAGTCCAGAAAATAACAAAAGAAAAATATTTCTTTGACTATTCTCTACCAATAGATAATTAAAAATGGTGGATATGTAGTAAAATAGAGGGCATCTGGTATTTTTCTTACACCATCAAAATAAAGAGTTGCTGTGCAAATTAGAAAGTAATAATCGTCATATACTGTTATGTTTAGATCCTTCTATAGAGTAGTACCAAAGACAACTTTGATGTCTTACAATGTGTATGCACACCTTTTGGTTTACCAATTTGGTACTGACTTTGGTACCGAATTGGTGCCTCCAAAGTAAGAAATGATTAGGGGACATCAGGGACACTTCAGGAGCCAAGTTCTGAACTACCCAATCTGCCCTGATGTCCCCTTGAATAGCAGCGCAATCCAGCCATTACACTCAGGGATCTAATGAAACCGAAAGCAGCCTGGAATGCAAAGAACAAAAACTGCTCCCAAAATGAATAAAATAAAAAGTATTAGCTCCTGTTTGACTCTAAAAAAATACATGGGGGGGGGCCAAAACAAATAGCCCTTAACCCCTTATTAAAAATGGGTCTGGGCGCTGGACACATGTCTCCCAACCCTCTGTTACACAAATGGGGTTCAGGGCAGAAATATATATATTGATGGGTCTAGACCTGGGCATATGCTCCCAGTCCTATATTAAATACATTGTGGGCCAGGGCTAGTAGCCCTGACCCCCTAAAAGGAGCAGGGCTGGGAGCCAGGAAATGGCTCCCAGCCCTCATTAGATAGATTGTGGACAAGGGCTACTTGCCTTGCCCCCCATATATTAAAACAACCCCCCTCAGGGACTGGGTAAATGCCACCAGACCCCAATACATTTTTTTATTATTGGCCCCTGGAGTCTGGGGACTTCCGATAGGCTCCCTGACCCCCTATAGAATGTGAATAAATGCCTCTGTTGGCTGCTAGAGATGGGCTGCTCACTTTTTTAAAATTGTTTTAAATTATTATTATTATTTTTTTACTTTTTCATTTCAAGTCTCCTGCTCAGGATAGAAGAATTGATTGGTCGATATGTGGCAGTCAACCCTGAATCAAAATTGTATTCTGGGGTGATTCTTGTATATTGAGTAGCTGAAAACATATGTTTTTTTAGGCAAACTTATCCCAATCCAAAGGCCTCAATTTCCTAATGGTTCGAACTGGCAATACGATCTCAATTGCAGAATACTGAGTAGCTGCATATTGGGTATGGCTTCAGTCCAGGTAATATGCCCAATCTAAATCCATTTTGGAATGGATCAGTATAAATTGAGAAGACCCTTATATGTTTATACATTTTTAGATACTAATACATCTGGAGAAAAAAATACAAAGAAATCTCAATGAATAAATATGAAGTGCTATGCTACACAGAGCATATGTATAGGATATAGTTGACTTTTCCATCCTTTCAGGATTCCAAAGCTTGACCTGTCATTTAAACTGACTTGTATTCTATGGTAAAAAGTATGCTACAGAGAAAATGAATAAAGTCCAAACTATTCTTTTTATGCTATCTGTTAATTGCAAAATAAGCTACAGGCATTTACCAAACTGGCTTTATTAGGTCAGGATATATTAAGGAGAAAAACAAGGAAAATATGCGCAAATGAGCAATCATAAGCTGTATTGCGGAAGTTGAAGAGCACTGCAGATGGATGACATGCTGAGATTGTAACTGTATTTTTACCTCATACAGCTCTATTTTTACACTGTACAGTAACCTGACAGAATTAAAATAGGTTGGTTGTCTAATTGTGTAGGATTGTGGGCAAAGTCATATACATATATTCATTAATAACTTACTGGATCACTAACAGCTCATGAGCACTTATCTCCCTGGAAAACATTGCTGAACTATATAAAAAAAACTGTGCCTTTTATAAAAAAATAAAAACAGTACATTTTCAAAGGCAGGAACAATCTTAGATTGAGAACTTAATTTACATTGTGACAAATATCAGTATGGTTTAATAATAGAAATATTAATTCCTGCCGACAAGAGAAAAGCTATTGGGTACTATTTCAACCATCAGTCGAGCACAATATTTAGAGTGGATATGTTAACTTCTGTCACATATTTGGTGGGCCTGCAAGCCACTCCAGAGGCTTTGGAGGAATATGATACAAACAATTTGGGAACTAAGTGAGATTAAGCTACCCATAAAACTGGAAACTCTCTTACTACATCTGAACCTTCCTGTACTGACCCAAATTAAGAGATCATTTATTGAGCACTGTTTATTAGCTATAAATATATAATTAGCAATCAATATTGATTCCGACTTGAAAGGATATTAAACATCCCCAGGAATTGGAGATCACCCAAGGTTTTGAGTGAAAGAAATTTGATGCCCCCAATTATTACCCAATGTAAGATGGAAAGAGGTATATGTCGTTGGAATAATACTTACAAGAAAAGAGCCAACAAGTGGTCAAATTTTAGAGCGACATTTTTTGTCCTATGTCAGTATGCATCTGGTTTTTCCCTGAGTAAAGTAACCAAGGCATTAAAGCGGGATCCCTCGCTCACTCTCTCTTACACTATATGTACTGTATTTTGTAATTGTGTTTTTTAATGTTTTCTACTGACTTGATATTAAAGTGCAAATTAATTTTTGTATCCATGTATCCTGTTGCACTATTGCACTGATAGAGTGTTCTGAAAGCAATGTATGTTTTGATAATTTTGTAAAAAAAAAAAAACAATTGTATAAATGGGATCATCGGATTGATATATTATTCTCTGATGAGTAGATCAGATACAAATTCTCAGGAATAAATGCTGTCTCTTTCCCCCTGACTCTCCGCCGGCTGACTGTATTGAAATGAATGCATTTTAATAAAGAGGTACATAATAATAATAATCATTTTAAGTTTAGTTTCATTGCTACATTTTAAGAATAGAAAGATTGAACAGACAATAACCCTTGGCATGTTTTGAAGAACTACCCCATATTTAAGGGACACTACCACTTACATAAGATGCAACTAGATAACCTGGTTGTTAAAAACAAACACATAAATACATCATATGCCACTGTTTTTTCTATATGATTGAATTAATTGCATATTTGGTGTTTGTCTCCTGGCTCCATTTTGAGAATGTTTCCCATGATTTAACATCATCAAAAATCTTCCAGCCAGTCTCACTTCACAACTGTGACTAAAAGCCTGCATGATGATGTCATAAGATACTCCTCTGCTCTCGTACTATCTCCTGTGTATCATAGTGGGCAGGACTAGATGGCTGTGTACAACTTTTATCTGATTTCCAAAACAAAGAGAGGAGATTAACCTGATCAAACTGGATTATAACTCTGCTCCCTTGAGATGTAATACCGTATTTGCTCGATTATAAGACGACCCTGATTATAAGACGACCCCCCCAAATTTGTACATTCCTTTAGGAAAAAAACTAAAAGCCTGATTATAAGACTACCCTATAGGAAAAAAGTTTAACTTGTATATATGTAAATTGCTTTTTAATATTTAATAAAAAATTTATATTATACAAATGCATTTCTTGTTTTTATTTCCTTTTATGTGCCAATGCGGCCTCTCTCCCCCTCCCCCAGCTGTCTCTTTCCCCCCAGCGTTGTCTCTCTCTCCCCCCAAAACTTCTCTCTCTTCCCCCTTTCCCTTGTCTCTATCTATCCCCCCCTCCCCTTTTCTCTCTGTCCCCCTCCCTCCCCTTGTCTGTGTCTCCCCCCTCCCTCCCCTTGTCTGTCTGTGTCCCCCCCCTTGTCTGTCTGTGTCCTCCCCCTCCCCCTCCCTTTGTCTCTCTCTATCCCCCCTCCCCTTTTCTCCCCCCCCCTCCCCTTGTCTGTCTGTGTCCTCCCCCCTCCCCCTCCCCTGGTTTCGTTCCCTGGTGGCTAGTGGGGGCAGCCCGGGGATGTCTGCATGATACGTGTAGACATCCTCCATGCTGCCCGACATGGCAGTCTATTATGATGGACATCTGGTCCGTCATAATAGACTGCCGTGTCGGGCAGCATGGAGGATGTCTGCATGTATCGTCAGACATCCCCCAGCTGCCCGATTCTCCCTGGTGGCTAGCGGGGCAGCAGAGGATGTCTGCGCGACGAGCACAGACCTCCCCTGCTGCCGCCCGGCACGACCGCCGGGACTTCTGTGACGAAGCTCTGTTGGGGACCTGGATCCCTGTCTTATAGTCTGACCTCAATTTGAGGTCAGATTATAAGACGACCTCGAATGTAAGACGAGGGGTATTTTTCAGAGCATTTATATTCGAGCAAATACGTTAGTTAAATTATCCTCTTATTCAATGCAAGTGTACAGTCAGAATTCAGACTTATAGACTGCATTCTGTGTCCCCAGCCCATAGTGAGAAATTTGTGCTGTAAAGTCTCGAGGGGGTCGCACCCAAAAACACTATATTGCACAAAATGGTGGCGCACAGTAACACTTGTTTAGTTACAAATTTTATTAAATTCAATCACATAACAAAAACAAAAGACATATCGGAAATCAACAATACAAAATTAAAAAATAGAACCTTTTCATTTTTTGGTGGGAGTGTTCCTTTAATAATAATCATAACTGAAAAAGGGAAAATAATTTGTAGAAAGAATAGGAATCTGAAATCAATCCTGGTCCCACCAATATGACAAAAAAATATAATAAAAACCCAGAGAAAAGAAGGAGTTTGTTGAGCAGGATGAGGGAGGGTACAGGTGTGGTTGTTGTAACTATTGTTCTGTCTGCCCCAGGAGATGTTTCGAGTTTCAGAAAAGTGGACAAAAGAAAAATAGAAAATAAGGAGGAATATTATACGCAATCTGAAATTTGTAATCTACATACTGGAGTAGTCATGTAGATGTTAGCAGATGCTATAAGATGTTGGTAAATGCTTAGTTGATCTTAGTAGATGCTTCAACAAAAGGTTGTCAGAGCATAAATAAAATCTCAGAAGGGCCTATAAAAAACATGTTTTGTTTACACATTTTAGAGACAAACATTGAAGAAATGACACCTTATTAAAGGCCATGGTTGTTGAACAAATTGTGAAAGAGGGAAACATTTTGGATTCTAACTTTGAATATATTAATTATTGAATAGGCTTACTCTGATCCTTAATTTTTGTGTTAATTTTAATATTGTTTGAGAATATTTCTATGAGGAAAAAAGTGTATATTTTCTCTGTATGTAGTTAATTACGATTTATGATGGTGTGCACTTTATAGATCTGTAATAATTAATTAGTTTATAATATATGTGCATTATGGATGTCTTTCTTATAAAAAGGTATTAAAAATGTTGATACTTTTGTTACACTAGGGTCATGATGGTGTGTATTTTACAAGTTTGTAATAGTAAATCTGTGTGTAAAATATGTAATAAATGTAAAATCTTTATATCGTCTCTATTTTCATTGTTTTTTTATTTATTTTTTTATTTATGATATTATACTATTTATTAATTAAGTTTAAAAATATATTTTATGCTGATAATTTGTCTTGGTGGAACATTTATTTTTCTGGTGGTATTGTAAAGGTATTATGAGTTCACTAGAATGCTCTCTGTTTTTCATATATTGTTGGTTTAAGTCTGTTGTAAAAATATATATTTTTAAATTCACAATTGACCATGCAATTACATTCCTAAACAAAATATGGCAGTATAAGTTTAAGAGGACCTTTTTTTAGGACCCTATTTAACTTGCAATATGGATGACAAATTTACATCAAAGTTAATTTAGGTAATGATACTAGATATTCCTCTGCTTAAAGAAAGTGTTTTTTAACAGAGAAAAAGATAATGTCACCAGGTTTCTAAAATAATGACATACAATATCTCTCCCAAGAGATATGCTATAAATGTATATCAATCAAATCTTGTGGCTAAAAGATGAGTGGAAAATGTCAATAACAGCAAGAAATTATATAACAAATGAACTAACATTTATGCAGTAATAATGATTAATTAAATTATAATAATATTGCCACTCTTGGCCTCCACAAGATGGAGGTAATTAGAATTGGTCCGCCCAGCAAGATAAAAATAACTTTATGCACAATAAGTGAGATTTTAATTGAATACAATTAGCACATTCTACATTTATGAATTAAAAATGGGTGTTCATGTAAGCTAACAAATTTAAAAAAACAATTCTGAAAATTGTAGAAAAAAAAACATTTTTTGTGTGTGTTTTTTTTTTTTAAGCAAGAAATAAAGTAACACAACCAGATAATAATGATGAGATCAATCTATTCTTGTATTTGCACATCATTGTTCACAGACACACATTATACAATGATAACACAGTGTTTAAGAATAATCTCGGACACAACCAGTAACCATTCAAATGAATAGAATAGTCAAATTAGGTAAAAACTTAAAATACAAAGAAAATTCACTTGTAAGTCAAAATTGAGACCAACACATTTCCTGATGGTTATGCTGTAGATCCAGTATTTTTTCAATGGTGGGAAAAAACAAAAGAAGTAAAAATGGTTGCCCCACTTGCATGTATTCTATAAACCGAACGTCGTTCGATTTAAAGACTTTCGACTTATAGAATACAATACATGTAATGCTATTGGCTTTCTATAAACCGTAATAGAGTCCCCATTTATACGAATAGGTCAACTGACACAGAGACAGAGTCTCCATTCATAAAATTTATGAATGGAGACTCTGTCTCTGTGTAGAGAAAGCCAATAGTACTATTACATGCATTCTAAATGACGAAAGTCTATAAACCGAACGTTCGGTTTATAGGCTTTCGGTTTATGGAATACATGTAATCCTATTGCTATTCTATAAACCGAAATTTATGAATGGAGACTCTGTCTCTGTGTAGAGAAAGCCAATTGTACTATTACATGCATTCCAAATGTTCGGTTTATAGATTTTCGGTTTATGTTTAAGTCAATTAATTTATTAGTTCAAATGAAACAAATATAACGAAACGAAAATGATGAACGAATTTCGTCCGAAACGAATGTAGTAATGAACCAAATTCGTTTTAGACTAAATAAATATCATTTTCGTCCGAATGAACGAAAACAAAACGAAAATTTTCGTTTTGCACATGTCTAATGCAAACTCAAGTCTGAGAACCACAAATCTGCGTTGAATAGTAAATACATAATTATTGGGTTTTGTGGTGATTGTATTCTGGATATGCCTTTATCAAATGAATGTCTCTACTTTGAAAGCAAAGAGGATTGTGATGTGTACCTCCAAACCTGTTTATATAGTACAAATCCAGAACCTTTGATGTTGGCATACAGTATGTTATCTCAACATATTGAGCCAAACTATTCAGCCTTAGTTAACGGGCAGTTAACCAGACTCACCAAGGCTATCAGAAGAAAGCAACGCCATTATGAAGGGGAAAACACTGAGTCTTTTCAAGTGGCACAGATAAGTAAGACAATTTGTAATACATGTTTTATGTAATATCATGACACATATTGAAATCCCCCTTTGAGCCTTGGTGTGAGCAACATCTTAACATCTTAAGGACAAAGCCTTTGAAACATTTTTGTCCATTCTGGACAATGGCTATTTTAACATTTCTGTGCTGTTTCTGTTTGGTGTAAATTTCTTCTTTGTTATTTGCTGCACCCACACAAATTATATTTTTTTTTTATCGGGACAAGAAGGGCTTTCTTTGGATGCCATTCAGTTTGATCATATCCTAAAATATTATATAAAAAATAAATAAAATATGGTAAAAAAAAAAACATATTTCCTGACTTTTATTTGAAACATCTTCTCCTCATTAACAAAAGCGAACAAAAAAAAACTGCTAAAAAGATTCTACTATGTCTCCTGAGTACAAGGATACCACCCATGCATAGGTTTGTTGGGTTGTTTGGGGGCTAAAAGGCCACATTTGGGAGGTTCAGTTTTTGGTTTTCCAACTTGAAATTTTGACATGCAGACAGCCTGCACCCATGTCCCATTTGGGACATATTTGAGGCCAGCCAGTGTATTTTACCCCATCAACCCATATATTTTCTAAAAGTAGACACCCTAGGCTATTTCAAATGGTGGTATTTTAACACTTTCCATGCACTAATTCTGCCACCAGCCTTTGTAAAATTTCGTGGTAGTAATTTTTTTGTGTTTTTTTTTTCACAAACATTGTATTTCAGACATGAATTCACAGATTTTGGTATGTGTCACTGCCAAATAACACCACAACCTGTGTTCAGCAACTTCTCCTGATTACAGGGATACCATCCATGCATAGGTTTGTCTGCTTGTTTGGGTGTTAAAGGGCCACATTTGAGAGGTGCGCTTGTTGGTTTTCCAACTTAAAATTTTCACATGCAGACAACCTGCGCCCATGTCCCATTTGGGACATATTTGAAGCCAGCTAGTGTATTTTACCCCATCAACCCATATATTTAAAAAAAATAGGCACCCTAGGCTATTTCAAATGGTGGTATTTTAACACTTTCCATGCACTAATTCTACCACCAGCCTTTGGCAAAGTTTGTGGTAGTAATTTTTTTGTGGTTTTTATTCACATACATTGTAATTCAGACATGAATTTACAGATTTTGGTGTGTGTCACTGCTAGAGTTGAGCGAACCCGAACCGCAAAGTTCGGGTTCGTACCGAACATTATGTTTTTTGGGCCCCGGACCCAAGCATGGACATTCCACTGGATGTCCAGGTTGGAGTTCGGGGTTCGGCGATTTAATGGCGCGTTTTGCATGGCTGAAGGGCAGCCATTCAACAAGCTTCATTAATAAATGGGAGGATAAATCCTCCTGAATGCCCCTACTCACGGCATTGCCGCGAGTAGGGGCATATCGCCTAAACAAATTTAAAATTACAAGTGACTGGACAGCTATTGCTGCCCAGTCACTAGTGCAATAAGGGGGGGGGGGGGGCTGGCACAGGTAAAATCCTGCTTCCCCTACCTGTGCCAGCCCCCCCTCCCTGCAAATAATAATGAGGGGGGACCTAATGTCCCCCCCAGGTCCCCACCCATTGCCCGCGGGTGGGGACCTTAAAATAATAATGAGGGGGGACCTAGTGTCTCCCCCCAGGTCCCCACCCATTGCCTGTGGGTGGGGACCCTATAACAATAATGAGGGGGGACCTAATGTCCCCCCAGGTCCCCACCCATTGGTCATGGGTGGGGACCCTATATTAAGAATGAGGGGGGGACCCAATGTCCCCCTCAGGTCCCCACCCATTGCCTGCAGGTGGGGACCTTAAAATAATAATGAGGGGGGGACCTAGTGTCCCGCCCCCTGTCCCCACCCATGAGCGTCGGGACCACAAATAAAGTGACAAGGGGTGCCCAGCCACTAGTCACTAAAACAAATCCCTACCTACCCCCTCTCACCCTAATTATAGTGAGGGGGGTGGGCAATAAACTAACAATTTTATACTTACAATTTTATGTCTTCTTTTTTCTTTCTTCTTTTTTCTTTCTTCAGCCCCAAAACAGGCCAAATAAAAAACCATAATACGCGCAACAACAACCAAAAAACGAACGCAAAAAATGTTAAGGTCCCCACCCGTGGGCAATGTGTGGGCACCTTGGGGGGACATTAGGTCCTTCCCTCATTACTATTATAGGGTCCCCACCCACGGGCAATGGTTGAGGACCTAGGGGGACATAGGTCCCCACCTCATTATTATTATAGGGTCCCCACCCGCCGGTAATGGGTGGGGACCTTGGGGGGATCATTAGGTCCCTCCCTCATTATTGTTATGGGGTTCGGGTTCTGGCTCAATTTCGAGCCTGAACCCGGACTTTTTTAAAAAGTTCGGCCGAACCCGCCAAACCCAAACATCCATGCAGTGCTGTATTTACCGCGAGGCATCCGCCTAGGATGCCTAGGGCAGCAAATTTTGGGGGGCGGCAGCGCCCCCCAGCACTGAAAAAAAAAAAATAAAAAAAATTAAAAAATTAAAAAAAAAATAAAAATAAATAAAAAAAAAAAAGCGGCCCTTTAAAAAAAAAAAAAAGACCGCGTTTGCAGGCAGAGACGGAGGTGACAGGGGATCGGAAGATCCCCCCTCACCATCGCTCTGCCTGCCAGGCTGCACGGGGAGCCGAACAGGCAGCACAGAGAAACCTCCGTGCTGCTTGTTCGGCTCCCCGTGCAGTGTGCCGACACGGAAGTGCCGACAGTCACGTGACGGGCGCGCTGACGTCATACGCGCGCCCGGTCACGTGACCTGTCGGCACAATCGCCGGGAAGCCGAACAGGCAGCATGGAGGGACCATGCTGCCTGCCTGCCAGGGAAAGGTAAGTGCTGATGGGTAAGTGTGTGTGTGTGTGACTGAGTGTGATGGGAGTCAGAGTGTGTGTGATGGGAGTCAGAGTGAGTGTGATGGGAGTCAGAGTGTGTGTGATGGGAGTCAGAGTGTGTGTGATGGGAGACAGTGTGTGTGACTGAGTGTGATGGGAGTCAGAGTGTGTGTGTGATGGGAGACAGTGTGTGTGTGACTGAGTGTGATGGGAGTCAGAGTGTGTGTGATGGGAGACAGTGTGTGTGACTGAGTGTGATGGGAGTCAGAGTGTGTGTGATGGGAGACAGTGTGTGTGACTGAGTGTGATGAGAGTCAGAGTGTGTGTGATGGGAGACAGTGTGTGTGACTGAGTGTGATGGGAGTCAGAGTGTGTGTGATGGGAGACAGTGTGTGTGACTGAGTGTGATGAGAGTCAGAGTGTGTGTGATGGGAGACAGTGTGTGTGACTGAGTGTGATGGGAGTCAGAGTGTATTTGATGGGAGACAGTGTGTGTGACTGAGTGTGATGGGAGTCAGAGTGTGTGTGATGGGAGACAGTGTGTGTGACTGAGTGTGATGGGAGTCGGAGTGTGTGACTGAGTGTGATGGGAGTAGGAGTGTGTGACTGGGTGTGATGGGAGTGTGAGCTTGATGTGAGTCTGAATGATGGGGCATGTCTTAGGTGTGTAACGTGGGTGTACAGCTTGGGTAGGGGGGTGCCCGGATTTTGTCTGCCTAGGGCAGCACAAAATCAAGATACACCACTGCATCCATGTGTCCACTCAACTCTAGTCACTGCCAAACAACAACCCAATATGTGTTCAACAACATCTCCTGAGTACAGGGATACCATCCATGCATAGATTTGTTGGGTTGTTTGGGGGCTAAAAGGTGCGCATTTCCAACATGGAATTTTGACGTGTTGTCAGCCTGCGCCCCCATGTTTCATTTGGGACTTGACTTTTTTGAAGCCAGACAGTGTGTTTTACCCAAAAAAGCAAATATTTTGTAACAGTAGACACCCTAGGCTATTTTAAATGGTGCTATTTTAACTCTTTCCATGCACCAATTCTAACACCAGCCTTTGTCAAACTTTGTGGTAGTAATTTTATTGGGTATTTTTTCCCACATAGATTGTACTTTAGACACACATTCACAGATTTTGGTATGTGTCACTGCCAAACAATACCCCAATATGTTTTCAGCAACATCTACTGAGCACAGGGATACCACCCAAGCATAGGCTTGTCAGCTTATTTGAGGGTTAAAAGGCCACATTTGAGATGTGTGCTTTTTGATTTTCCAACTTGGAATTTTGACATGTAGGGCAAGGAAGGGGTTAATAGCTCTTATAAGACCCTTTGTACTACTGTACAAAAAAAGGAACCCCTAAAAATGCACAGACAGGAAAAAATGTTCTGCTCTGCAGTGATCAGTGGAAGGGAAGGGGTAAATACAAAGGGTATGGCTTTTATAAAAGCCCTTGGGTCTCCCAATTTTGTAACATTTTTTTAATGTATTACAATTAAAAACATATTATACAGATCTGTCTCTCTTCCTTAAAACTCAAGTGAGGAGAGGAAGACAGATCCATATGGGTCAGAACAATATTTACCAATAGTGATCTGACCATGCTCATTTGAGCAATCACCAAACCGTCTTTGCCACTGATCGGCTGTTACTGATCGCTATACACGAGTTCAGACAGCTTCAAAAGGAATACACGTAATCCCCTAGTGGGTAAAATTAAGCCCTAGCGAGTGTGACAAAAAAAAATGCTGATAGCAACAAAAATCCTTCTGCAGCCAGATCGCTCCATATACGCTGCTTAGGCAGTGACCATATGCGCTGCTTAGGCAGTGACCATATGAGCTGGGTAGGCAGTGACCATATGCGCTGCTTAGGCAGTGATATACGGAAAGCAAGGGGTCAATAGCTCTTAAAAGAGCCTTTGACATACTGTAATAAATGACAGTAAAAAATTAACCCCTAAAAAATGCACAGACAGCAAAAAAATGTGCTGCTGTGGAAGATCACTGAGTACACGGCGATCAATGTCTGGGAAGGGGTTAAACACTGGAAACGGCTTATATTTTTTTTTATATATTATAATTACAAACTTACATTATACAGCTCTCTCTGTCTCCCTCAGTAAAACTCAAGTGAGGAGAGGGAGGCAGATCTATACAGGTCGGATCAATATTTACAACAAATATTGATCTGACCAGGTGAATTGTGATGCTCATGGGAGCAATCACCAAACCGCCTTTGCCACTGATCAGCTGTTACTGATCGCTATACATGCGATCAGACAGTTAAAAAAAAATTGACGTTAAACGTAACCCCTAACGGGTACAATTAACACGAAGCGGGTGTAATAAAAAAGTTTAAAAATATAGAAAAAATGCTTCTGCAGCAAGATTGTTGCATTTGAGCCAGATAGCTGCTTAGGCAGTGATCTACAGCAAGCAAGGGGTTAATAGCTCTTAAAAGAGCCTTTGTTATACTGAGAGAATGAAACCACTAATATCTACGAAAATCTATCTGGATCAGGTGGGCTTTGTCCCAGGGTTAACCTCAGTAAATAATATCAGGCACTTAGTGGATACTCTGGAACTGGTAAAAAGAAGGCGGAGTCCCCACCTTAATCTGTCATTGGATGTTGAAAAAGCATTTGACAGGGTTGGGTGGGGATTCCTAAGGGGGGCATTGGAAAGGCTTTGGGGGACATATACTGAATGCAATTATGGTGTTGTATACATCATATTAGGCTAGGGGGGTGGGGGGCGGCCTATGCTCTGAATGGTTCAAACTGGCCAATGGAACCAGACAGGGATGTCTGCTTTCCCCACTACTGGATCTGGTCATAATAGAACCACTGACTAGTTCAATTAGAGAAAACAAATATACAGTGGGTCTCCATACAAAAAAAAGAACATCTGAAATTAAAATAAAAAGGCAGATGATGTAATAATCACAACAGAAAACACGGTAAACTCGTTGGTTGAAATAAGGATTGAAATAAGAAGTTAATGAAGAAAAATCCGTTATCATGGCCAGTAAAATCCCCCCAGAGCAGTAGGCTTTTTTGAGCAAATATGGATTCACATGGATATTAGAATGTATAACATACCTGAGGTTTAAAATATATTCAGGACCTACATCGTGGATACTATACTCTGAACACTACATGATTACAAGATGATCCTCTTTCAGCCAATAGTTGAGAAAAACCCAATGCTGAAATGCAAAGTTTTTAGTTTTTTCAGAATTAAGGGTTATTTACAGAAACATTTATATTTCAAAGGAAGTAGGGAAACTCCAACAATTGCTGCAAAAAGACATGACAAAAATTTGTTAAAAAGATGCAGAGAACTACCGAGGATAGGGACATATGGAGATACCCCAGTTTAAAACAACTAGCAAAGAGGAAGAAGACCTAGGAATAGAGATAGCTACTACAGATAAAATTAAGACCTTTAAAACAGCAGTTAAAGCAGTTAGATGCCTAAATCTCGTAGAAATGCAATATAACTGATCAAACGCATGTATCTAGTCCCTAGTTGTCTTGTTAAATGTATCTTACAGCTTCAGGGAACTGTTGGAGGCGTGGAGCTCAAAAGGGTGACACACTGAACATATGGTGGACATGTAAAAAATCTACAAGGATTTTGGAAAGAAATGTGGCAGATCCTCCTTTCAGTGAATAATATAAGTATCCCCTATAGGCCTGAAGGGTTGCTGTTACATTTGGGACTACCAAAAATGCACCCATACCATCAAGATTTTGTGTTTCCTTTTCTTCTGGCCACCAAGATCTTTTCAGCTAGGAAATGGAAAAGTGAGCAAATATATAGTAATATAGTCCCAGATAGAAAAACTGCACTGTTGTATATGTTCCACAGATCCTCTCCAATTCAGTAATTACCGGGTTTTATGATATCATCCACCACTCTGTTGATACAAATAAAGTGGTAGCTCAGTGTCAGTGGGGGTATCAGTTTAAATATAGATAAAATGTTGCTAACTACCAGATACATATAATCTCACAATAGGGCTGACTCTGTGTCTGTTAACAGTATGATCAATATTAAACAAACCAAGCATCTTCCAAGATAGATAGAAATTTTGTATTTATACTCTGCATCTGAAAGCAGCACATAGTGTTTCACTCACAACAGCAGTTTACAGTCAGCCACAGTGTCTTGGTAACAGGAATTTCACAAAAATCTAGATCATCAAGTGGGTACACATTTAACTACTGATTGCCACTTCCGATACAGGACTTGGGGCTGCAAAAAATAGCATATGTAACATTTGCCTCTATGCTTTTACTCTGTCCTCCTAGTGGAAATGTGTATGTGTTACAAGTACAACCTCTCTTTGACTTGTTTGCCCTGTTATCCAAGAGTCGGCAAAGGTACTCAAATCATTAAAGACTTGTGAATTCCCTAATGTGTGCACACTGTACGTCATAATTTTACTTGCCCAGGACTTGTGCTCAGAAAGTCACCCCCTGATCTCCTTGCATTTCCACCGCCAGCTAGTGGCATTGTGTGCAATTTATCCTTCAAGATGCGGCTATTTAAACACTGGTGTGGGAGTGTCGCCTAATAAGTGTAATCATCACCCAATTGGTTAGGTTTTTTTTTTTTTGTTCTCTTTGGGTATTTTTGAATGCAAATGAAGTGGTCCACTACTGGGAACCATGAGTGACAGCAGGGATATTATAAGATTGGTAAATAGCTCATCAGACCTAAAAGAGGTGTTGAAGTATTGGCATTTACAAAATGAGTATATTGATGGTAGGGATACATTAGTGTAAACTCTGGTCTATATACACTATGTCCCACGGAGCACTGTATATAATGTTTTCTATGTGCAGGAACTGTTGTTTATTGTTATTTTTATCACATTTAACCTCTGAGGAAGCTGGTGAAGTGCCCTAGTTGACATGAAAAATGCCTAATTACAAGAATGATAAAAAGGGTAGAAAATACTGAGCCCAGAATTCTTAAACTCAGTAGAAAATATTTTATTGCAAGTATTTGTTTATTTAAATTGTAATTTGTATTTTTGGCATTTTAAACGTGTTTTTGTTAACAATATTTTCTTATTAAAAAGCCATGTAGTATCACTTTTTAAAATACACTGAGTCCCTCACTTGGGAATTTTACTTATAAATTACAACCATGAAAGGTTCATAAAAGATTTGTCTTAAAACCACTCCTACCATTCATTATTTTATTATGTATATGCTTATAGGGCACAAGTATGGGAAGTAGAAGAAGGGTCACTATTGTACTTTAAAAATAATATTCTATGTATTTGATAATTATGTATTTTAAATAGGACATTATAAATTAAATATAAAAACAATATGTTCTATTAAATGAGTAACACGATCGAAAAAATAATTCAGAAAAAATGTAAGCAGCTAATTTATTTCCGTTTATAAAAAAATATATCTGTAGCTAATAATTTATTTGTACCTTTGCTCAGCATGAGCTGAATAGGGAAAAAAATATGCTACGCCTCTTGGCAACACAAGGAGAAATAAGTAATTTTGGATCTTAGAAGATAATACAAGTAATTAAGATAATTAACCACCCCGAAGAGAAAAATGTACTGCAATAAATGTTCTAGTTAGGTTCACATGGTAACATCCCAGCTGCTGATCCACTTAATATACATCAAGGATCTTGCATGATGTCTGTGTAATTTTCTTAGAAGAATAGGTTGGTATAATTACATTCAATAAAATTCATAGAACAATCAAAAGAGATACTTTGAGAAAACTTCTAACATCATCACAGAATGTTAAAAATTCCTGTTGGGTAATAATAAGCAACTCAGATTGTAATTGTGAAAAGTTGGTGTCATTTCAATATAATTAAGATACAAGCAATGAAAAATAAAGAGGTTAATCAGTATAAACAGCAAATAAACTTCCATTTGCATTAAAATGCATTGTGGACTGTAACATTTAGCAAGTTGGTTTAGTGCTAATAAAGTGCTACTAATATAGGTAATGAAATGCAGATTGAAATGTTAGCATTAATGTTTTATGTATTTAAGTAAAAGAAAAATAATGTTGCTGGTTTTAGCAAAAAGAAACATTATCGGCATATATTTTATTATATCATAAATCAGCATTCTTATTATGTATACAATGGATATGACATAGCACTGTAATCATATAACTGTAACATATTCACTATTTTGTAATAGGGTGATTAAATTACTATTCCAATATACACAAATTTTGAAATGTGGTTGTTTTATGCAACTAGACAAGAGCAACGCTTATTTGTGGACCGTTCCATATTAATCCATATAATATGTTTACATTTTACAATTCAAGGATGCAAATTATTTGCAAGGAGACATATGCCTGATAATGAAATCAGGGAACTGAAAAGGGCCACGGTATGTCTTACTAATGTGATGGGTTTCCCCTTCTATGTCTTCCTAAGAAAATTGGAGATCTGTACATCCCAGGTTCCACCAAAGAGTTTCTGAGCTCATCTCGGCAATCTAAAGATCTGCACATTAGTGGTGGAAATTATAATTCATAACCATTGTACAGTGAGTACAGCTGCAGGCAGAAACAAGTGTCTATGTGCAGTTCACCTTTTAAGGTGGACCTGCCAACCACAAAACCTGTTCAGAAGTAAGTAGGTATATAGCCTCAATCTACATGGAGGTGAAATGGACGCACACACATCTAGATCCAAATATGAAATCACAAGCCTTTGTGATACAGCACAGGTTAGAACTTGATTCCAAAAACCTCAGATTCTAAAGTGCATTCTGTTGTGTATATTAAGTTTGTCATTCATTATATACACATTGTATATTTATTCAAGTGTCACACTTTGAATGGCATTGTGATGCATCTGTAATATAGTCTATATCAAATGGTTGTTGGCAGCTGTCTGTTTTGTTGTTGTAATGGACATAACTTTTTTTATTATATTTAGTACACATTTTTTTAAAAAAGGCCCCATAACATCGCTAATCGATCTAAATTAGTTTGTTGAATTCCTTGGTCAAACTTGAGTGCAATAGCTGTCAACACTTTTTTAGTTATCTTCTCTTTTCTTTAAGAATTTAGGGATTTGGTGCAAAAAAAGGGACTATCTTTCCTAAAATAGTAACAATTGGGAGGCATGGTATATTGGTACCTGCACCATGTTTCATACATGATAATATCAGTTCAGGCCACTCCCAGTCAAGTAGTGGAGTTCCCTAAGGCGGTGAGGAGGCGGTGACCATGGCGGTGTAGGTGGAAGCGGCGCTGGAAGAGGAGGTACCCAACACTGTTTTTTATTTGTTTTTGGTTTTTTAAATTGGGGTAGCCCCCAAAATATTGGGACATATAACAACAGAAAGCAAAGAATAAGTGCACTTGAGTATAACAATGACTGGGTGAGGCCGGTATAAATGTTTATTCTGCACAAGGTACAGAGAAGTCTGGTGGGATCCATGCCTGGTTCATCTTAATAAACGTGAGCTTGTCGTGAGCTTGTCTGAACAGTATTGGACTGTTCTATTTGACTCTCAGATATGAAGTGCACCGCAAGACGCAAATGTACTATTTAGCACCCAAAACAATTAGAATTTTTCAAAGTGCGCTGTAAGCACAGTATTTGACGGTTCTATTTGACTCTCAGATATGAAGTGCACCGCAAGACGCAAATGTACTATTTACCACCCAAAACTATTAGAATTTTTCAAAGTGCGCTGTAAGCACAGCATTTGACGGTTCTATTTGACTCTCAGATATGAAGTGCAGGACGCAAATGTAATATTTAACACCAACAAATTGCAGTATTTAAAAATGCCTAGATGTTGCCGACTGAGCTAACAGAACAGGATTAAAGTCATGTGCCTGGCACACATGCAGTTACAAGTGCACTGCACTCTCTGTGGCACTGGGCTCAGGGCAGGGTACAAATATGTAGTATAGCACCCACTAAAATAATCACTGTCATTTGAATAATCGCTGTAGTTTTAATAATCGCTGTAGTTTGCAGATTCAACACCAGAATTTTTTTTAATCTGTCCCTCACAGCTGCAGCATCCTCTCCCTACACTAAGAAGAGCTCATGTGATGTGCGTGTACGTGACTCCAGATTTATAGTGCCTGTACAAATGGTTTACCTCCAGTAACAAGTCCACTTGTCCTCTTTGCCGAGAAACCTTTTTCTGAAATGCATCAGATGGATTTGAACCAGAATCCATCTTCAGAATGGACACTGCAGCATTAAGAGGATCTCTCCTGGTACCCATTGAATATGTCAATGTACAATGACCATACTCCACGGACGGGTTTTTGCATGGGCAATGCTTGTATTAATATGTATGATAATTGTCTTTGCTTGAGTGTTTTTTTTAATGACCTAAATGTCACAAGAAGAAATACTCTTAAAGTATTAAAACCATCTATACTCTTCCTTCATGTTCTGACTACTGTCACTTGATCTCATTATAGGACCTTTAAAACATTGTTGTGCACTAAAGATCATACAGTGCCATGACTACAGATCACACAGTGCCATAGCTACTAACTGTCCCAGATCTGACCTGGCGGAACCAATTTGAGACACCTACCCTACCATCCTGGGTTCTTTTCTAGAAAAGCAGGAATCAGGAAAATGAAATGCTGTAAATGTGTGAGGGAGTAATGGAATGGGTATTTTGAGGGTCTCTCACACCCTTGTTTTTTGAGGCCACAACCCAGAATCCTTGATCAAGGTTTCCAAAAGATGGGAGGTATGCAGTGTATGTACCATATTTACCACTAATTAAGAGAACATGGTCTAGGAATTCTGGCAAGCTCAACGTAGACTGTAGTTTAAAGGACAGCTGTGGCCAAAAAAGCGAGGTTAATTTACATTTCATGTAAACATTTTTAATAGAAATGCTATAACGAAGGAATACAAATAAACAACCTTATTGAGACCTCTTTGCTGTGTATAGCTCTGCCGGGGGCCGGACATGTTTTCTAGACGTTTAGGTTAGATGGGCCATGCAATTGACCCAAAATCTGAGCCCCCCCATAGAGATAAATGAGCAAAGAGAGCTCAGTTAGGTACCGTTCCTACACTCAATGCAATTGTTCAATTGTCCTTAGTGGATCTAACCATTTTAACCAAACTCTTCTGGTCAAAGTTGTGAAACTTCAAATACTAAACAAAGCTTGGTGAGGTCTCGTGCAAGGGGTTTAAATGATCAGTTACGAACAGTGGGTAAGTTAATAACACTGACTGTATCTTTGTATCAAAGGCAATACTAATCTATAGATAAAACCAAACTCAATGCAGTGAACAAGTCTTTTATTCCCATGAAATTATAATGATGTGATTTTTACCAACCTAAATGTATCTTTATTTTTAGGAAGGCCTACTGCAGAATGAGATTGGGTTTTTTTTTTTTTTAGGTAAACTTTAATATTGCATTATGTAGTTGAACATATGGCTGCCCTAAAATAAACTTTTATTCTGATGAACTCTCTGTATTAAAACTATTTTGAAATTAGTTTTGGGTGTCAGTAACTGATTTGAACACACCAGAATCCCAGCACACATAGCCATTTGGATTCTTGCAAGAAGGGTGTCAGTAACTGATTTGAACACACCAGGTATATCCAAGCTAGAGGAATCTGATAGAAACTCTCTTGAATGTGACCTTATTACCGTATTTGCTCGAAAAATCCCCCTCGTCTTATAATCGAGGTCTCTTATAATCTGACCTCAAATTGAGGTCAGATTATAAAACATGGATCCAGGTCCCCAGCAGAGCTGCAGGGGACCTGGATCCCCCTCTCTAGCAGCAGGGGATGTCTGCGCAACGAGCGCAGACTCCCCTGCTTCCGCCCGGCACGACCGCCGGGGCTTCTGTGAAGAAGCCGGGTACTTCCTCTGCTGCTCCACTAGCCACCAGGGTAAATCGGGCAGCTGGGGGATGTCTGCACGATACGAGACAGCTGTCCGTCATAATAGACTGCCGTGTCGGGCAGCATGGAGGATGTCTGCAAGTATCGTGCAGATATCCCACGGCTGTCCCCACTAGCCACCAGGGATCAAGGTAAGGGGAAGGGAGGGAGGGGGGCAGAGATACAGGGGGAGGGAGGGAGGGGGAAAGAGAGCCAGGGGGGACAGAGAGACATGGGGAGGGAGGGGGACAGAGAGACAGGGGGGACAGAGAGACAGGGGGAGGGAGGGGGGCAGAGACAGAGTCAAGGGGAGGGAGGGGGTTAAGAGACAGAGACAAGGGGAGGGAAGGGGTTAAGAGACAGACAAGGGGAGGGAAGGGGTTAAGAGACAGAGACAAGGAGTGAGGGGGTTAAGAGACAGACAAGGGGAGGGGGGAGAGAGAGAAAAATGGGGGCAAGGGAAAGAGAAAGGCAGCATTGGCACATAAAAATAAATAAAAACTAGAAATACATTTTTTGATATCATAATTTTTTATTAAAAAAGCAATTTACATGTGAATATATACAAGTTTAACTTTTTTCCTATAGGGTAGTCTTATATTCAGGCTTTTAGTTTTTTTCCTAAAGGAATATCCAAAGTTTGGGGGGTCGTCTTATAATCAGGGTCGTCTTATAATCGAGCAAATACGGTAATTGATATACTACTATGTCTACTTGTGATATACTATGCCTTTTATCTGCATGTGTTGTTGTAACCATTTCTTCTTTATTTTTCTTTTCTCCCCACTATCACAACCTCTAACATATAGCCACATTTTTGCCACATTGTATTGCCTTTATGCTCTGCTAGGTCCTCTTATCTAAGTTCTTTTAAAATGCCAAAACGATCTCCCCCCCCCCCTTCCTTCACCCCTGTATGTATAAAGTCTCCAATAAGAATATCCTTCTCTCAACAGAATCCCAGCACACATAGCCATTTGGATTCTTGCAAGAAGGGTGTTTAATCCCTCCCACCCTACCCCACAACCCACCCACCCCACGCTCAATTTTCTTTTATAGACCTTACCTAACCCCTCAATCTTCTCACCTGTATGCAGATTATTTACCTGCATCTATAAGCAGCAGGTGTTGGAATTTAGCAGCTACCTGACTTAGACTACCTTTTAACTCTTCAGATTTAATATAGTCCTGTTGTGCCAAATCAAAAAATGAACTCTCAAGTGTTACAATTCAAACATGGTACTCATAAATTAAAATAAACTTAACTATAGCTTTAAATTTTGCATTCTAGAGGAGATACCAGTTTAACCTCCCTATCTATACATTTTCTCTTGTCTGACCTGCCTTACTGACAGTATGATCAACCAAACAAAAGGTATTATTATGTTTTTGTTATCCCTGGCATTACTAAGCCATTTTCCCACCCATCCCAATACACAGACCCCTGCCTTGCAACATAATGTAGTGATCCACCATGGACTGCTTTGTAAATGTGCACTTCCTAATGAGTGCTGGTGTAGAGTGTTAAAAAACACTCCACCCTCTCCTTCTTTTCAACATAGGTTGTCAGTGAAAGCTCAGGGAAAGCAGGTCTGCAAATTTGTGTTCATTCTTCTCCTTGCCCTGGCAAATGACATTGAAACCAACCCTGGCCCCTGTCCTAGCACAAATGTCAACTTCTTTTTCAATAAGGGCCTCTCCTGTGTCCATTGCAATATCCGCAGCCTTCTACCCAAAATTGATGAACTAAGAGCATGGTGTCAGGTGTACAAACCTAAAACTCTTGTTATCACTGAATCCTGGTTAAGCCCTAGAACCCCAGACTCTGCAATACAAATACAGGGTTATATCTGTTCCAGAAAAGACAGAAATAAGAGAGGAGGAGGTATTGTTTTATATATTCATGAGTCACTGAATTTCATAAACCTTTCTTTATCAAGTACCCCTTCTACTTTTGAAGTTATAGCCAGAAGAATATTACACCCATTCTCAAAACCATTAGTACTTGTAGGGATCTATCGCCCACCAAATTCCCCTGCTCAGTCACTTACTGACATCAAGAATCTACTGGGTTATATTAGTGCCCAAAATAAAAAAAATGAGCTGCTCGTATTTGGAGATTTCAATGTAGACTGGTTAGACCACAAAAATGTTAAACGTGCTCACTGTTCAAATCCATGAACCTACGCAATTTATTTCTTCTCCTACTCGGATTAATCCCAACAGCTCTAACCATACACTGCTGGATTGGGTAATTTCCTCTTGTCCCCAAAGAATCCAGCAATCTGGCATTCTACCCAATGTGTTTAGTGATCATTGCATAGTGTATTGTGTACGGAAAGTAAGACCCATCAAATCAACCCCTAGAGTAATTGTTACAAGATGTTTTAAGAAGTTTAATCTCCAGTCTTTTCTCAATGACTTGAGCAATTGTCTGTGGAGCAGGCTAAGCTTGATACCCGATCTGGACTCTGCAATTGAATATTTTCAATCTGAGTTCATGCAGGTCAGTGATAAACATGCCCCCCTGTGTAGAGTGAGAGTAAGGGGTGCCCATCTCCCCTGGGTCTCAGCTGACCTCTTGGAATTATTCCATTTCAGGGATGCTTTATGGTCAAAATTTAAGCAAACTGGCTCTGACCAAGATCACAACACTTATCGGCACGTCCGCAATAGATGCAAGTCTTAAACCAAACTTGCCAAGACAACTTATTTCTCTGAACGGCTGAATAGAAATCTAGCGAACCCTACCAAATTTTGGAGCGTCATAAAAAACATGTATGACCCTTCGCGCCGCTTAGAACCTACCACAATTAAGACACATAATGAAGTTCTAAAATCTCTAGTGGCAATAGCATATGAATTCAATAACTACTTTGTAGGATGCGCCACAGCTCTTATAGCAAAACACCACAATGAAGATCATGCCACTTTTTCTATGGCAGACTAGTCCCTATCGATATCCCCCCTGGCCAAACACATTGCTGAATTTGAATTTACTTCTATATCAGATAGTGAAATAGCAGCGCATCTCCTCAATCAAAAAATGAAATTACAGTGTGGGAAGGACCTACTTCCGTCAATGCTACTGAGGCTGAGTGCGCCTGTTACTGCGCGACCCATTGCCTGCTTAATCAATGCATCCCTGTCCTCTGGTTAGGTCCCCAAATCCTAGAAAAAAGCCAGAGTTATCCCCATTCACAAAAATGGAGATGTAAACTTGGTGTCAAGCTACAGGCCTATTTCACTGCTACCCATACTTTCTAAAATCCTGGATTTTCAATGTGCCCATGATCAACTGTGCGAGTATTATCAACGCTCCAACTATCTAACCTTGCTTTAATCTGGGTTTAGGTCAAATCACTCCACGATAACTGCCCTCTTAAAGGTGACCAATGACATTCAGAGTGGCATGGAGAGGGGTTAACTCACAGGTGCAGTTTTCCTAGACTTTGCAAAGGCCTTTGACACGGTTGATCATGAGCTGCTGCTAAACAAGCTAAGTTGTTCCGGTGTAAATGAGAGGTCGCTCTGCTGGTTTCATTCGTACTTGTCTGATAGAACTCAATATGTGTCCATGGCTGATACTGCCTCCCTCCCGTTGCCAATCAAGTGTGGAGTGCCTCAAGGATCTGTTCTTGGGCCTCTGCTATTCTCGCTATTTATAAATGATCCACCCTCGGTGTGTGACCTGGCTCGTGTGCATGTGTATGCTGATGATATGGTAATTTATACTTGTGGTACTCAACTATCGCAAGTGGAGTCCATGCTACAGGATCAGTTTTCTAAAGTTAAAAATTGGATAGCTAACAACAAATTATTCCTCAATGCTGAAAAAACTGTGTCCATGTTGTTTGGGACAAATGCCTAACTACTTAAATTAAACAATCCTCAATTAACCATCAAGACCAAAACCAGTTATAACCTTACCCAGGTAAACTCATATAAGTATCTTGGCATGTGGCTAGATCCAAACCTATCTTTTGGTCTTCATATTGATAAGCTTGTGTCAAAGCTATATCCTAGGTTCGGCTTTCTGTATAGAAACAAATCTAACCTAGATTCCACGGTAAGGAAACGTATTGTGCAGCAAATGTTAATGCCGATCTTAGATTATGGAGATGTTGTGTATGATTCTGCCCCGCAGACCCATCTCGGTAAACTTGATACTATGTACAATACATTGTGTCGTTTTGCGCTACAGTGTGATTATAACACGCACCACTGTAAAATGTTAAAAGAGTAAAATTGGCTGACACTTGCCTCCAGGCGTGCTCTCCACCTAGCTTGCTTAGTGCATAACCACTTCTCTGGAACGCTCCCCCCCTACCTGAGCGGCATGCTCGCTCTTACTTCCTGCACATCCCACAATCTCAGATCCTGCACCAACCCTTCACTAGAGATTCCCCACTTC
Source organism: Pelodytes ibericus (assembly GCA_036172795.1). NCBI lineage: Eukaryota > Metazoa > Chordata > Amphibia > Anura > Pelodytidae > Pelodytes > Pelodytes ibericus. Next base: position 116,036,806 of record CM069860.1, read on the forward strand.
AAAAAGGAAGCAGGTAGAGGTGCGTTCTCTTACAGAGCTCCTCATATGTGGAATAGCCTTCCTGTTTCGGCTAAATCATCATCTACTCTAAGATCCCTGAAAATAAGTATCTCCCAAATCCTCAAAACAGATTGTACCTGTTATTAGTTTACAAACTCTTTCGTATACTGTACATGTTGTTCCTTTTTGTATCAATAATGATTTACCCTGTATGTTCTCCTTACAACTTGTTTAATATATGTATGTATGTATTTTTGAATCTACTGTTAAATGTGTAACTCGGTGTAGTGTGTAACTCCATTCTGGACTGGGTCCCCAGGACATACTTGAAAACGAGAGAAATCTCAATGTATTTTTCCTGGTAAAACACTCTCTAAATAAAAAATAAATAAAAATAAATAGAGAGGCTGGGTCACATGCTGCACTGGCCAATCACAGCCATGCCATTAGTAGGCATGGCTGTAATGGCTTCTAAGGGCAAAAGAGTCAAACGCTTGTTGATTGGTTGCCCTGCAGCCTTTCAAAACGCGCCATTAAATCGCCGAACCCCAAACTCCAACCCGAACATACAGTGAACTGTCCGTGTTCGGGTACGGGGTCCAAAAACCGTAAAGTTCGGTACGAACCCGAACTGTGCGGTTCGGGTTCGCTCAACACTACTTATGAGCAAGTTTTCTTCTTTTTACTGTCTCCCTAGGCAACCTGTGACATTTTGCTATATGTATGCTATGTATAACTTTTTATTAATGATTAATGTATGTTAAATATGTTTATAATCTTTTTTCTTCATTACCAGAGATATTTTTCTATACAACAATATGAAATTTAGATGGTGGGTGTCTAATGTTATATGGTTCGTGTCTAATTGTCTTATTTTTTTGCATGAAACTAATAAATTATATATAAATATAACGTTTTGTTGTCATATCAGCATTTTAATAACTATAGAATAAACATAAATGAATATAAAGTATTTTTTCTAAAAAAAATATGATGCATCATGGAATTAGCAATTGAAAAATACACAATGACTAAACATGGGAAACAAGAAGAATGCAAATCTAAGTTCTCCCCATGGTAGGCTAATGAATAAGAAAGAAGAAACAGCCAAACCTGACATTGGGAATTATTTTATATGCTGTTTTAAAGCCAAAAATACAAAATACATTTCTTCATCTGCCAAGGAAACAAGATAAATGTTTTAAGAAAATTGTAATGTGTGTAGCCAAATACTGTACATAAAGGGAGACATACACATTTGGGATATTTTCATTCATGAGAAATATTTGGCATATGTAAAACCAACACAAATAAAGTTGACATCTTGCTCATTTTTATCCTTAAGACACGCTGCTCCAAACTTACCAATTTGTAGAACATGTCTGTAGTTCTAGCTATATACTGGCAGTATGACATTTCATACAGAAGTACTGTTCTCTTATTTTGAGGAAGGGAAAGAGTTGTATGGAATATATTTTATAACATATTGGAACCTGGGGATTTTTTTGGGCACATTGAAGCTCATATGAAAGTCATTGTGGACTGCATCTGGTCTGGGAACATTCATTCACTTGAATAGTCTCGCCTTTGAAGAATAATTTATATAAAACACATGGTTACAAAATATTGTAATTAGACAACTTAGATCATGAATTTTTAAAATTCTGTACAGGTTAATTGATTCCAAATATATATATAAATGCACAGGTAAAATGAACTTATTATGTACATTATTTTGTAATAAACAATCATGATATACCAGTATATTTATCGTGTTGCATTATCAATCAGAGCTGCTGGAAACATAATTTTACACTGGCATATTTAATAGGTCAAAAAATATGAGTGTGTGAGACATTCTTGTGATGATGTATAATCTCTTGAACAATGATTATGGTTGGCACACATTTGGTGTTTCTTCATCAAGTTATGCAGTCACTGGCAAGCCTGGTATTTGAATGATAGTTACCAATGATAGTTAGCAATACATGGTATGTGTAAGAATTTTTGATGGCAGCGGTTGCATATGAATCATTTTCTGAGTATGCTAATGCAAGATTTAAAAAAATAACTTTCCACATTATTCAAAAGTGTGATTAATTATGAAAAATATAGGCCTACGTTTAAGAGCTTTATTTAAAAGTGAAACACATTAGGTTTATCTTTATTGGTTCTGCAATCCTGCTATCATGATATGATTTGTACAATAAATTTGTATTTTTCTGCAGCACGTATCATGTGTTCATACATTACATGCACATATGTACCTGCTAGTCGTTGCAGCCATTTATGAAGGAATATAAATTCCATTCACACATTGTGCTAACCAAATAGTTTGGCAATGTATAGATGAAAATGTACCTTAATTTAGCTTTCCATATGTTGTCAACAAGCTCACAAAATGCAGTCGCATGGTAGACATTAAAAGATTGCATGCGCAATTCAAAGGAAACAAACAGACTCTGTCTTACACATGTATTAATTATTAATTATTTTACAGGCATATACATAAATAAATTGCATTACCTACCTGAAGGGAATTTTACAACACTTTTTTTACCTAAATAAAGGCAAACATAAATCAACTAAAAAACATACAGAACATTTTTTTTTTTGGGTTGTTAAACCCTTTGTGATGCACGGTGCTTGCGTCCCAGTAGACGTATACACCAAAAGGAAACTTTTTGTTCCTAGCCCTGATCACTAGGTGATCGGTAACCAGGGATACAATTACAGAGACCCAATCAGGATCTTAATAGACCCTGTGTGTCCCTGCCAAAAAATCGTGAGACCTCCCGACGTCACTTGTGACGTCACGGAGGCGGACGCAGTGGGAATTAGTAAAATGTTGCTGGTGCTCTCTTTGAGCATTAGCTAAATTTTGTTGTCAGTCTGAGGCCACTCAAAGGGGCCTCCTCTCTAAGGTGAGATCCTACTGCATGTCCCTGCAGCTGATCACAGGGAGCTGCGATGAGATCTTAAATGCAGGAAGTTCTGTGCTGTCCTTTTGGACTAAAAATAGGATGGCATAGAACATCCTAGCATCATGAAGGGCTTAAAAACAATGTGTTTTTTTTTTTTAGTTTTGTTTTTTACTTTGTAATAGCAACAAGCATCTTGAACCTTTTAATATTTACTAGTGAAGTAAATTCTGACAAAAGTGACATTTGAAGAAGGCAGATGATGAAGAAAGTATATACTTTTGTTATTAAAATCAAGTCTAGGGGAAAAAAAGAAATAATGCCACAGTGATCCAGAACTTCAAGAATGATTTATAAAATGGTTCATAGTGGTTGGAAAAAAAATATTGTTTCTGCCAGCTCGATGGACAAACAGTAGAATTCAAATGAAAAACATACTGCATCTATGAGTACATACAGTGCTCATTGTTGAATATAATGATATAAAGACAGAAAATACTATTCAATTTTTTTTTGCAGTTTTGTAAAATTGGAACAAATGTTTTTGTATTCAGCCTTTAATAAAATATTTAAAAATATATTTTAAAATGACCAAATACAACTAAATTATAGAAATTGTATCTAATCAATGCTTTAATACATGTGAATTAGTATCTTTGGGGTGTTTTATATAACTGGCAAGCAGAGGGACAATTGTCTTTTGCATATGACAAAGGCTTCTATTTGTTTGCTTGAGATTCACTTAATTTGTATTAGTGTAAACTGAACTCCACAAGTTCAGAAGCTCTCCAACTCCACGTAAACATTATTACAAAAACAATAGTAATACTAATAAAGTGTAACAAAAAAGAACCTGAATTAAATACATAAGTACTAATTCATTTCTGTAAAGCCTTGTTTTATTTATTTTTTATTAATAACCAACTATACTTTAATTGATGTTGATAAAAAAAGTGAATATGGTCATCTCAGTCTCCAGAATTGAATTCCATTAATACATGTTGATTTGAATTAAATAGGCCATTCCATAAGTATAGACCAAAGGATCACCAGGATCATGTGGTGATGCTGTCAATCATAGCAAGACTCAGCCAAGAAAAGAAACATTCATTGATCTTGGATCAATCAAAAAGCATATAGATGTTATTCAAATCTATACGGCACAATTGGAAAATGTATGAAAGGAGCACACATGATGATAGTCCTTTTGTTGGGGGTTAACAGCTATTGGCACAGATGATGAGAGCACCACTATTCGGTACTATGTATGCCAGTCCCTCACTTTCAGATGGCACCTAATTTTTGATATCCCTAAATTATATTCTCCAATCTCATTACAAAACAAAATCTAACAAAATGAAGGATTTGCAGTGTGTAATAAATAAGAGTAATCCTTTTTCTCATTTTTGGGGAAAGTAATTTACAAAAATTCCACACATTCGATAATCCAAAATAACTAAACATTAATTGTGAGGGGTTCTTTAATATACAGCCTTTTTTGTTCATCTTTTGTATAGGAAACTATGTACAAAACACAAATATTTATATTGCAATATCAGATTTTATTTATAGGTGACTCAAAAACTTAAAATAAATTAAACATGCTTGAAATTAATATAGCCCGGTTTTTCCTGAAAATACACAGTAGAAATAAAAATTAATGTCTTATTGGAATGTATATGCGTTTCCATCAATAACTCATCCTGCATATATTTTATTCATCTAGCATTCAAAATCTTTCCAAAAATATATATAGAGAAAAACAACATTCAGAACTGAAACTTTTTTTTTTTTTTTTTTTTAATATTAATAAGTGCAAACACAGTTGCTAACATCTCTCTTTTACGGTGTAATTGTATTACATCTATGGTTGACATAATGGTAAGATCCTTGTAAAATTAAAAAATGAATCACTAATGTAGAACCTTGGAGTTTATCATTTGGAAAAACACTGGTAGGATTACAATATGCTTTAGATTAAATAATTTAAGTGCTCCGGCATAAATACTTCATGTAATGGAAAATTAAGGTCTGGAAGAAACATTTTGTTTTATAATTGGCTTGATTTTAACAAAACATTCTTGCACAGAAAATGCATAACGATATGTTCCTTAAAACTGATTGTTTCAGTTTTCCCATTTCTCAACAGTGCCTGAAAGCAAGCCCAGAAAGTAATCTGAACCTTGCAAAACGGTCATTTGCAATGTTTCTTTCGTTATAAAGTATCGAGACCTAAAATGTTTAGCTGCTTACACCACATCATAGTAACACTGTTCAGAAAAGCAATACTGTATTACTATCACATTAAAGATATACAATGCACATCATCCTCACTGCAGCAACTTTAATAGCTTGGTGAATTCAAATCATGACCCATTATGAGATATTCTATTTTCTGTACTTTTAAAGACGATATTAGTGTGCTGTTACTCTGGAAGACACAGGAGATTTTTTTTTATTATATTCAGAGCTGCTTACTACATAATACTCCTTTAAAGAGTTTCTGTCATATCAAAAATACATGGCATAACTTTATAGAAGATACAAATATTGTGCTGGGTAAACCATACATTGTTATGCCTTTTCACTGCACTGCAGTGTAGAACTGTTAAAAACTATGCTTGCATCCCCCTCCTCCATATATATGACATCATCTTCCCACAGTGCATAAAATTGCACACACATGCTCAGCATTGTGACATTGATATCACATTTTGGAGGGAGTTGATGCATGCTCATCTGTTTCACCTGCAATCGATTACTGGAGAATACTAGGAGTCAGGCATCTTCCGGTATGTATACCACTTAATTTACATATTTGGTAGTGATTATGCCAGCATAATGCAGATTAATAGCATTTACCATACTTCAACAACAAAAAAATCCTGTTTCAAAGCACATTTATAATATTAGACTGAGGAGATGGATAAACAGGCTATTGAGAGTTCACATCTGACAGAAAAATAAATAGGGGGATAAAACATGTTTTAGATACATAAATGAGAAAAGGAAAGTAAAACAAGGATTAGTAAGATTAAAAACAAAAGAAGGATGCTATGTAGAAGAGGATAAAGGCTTAGCAGACTGCCTTAATGAATATTTTTGTTCAGTTTTTACAAATTAAAATGAGGGTAAGGGACCTCATTTAGGGAAAAAAACTAATGAGTCTTTTGATGCCTGTAAGTTTACAGAGGAAGAGGTTTTACTTCAGCTGTCTAAAGTAAAGACAAATAAGTCGATAGGACCTGATGGGATACATCCAAAGTTATTAAAAGAACTTAGTAGTGTACTAGCAAAACCGTTAACAGATTTATTTAACCAATCATTGTTAAAGGGAGTAGTTCCAGAAGATTGGAAATTAGCTTATGTTGTGCCCATTCACAAGAAAGGTAGTAGGGAGGAGGCGGGCAACTATAGACCAGTAAGTCTTACTTCAGTAGTGGGGAAAATAATGGAAACCTTGTTAAAGAATAGGATTGTTGAACATCTGAAGTCGCTTGGATTTCAAGATCAGAGAAAGCATGGGTTTACTTCAAGGAGATCATGCCAAACTAATCTTATTGATTTTTTTGATTGGGTGAATAAAATAATAGATCAGGGTGGTGCAGTAGACATTGCTTACCTAGATTTCAGTAAGGCTTTTGACACTGTCGCACATAGAAGGCTTATCAATAAACTGAAATCTTTGAGTTTGGATTTCAATATTGTTGAATGGATTAGACAATGGCTGAGTGACAGGCAACAGAGGGTTGTAGTCAATGGGGTATATTCGATGCAAGGTCTTGTTACCAGTGGGGTACCTCAGGGATCTGTACTTGGACCCATTCTCTTTAATATTTTTATTAGCAATATTGCAGAAGGTCTTGTTGGCAAAGTATGTCTTTTTGCTGATGATACAAAGATTTGCAGCAGGGTTGATATTCATGGAGGGATAAGCCAAATGGCAAATGATTTAGCTAAACTAGAAAAATGGTCAGAGCAGTGGCAACTGAAATTTAATGTGGACAAGTGCAAGATTATGCACCTTGGGCCTAAAAACCCAAAAGCAGAATATAAACTATTTGGTACAGTCCTAACCTCAACATCTGAGGAAAGGGATTTAGGAGTAATAATTTCAGAGGAATTGAAGGTAGGTAGGCAATGCAATAGAGCAGCAGGAAATGCTAGCAGAATGCATGGTTGCATAGGGAGAGGTATTAGCAGTAGGAAGAGGGAAGTGCTCATGCCATTGTACAGATCACTGGTGAGACCTCACTTGGAGTATTGTACGCAGTACTGGAGACCGTATCTCCAGAAGGATATTGATACTTTGGAGAGAGTTCAGAGAAGGGCTACTAAACTGGTTCATAGGTTGAAGGATAAAACTTACCAGGAAAGGTTAAAGCATCTTAACATGTATAGCTTGGAGGAAAGACGTAACAGGGGGGATATGATAGAAACATTTAAATACATAAAGGGAATCAACACAGTAAAGGAAGAGAGTATATTTAAAAGAAGAAAAACTACCACAACTAGAGGACATAGTCTTAAATTAGAGGGGCAATGATTTAAAAGTAATATCAGGAAGTATTACTTTACTGAGAGGGAAGTGGATGTATGGAATAGCATGCCAGCAGAAGTGGTAGAGGTAAACACAGTCAAGGAGTTTAAGCATGCGTGGGATAGACACAAGGCTATCCTAGCTATAAGACCGGGAACGGGGGACTAATAAAGTACACAAAAAAAATTGGGCATACTAGATGGACCGAATGGTTCTTATCTGCCGACACATTCTATGTTTCTATGTTTCTATAAGTGAAACATGAACCTTTAAGTGCATTACTATTTTGTCTTGTCTATGTCAAGTCAGGTCACTGAGAAAACGTCTGTTAATTATTTTATGCAAAGCTCATTATATTTGTGCTTGTTTATGTATCGGTAATCCAGGTTATTTGTCTACCTGTGCACTGAATATGGCCTAACGGACTACTGTTGCTCTCTACAACCCACTGAACCTAGCTCATTGTGGTTATTCTTACTTGGTTACCTGTATTATTGCTGTCAGCTATGCATCCAGGTGATCACTTGAACAACAGGATCTCAACTTCTGGGATATTAATGATCATTGTCAGTAGAGGATACAGACTCTAGAACCCAATTTTGCCTGTACAACAATTACATCTTACTACCTGTACCCTGGTTAAAGTGGGCATATTTAAGAGTAAAAAAAAAAATGATTATGTATGATTAAGTATACCATCTCAGCTATCAGCAATAGTATTATAGTATTTTCATGTGAGTTACTTGTTCCCAGTTATACTATTGCAAATACTGTCTTCTTATCTTCTTATGTCATGGATATGTCTCTCTGCAGGTAATACGCAAGCTATCTTGTCTGCAACTGGTTCAGGATTACATATAGCAAAGCGAACAACCTAAGAGGCATACTAAATTGTAATTTGCGAGCTATTCCCGGGTCATGTACAGCATTTTCTATACTCTTTTGTTGTGGTGCTGGAGGTAATACAACACAACTTGGAAGTTTGCAATTAGGTTTTTTTTTGCATGTTACTCAGCAAATGTCCATTAAAAAAAAAAATAAACAAACAATCCATAAAGAAATTAGATTCACCTTGGGGTAATAAGTCTAATCAGAGCCCAGGCTATCAACCTTGCCTAACTCAGACCTGGTTTTATACACAAACTTTTTTGCTCATTGGACATCTCTAATTTAAACAGTAATTTTAATTACAATCCTAAATGTATGACAGTACCAAAAGGCCTGGTTCTAATTTAAGCAATGGGCATGGCATAACACATCTGAGTTTATAAAATGTATAAAAGGGTAGGCAAACCATTTTATTCATGTTGTCTAAAATATGTCTTATTCCAAAAAGTACTCCTTTCAATAATAAAAAAATAATAACAGCACTTTGATATAATAACTATGGTGGTTATATATGAAAACTTCTATGAACTTTTTCAGTGAAGAGATATCAGAAAGGTACAATTGCCATTTCTTATGTATGATAGGAACATAGAATGTGCCAGCCCAATTTCTGTCTAAAAATAAACTAAACATTGAGACAGTTTAGTTATGGCTAATGTAGGGTGCCACATTTACACCAGACCAGATATTCATAGAGGTACAGTAGTCTAGAGAGCACTTTTGTGTGGAGCCTTACATAAAGCCAAAGGATATGGTAAAACCTCAAACCAAAACCTATCTCAGTCGCTCCAATGAGAAATTCACCAAAAGACAACCATAAGGTATGCCTGTTCTGTGCATGCATAAACTCCTTCATTGTATTAATCTCCACAACTTCTAATAGAAGGTTATTCCATACATCTACTACCCTCTCAGTAATGTAGTAAAGTAATGCTTAATAATCCTTTGTTTGTCTAATTTAACACTATGTCTGTGTTGTGGTACATTTTCTTCTTTTAAATATACTCTGCTCCTTCACCATGCTGATTCCTTTTTATATATTTAAATGTTTCTATCATATCACATGAAAGACTTCAATAAAACTGTTAGCAGTTTTGCTAGTACACCACTAAGCACTTTTAATATCATTGGGTGCTATCAGGCCCCACCAACTTAATTGTCTTTACGTTAGACAAATTAAGTAACACTGTAAATTCACATGTATCACATGCCTTCTTAGAAAACATTGGTCTGTTTCCTTCATTTTCACCTGTAAAAACTGACCAAAAATATTCTATGAGGCAGTCTGCTAGACTTTTATCCTATTCTACATAACTTCCTTTTATTTTACACTTTATTGGTATGAAGTTAGAATTTAGATTGCATAAAGCACTGACAAATGCTTTGAGAACCTGTCATTGGCAGTATTTTAACTGTTCCTTATTCAATATACATAAGAAATTAAGCATATTGGGGAGGGTGGCAAAGGGTAAAGTGTAGTCTCAGTTTTGTATGTGTCATTTGCAGAGTCTTTATTTTGAGTTTAAGCTTTTTGTCCACTCTAGCCAGGGGTCCCAGATTTTTTAAAAGGGGCCACATTGTTGTTATATAAATTAAAAATATTTTTCATGGAGAATGGTTTGCTTGTCTTCTTATAATATCTGGCAATTAGAATGCTGTTGTTATAGTTGTTAAAGTAATAATAACTTTGTCTGTCTTGAGATTTTCTGAAACATTTGAAAAACTTCTTGGCATAGTGGTTGTATTTGGCATTTCCACCCTGTGTGATATGTTGTGTTCTTTTTGACAGCAATTTATCCAACAGCTGTCAGATGTTTCAGGGTGTGCTTTAAGCATCTTAGCGACAACTAGGTACAACCTGTATAGTAACTTCCTGCTTGCTTCCCAGTGGTTGGAGCATTTCAAAAATGTTTGTTATTAAAAGTGACCATTGTTCATTCGTAAAGGATTTGCTCCTCTCCTTTCCACTTAGTGATATCGGTCTGACGTTTTCTGGAATGTTGGGGGTCTTGCCTAGTTTAGGTAGCAATATTATTTGTGCAATTCACTTTTCTTGTGGGGTCTAGCCAGATTATTTAATGTTGTATACCTTGTTTAAAGTATGTGTTAAGGTCAGGGCCAGCTCAAGACATTGTGCTGCCTGGGGCAAAATATGAAAATCCCCCCCCCCCCAAAAAAAAAAAAAAAGAGAAAAGGCCCACAGTCATGATAATTCAATCAAAAGATGATAATTTTCAAGTGATAATTTAATGCAACAGCACCTTGTCTATATGCAAAATTATATGAAATACTATACTGGCCTGAGTATTGGCTGGCCGTGATTAAAATGTGTTCCCTATATGTTTGAACATTTAAACTTAATGTACAATATTTGAACAAGTCAGGTTATAGGTCAGTGGTGACATATTATGTTTTGGGGAATTGCATAGCCTATTTTCATAATAATGTTTGTTTCACTATTACTTTCTTTTCTCCTCAGGGGTGAGCTCTTATAAAAAAAATATTTTATTTTTATATGCCAAATAAAGCACTTGTTATAAACATAATATAATATTTTTTTTCAAAGAGCTCACCCATATGGTGAAAAGAAAGTAATGGTAAAACATTATTATAATACTAGGCTGTGCAATTCCCTGAAACATAATATGTAACTAGTGACCTATAACAAAATCAAGATAGATATATGCAATGTCAAAGGAGTTAACCCCTGGTGGCTAGACAGAAAGAGGCAGTGTCAGAGGAGTTAACCCCTGGGTGGCTAGACAGATAAAGGCAGTGTCACTTGAGTCAACCCCTGGGTGTAGAGACAGATGTAGGCAGGGTCAGAGGAGTTAACCCCTGGATGGCTAGACAGAAATAGGCAGTGTCAGAGGAGTTAACCCCTTTATCCATTGCACACTCACTCACTCACTCACTCACACACATACAGTGTGTCACTCACACACACAGTGACATACACTGAATTACACTGACACATACAGATTGTGTAGAGTTTTTAACATGCCTGGTGCAGGGATATTTAGCTTTGAGCTCCATGTTAAGGAGGGACTGAGCCAATCAGTAGAGGCTTCTGAATTTGCAGCCAATCAAGAATATTGAGAGGTCTGACCTGATTGAGTGAGACCTCTTTCTGCCACACAAAACAGAGTGAAAAACAATGCATGGAGCATCAAAGTGCTGCCCCTGCCAGGTTTCCACCTGGGGCAGTTGCCCCAGTATGCCCCATGAAAGGGCTGGACCTAGTTAAGGTATTTACAAATGTTTTATAATAAACATTAGAAAAGCTGTCAGGGCCTAGGGACTTTGTTTATTTCAGTGATCGTATAGTTTTTTTCAATCTCTGTGTATGTGAAAGGGGTTATAAGCTTCTTAACTTTTGAATATAACCAATGTTTTGTTTACTTTCCTTTTTTCCCCTTTTTTACTGGCTGGGCAATTTTCTTTTGAAACTCTAATAAAATGTTTTGCCTTTTTCTGCCTAATCTTATAGCTTTAGCTACCTTCCTCGCTCTCGGTTTTTTATATTTACTAAATGCTAGCTTATTGCTTTTTTTTTTACTATTTCGGCCACTTCTGTGAAGTACCACAGTGGTTTCTTATGTAACAATTTGTTTGCTCTTACATAAAAGTCTAATTCAATTTTATGTTGCTTTTAATAATGCCACTTTTAAATAATCCCATTGCTCTTGAACTTCATTTTAACTGCCACAGTCTTATAATGACTCGTTCACACATAATCTAATAAAACTTTTGTTTTTGTGTGGTGTGGCTCAGTAACTGTTCTTGTATTGGGCTCTTGGAGGCCCACGGAATCAAAATTGGAAAATAAAAATGCAATTTGATTGAAAATCTATGTTTAATGACATAATAAACACAGATGTTAATGTTAAACCGTAAAATATGTTTAACATATGTTATATATTTAAGGTGGTTTCATAGTGGAATTCAATGGAAAATAATACTGAATCCCACATGAACTGCCACTGCATACAATGCATCTACAAACTAAAATGGAGTACAGGCTTCAACATGCACACCATCTATCACTGCACCTGATACTAAATTCTAAAGCTAGAGGACTCTACTCATTGGTTTGCAATTCTGGTTTCAAATAAAGACTGCATGAGCAAGGACAATGAAAATGGGCAGTGAAAATGTGGTTTCAGAGTGAATCCTTGGGGCCTAAGAGGGTTTGAAACCACACTGAATAGTGATCACTAGAGCCCAAAATTTCACCTACCGTAATATCTGATACCAAATCTCCATTTGTAAACACTAAATCTAACAAAGTCTCCTCATAAACTAGCTCCTTAATTACTTGTTTTAGAGATAATCCCTGTGAGGAGTTCAGAATATCTGTACAACCAGATAGTTTGGTTTTCTTTTTCAAATAAGAATATTAAAGTTACCTGTGATGATAACTTCCCCCTTCCCCCAACTCAAAGAATATCTAAATCTTCTACTTTTTCAGGGTCTATAAATCACACTTACATAAGTTAATGTGTGATTACTAAATTCTATTGATGCGATATAAATGTGCAAACAAAAGTCTGGTACAGCAGATACCAGCACCATTAAAATATTTTATTTGTACTAGATCCGAGACTGCAGGTGTGTTCCTCATGTACTTCAGTGAATTTGCAGCTTGGTCAGCTGTTTGTATCCTGAGCACCTGGGATCCTTTGGTGTAATCATGCACTTACCTTGCTAGTGAGGATAAGCCTGGTTTCTTTCCTGTGGGATAGTGGATTTTCTTATTCTGTATTTTTGAGTACCATAGACATAAAGGCACCTCTGTGCATGAATCTCCATAACACCATTACACTCTGCAAATGCCGCAAATGAATTATGGAGAGCCACAAACTGTGGGACATTCCTTTTATCCATAATTCTAAGATTTTGATCCATTTTCAGACATCTGGACATGTGTGGGAAAATAGCACCTCAGCCAAGGGATTTTTATTGCACAGTTCTTGCACTAAATTGGAAGTTTTCTTTTTGCATATGCTGGCCCAAATATTTTGGTCAATTCATCCAACTTTTTTTGTTAGCTTTGAAATGTCCCATGCATTTGTGCATCTTTACTGTTTTTGCCACTATTCAATTTAAACATTGACCTATGCAAAGAACACACCCATTTTTATGCATGCATCTGTTATATACAAAATTCACAAATGCAGTTTGCACATCTAGATCTTAGGAAATATTATAAATCATGGGTGTCTAACTGGGGCCCTTCAGCTGTCGGTGGACTACGTCACCCACATTTCCCTGAAAGCTTCCTTTCTGACAATGAATTAAGGGAGATGTAGTCCATGAGTTCCTCCTCAGACTTTACTACCCAGCTTTGCCTGAGATTTAGATTCTTGTGGTTGCTCCTCAGTTTGGTGTATTTTGGTCTTATTTCAGTTTCAAAAGGATTTGGTGTGATTTGGCCATGGTGGCCAAATTGCAAGGTTTTGCTCCTTGGTTGGTTACACCCCTCTGGCTGGTGATTGGTGTCAGATATGTATTTAAACCCCTCAGTTACTCCTTACCTTTGCTTGTGATAGGTTCTCTGGTGCTAGTTTTAAGGTACCTTGCTTTTTCCTGTATTCCTGTATCCATCAAACAACCCGGCGTGTTTAACCATTCCTGATCCTAATTTCCAGTGTACCAAATCCTCGGCTTGCTTTTGACTATTCTGTCTTCGGTTTTCAAATCTGTATCCAGTATCTCAGTACCAGTGGCTCTGTGTCCAGTATCCAGTATCTCAGTACCAGTGGCTGTGTGACCTGTATCCAAAACACATTCATTTGTGAATCTACAGGCTCATACTGGTACTTCCCTATCCAGTGTTCCGAGTAAGGTAGAGGTGCAGCAATTTCCCTTTTTCAATAGTGCCCACAGCTCAACCAAAGTCATGTCTGATTTGGAACGAAAACCTCCTTCTACCTCTCAAAGACCTGGTGACCAGTTGTACAAGAAGATTCAAAAAATACTTGTTCCAGGTCCTGCACTGTGGATCCACAATCCTGATCATTACAAGTATGCAATGTTTTACTAAATGTATGCTGTTATAATACATAAAAGCTTTTATGTTTACTTTTGAGGTTTGTAATTACCGCTCTGAATGATAAACAAGATAATATAGGATAATACAAGATTCTGATTGGTTGCCAGGTAGTCACATGATTTAAAGATCCAGAAATAAAAGATTTAATTATTTCAGCCAAACAATTAGTTTGCATTACCCCTGAATAAGTCGACAAGATTATCCATGAAACACAGCCATGCAATGAGAATCACTGGTATTTAGGAATAACTGTAATGATTATGGATGCACAGCTCAGTATATATGGTGTATATATATATATATATTTAAAAAGTATACATGTATGTCTGTTTATATATGTATATTTATACTATAGATATATGTAGAACATAATATATGTTATCGATATGTGCATATATTATAAATATATTCCATACATAAAGTGGTTAGAGCACCTGCAAAATAGATAACAATATTAGTAAAAGCTACAGCTTGCTTAAAGCAACAAACAAGTACCAATCTTAGTTGTAAAATTAGGGTCAACTCAACATGCGTCAATATTCGGCTCCCTAATTGTGCCTCTGAAGTTCAGACAGATTTGGGGGGGCAACAGAAACCAAATTACAAGCAACCCAGATTTCTCCGATGTGCCTCTGAATACGTTCGCAATTTGGAAATCATAGCAATTCCACACCAATATCTGCTGAAACTGAAAGCAGATGAAATATCCCCAAAATGCACCAAACCAAAGTAGTAGCCTAAAATACCGAATTGCATCCTGTGAGATTTTATGCAATAAAGAAATAGCCCATGAATACCAAAAAGAATCCAAAATCCAGCTGCAATAACCCAAACCTCCATTGGAAATAGGACCAGCTTCAAGAAATTGATACAAAATATTGAACTTACAGCCAATCACTGTCTATGAATGTGTGTATAAATACTAAACACGTGGCAAGACCATTGCTTTACAGCTGGTTTACCTGATAGCCTTCAAGGAGGAGCTATTGGAGGGAATAGACGCCATGGCAGTTGAGGGTGAACAGGACCCAGAAATAACTGGTCGTAAGTTTTGAACATCCATTTGTGTTTTCTGTATGTTATTGAATATCTTTTAACACTGTTCCCACACTTTACTCCTAACATTTTCTGCTGCCCCTCCACCCCCAGTATCACCATGATGATGGGGCCCCATGGCCTGCACAGGCCATTAAAAAACAGGCAGCTACACCTTAGACTTCAGCAGGTCAGTTGTCTTTTCCTGGCCTTGGCGTCCACTTCCTCTTCACCTGCCTCTGGTAAGTTCAGCACATAAACCAACAGTAGAAACATGTATAACAGACAGGACTTCATTCATGAAAGAGGGACTATCCATATCTCATTCAATTCCCTCTTTCATGAATGAAGTCCAATGCAAATGTTGATGTGGCTCACCACTAACAATGCATTCTTCTCCATCTATCCATCTTGCCATCTTAACAGGGGCATCTTCACCACCTCCCTGACTACCCACCAACCTTAGGCTCCTGATGGGAAAGCACTGGGATTCACCACCCAAGGTAGATACACATTTATACCACAACATCTAGTTAGTTGTTAATGCAAATGCAGCTAATTACTGTGCCCTAAAGTGATTAGAATGTCTAACTCTTCATAGGTCTAGTCACAGGTTTAGTGGGCAATGAGTGTAGCATTCATTTCATGTAAGTGTTAACCTATTAAGGAAATAGCAATGATAAATACGAAGATAAATGTTAGATTAAAAAAGGGGTTTAATAAGCGGAATGCATCATCAGTCATCTTTCTTCTTTTCCTGCAGTGACATCTGTTGAGGAATGAGGAAAGTACCCAGCTGATGGTGCTGGATTCTAGCTTTAAAGGCATATCCACACACTCCTGCCATAAATCCAATGACAGTATTTGAGGCTGCTGTCCATGGTGCAGTTGCTGGGCTCCAGAACATCTTCATTATTAACAAGCAACTCACCATGATTGTGGGCAATCAGGATCTATTCCACGCCCAGGTGATGGAGAGGCAGGATCTGTTCCTTAAGCAGTTAGATGTGGGAGTTGCAAATCTAAAGAGTATGTGATTAATGTACCAGCAGGAGTGTCATTCTAGAGCTGAACACAGCATGCCTTAGGCCAATTTAGCATACTTGTACCTAAACAGTTGGTTGCAAAGTTAGCTCCAGAGGCAACTGCCCCAACTCACCTCCCTCCATCAGCACAGGTGATACTAGCAATCCTTAGTGGTTGCCTAGCTCATCATCCTTCTCCTCATCAGCAAAGTCACAAAAACACTCACGCCCCTCTCACTGCCCTGGGCTTGCTAAAAAAAAAAAAAAAAAACAATTAAAAAGACAAAAAAAATAATAATGATATTATTATATGAACTGAAACATATTTATTTGTGTCTGTCTTGTTTTTCAGGTATAGCCATGCTTCCACAGGTAATAGTACTCACAGTGTGGTATGTTGCATTGTATATAAATGTTGGTAACTAGACATGTGCATTCGTTTTCGTCCGAAAATAGCATTTTCGTCCATTCGTCCGAAAAACGAATAACGAAAATGCTAAGCTAACGAAAGCCAAATGAACGAATGGTTAATAAACGAAAATCATTCGTTCATTCGTCCATTCGTAGTACTATTGCATTCTATAAGCCGAAATAGAGTCGGTTTATAGAATACAATAGCATTACACATACATAGTACATTCCATAAACCGACATAATGAACGACTTTCGGTTTGTGGAATGCATGTAAGTCTATTGGCATTCTATAAACCGACTCTATTTCGGTTTATACTAATGCCAATACTATAGCACGAATGGACCAATGATTTTCGTTTATATTAAACCATTCGTTCATACGTTCAACTTCTTAGCTTTCTATAAACCGAAACAGAGTCCCCATTCATAAATTTTTATGAATGGGAACTCTAGTTCGGTTTATAGAAAGCCCATAGTATTACATGTAATCCATAAGCCGAAAGTCTATAAACCGAACGTTAAGTTTATAGACTTTCGACTTATGGAATACATGTAATCCTATTGCTATTCTATAAACCGAACGTTCGGTTTATAGAATAGCAATAGGATTACATGTATTATATAAGCCGACAGCCTATAAACCGAACGTTCGGTTTATAGGCTGTCGGCATTTCACTACACGGAGACAAAGTCTCCATTCATAATTTAGTTCGATTTATAGAAAGCCAATAGTATTACATGTATTCTATAAAATGAACGAAAATTTCGACTGAAACGAATGCAGTAATGAACGAAATTCATTTTAGACTAAATAAATAACATTTTCGTCCGAATGGACGAAAACGAAATGAAAATTTTAGTTTTGCACATGTCTTGGTAACCGCACTTTGAAAATTAAATGGTTCATCACTACACATTACATGAGGGTAGGGGGTACACTTATCATAACAGTTTTTGCTGAAGATGAATATCCATTAATGTGAGGCCAGCATATTACATTACATTACATTACCATTTATTTATATAGCGCCAACAATTTACGTAGCGCATGATCCAGAGCATAGAAGAGAACTGCATACAAAGTTAGACAAACTAGAACATGTGAGGTAGAGAGCCCTGCTCTCAAGCTTACAATCTAGAGGGAATGGGGTACATGAAAGGGAGTGAAGAGGACAGAGGGAATGTAGTTGTGGTAACAATAATGTGGATGGTTGGCGCTAGGTAGGTTTGGCCTAAAGATTAATTATGTGCATGCTAGCTGAGTTCAATTGCGAGCTACCTAATTGAGGACAGAGCAAACTACATGGCTAGGGCTAAATCAACCGGTATGCTAGTTGGATGGGTAGTACGCTTCATTAAAGAGATGAGTTTTGAGGGACATTTTAAAGTTTGAAAAGGAAGGAGATAGCTGGCTGCTTTACGGTAGGGAGTTCCAAAGAGAGGGGGCAGCTCAGGCAAAATCTTGGAGGCGCGAGTGGGAAGAGGTGATGAGGTTGGAGGAGAGCTGTAGACCCATTGAGGAGCGCAGAGGTCGTGCAGGGAAGTATCGGTTCACAAGGGAGGAAATATACTGAGGGGCTGAGGAGTGGAGGGCTTTGTAGGTTAAAGACATTATTACATTTGGGAGAAACGTGTCTGCAACATGAGGACGCCGAAAGAGAAGGAAGCCTGAAGTGTAACATAGCAAAAGCACGCAAATACCTCGATCAGCTGGTGGAACAACCTAGACTCCCCTCCAGAGGTGCATCCAAGTGGCAGACCTGTTTTTCGTACATGCACTTTTATCAGAAATGATCAGAAGAATGGAAAATGGACGTATTCCATCTATGTTACCTGAATTCACAGTGTGTTTGTGTGTGAACGGGAAAAAGATTCCTGAACGAACGCCAATTCAGACCCAGTTGGGGGGGGGGGGGGATTCACCCTTTAAGAACACAGGAACCCATCGGATTCCCAAAGCGAAGTTCCCAAAAATTGGCCAGAAATTGGCAGAAATCAGCTAAACTGAAAACGGAATTTGTGGATTTTTCAGCAATTCAACTATTAGAGTGGACATATAGAGTGGATCCTTTAGAGTTATTAATTCCACCTGGAGAGCAGTTCTTACTATGATACACATCAGTAATGCAGTTTCTTTTTTATTCATGAACTTATTTTCTAAACTAATACTAACATAAAAATGTGTTGACGCTGCTCATTTGGGATCTAGGAAACAGGTGACATTACATTGATCAGTGGCTCAGTAGATATGTCTCGCAGATGAGTTGGAGTTCAGAAGACATAATATGATAGCCCTCATCAGATGCGATTTACATAGTATTTTAAGCTAAGAGAGTTTGGTTTAGTGAAATCGAGTTTTGTAAAAAGAAAAAAAATTATGATTCAGTTTTAAAGATGAATAAGGGCAGAAGAGAAAAGGCAAGAGCTCATGAGAAGCCCATGATGAATAATTACAAATGATAAGTATTAAAAAAAAAGTAAACAAGAAAAAGACCTGCATGGTGGCACAGTTAATGTTGACAAGAGTGGAAGATAGCTGATACCTGGCAGCACTAGTGATTGAAGTGAGGGGAAAAGGTAAATAGATGGTTATTAGAAGAAGACTGAGAAATTATGTGTACAGTTAGTGGAAAGAATCCAAGTTTCATTTGCTTTTTGTGTGCCTTATTGTATGGTTGTTGAAATGTTACACAGGTAAAAGTTGTATGGTTTAGTGAGATACATAATGTGAGCAGGGTGTCCATAAGAACTTAGAGTACACCATCTGCATGCTGAGACAGGGCTGAGACAAAGTGACTTTTGGAAGTAAAACTTAAGACTATGTGGAAACCCATGGATTATAGCTAGCATAGAGATACTGACATAGCCTAACCACAGTTCATCTTCATCCAGTCATGCACACCACACTGAATAAAATCAGCGCAGATTTCCAGAAATACTGGTCTCTATGAAAAGTGTGAGTTTCCCCTACAGAGTCTATAATAATATTTTGAGTACTGCATCATGTAATGTAAAGAAAAACATCTGTCTTCCAGTTTTTTCCCCTGAACACATCAAATAAAGTTAGTTTTATTGCTGTTGCTATAGCAATGGTACTGAATACCATTGAATATTGAGGCACCTATGAAAATATTTTCAATGTAAAAAATATAGATCACCAGTGAAAAATGAAAATAATATTTTGTCGATAGACAAAAAAAATCTGAAAGTGAAAACACATAGTTGAAGCTGTTGCTGTTTCAGCACAGTTGTTTAAGTAACTTCTTAATCCTGTCTCTCTATTTATCTTAACACTCTATATTAATATTGAAAGGCCCCAAAGCTGTGCCTCGTACTCTCTGTCTCATAGAGGTAGCCTCTGGACATTACTTTTCTTTTTTCCCTATGAACGTATATTGCTTGTGAGAGTTGACTATAGTAAAGAGTTCCCTTTAATTAATGGATTTTTAAAACTTTAATGTCCACGGATGTCTGGTGCGCATTCTCCAATACATATTGCTCATACAGTGTATTTGAGCTTATGCTCCAACTCACCCCTTATAACTAGCAGCACTTACATTAGTTGTTCCTGTTTCCATGTTTTACACTGTTTTGGTATCAAGCTTCTAGCTCGTCATTGTGTCAGTTATTAAGTAATATTTTGTTTAGCGTCAGTCCAGTTGGAATTCATCAGCCAATTAATTCAGTTTTTTTATAACTGATGTCTTTGTCACTCTGATTGCATCAGATGCATCAGACACACCATATATCAATTCTCCTGCTTTCCCTGTAGAAACCAGTATGCCTGTTCAATGCACAGTTGTTCTGGTGCATCCTGTACTTGAACCGTTATATTTTACTTTAAGTCCACAGATTCTTGACTTGCCTGTTTGACCAGGATTCTGAAGGTTGCTTCCTTTGTCCTGACTTCTCTGCTTGACTTCATTGGATTATGCCTTTTGGATATGGGTTGTCTTTACATCACAGCTCACATCACAGCTCACTAGCCCGTGTTCTTCAAGTGTGGTATTTCGTTCCTCCATCTCCAATTTGTTTTATCTAACCTTATAGTTTGTAGAAAAACCTATTACACCATTTTTTGCTGTTGTTAATTATAAAATTCTGATGAAGTTTGTTGAAGAATGTGGAGAAAAAATATTTAACCAGAAGTCATAAAAGATAGCAGATTATATGAAACATGGAAATGACAGGTTTTTTTTTTAAGTTTTTTGTTTAAACAAATATGAACACCTTTGACTTCATATGAAGTTATTGCAGAAAGTCCAAATTGACAAAGTGTGATATTTAATTTTTTTTTAAGGCTTCAAAAACTTACGGTACATATACACCTATATGAGGTTTTTGTGGCCTTACAAACATTGCTTACATAGCTGTATGGTTTTTACAAAATGCCATTATATGCGACTTTGATGTTCTGTAAACTTCACAAAATACTTTCAATTGCAGAGAAATCTAAAATTAAAAACATTTCAGATGTCTGCTTTGAGTTAAACTGTTAAACTGAATCTGTTGAGCTCACTGAACACAACGTTCTACTTAGAAAAAAAACATTTATGTGTTACTAATAAAAAATAAACAAAATCAAAAAAATACGTCAATTGCCAATTTCACTTTTTCTAGAGTAAGTTTGGAAAAGGGAAAAAAATGATAACTCAGAAGGCCCATTTTGGAGGGTATTCCAAAATACCACTGACATGATCTTTTGCCAAAGAAAGTAAAAGGTCAAAGGTTGTAGTTTATCCCAGAATAGTAGCCAACATTATTGAAGGGAGTAACCCAAAAAAAAAATGTGGGGGAGAAAAAGAGGAACGCTGTATCTAATGTTGGTCACAGACAGAGAGGTTAGCCATAGTAAGTTTCAAAGAACAGGTCACACATTTGTAGCACATAAAAAGAAGAAAACTAAATGTTTTACAATTCTTGAAGTAAAAACATCTATATTTTTAATAATCCTGGAGCAAAATGCAATTAAACCGTCCTAATTGTTTTCACTAAAGCTCCAATCTCCCTCTGAAAAACTAAGCAACATAAATCAGAAGTGCGCAATTGAGCCCTTAAGGCAACAGTTATAGAGTTACTATGTTATTCCAGGTGTTCAATCCTTAGTTTTAAATGCCTTTGCTCCTGTGTGGCTTTCTATCAAATGACAAAAATAAGAATTTGGTTTAACTGTTCAATTTTTAATATTTCCAATTTATATTGTTTTTCAGAAAGCAATGCAGATGTGTGCATTTATGCAGTTTCAGAGTCAGTTGTGTATGATGTCCATCTTCACACAACCAACCAAAAAAAAAAAAAAACCACACAAAACCCATAGACACAAAGCAAAATAACAATTAACATTTGTTATTGTAAGTTATCAGTACGGTGTAAAAACAGATATTAAAATTGTTCACAGACCAACTCAGACATAGCAAACAAGTAGCTCTACTGCTATTAAACAAAAACAAAAAAAAAAACAAGTTTTGTTTCAAAATAAAAATAATTGGTAAAGACAACCTTCTGTGAGGGCAGAACTATGCCCATCAAATTTGAAAAGCACATTTAATAAATAGCTGTCAATTAAATGAACTGGAAACTATGGGGTGCTGACAAGGTAACTGCAAAAACTAGGCATTCGTAGCTGAATTAAAAAAAAAATAGGCAAATTGGAGACTTTTTCTAACTCTGCTAATAAACCCAGATTATTTTTTTTTTGTTTAAATTTTGTTTATTGAATTTTTAAAGCTAAGTAAACATGAAAGTATAAATAATATTGTATTGTACAAAACAGTCTTGGACATGTGACATAGCATGGCACATGCGATTAGGCATATGTTTCTTAAGCATTACATAACAAAATTCTGGATAAAATAAGTAAATCACATTTAATGGGGGAAGAGATAGTTAAAGAAGAAAATGGTGGAGTACAATAATTAAGAAACTTGAAAGAGTCACATCATGTGTCTAAGATGCATACCTCGTAAGTAAACATAACAATAATACAATTTGATCAGTGTTAAACTAATGTCCTATAGTCATGCTTGTTGTCAAACAATTAAGTTCATGTGCTAAAAATTCTGCAGAGATTTAACAAAGGCTTATGATGATCTGCTCAATACAGAGAGTTGCAGGAAACTGAGATGGGAATTTCAAACTTTAGGCCAATGTAGCCAATTTGGAAAACATTTCCAGTGAGACTTCTTCTAACTAATTTTGGCCTTGGGTTTTAAATTATCCTTCTATTGAGTAGACCCTATAATCTTTTGTCACACCCAATTCCAAATCAGTATCTTAGCCTGAATGGTCTCAGTACAACTGAAGCAAATTGTGACATAACAGTTTGGCACTGGTGGCTCTCCAAAAAGTCCATCCAAGCTTGCCATTTGTATGTGGCCATTAGGCCCTTGCCTCTGGCTGTGCAGATCAGATCCTCTAACTTCCTGATGTTCTCCACCAAGTCGGCCCATTGCCCATAAGTGGGATGTCTCGTCTATTTCCAGAGCCATGAGATAAGCATTTTGGCCATAGTAAGAAGTGCAGGTGGGAGGGATCTTTTATATTTTCCTATAAGCAGTGTTGTTTGATTGAGTAATGCAGGAAGAGGTTCATTGGGAAAGTTTGGGTCTGTTATTGATTGTATTGTCTTGATGACTTCCCAAAAAATGATTATCAGCAGACATGATCACAAAACATGGAGGAAGTCACCCCCTATGGGATCAAAATCTCCATCAGATGACTGGGTGGGAAACTAATAGTTATTTTAAGATAGGCAGAAGCCTGTACCATCTCACCAACAGCTTATATTAGTTTTATTGGTCTAAGGCAGAATTAATGCATTTGTGTGTTAGGAGGAAAACCCTTAACCATTGAGATTTAGTCAGGGTATGTGAGCAGTCCACCTCCCACTGCCTGAAATGTCAGAGTTTTGGGGTTGAGATCCACTAATGCTATGTATAGTATAGATAAGTTTTTTAGGGACATCAGAGGTTGGCATACAAGACCTCAAACAGTGTGAGGTTCCTAGAGTAGTGTTTGTGATTAATTGTAGCGATGATGAAATGTTTGAGTTGCATGTATTTGTAAGCTTCAGGTATCTTTGAAAAGTTGATAAGCAACTCTATTGGTTTCATATGATCATAGTTCATGGTATGGCTTAATCTTGGGATGACTTAGGGGGGTAATAATGTTTTCCACATCGTTAAATGTTAGTGATGCGAAGGGAGAGGAGAAGCTGACTAATCCTTCAGTTTTACTTATTTTTAATATGTGTGGGGGAGTGCAAAGGTTCACATTTTGGGTAGGAAGAACCCAAGCTACAGAAGGTATTGGGGTATCTAATCATCTTTGCTCCAGTGAAGTACATTGTTTAGAGGACGATCCTGTCAACTCCACAATGCATTCCAGGTGGGTGGGCTTTTAGTATTTCCAACTTGGAATTTTGACATGTAGTCAGCCTGCTCCCATGGGACTTTTTTTTTCAGCCGGACAGTGTATTACACCCCATCAACCCATACATTTTTTAAAAGTAGACACCCTAGGCTATTTCAAGTGGTGGTATTTTAACACCATCCATGCACTGACCAGCCTTTGCCAAAGTTTGTGGTAGTGATTTTTTTGTGGGGGGTTTTCACATACATTGTAATTCAGACATGAATTTACAGATTTTGGTATGTGTCACTGCCAAACATCAACCAAATATGTGTTCAACAACATCTCCTGAGTACAGGAGTACCCATGCATAGGCCTATTATTAAGTCCTTTTGAAAGCACGAAAAGCGTAAGGCGTCTCTTTTTTCACTGTGTCCTGTCCAGTTTCTTTTTTGTACTAACCTTGTTTACTATTTAATAAAATGGCATAATTTTGGCATCCCTGTCTACTGTGAGCTCCCTCCGCAAACCATTTCTTGCGTCTAATCTGATGATTTACTACACAGGCAGGATAACCTGGCATTGAGGGAGGTTCTATTTCTTCTCTTTTGGGCTAAAATAGGTGGAATTATCTTTATCTGGCTCTCGACCGAGGAGATCCTTCAGAGTGTTTGTTTTTGACATTTTTTTAAAGTCAGTTATTTATACATAGCTTTTTGCAGTTGATTTTTTTATAATCCGTAATTGGCATGAAAATTTTCATAGAAGCATCAGTGAAATGAACGTTATTGTTATCAAAAATTATAATACAAGAGAGGGAAAAGTTCAGTTTTTATTATTTTACCCCATATATATCTCAAAGTTGTTTTTAGATGGTTGCCCCTGGAAGCAAGAAAGGGGCCTTGACAAAATAATACACCAATGGACTCAGCTGTTCCAATTCTTGCTTACTAATCCATAGGTAACACAAAAACCTGAGAAGAAGTTCATGAGTGACACCTGGCACAAATCTACTGGTAGAATTTTTTTGGTTAAGATGGGTCTGTTTAAAGCACTTAATCCATTGATGGTGAAATATAAACTCCATTATGATTTGTTTCACTGTGCAGAGTGTGGTTCAAAAGTGTCATTTAAGTTAAAAGTATAATATTTCAATGAAAGCATGGACTTACTGGAAAAATGATTAATTCACTAAGTTACTTTCTTATTCAAAATTTCATAAATCTTTGGATCCATCAAGATTTAACCAATAACAAAACATGTATTTAGACCAACAATGTTTTACTTTGTATCATATATGAACTAAAATGTAGTAATGTGTAATTACTTATTAATTGTTAGTAAATATATATACCATATTATATATATATATATATATATATATATATATATATATATATATATATATATATATATATATGTATATATATATATATAGTAGTTCATACAACACTGGAAAGAACTTTTACTGTAATTTTCAAAATGAGGATAATACCATCTGGTAGGAAATAGAGAAAATAAGTAGACCCACTAATGTAAGTGTATTTGGACAAACATTCAGTTCTTCTCAGAATCCCTAGACAAATATGATATAGCAACATATGTAGAGGAACATTTTCTGAGACAATGTTGAAAGTAAATAATCCCCAAATAGCCCAAAAAGAAGTTGGATTGTGTTCTTCTACTAATGCTGTTTCAGTGTTTGGCACACACTTCTGATGAATGCTAATCATTATACAGTTATTTCCTGTGTTTAAAGCCAACATATGATATGTACATTGTGTACTGTTCTATAGAACAATTTTATTTTCTCACTGACAAGACTGTTTAAAATAAATTACAATGAGCACCAGGAAAAAATGTACAAAGTTAAACACTAAAGGTGAAGGGTGTGAATGATCTATACAGTTTGCTATCTTTAATGTTAAAATAAATGCAGCAGCACAATACTGACGATACATCTAATGAGTAAAGTACACTGATCTTTAGCTGTTTGATGAACTACCATTTCCATGATTCTTAAAGGGTCTGTAAGGACATATTTAATGCCACAATCACTTAATGGGTTCAGTGAATTAGCAGAGTTATGGATTTGTGCAATATAGAATGTGTCGGCAGATAAGAACCATTCGGCCCATCTAGTCTGCCCAATATATGCTTTATGTTGATGTGGCAGGGTTCAGATTGAGATTGAAAGCTATTTCAGTTGTGTCAATTTTTTGTCTGCTATATATATCTACATTTT
Organism: Pelodytes ibericus; assembly: GCA_036172795.1. NCBI lineage: Eukaryota > Metazoa > Chordata > Amphibia > Anura > Pelodytidae > Pelodytes > Pelodytes ibericus. The sequence goes on from CM069860.1 coordinate 116,063,279, forward strand.
TGCAGTTCATTGTTTTAAGAATTCTAAGTTGACTTGGAAATTTTCATACAAGCATCAATAAGATTAACTTGATTGTTATCACACACCAACAAATGCTATATAAGTACTATATAAGTTTTATAATTTTACCCCATAGCTAGTTGCTTTAGGATGGAAGCCCTTAGAAGCAGCACAGCTTAGCAGAAAGGAGACTTGGCATAGTTCAGAGTAGGGCTTAGTTTTAGGTGTAGCTTATTGGTGGATATAATCATGGGGCTTGTCCAGCTTTATACATAGTGGGTACCATATTATTAAAAACCACAGTATAATCAATAAACATATTTCATTTACAAATATGTAAACCAATAAATCAACACTAACTATTACCCCTAAACTAATTAAGAAATTATGAATTAAAGAGTGATACAAGCGCTCAGTATGTGCAAATATTGACTTATGCTGCAACCTCAAAGCACTGTTCACAGAAACAGTGCGTAAAGATAGTATAGAGAACAAGATAAGAAAACAATGTTGTTTAATTCATTGTAAATCACCTCCAGTGCAAAAATGGTACAACACGTATACTTCATTTTCAGATGCATACAATTGTCCACAGGACCAGGGACATGTATTCTTACACAAGAGAAACAATATGCATATAGTGTAGTACTGTTAAATACAAGAATATATATGTATATCCCCCTCCACCTTAAAATAGCACTTACTCATCCAAGGTCAGGTTATGTGCCGTCAATCTGTGCAAACGATGACCCGCCTGGGACCACCAAAAAAAGCTTTTCTGTATGTGTAGTGTGAAAGGTAGCGTGTCTGATGGACACACACTTTGGATATTCCACATGTCTGCGTGTTGTACTCTTCGTTAATACTATAATTGAAACTGGTATAATTGATATTATAATATATATTACTATATCTATTGCCTTGCTATCGCTAATACTGCATTGTTTAATGCTACAAACAATAGCTGAGTTGGAAAGAGTTGGGGATTTGTCCCCCAATAGACCACACTACAAGTTTATCAGTGTTGCTGTTCTTAAGAAGACAGGTTGACAACTGGTCTTTGCTAAATGTACCTAAAGTTAAGGACATGTCAATGACTATCAATTGCACCTGCTAATCCTGAGACATTAGTGAATTAACCATTGCAGTTAATTGTTATTTTTATATAAAATCTTCATAGATGTGTACCGATAAGCGATCTCCATAGACTTGCATTGACATAACTTTGTTTACTTGGATGAAAATTACAAATAAGAGAGGTCAGTGCGAGAAATCATTGGTAGTACTTTTTCTAACTATCTAATCTAAAATTATGGGTAGGACACACACTTTAAGATATGGTGGGGCAAAGGTGATGGAAAAGCCCACTACCTAAAATTCATTGGGTGGCAAAGGCATTATTAACCCACCAAACAAGCAAATGACTTGCTTTTCCCATAGAAATACCACATTCACAATGTTATCACCACTGCAAGGTATTTTGGGTAGTCATATGACAATCAGGTCAATAATGGACACCTTTTGCATCTCTATTCAATACATATATAGACCACTTGGATTGTAAAAAATATCTTTTTTTGCAGATTACTTATTTTTCCTTTAAGCAAAAGACAAAACCCCTCTGATTTATAACCTTTTATACCTTTCTAAACAACACTTTAGATGGTAACTTGGGAGTAGGTGGAGTACTTAAACATTGGAAATTTGGTCATAGTCTTCTATAAACACAAAATCAAAGTTTGGCAAGAAAAGTCAGAAGAAGAAATAGTTGTTAACAATTAATTGGAGTCAGATTCAGGATTTGGCAAGCACATCCAATATATATGAATTTTAATGTAAACAAGCTTATCCTGTGTAACACAAGTATATTCCTTCTGTAACCATCCTGGTGGATAAATTAATGCAAAACATTGATTAAATGCAATGTGTAGTTTTATATGTAGAATATGTCATATCTTTTTGGACCCAGATTTGCCTGTTCCTTTTTCACACCTTTTTGATACTAAAAAACACACTTTGTGTGCAAAATTAATCTGCAGTCATTTTGCGAATCAATGAAAAATGTATCATTTAAAGATAATAAACAATCCACTTATCACTATAGAAAAAAAGCACTGAAAAAAAACTGACAGATGCATCATAGACTCTAAGTCTATATGTGTTATATATACCTACCTATCCCAGCCTTACCATTGACTGGATTTCAATCTGCATCCATTGGCAGCTTGTTTTTTTGTGTGATAGGTGGAGTTATTTTTATTTTTGGATTGCCAAAGATGAGGACTCAAGGGAATCATGGATACTCGTTAGATACTGGTTACAGATATATTTTCCAAAGACCTTCCACATCGCTCCTAATGTGGCATCATTCAATAATACACCTCAACAGCCACCTTTCACAACTCAGCATAAAATACAGATGGGGACTTCCAACCAGCTTAATGGTCATAACCCCGAGGATGTGCCAACCTTTCTCTGGAACTTATAATTACCACCATTGCTGGCTCAGGACAACCATCATAAGACCACATGTGAAATCCCAGTGGATATCCTGGTTCCAATTGAGAACCTGCCAACTAGACCTAACAGAGTGACTGATTCTGGATGCAGATGACTTTAGATGGGTCCAACTCATCCTATTTTTTTACTTAGGACAGAGTTACTTGTTTTAACTAACTGTTTTATTGTTAGTTTGAGATGCCTAAAAGCGTTGGTTGAGCACTATCAGATTCCCCAAGAGCTCTCTCACACCCTTACATGCACACAATTCTATTTTCCTGTTCTGGTATCTATTGGTGCTACATGAACCCCCAATGGTCACTGCTAAAACACCCAACTAAAAAACAAAACAACCCTAAGACTTACTAGTGTCTTCAGTTACCCCAAAACATAGTAAAAATACACATAAACTCTTACTAACCAAATTTTTTGCCAATATGCCCCTCAGACTTTCCAATCTACCCCAGATTTGCCAATCTACCACCAGATTTACAAATGGATTTTCCAACTTGCCAATGCACCTCCCAGTGCTTCCAATGTATCCCCAGCCTTCCCTGGTGTCTCGTAAGGCAGTAATAGGATGTCTGTGCGCTGAGGTGTGCACAGACATCATCCAATGCTGAGCAACAGTGCAGCCAGGATGTGAGATGGACAACTCAGAAGTCACATGACCCTGGCATTCTGCCATAGAAGGCCTGAAAGAAGTGTCCAGCAGCATCAGAACACAAGTGCCGGGGAGACGTAGGTGAGGTGGATTTGCAAACCCTTTTATAATTCAAAACCAATTAAATAATGATTAAACTGCAGACAAGGAATCCATCCTTCCTATTAATATGTCTGCAAGTTATATTAGTACAAACCTTATGAGTTAGACTATGAAAAAGGGAAAGAAACTTGTATAACAATATACATGACACAGGTAGCAATTGACTTGCCTCATTAATGTTATCCTAAGACACATCTGTATATTCTACCCAGCGATTTGTAGGAAACATATTAAATTAATTTCTCTCTTACAACTTCTTTTGGATAGCCAAAAGCATATACAATGTGGTTTGTGTAAATTCTGAACACATGGAATGTTGAAATAATCCAATATCTGGTGTCAAAAGGTCTTTAATATGCGATATCCCACTAAATTCAATTAAACGTTAAATAACATATTGCAATGTTTCAAAACAGGTGCTGTTACCAGTGGTTTGCAAGTTGTTTCTGCCTATTGGAAACTGCTGTGGAATATTTTGATATGATCTTAATATGTAATGATATAAAGAAAATTCTCAGGTTGTACGTAGAACCAAGATGTCCTCTTAAATAAATATTAATGAATATGCAGATACTTGCATAAACAGACATGAAATAACACACCGAGGCTTGTGGGTAATATTATTTTAGTCTGATTTGCATAAATCTGGAATAACGTGTAAATTATTTGGAACAAATGATGTGAAGCTAAAACCAACTCAGCATTTTAACCATTTTATGCAGAATGTGTAATGATGCCTAATGTGTTTAATATTTCATACTTCTTTAAGTGTGTTTTTGCCATGTACAGAAATTAGATTTTCAACCGCATGTAGAATAACAAATGATTCAGCTTTTACTGAGCTTTATTCTCAGACATGAAATGCAGACAACACTACACTTCTTCAGATTTTATACATACTTCTCAGCTGTTCTTTTTACGTTGGTTTATGTTCCTATAAACATAGTAACATATTAATTAAGGTTAAAAAAGACACAAGTTCATCAAGTTCAACCCTTCTACCTATCATTCTCGCTTTTGATCCAAAAGAAGGCAAAAAACTAAGAAAGCTATTTCAAATTTTGCCTCCTAGGGGGGAAAATTCCTTCTTGACTCCAAAGGGCAATCCGATTTCTCCTTGGATCAGTAAGCTCTATTATTAATGCTTATTCTATTATTACTAGCCCTATATGTTCTTCTTTTCTAAAAAATAAAAAAAAAACCATCCAAACCATTTTTAAATGCATCTATTGTAGTTGTTAGCACTACCTCTCTTGGCAGTGAGTTCCATAACTTTATTGTCCATACCATAAAGAATATCTTCCTTTGCTGTCTATGAAATCTTTGCTCTTCCAGTCTCAAGGGGTGACCGCTTGTTCTTTGTACATTTCTGTTAATGAACAGGTCACTGGAGAGCTCTTTATATTGGCCCTGCACATATTTATATAATGTTATAATGTCCCCTGAGAAGCCTTTTTTCTAAGGTATATAAATGCAATTTTTTAAGTCTCTCTTCATAACTAAGGTCATCCAATCCCCTTATTACTTTTGTAGCCCTCCGTTGCACTTTTTCTAGTTCCATAATATCATTTTTAAGGACTGGTGCCAAGAATTGAACTGCACATAAACTAGACATGTGCATTAGTTTTCGGACGAATGCATTTTCGGACGAAAATAGCATTTTCGTCCATTCGTCCGAAAAACGAATAACGAAAATTTTAACTAACAAAATCCGAATGAACGAATGGTTAATAAACGAAAATCATTCATTCATTCGTCCATTCGTCCATTCGTGCTATTGGCATTCTAAACCGAAATAGAGTCGGTTTATACAATACCAATAGCATTGTACTACATTCCATAAACCGACATGAATGACTTTCGGTTTATGGAATGCATGTAATGCTATTGGCTTCCTATAAACCGAAATTGAGTTCCCATTCATACGAATAGGTCAATTGACCTATTCGTATGAATGGGGACTCTTTCGGTTTATAGAAAGCCAATAGCATTGCATGTATTCTATAAGCCGAAAGTCTTTAAAACAAACGACGTTCGGTTTATAGAATACATGTAATGCTATTGCTATTCTATAAACCGAATGACTTTCGGTTTATAGAACAGCCATAGGATTACATGTATTACATAAGCCGAAAGTCTATAAACCGAAAGTCGTTCGGTTTATAGGCTGTCGGCATTTAACTATACAGAGACAGAGTCTCCATTCATAAAATTATGAATGGAGACTTTGTCTCCGTGTAGTAAAATGCCGAAAGCCTATAAACCGAACGATCGGTTTATAGACTTTCGGCTTATGTAATAAATGTAATCCTATGGCTATTCTATAAACCGAAAGTTCGGTTTATAGGCTGTGGGCATTTTACTACACGGAGACAAAGTCTCCATTCATAATTTTATGAATGGAGACTCTGTCTCCGTATAGTTAAATGCCGGCTTTTAACTATACGGAGACAAAGTCTCCATTTATAATTTTATGAATGGAGACTCTGTCTCCGTATAGTTAAATGCTATTGTATTCTATAAACCGACTCTATTTCGGCTTATAGAATGCAATAGTACTACGAATGGACGAATGAATGAATGATTTTAGTTTATTAACCATTCGTTCATTCGGCTTTCGTTAGCTTAGCATTTTCGTTCTTCGTTTTTAGGGGGAATGGACGAAAATGCTATTTTCGGACGAAAATGCATTCGTCCGAAAACGAATGCACATGTCTAGTATATATTCACATGTAAATTGCTTTTTTAATAAAAAATTATGATATAAAAAAAATCTTGTTTTTATTTCCTTTTATGTGACAATGCTGCCTCTCTCTTTCCCTTGCCCCCAGATTTGTCGCTCTCCCCCCCTTAGTGTTGTCTCTCTCTCACCCTCCCTTTGGCTCCCCCCTCGCTCCCCTTGTGTCTGTCTCTTCCCCCCTTCCCTCCCCTTGTTTCTCTCTGCCCCCCCCCCCTTGTTATTCTGTCCCCCCCCTCACCTGTTTCTTGCTCCCTGGTGCCTAGTGGGGGCAGCCGGGGGATGTATGCACTATACATAATAGACGGAAGTGTTGGGCAGCATGGAGGTTGTCTGCACGATTCGTGCAGACATCCCCCAGCTGCCCGATTCTCCCTGGTGGCTAGCGAGGCAGCGGAGGATGTCTGCGCGATGAGCGAGACCTCTCCTGCTGCCGCCCGGCATGACCGCCGGGACTTCTATGATGAAGCTGGGTACTTCCGGCTTCCTCATAAAAGTCCTGGCGGTCGTTCCGGGCGGCAGCAGGGGAGGTCTCGCTCATCGCGCAGACATCCTCCGCTGCCTCGCTAGCCACCAGGGAGAATCGGGCAGCTGGGGGATGTCTGCACGAATCGTGCAGACAACCTCCATGCTGCCCGACACTTCCGTCTATTATGTATAGTTCATACATCCCCCGGCTGCCCCCACTAGCCACCAGGGAGCAAGAAACAGGTGAGGGGGGGACAGAATAACAAGTGGGGGGCAGAGAGAAACAAGGGGAGGGAAGGGGGGAAGAGACAGAAACAAGGGGAGGGGGGCAGAGAGAAACAGGGGGAGGGAAGGGGGGAAGAGACAGACACAAGGGGAGCGAGGGGGGAGCCAAAGGGAGGGTGAGAGAGAGACAACACTAAGGGGGGGAGAGCGACAAATCTGGGGGCAAGGGAAAGAGAGAGGCAGCATTGTCACATAAAAGGAAATAAAAACAAGATTTTTTTTATATCATAATTTTTTATTAAAAAAGCAATTTACATGTGAATATATACTAGACATGTGCATTCGTTTTCGGACGAATGCATTTTCGTCCGAAAATTGCATTTTCGTCCATTCGCCCGAAAAACGAAGAACGAAAATGCTAAGCTAACTAAAGCCGAATAAACGAATGGTTAATAAACGAAAATCATTCGTTCATTCGTCCATTCGTAGTACTATTGCATTCTATAAGCCGAAATAGAGTCGGTTTATAGAATACAATAGCATTTAACTATACGGAGACAGAGTCTCCATTCATAAAATTATGAATGGAGACAAACGTATAGTTAAAAGCAGACAGCCTATAAACCGAACGTTCGGTTTATAGGCTGTGGGCATTTAACAATACGGAGACAGAGTCTCCATTCATAAAATTATGAATGGAGACTTTGTCTCCGTATAGTTAAAAGCCGGCATTTAACTATACGGAGACAGAGTCTCCATTCATAAAATTATGAATGGAGACTTTGTCTCCATATAGTTAAAAGCCGACAGCCTATAAACCGAACATTCGGTTTATAGGCTGTGGGCATTTAACTATACGGAGACAGAGTCTCCATTCATATGAATGGAGACTTTGTCTCTTTATAGTTAAAAGCCGACAGCCTATAAACCGAACATTCGGTTTATAGGCTGTGGGCATTTAACTATACGGAGACATCAATAATACAGCAGGAGGATCACAAATCCCATCAAGATGAGGCAGCCCTCACCAGGATGCTTGCCCCCTTATGTCCCGACGCCCCGTGTTACCTACCACCTTAAGAACACAACAACGGACGCGCGCATTCCCAAACGGCTGGATAGGCGTGCGCATGCGCTGTGTATCGCTGTGGTCGATGATCTGGTAAGAAGGGGTGTGCGGGGGGTGTGAGGGGGGCGGGAGGTGGGTTGCGCAGCTGGCGCATGCGCGGTGGTCACAAAGTTACAGCTGAGTTATCAGCTGTAACTTTATGCGCATGCGCAGTGAGCAAATTCTCCTGCGTTTGCGCAGGAGAATTTGCTCCAGAAATTTGTCAGAACACCGGCATTTAACTATACGGAGACAGAGTCTCCATTCATAAAATTATAAATGGAGACTTTGTCTCCGTATAGTTAAAAGCCGGCATTTAACTATACGGAGACAGAGTCTCCATTCATAAAATTATGAATGGAGACTTTGTCTCCGTGTAGTAAAATGCCCACAGCCTATAAACCGAACGTTCGGTTTATAGGCTGTCGGCTTATGGAATACATGTATTCCTATTGCTATTCTATAAACCGAACGTTCGGTTTATAGAATAGCCATAGGATTACATGTATTACATAAGCCGAAAGTCTATAAACCGATCGTTCGGTTTATAGGCTTTCGGCATTTTACTACACGGAGACAAAGTCTCCATTCATAATTTTATGAATGGAGACTCTGTCTCTGTATAGTTAAATGCCGACAGCCTATAAACCGAACGACTTTCGGTTTATAGACTTTCGGCTTATGTAATACATGTAATCCTATGGCTATTCTATAAACCGAACGTTCGGTTTATAGAATAGCAATAGGAATACATGTATTCCATAAGCCGACAGCCTATAAACCGAACGTTCGGTTTATAGGCTGTCGGCATTTTACTACACGGAGACAGAGTCTCCATTCATAAAATTATGAATGGAGACTTTGTCTCCGTGTAGTAAAATGCCCACAGCCTATAAACCGATCGTTCGGTTTATAGGCTTTCGGCATTTTACTACACGGAGACAAAGTCTCCATTCATAATTTTATGAATGGAGACTCTGTCTCTGTATAGTTAAATGCCGACAGCCTATAAACCGAACGACTTTCGGTTTATAGACTTTCGGCTTATGTAATACATGTAAACCTATGGCTATTCTATAAACCGAAAGTCATTCGGTTTATAGAATAGCAATAGGATTACATGTATTCCATAAGCCGAAAGTCTATAAACCGAAAGTCATTCGGTTTATAGACTTTCGGCTTATAGAATACAAGTAATACTATTGCCTTTCTATGAACCGAACGAGAGCCCCATTCATAAGAATTTCTTATGAATGGGGCTCTCGTTCGGTTTATAGAAAGCCAATAGTATTACATTGTATTCTATAAACGAACGAATAAAACAAAACGAAACGAAAATAATGAACGAATTTCGTCTGAAACGAATGCACTAATGAACGAAATTCGTTTTAGACGAAATAAATAACATTTTCGTCCGAATGGACGAAAACGAAACGAAAATTTTAGTTTTGCACATGTCTAACATAAACATATCCAGAAATATAAAGCAAGTATCCCAAATTAATGCAATGTAAAAATGTAAAAAGACCAGCAAAAAAAAGTTATCATCAATAATTTCAAGATAATGAATTTTGTAAATTGGATGGGACTCCAGTAATAAAGGTCTGAAAAAGTAATTTTCCCCATATATGCCCTTTTTGTTCATGGCCCAGATCACAGCAGATCACAGAGTGATCAGCAGCCAGGGACACATATACAGAGAGTCCCAGGGGTCCCACATGGGTCCCTGCTGAAATATCACAAGACTTCATGAGGTCATGTGCATTTTGGTAAAAAATAATCAGCCGCTGAGCCTTAAATGTATCAACTTTGTATATGATACCAATGAGCAGTAAGTTCATCACTTTGAGTGCCGGCTATATTTTCATTATCAGACTGAGGCTGCACAAAGTAGCCTCATCTGACAGAGGGGATCTTGCTCCGGGCTCCTCCAGTGTAATCCTCAGTAGACCTCATTGGCTGTGATGAGCACATTGGGCACTGTAAATTGTGACAGCATTGAAAGTCCTACAAGCAGAAAAGGGTTAACTGAAAGACTGCGCGAAGTGTAGGATTTTAAATAGAAATTCTTTAATGGAAGAAAACAAAGAAAGTGTGTGACATCTTGGGTCAGATGAAGGAAAACATGACAAATCTGACCCACGATTCTAAACATGGCTGCCTCCTAATAGTGCTTCACAAGCAACAGGGGCTCAGTTTGGTATTTTATATGTATTCTTTCATTCTTATTTAAAGCAGTTTAAATTGCTTAAACATCATGCAATTGTTCACTTAAACATAACTTATTATTTGCTCACATTTGTCCTTTAATTTTCACTAAACATCATCATTTCATTTTGGCATTTGAAATTACACATTATATGCATTAGATTGTTTAAACCTTTATTACGTTCATATGATTTCTGTTTGGCAGCCACATCTTTGTATGGTTTTCATCTATATAGAATAGTCCAACAAATAATTTAAAAATAAGTATGGAATGCTCTTTGGGGTGCACATTGTCCATACACTGCCCATGGCAGATTTGATAGAAGTGGAGTATAGATTTTTATATACTTGGCTGGGCATATAAAGGATATATAAGATGATGTCAATGACAAATAGGTCTCCATAATATAAGCAATGAACAATAAATGCATATAAAGGATTTATTTGAAGCCAATGAGCAGCAATTTTATATGTAAAATGTGAAACCAATAGAAATATCTAAATGAAGTAAATGATGGAAATGAACAATAAATGCATAAATAAACAGTGTATATGATGTCAATGAACAGCAAATACATAAACGTTGTATATGATGCAATGAGCAGTAAATGTATAAACTTTGCTTCTGATGCTATTAAGCAGTAAATGCATACATTTTCTATATCATACCAATGGGAAGTAAATGTTTCAACTTTGTATATGATGCCATTGAGCAGTAAATGCATACAAGTTTTATATCATGCCAATGAGCAATACATGTATAAACATTGTATTTCAAACCTGTGAGCCGTGAACGCATCAACATTTTATATGATACCAATGAGCAGTGAATGCATCAACTTTGTATATGATGTTAATGCGTAGTAGATACATAAACGTTGTATATTATGCCAATGAGCATTAAATTATAGTTAAACTGCAAAATATATGTTTTTGTGACAGGCGTTCACTGTCCTAAAAGTTGACACTGTGATATATTGAATTGTATGGATAGAAGTGTTTGCTGAATTGTATCAACGTGAATATTATCTTTTCATTAACTATAGTATTACATGTATTTTTTCAGAACAGTTTTATTAGCAAATGTTTTTTATTTTTTACATACATTCATATAATGCTTTTAGATAGTATTTACGCACAATTTTAAGGTGATATATCATACATTTATATATTGCCAATTACTTGGTCAATTTTTATCTAAGATTTCCAAGAGGTACAAAGAAATATATTTATATTAATTATCAAGCATTTGTTTATGCTCCATTTAGTAATTAATCTAATTTTTCTTTTGTTTCACTAGTGGGGTTTTTTTTTCCTATTGATTGCATAATTAGAGCTCATTAACTTTTCACTCAAGGATTGTTTTATTCACTGATTGTACGTTATATAAATAAATGTTTGGCAAACAGTTAAAGGACCACTGTAGCAAAAAATTACCTTATGTGTAATTGAAAGATTGTCTCAAGTTAAGATGATTTATGAAGAAATTCTTTAATGAACAAATACAAATTTAGTGACTTATTAAGCCTTCTTCACTCCATATGGTTCTCTTAGGGGACAGACATGTTGTTTAGAATCTTGGGTCAGATCTTCACTCTTTGTTCAGATGAAGATCTGACCCATCTCGCCAAATATTCTAAACAAAATGGCTGCCTCCTGGTAGAGGTACATGGAGTAATGATGGCTCAGTAAGGTACTTTATTTGTATTCTTTCATTTAAGCATTGATAAATAAAGTGCCTACACTTGATGCCATCTTTCAATTAAACAGAACTTAATTTTTTGCTGCAGTTGTCCTTTAAGAATATTTCTGATGTGTTTTAAAAATGTCTGTGGAATCTCCTGTTTATGAAATCACCTAAGGCACAGTATGCAAATTGCTTTTCAGTGGGAAATGTGAAATGTGCATACTGTGCCACAGGTAATGTCATAAACAGGAGACTCAACAGAAGTATTCAAATTACATTTTTCTCCTAATTTAGACATTTGCTAATACAATGTATGGAGCATGTTCAATAATTTTTCATACTCTACATGTGCAGTAAAAACAATGTTCATGTGATACAGCCCCTTTAAGAAACCCCATGGACCTATAAGGAATGAGGTTTTGACTCCTGCCATTTTATATGAGAACCCGTTAGCTAGATTTATATTGTTCCGAATGTCTGTAGACAAATGTGTATATAAACTGCATTCTATGTACTTGCCTATTCTTTGAAACAACCAGTCAACTTTCCTCTTTCTTCTATGATTTTGCTTTCTTTCTTTTTAAGTTCCAATTACTCTATGCTTAATTATAATATGACATAACTATTGGATATACATAACCTGGCTTGGTTGATGGCACTGCATGCTAGAAGTCATGGAAATTGGTGAAATTACTAGCATTAAGATGTTATAATGAGGTTATCAATTTGCAGGGCTGCCATCCGAAATTTTAGGGACACTAACAGAACAAAGGATCAAGAGTACATCGCTGTGCCCACACCCAGATACAGCCAGATGCCAGGCAAGGGATAAGGCTCCTTAAAGGGGTACTGGCTGCATCTCCCCTGACGGTGGCCCTGTCAATTGGTAATTAAAAAGCTTGTTATATTTTAATCAAAGCTATATCCACATACATGTCAAGGTGCCGCTTCATGTTGAAATGAGGAACAATGAACAAGCCCTAATACATAAGCTGTGCAAAAAACAACCTATGCAAAATTGTCAGTTATTTTACCATTTAGCATAATCTGTTATGATGGGAGATCTCCCTGCATCCTTATGTGCATTGTGCACAGTCTTGTATGAGGGGCAATCTTGTGAGGGGCAAAACAACATGAAATTTGGTTTGTGCGCCTACATGGAGTATCTATACAATAGCATATAACAGGGGTGTCTTGTTTTTACAGTGGGTAACTTCACCAGAAATGTATGTGTGTGTGGGTCGCATTCATTTCTCATTGAGAAAAACTATACACACACACACAATTATTTATATATATATATATATATATATATATATATTCACGTGTGCAGTGTGAGTGTATCAAAGTCAATAGCAATAAAACTAACGGTATTATGCAGTATGTGAGTGAATAACAGACTCTACAGCAATATAGCACATCCGCAGCCACACACAGAGACACACACAGAATCACACAGATAGACACACTTACAAACACAGATTTTTGTGATACTTAGACACATACAAACACATCCACACTTACACACACAGTCAGGCTTACACAGAGCCAGACTAACACAGACACACAGAAATACATATTTAAGGATATTATTTTGTCTGAAGTAATAATATAATTTTTTTGTATTTAAATAAGTATTTACAATAAATTAAAAGGGACTTTTAATTATTGTTTTTCTGTATTTATTTTTTATTTTTCATTTCTCAGTCCTGTGTGGATATATCTTTGTTCTAAATAGCGCTGGTCAACTTTTATTGTATGTGTGTTTATAATCTGTAAGACAGAGTGCCACTTTACACACACAGTCACACTTACACACGCACACACACAGAGTCACATTTACACACACAGAGAGAGCCACACTTACACAGAGAGAGAGAGAGTCACACTTGCACACACACATGCACACACACACACGGAGTCACACTTACACACACTTAGACATAAAATAGCAGAAATGTTTGAAGCTTTGGGAGCTGAATTTGACCTACTCTTAAAACAAAAGTAACATTTTTGTCAAAAGACACATAAGAGTGTTCCCTGTATGATGCATATGATCTACACCTAGTTTTTTCATGCAAAGACTGGTGAGGTGAGGTAAGATGAACATTCCATCTCACCAATTTAACTATACATTAGAACTCCAAATCATGCCATGCATAAAACAGACTCCCAGGCTTAGTTTTGTCTCCTGAACAATAGTGTCAGGATGCATAAAAAAAATGCAATCACCATAAAGGCAAGAAATTGGAATTGTGCCTTTTTTTCCCCTTTTCCTGACACTTTACAGTGCAGGAGGTTTTATACAAAACCCCCAATATTTATTGCACATTACAATTTGCAAGTAAACAGCTAAAATGGGAATAAGCTAGGAAAAGGCATTGTGTTGCAATACTGCCTCCAAGATAACGAACAACAACAAATATCTCAGATTTGTCTGCCCTGGTGAGAACACTATTTGATGAGAAGTAGGAATATGTGTCAATGTCAAGAAAGACTAATAATGGACCACTATTAAAGATACAGTTCTAATTTGTTTTCCTATTTTTTGTTAACCCTGGTATTACAGTGTTACTGTGCCACTCAGTTTTTTTTCTTGAGATAAGACTTTTTATCTGTGCTTCTCCCTCTCACATTTTGGGATGCTTGTCACATTTTGACAGGCAGCTCCTATAGATTCTGTACATTAGATCTGTACATTGTTTATTCTGTGGATATAGATGGATCATCCAATACTTTATAGAAACACTGGATTGTCCTTTTTTTTTTTTTTATAGATGAGAAAGTCATTTTACACATAAGACAAATGCAACTAGGATTTTTGCCTCATCTTAAAGCATCAGTTGGGAATAAACAAACAAGAAGACACATAAAAAAAAACCTCAATAATTTTAAATTAGTATAAAAGGATGAAATAAAAAGTATGTTTATTATTTAAAAAAAGTATAATTTATCCACTTTATGTGAATGTGATTGTTGCATACATTGCATAAAGATTAAATTACAATTACCAAGGATGCATTTATTTTGCTTCATCCATTATTCATTTAAATATTCAATTCCAATATACTCTAAATTTTTGAATCAATCATTGCTCAGTCAGTGAACTATATATAGTGAACTGCTTCTAAATTTTATGCACTGATTAGTTTAAAGAAATAGGAGAGATCACTCAAAATAATCTGGTACACATTATTGGCTAGACATTGGCAAAACAATGGTTATCAAATGAAAATGTTTGATGCACTCAGAAAGTGCAACATAAAATGACAGCTTTATAGTACATCTTTGATTTGCTTGCATTACATGATCTACATTTGTATACATTTGTACCTTTGCATCCTGGTTTAGTCAGATAGTTCTTTATCTAGGCAAAGGTGTAAGCTTGCTAACGGTCAACTTAGGATTCAAAACATCATCTATTCTCTATGTGGTTAACTATATATATCACATTCACTGCTACAGAACACTGAGATTATTTCACAGATGGATTACTTTGGAGTCTTTGACTGGTGTCCATTATGGGAAAGAGCACCGAAATCTACAATTATAGTATAAAGTAACTTACATGTAAAGAAATGTTTATTTATTCAACAACATGATGCATTTCTGAGTATAATAGAACACATAAGGATCTACTCAGGTAGCTTAGATTTCGTAGCAAAAATTTGAGTCAATTAGGTCTACTCAGAGATCACCAATGTCCTGAATTGGCAAGAAAAAACAAAGTTCAGCTGACCGAAAATAGTAGCCTAGAGTTTTATGGGGAGGATAGCCACCCATGTCAGGAGGACTTTGGCTGTTGCAAAAATAGCTGAAAAACCTATTTTAAAAATGGCCCAATAAAAAAAAAATGAATAGCTCTATGAGCAGGCAGGCTATCCTATATAAAACATGCGGCCAACTGGGTCAGCGGGACATCCAACATATAAAACATAGGGCTCCTATGGCCAGCTGGTCTGGGATTTCATTCTGCATCTATCTCTGAGGACAAATGATTGAAGGTAGGGCTGCATATTTTTTAATCTTGTGCCAAAAATTGTTTTTTAGTAATATGTGGATTGATTTTAATTTGTGGATGGTCCCTTTTGTTTGGACCAAAGATGAGCACTTGAGGGCACTGCATATCAGTGCTAGACATTCAAAACAGGTATATTTTTCTCTATAGGGCACCCTTTTTACTAGATCATATAATCCAATCTAACACGTAAAATCTCATAATATTTTCTGATGCTGAGTTAAGAAATGTAAAAATATGTGGTGTGTGTGTTTGTGCTGCTCGGAGTTCTCCTATTTAAATTTGACAATGTAACACTGTTGTAGACTCTTGTTTACAATATTTGGCATGACCTGCCCGTTTAACCCCTTCGTGACACATGGTGCTTGTGTCCCAGATGATGCAAGCACCAAAACGCCACGTTTTGTTCCTGGCCAGTGAGATCACAAGGGGATCACTTCCCTAATGCGGATCAAATAAGGTATCAAAATTTGATCACTCTTTGGCTAATCCCATCGCTGGGTAGATAAAAGGTAAATAACCTGAGTAGTCCTGGTGACGTGCAGCCGATGCGGCGTTCTCAGTCACAAGAACGTAGCAACAAAAAGATTACAGCAAGCCAGAAAGGCGCACATCTCCACCTTTCAAGAAAATAGAATATCTTATGGAGTGTAAATAGAGTAAGAAGTTTATTCAATGTACATAAAAAGCAACACTGGAGAGCAGTGGTGTAGCGTGGGTTGTCAGCACCCGGGGCAAGGCAAGTAATTTGCGCCCCCTAACCCGTGGATTTTAGCACTCGAGTCTCTTCTACTAGATTAGTTAAAGAAACCCTTACCCCCCAAGCACATGTATTGTTTGTTATGAAAATACTTATGTAATTAAAGTAAAATGCATCTAAATACAAGTTTATTTTCCAACACTTTATTGAGTGCGAACATGCATTACACACATTCTCCACATTTTCAGCAGGTCTATGAATACAAATATACACATGTAGTAACCTAGCATGGGCCATGCTATTATATGTTGTCTCACAACCATCGTAAACGACAAAAAATATCAAGAACAAAAACTAAACATCAAAATGGAACCATACCCTGGAGATGATCCAAGACTGGGCTAGATGGAGCCAACTTCCTCAATCCTGTACCTCTAATGTTACCCCCCCCCCCCCCCACACACACACACACATATGCCATAATTGTTGTGCCATTCAGATGCCAGTAATATTGTAACTTTCGGATGCCAGTAATATTGTGCCAGTCAGAGCCCAGTAATATTGTGCCAGTCAGAGCCTAGTAATATTGTGCCAGTCAGATGCCTGCAATATTGTGCCAGTCAGATGCCTGCAATATTGTGCCAGTCAGAGCCCAGTAATAATGTGCCAGTCAGATACCAGTAATATTGTGCCAGTCAGATACCAATAATATTGTGCCAATCAGATACCAGGAATATTGTGCCTGTCAGAGCCCAGGAATATTGTGCCTGTCAGAGCCCAGGAATATTGTGCCTGTCAGAGCCCAGGAATATGGTGCCTGTCAGATGCCTGTAATATTATGCCAGTCAGATGCCTGTAATAGTGTGCAGTCAGAGGCCAGGAATATTGTGCCAGTCAGATGCCTGTAATATTGTGCCAGTCAGATGCCTGTAATATTATGCCAGTCAGATGCTTGTAATAGTGTGCCAGTCAGAGGCCAGGAATATTGTGCCAGTCAGAGGCCTGTAATATTGTGCCAGTCAAATGCCTGTAATATTGTGCCAGTCAGATGCCTGTAATATTATGCCAGTCAGATGCCTGTAATATTGTGCCAGTCAGAGCCCAGTAATATAGTGCCAGCCAGATGCCTGTAATATTATGCCAGCCAGATGCCCAGTATTATTGTGCCAGCCAGATGCCCAGTAATATAGTGCCAGTCAGATGCCCAGTATTATTGTGCCAGTCAGATGCCCAGTATTATTGTGCCAGCCAGATGCCCAGTAATATAGTGCCAGTCAGATGCCCAGTATTATTGTGCCAGTCAGATGCCCAGTATTATTGTGCCAGCCAGATACCCAGTAATATAGTGCCAATCAGATGCCCAGTAATATAGTGCCAATCAGATGCCAAGTAATATAGTGCCAATCAGATACCCAGTAATATAGTGCCAGTCAGATGCCAAGTAATATAGTGCCAGTCAGATACCCAGTAATATAGTGCCAATCAGATGCCCAGTAATATAGTGCCAATCAGATGCCCAGTAATATAGTGTCAATCAGATACCCAGTAATATAGTGCCAATCAGATACCCAGTAATATAGTGCCAATCAGATGCCCAGTAATATAGTGCCATTCAGATACCCAGTAATATAGTGCCAATCAGATACCCAGTAATATAGTGCCAATCAGATGCCAAGTAATATAGTGCCAATCAGATACCCAGTAATATAGTGCCAGTCAGATACCCAGTAATATAGTGCCAGTCAGATACCCAGTAATATAGTGCCAATCAGATGCCCAGTAATATAGTGCCAGTCAGATACCAGGAATATTGTGCCAGCCAACCCCCCCCCCCCCTGTACTTACATGAAGCTGCTCCGTGTCCCCCGCCGGATGTCTCCTCCGTGCAGTCTTCCCTCTTGCACGGAGGAGGGAAACAGAAACCGGATGTGACGCGACGTCACATCCGGCGGCAGTTTTTTTTTTTCCGGCCGTCGCATCCATCGGATGCGGCTTGCCGGAAAAAAGCGTTCACAAGCGCAATGCGCTGTGAACGCGGCAGCAGGGGCTGGGGGCCCACGGGACAGCTGCCTTGGGGCCCCCCAGGAGTAAATGGGCCCAGGGCAGCTGCCCCGTGTGCCCCGCGTTAAAGACGGCCCTGGCGGCCGCATAGGGCTAGTGCGCCCCCCCAGGTTTGCGCCCGGTGCGGCCGGCCCCCCCTGCACCCCCCACGCTACGCCACTGCTGGAGAGGAACAGTCTGACGCTTTGCGCCATGAGGATTAATCATACATTAAATAGGGTATCCTCATTACAAGGTTTTAGTACAAGACATCCACATTACAGGGTTTCAGGACAGAGCATGCCCATTACAGGGCTTCAGAACAGCCAAATTACAGGGCTTCAGGACAGGGCAGGTGCCAGACTATACCTAGACTTAGGCAAGTGCCATACTATAGCTAGGCTTGGGCAGGATACAGGGTTCAGGGATATAAGAAAATACATGAGTGAGCATTACTAATAAACATGAATGCAAGGCAAGAAGGAATATAGCCTGGATATATCCTGCACACTGGTTGATTCGTGACAAAAAGTTTGCAACCAAACTAATACTATTATTGACTGATGAAAGGACCTAGCAACATGCCAGAAAGTTTGCAATCAAATTTGCAATCAAATCATTTTTACACTTTTTCCTATACATATATGCACACTGTCCTCTTCTGCTGATCTTAGTGATTAATGTAAGTAAAATAAAACCCTCAAGGTGTAGATGTGATTTAAAGGAGCAGCAACGTAAATTGAAAAGTTAAAATGCCATTGAACTATATGTTTCCCCTCCCTGCTGCTTACCTTTTATTGCAGGGGCATCCCTGGTAGTCCAGAGGCTGCTGTCCAGAGGAAGATCCCTGGAAGTCACATTACACATGGTTGTAAATCTCCCTTTATAATTCCTGTGGCCCTATTTCATACTGCACCTTTAGCATAGTTCTTAAACTGAGGAGAAAAAATAAATAACAATGAGCAGCGCTCCTTGGCAGAGGACTGATTTGGTGTCACCCTCTCTGCGAGGTGTACGGTGTAGTCTGTACCCCCCCCAGTGATGCCACTGCCCTTGGTGAATGCATGTAGTCTTGTAAAAAGGAGGGGAAATAGTGTGTTGATCCTGTGCCCTGATCAGTCACAGAAGGATCTGTATGACAATCTGCCTGAAACATCACAGGCTCCGGGTCTCTTCTGGGAGCACACATACTCTCACCGGAGAGGATGATGACACTTGGGTGCTGCTTTTAGTGCTGGCTTAGGTAAACATATATTACTTAGTTCAATTTGTGATGGTAGACTTTTAGCACTTTATCAACAGATTTTACTGTCATTTATTTCTCCCATGCTTCAAGCTCAATTTTTTTTTAATTTACTGATATGGAAGGAAAATGTAAAGCAAAACATTATCAGTTATGTATTTCTAAAAAAAAACATTTCTAACCTGAATAGATTTTTTTACAACATATTTAAAATATAAACCTAGACAACTGAGACTGTATCTAAGCAGAAAAAGTATTAGATTCCACTGAGCTGGAAGCCATTAATTTAGAAATAATAAGACAATTCTATATTGTTAACCAGTTCTACAGAATAGCTATCTTAGAGAGAAAACAAAACTGGATTATTTCCCCCAAAAACCCCAAAGCTTTGCAAAAAAAAAAAAAATGTACATTTTTAAAGTATGTTGTAATCTCTTATGGCTGCCCTCTGTAATCTCCTGGGGAGCCCAGCAATGCTCTATGCAGTTTTACTCCTCCTAAAAACACATCTTAACAACCCTCCACATCTTCTGGTTTCTCACAGATGTGAACCATTAGGAAACTCCTAAGCGTAACATTATATTGCCAGTGTCAACCTTGCATGACATTTTTCTATAGCCTTCTTAAAAAGGCAGACATTGAATGTGTGAAGAGCGTACAGCAAAACCACCTGCTTTTTACATCTTTGTTCATGGTTACGCTTGCAAATTAGCAACAACAAAAAAAAACACTCAGCCTGATGCTACATTTTAGGCGAGCTTAGGAAAAATAAAGAACTGTAAGTGTACATTATTGTGAATTTATTTGAGCAGGTCATGAACAAAAAAATGTTTGGGGTTTACACACAGTATATTCTTGTTACTGTGATTAACATAGTGTTTTTGAATAAGCCAGAAAGCAATCCCTAAATAGGTACAGGATTCTATGGTTGAATAAAATTAAGTCAGATCCTTTAAATGACTTAACTTTACTCAGGTGGGAATAACATTAATCCTGAATCATAAACTGGCATAAGCATTGCGTTGTGAGGCAATATGTCATTATAGCTGGTAATGAGAGTGGTGAGAATGTGTGTACATGCTTACGTTCAAGTAGAGCGAAAATGTAAAAAAAAACGAAAGCTTAATGCCTGCTTATTTGTTGCATATATACACTGACCAGCCACAACATTATGACCACCTACCTAATAATGTGTCAGTCTCCTTTCGACACAAAAACAGCCCTAACACATTGAGGTTTG
Source organism: Pelodytes ibericus (assembly GCA_036172795.1). Taxonomy (NCBI): domain Eukaryota; kingdom Metazoa; phylum Chordata; class Amphibia; order Anura; family Pelodytidae; genus Pelodytes; species Pelodytes ibericus. The sequence continues at coordinate 116,084,218 of CM069860.1, forward strand.
TTGCAAGGTGTGGCCTCCATGGATCGGACTTGTTTGTCCAGCACATCCCACAGATGCTCGATTGAATTGAGATCGAGGGTATTTGGAGGCCAAGTCAAAACCTTGAACTTGTTTTGTTCTTCAAACCATTCCTGAACCAATTTTGCTTTGTGGCAAGGCATACTATCCTGCTTAACCCTTTAAGGACCAGGGATTTTCCTGGGTCAAGGACCAGAGCGTTTTTCAATTTTTAATTTTTTGAAACATAAATTTCCTCTCTCTCATTTAACGCACCCATACAAGTTATATGTTGTTTTTTAGAGGACAGTAAGAGCTTTCTTTTGATACCCTATACATAAAAATGATTTACATTTTAGTATTAAAAAATACATATAAAAGAGGAAATTTTTGAGGAAAAAAAAGTTTTTCCCCATTATTTTCCCAATAATAATCTACATAACTAGTGCAACACTAACCCACTTATCCCCCCTAATTAACTAACTAATAAAAAAGAAAAATATTGATTCCCAAACCCCCCATAACAAAAAAGACAGAAAAAAAACTCTGAAGAGTGCGATGTCAGATCAGTAAAAATCATGCAACAGGCGTGCAGGGGTTACATTTTATTAAATCAATATATTAAAATTACCTTTATTTATTAAAAAAAACTTTATAAATTGTAAAAATAAAAAAATCTGTTAAAAAAATAAATAAATGAGGGCCATAAAGTGAAAGGAAACTGATCACAGTTAAAAACTGTGATCAGCAATGAAAGGGTTAATTTTTTTTAATTTTTTTTTTTACCTATGTGTATGTAATTAATTTCTTTTTACTTACAGGTCACTCTCTGTGCTTCACTATAAGAATGTGAAGCACAGGGAGTGAATTAGAGGCAAAGTCAGTGTGTGAACACACTGACTTTGCCATCTAATTTGCATGTTATCGCGGTGATTGAGCAATCACCGCGATCACATGCCCGGAAACTGACCGATCGGGTCCAGGAGCTTTGCCTCGGGTGCGAGGCTTAGTCCTGGACCCATTGCAGACTAGCTGGCGGTGCCCACGGAGCGCACCGCCTGCTAGACTGCATGACGAGTTAACTCGTCATAAGGTCGCTAATGCGGCGGCTCTTATGACGAGTTAACTCGTCATAAGGTCGGGAAGGGGTTAAAGAGGCCAAAGACATCGGAATACCATTTCCATAAAAGGGTGGACATGGTCTCCAACAATGCTTAGGTAGGTGGTTCATGACAAAATAACATCTATATGAATGGCATGACCCACATTTTCCCAGCTTAGCAATGGCCAAAGCAAAACTCTGCCAGTTTTCCACCTGTCACTGGTTATAATGTTATGGCTGATCAGTGTATATTGTCCATACAGTATTGGGTACATGTGTTCTGCTATTAGTTTTTATGGATTATACATCCTGATTATTTGAAGAGAGAATAAAGGGACACTTTGGATGTGTCCTGACAACTTCTCTACCAGGCTACCACCTTTTGTTCCACAAATTACCGCTACTGGGTCAAGATCAGTTGACAGGGGCGGAGTCATCAACATTAAATTACCCCTCGAGACTGAACTGCAGTCAGTTATAAACTCTGCATTACCAAGTCTTGTGCAAATCTGTAATATACTCATACATGTTGCACAACGCTGTTGACTACATTATCTATGATGCTCAGCCAACATCAGTGAAATTGTTGACTGACAATATCATAAGAATTGTAGTTCACAGTTAACACCTGCTACCCCTGACGTTGTTAAATGCAGTTCCCATGATACTTAGCTATGAAATTCTGGATGAGCATGGGAACTGTAGTCAACAACACATACAAAAGCAGAGGTTAGCTCAGCCAGCCAGCCAAAAGACTCCATGATGCTGACTGGGCATCATGAGGAGCGTGTTCTACAGCAGCAAGCATAATTTTATTTAAAATCATAAAACCCTCGATTGTCCTTACCTTGTTTGGGGGGGTCAACTTTGGTTAGGGGGCTGAGCATGTCCCCAGGGGCTCCTCTTCCTGCAGCCTAGGTTGTGGAAGGGAGCTACTGATCTCTGCCTCCTCTGGGTTCAAGTTCCACCCCAAAGCAGGAGTAATTGATAGCAGCAGGTCTGACAAAGATGCTATGGAGGCAGATTACTCAAGGACTGCATGCTTAGAGCCAGGTATAGCTGAATATATTTTTTTAAATATCTCCCTTCCTCCCCTGTCAATGGCTGTGCTATTACTACACATCACTGACCAAAGCACTACCTCTGCCTGCTCCTCTCTCCACCTGCAAAAGAAATACTGTTCTTAGCAGTGCCGATATTTTAGTTATACCAGCACTGGCTCTAAACACCCGATTACTGGCTGTGCCAGTAAAATACTGACCAGGTGGCAACCCAACCTCTTATGATAATGTAAATTGTTTTTCCCTATATATTTTTTCTGTTTCTTTGTACAAACTGGATACTGATCCCTGGATATAAGTATAAAAGATTTTCTTTATGTGTTTTTGGTACTAATGTTTTTTAACTACCCTTTTTTTGGCTAGTAGGTTTGAGAAACACCTATGTTCTTTGGTTGCTACTTGTTTGTATTATTTTCATATACTTGTATCTCTATAGGTGGTAATTCAGTTTCTCTCAAAACATAATGAAGATGTTTTTCCACAACTGAAAAACTTCATTTACCAGTGACATGGTTATGATAAACAATATATTGGGACACCTGTACATTACATCAACAGGGACTTCTATGACATTACATTCTACATAACTGGACATTAGTATGCACTCTTCTGGGAAGTCTTTGCACCAGATTTTGGAGAGTTTCTGTGGGAATTTTTCCCATACATCCAGTAGAGCATTTGTGAGGTCAAGCACTGATGTTAGATGAGAAGGCCTAGCTCGCAATCTCCATTCCAGTTCATCACAAAGGTGTTCGATGGGGTTCTGTGTGGGAACAGTCAAGTTCTTCAACACCAAACTTATTGAACCTTGTCTTTATGGACTTTGCTTTGTGCATTAGGGAACAGGCATGCTGAAATCAAAAATGACCTTCCTCAAACTGCTCCCACAAATTTGGATGCATAGCACTGTCCAAAATTCTTGGCATGTTGATGCATTATGGTTTCACTTCACTGTATATTAGGGGCTTTGCACAACCCCTAAAAAACCGCCCCATACCTGTATCCCTTCACCACTAAAATGTATAGATGGTGCAATGCAATAAGGTAGGTAATGTTCTCCTGGAACTCGCCAATCCCAGACTCGCCCATCAGGATGACAAAAAATTAAGTGTTATCATCACTCCAGAGAACACTCTTCCACTGCTCATCAAACACTTTGCATTGTACTTGGATATATGAGCTTGCATGCAGCTGCTAAGCCATGGAAAACAATTTCTTGAAGCTTCCGCTGCACATTTTTTGTGTTGATATTAATGTCAGAGGAAATGTGGAAGTCTTTGGGTATGGAATCAGCAGACCACTGTTGACTTTTATGCACCATGTGCTGCAGCACTCGGTGACCCCACTCTATGACTTTATGTGGTCTTTTGCTTTGTGGATGAGTTTCTGCTGTTCCTAAATATTTCCACTTATCCAGTAATACCACTTACAGTTAGTATCTAGCAGGGATTCAATTTAACAAACTGACTTATTGCAAAGGTGGCATCATATCACAGTAGAACACTTTGATTTTCACTGAGATTTTAAGAGAGACCTTTTTTTTTGTTGTTACACAGGTTTTTAAATGAGACTGCATGGCTAGATGCTTGATTTTATACTGCTGTGGCAATGGGTCTGATTGAAACACCTGAATTCAATAATTAAGAGGTGTGTCCCATTATGCTTGTCCATGTGGTATACCTCAAGCCAAAGTTAAAGAAGAGAGGAGGGCAGTGGTCATTTTTTAATAACTTACAAGGAAAAATATTATGGGTATCAAGAGATAAATTACTAAATGGCCAAGTGGCAATAATATGGGTTATGATGATTACGTTGCTTTATTTTTTACAAATGGTAGAATAATCTACTTTTCATTCTTATTTGTTTAACATTTGTGGAAGAGGCCCAAAATGTTATGATCAGAAAATACCACTATGTTTAAAAAACAAAATGCCTGATTTTTTTTGACCTACCTATCATGGTAAACACATCCTAGTGCTGAGCATTCAGATACACTAAAGCAGTGCTTCTCAATCCTGTCCTCAAGAACCCCCAATTGTCCAGGACTTAGGGATTATCTAGTGGTGTTTAAATAACAATATGTATAACACCTGGTGTGGTTCCTACAATTTAGGCAACCACACCAGGTGTTAGACGTAATCTTGTTTAAACACAGCTGGGTAATCCCTAAATCCTGACCCACTATGGGTACTTGAGAATACTGTTGAGAAGCACTGCACTAAAATACTCTTCTCACTTCAATAAAGAAGTGACCTAATCAACCAAATGTCTGCATTTAAATAACATTTCGTAAATCTGCCACTAACTTCAAAAACGTGTATAACCTAGTGCAAACATAGAAGTGGAAATACAATGCTTGTTTAAATATAGAGATCCGAACTGTAGGCATATAGTGCATTTAAGTGTACAGGAAATCAAGTTTTCTAGGTAATCAAAGTAATTATCAGAGCAGGTTGTTATTTCTCAGAAATGGACAAAATGGGTTAATGTGCAGATGCATTTAATGCAGATAAATTATACTATGGGGAAATCCTCTATGGAGAAACAGTTTTTTCTTTTTCAGTTTAAATTTTCTTTTATTTGTAAACCAGCATTTGAAAACTTTTCAAGCAGTTTGGTTAATTGTTAGCATATAATATTTTTTTCTTAATAATAAGGTTCAGTTTAAGACTTGTTTTTTTTCCGAAAGTTCAGTCGGAAACCAGTTGAAGAAGTACAAAGATAATAAAACTTAAACAAAATTCCATTGTATTCTTTTTCCAGTATGTGGTAAAAATCAAGTGGTAATCCTCTCTTGTTATTATATAACTAGAACATCAACATTATATTTAACTTTATCAACATCTGGGGGGCGTGTCTGACCACCGATGCAGAGAGACACGTGTTAGACGAGCTCCGTCTCCGAGGCTGGAAATTATCTTACCAGCGAGCTGAGCCTTACTTTCAATATGGGGAAAAACACCACGAAACGCACCGCTAAAGCTGGGATACCCCCAGGAATGGAGCGGCACCCTCCACCATCACTGAAAGCCTTCTTAATACAGGACAGGAGCCCTGCAACCAAAATGGCGCTTCCTCCTGAAACTGATGATTTCCCGCCACTGGGACGCCAGGCAGCACTGGGGGAAGAAGAAGACTCCTCGGAAGCAGACGAACCTGAACGTCGGCTGGATATACCTACTAAAGCTGATTTCTCAGCACTTCTAGCCCGAATCAGGGGAGATTTTGCGTCTCTAAAGGACAATATAAAACATACCATTAAGTCTGAAATTGCGGATCTCCGTGAAGATATTAAACAACAGGCCGAAAGGCTGGACACAGTGGAAGCTGATTAAGCTACACCACAGGACTCTATGGGAAATTTAGCATGCGACCTTAGGGAGCAAAAACGAGTTACAGGTCTACTTGCCCAGCAGTTACTGGACTTGGAAAACAGAAGCCACAGATATAATGTTCGCATTCGGGGCCTGGCAGAACCTGAAGGTCCAGAAGACGTCCCAGCCTGGGTTATGGAACTTTTTCACACTGTTCTCCTCAAAGAGCCGAAAGAACTGGTGATTGTCGACAGAGCTCCCAGAGCCCTAAAACCCAAAGATCCAACAGGCAGATATCCACGAGATATAATATGCTGTCTCCATTCCTTTGCCATAAAAAGAGAAAATCCTACAGGCATCCCGAAAATCGCAACCAATCTCTTTCCACTGCTCCCAATTGCTGATATTGCCTGATCTTGCATGGGGCACCTTGCAGGCTCGCAATAAGCTGAAACCTATCACCGATGAGTTAAAAAAGCCTCAATTTCCTTTCAGTGAGGTTTCCCCCTCAGCATCAGAGTCCGAAAGGACTACGTTACCCACTTACTTCACTCACCTGAGGATGTCCCTCATTTCTGCGCGAACTTGGGCATACCAGTCCCGGATCTATCCGACTGGATAAAGTCTGACCCTTTGGAGGCTTTACTCCCTTAACTCAAAAATAAGCCATGGCAGCCAAGACCCCAGAGGAAGCGGAGGCCTCGACCACCTCGAGACGGGGACATTGTCAACACACCATCACCTCATTTGACCCCACCTGGCACCTCTGCTGGAGAATTGGCTAGACCTCAGGCCTCCCCTGTTAACAAGTCGCCTTGGTCCAACACCTGGGAGAAGACCTAGACTTTTTATACTTACATTGTACTTTTATGTATAACAATTTAGATCTTCTAACTTCCCCAGCAAAAGCTTATCTATCTTAACAACAAATTGTGTGTGCATCTTCCCTAAACACTTACTGGTGATACTGCAGAATGGGCCCCAGGTCCCTATTGACTCTTACCCCCTACACACAAACTGAACATACCCCATTCCTAGCTCGTTTGTCTTTTACTGATTTTCTCATTTTCCAGCCGGCCGAGGAGAGGGACACTCTCCTTTCCCGTTGCTCATGCTGCACATGGTTGTTAACACTGCCCCCACAGCGTGCTTTCGTGCCTATGTAGAGACAAGGGGCTGCCCCTGGGACTCCAGAATCGAGACCCAGGGACAGGCCCTAGGCACTATTGCTCCCCCTGCCAAGGGTGAAGCCCAAGGTGTACACCCAACTCTTTCATCACCCATGGATGATTTACAATGTTTTAGTGTGTTTTTAGTTTGTTTTTGTTCTACGCGGTACCAACTGAAAACTAAGCGGCTCTGTATAAATTCTGCCAATGTTTGTCCCTGACCTACAAAATGTAATAATCACCTCTATTAATGCTAAGGGGCTCAACACCCCCTTCAAACTTCGGTGGCCCTAATAAAAGAGACACACTTTAGACGTTCCAATCCCTCACCACTGAGAGATCGAACCTTTTCGTTATCATACTATTCTTATTCTCCCTTTAAAAAAACTAAAGGGGTATCGATCCTCATTTCTAAGCATCTTCCCTTCACCTTCCAGGACTCTAAAACGGACAGTGAGGGCAGGGCTGTTTTTGTAAAAGGCTACATCGGATCCCAAAGAGTTACGATTGGAAATATCTATGCCCCCAATGCTGACCAACACCATTTTGTGTGCTCTATTTTGGCAGAGTTCGCCGAGTTCGCTGAGTTTTTGGAGGGAGTGCTGATTCTGGGAGGCGATTTAAATATGATGATGGACCCTCTTCTGGACCCACATGCGCTACACCAGAATTAAACAGGTAAAAAAAAGCCTTACATAAAATACAACTGGTGGACGTTTGGAGGATTTTTCATCCCCAAACGAAGGACTACACATACTACTCCCCTCCCCACACCCGCTACTCTAGAATAGATCTTTTATTCATCTCCCATAGACACCTTGACTTAGTCCAAACTTCTAGCACTAGATCCATAACCTGGAGCGATCATGCCCCATTCTCCATAACCCTGAATTTCCCATGCCTCCCTAGACGCCTTCCTAATTGGAGAATAAATGAAAATATACTCAAAAACCCTTCTAATGTAAATACACTTACGGACACACTTCGACATTATTTGGAAGAAAATTATACTTCCGATTGTTCCTTACTGACGGTCTGGGAGGCCCACAAGGCCGTCATTAGAGGACACCTTATTAGCATAGCTTCATTTGACAAACGTACAAACAAGGCATCTATTTCAAGTCTCTTGTCTCAAATATCTGACTGCGAAACCAGACATAAACTCGCGCTGTCCACAGACGACTATCAAGCCCTCATAACCTTAAGGGCACAGTTGGCCTCCTTATGTACACAGAATATAGAACGCACCTTTATGCTTTCCAAGAGCAGATTTTATTTCCAGGCAGGAAACTACTTTTATCCCGAAACTTAAAAACCATGATTCACTTATGGTACACACTACTAAAGACATTGCTGATGCATTCCGTTCTTACTATCAAGACCTTTATAATATTCGAGACCCGAAACACCCTCCCTCCCCATTATCTGAAATCCATTGACACTTATCTAAAAACTCACTTTCCTAACGGACTATCCCCGGAGGATAGGGCCACCCTCGATGCCCCAATCTCTCTTGAGGAAACTTTATCTGGAATTAAAGAATCCCCTACCGGTAAGTGCCCCGAACCAGACCGGCTTACACTTGCCTACTATAAGAAATTTGCCCCAATTTCAGCCCCACAGTTTGTGATGGTATTCAATTCCCTTTCACTGGAAGGAAACTTGCCCCGGTCTGCACAAGAAGCCCATATCACAGTCATACCTAAGCCTGGCAAAGACCCTACTGTGTGCGCCAGTTACCGACCTATATCACTATTAAACACAGATATCAAGCTATTTGCAAAGATTTTGGCTAATCGTCTGGGGCTGTGCCTACCGTCTATTTTTAAACGTGTTCAGGTGGGGTTCATCCCTGGACGAGAAGACGAAAATGAATATCCTCCCCAGACTTCTTTATTTACTGCAAGCACTCCCCATCGCATTACCCAAATCGTACCTGGTCGATTTTAAAAAACTTATATCCAGCTACGTGTGGGGGAAATCACGCCCCAGATTGGGGTTTGAACACTTAACTAGACATAAACACCTGGGAGGGGCCGCTCTACCAGACATTTCTCTTTATCATAAGGCTGTTCACCTAGCTAGAATTGGGGAATGGATGAGGCCAGCTCCTAAACTCTGGGTCTCGGTTGAACAAGAGGGACTTATTGTTCCTATTTCGATGGTAGCTTGGCTACCTTGTCAGCAACTAGTACTAGTCTCTCCTGAACATCCTACAATATCTATGACCCTAGCCGTATGGAAAAACACTGCTGATAAGTACTGCCTTAAGCAGACACCCTCACCACTCACCTCTCTTATTTTTAATAGTCAATTCCTGCCTTGATTCGATGCCCGAGTTATCCGGAACATCTTTGACAAAGAAGTTCTTTATCCTAGACTGGTTCATGTAATGACAAATAAAAAATTGACACCTTACAAAGACCTGACTCCTGCCCACCCTAACGACCTTCTCAGGCAGCACACATACCGACAGTTGCAGCACTTCATAACCCCCATACTCAAGACTCAACAGTACCCAGACACACTCGCCCCATTCGAGGCACTTTGCCACTCTGTGGAAGCCCCTACAAGACTTATTTCAACCTTATATGACATACTCCTCGGTTCACAATCTGATAATAAGCCCTACTATATGCGACTCTGGGAAAGAGATACGCACACTACCCTGACAGAAGCTCAATGGAACAAAGTTCCATACTAGGTGGTATAGAGTCCCTTTCCTGCATAAACAGTACCCAGGTATCTCAGACACTTGCTGGCGTTGCAAACGTGGTAGCGGGAGTTTTTTACACATGTGGTGGTCATGTCCTATACTTAAACCTTTTTGGAATCTGGTATCGTCGACCATAAGATTGGTGGACGATCCCGATTTCTCCCCTGCTCCCTTACAAGCACTCTTACACCCCACCTCACGATCTATCAGTAGCTACAAACATTCTCTAACACCCCCCTTACTCAACGCTGCTAAAATGTTGATCCCCAAACTGTGGAAGCAGACTAGAGCCCCTACATGTGCTGAGTGGGTCGCCACGGTGGAACAGCTGCGGAAGATGGAGGACTTGATACTCATCTCCCAAGGTAGGGGCTTGGAATCCTTTACCAAATGCTCCTTATGGACGTCGCATTTAGAATCGGACTCTTTTAAAAAATACCTTTTCCCAACTCCACCCCATATTGCTGTAAAACTCCCCCATGTTTAACTGACTGCTCTCCCGGAGAGATGGAGCATTCTACGATCTCTAGACCTATACGTTCCTAAATGTACCCTACGTAATTTTATTACATTTATATATGCTGTCCTATAAGCCACGTATTTCCAATCTACTCACCTACCACTTCAGTTTGTTGCAGGTTCAAAAGTTCTTTTCTTTTATCTGTTAATATATTTTGTTGTCCTGGATTCAGGGTTACTTTTCTGAATGCATAGCATCGATCGTCTCATGAATATTACTTAAAGACCTACCTGTAACTGTCTACCCCGTATGTGGAATATTTTAAAGGTTTCGGATACCCGGACGGGTTACCCTTCTCTAACACCAACGCTACGCTACTACACCCATACCATGGCCCCTCAATGTTTTCATGTGCTGATCCCCTTTTACTTGTAGACGCGGCGACTCGAGAAATGCTCGGGACTGGAGACTCTGTGAGGCAGTCCTGGCATTCCTTTGAGACATCTGTCTTCTTGTTATGTGATCACTATAGATTGTATTGTACAGGCTTTAAGACCCAGATATGTATGTGTAATCACTCTCTATGCAATCCGCATGGCGTTCTCTCTTACTTTTATACTTATATTTATGTAACCCTCTTCCTCGGATTATATTTTAAAACTCAAAAAAAAACGTTATCAACATCTTTCTCTACCTATAATATTTCATTGTTTGATAACTTCATACAGTTGAAGGAATTTGTGTTAGAAGTGTATGGTGGGGGAGGATAGCAAAAATTACAACTTTAAGGTACACAACAGAAAAATCCATACCAGACACTGTCCTTTTGGACAAGGCAACTTAACAGTATTTTGGCTAAAATAGCAAAATTCCCAAAAACCGCCACCAAGAATCCCAAAAATAACATCACCTGCAGGAACCATGACATGAAATAAACCAAAATTTTACTAAATACTTTAAAGAATTATTTAAGCCAGATGACCAAAACAGAGCAGGTGGCATTTCTACAACAGGAAAAATTAGATAGACTATCCAATACCCAAATGGACATGTTTTACACCCCTATCACACAGGCAGAGCTTTTATAAACCATCACCTTGTTACCAAACACCAAAGCACCAGGGCTTGACAGCTACACTGCCAAATATTTCAAAATCTTAAAACAGGACATCACCAACACTCTTACCTCCATTTACAATTCCATGCATATAGAAAAACCCCAAGAAACACACTAACTGATGCAACAACTTTTCTACTCCCCAAACCAAATAAAAATCCAGAATGCTTAGGCTCCTATAGGCCCATCACTTTATTGAACACAGTTATAAACATTTGGGCAAAAATCATCTATAAGAGGATACATTAAATTCTACCTGCCATTCTCTTTCCTAACCAAATAGGATTCCTTTAATCATGCAACACCATTTTAGGAATCTGTAATCACTCACAGAAACCTTACATGCGACATCCCAACACACCTCACACAATAACACTTTAATCAGCTTAGACACACATGCATCTTTTGACTGTATAACATGGCAACATACACTACGGTAATCTGGACGTGCTACTTCCTCCACTACCTAGGTACACTCATACCTAAACATTTCCTGAAACTTTATAACATCAACTACTCTATAATAATGAAAATATGTAGAGAATGTAAAGCCTAGAAATCTTTAACCTTATTATACATGAGTAGGGCTGCCATTTTTAAAATGATTAGTTTACCTTAATAAATATTGATTACAAGTTCTGTCCTTAGACACACAGAATAAAACACTTAATTCTGCTCTTCAAAAAGTTTTATAGTTTGAAAGAAACCTAAGGTAGGCCTACAAAAACTGCAAAAAAAACAACACACCAGGGAGGACTCAATTCACCAAACATCAGGGGATGTAATCTGGCAGCACTATACAGACAGGCCATTGACTGGATGCTAAACAAGTCCAATTACACCAAGCCTACACTAGACCAGGCAATGATTCATTCTATTGACTTGGCAGCCCTCTTACACACTATTAGTTGTCTCCTACCACTCACATTATCTCTTTAACACACATTAAATATACATTTCTTGAGGAATCAACACTTCCACGAGTGACAAGCTACTTACCCCTTCCAACAATGGGCGCCAATGCAACCTTTCCTTAACCCTGTTTCAAAATTAATTTTATCTTTGACGTAAATTCAAGACACAGTCCCTACTCTGCCCATCTCACCATTTCATTATCACCAATTTTGTCCTATTTCTATACTTGTATTTGCTATACTAGGGTTTCAGTGTCATGAACATATGAGCCGTGGGTGTATTCTTTAGAGTTACTGTTCAGAAGTCAATCAGCTGTAGGCCATCCATTAAAAACCTGATCCCCTTCAACCGGGAAACCAGCATGCATCTGGATTTGGTTGAAGTATTGAATGTTTCATCTTGGGCATTCTTTCTGACAATAGATGTTGCAACTGTGCACAATCTAAGGCAGCTTCTGCAAAGGTAAGAACACTGTTACCATATATTAAAAGGTGAATTACTGTATGAGATTCTAGAATAATTATGCCTTTTATAAATCATTGGAATATAAAGTGTCAGTCAAAACAAGGACATCATAGAACTGAAATAGCTTTAGAGACAGGTTACAACATAAATTCAGGAAATGGAACTACAGGTATGAATTGGACTTCAGGTATGAAGAAAGATATTCCAAATTACGATTGTTTTGTCTGGAGAAAAGGTTTTTTTGTGTGGGTAGGGTTACCATTTAACAGGTATGTTTAATACAAATGTGAAAAAAGGTAGAATGTGTATCACCAAAAAATAAAACAATTACAAAATAACAATAAATACCCTTTTGTACAACCGCTGCCACTCTTAGCACTCCTCAATGTGCTATATATATGATAGAGTTTGGTGAAAGGATGAGGGCGCTGGGAGTTATGCAGGGAACATGTAAAGAATAAAAATATATATAGTGCAACAGAGTACAAGTGTATATTGTGTGAAATAGTACATATATCTGAGTGCTCTCACAAGCGACCATGTAAAACAGGCATCAAATGGGATTTAGGTAAAAGCTTCTGTTTTTAATCTGTAGAAATGGAATAAAATGAGAACATACATAGAGTAGTATAGTAAAAACAATGGGGGTCTGTGCGTGGCACTGCACTTACAGAATCCAAATGTAAAAAACTTCTAAGGTAAGGTCCACAGGGGTTACTGGCTGAAGTCCCAGTCTGGTGAATAGATTCTCAACGCGTTTCTCTGGGGAAAGAATTATAAGTCCCGGCTTCCTCATGAGTAGAAATGTTCTACTATCTTAGACGTTTTTTAAATTTGGATTCTGTAAGTGCAGTGCCACGAGCAGACCCCCATTGTTTTTACTGTACTACTCTATGTATGTTCTCATTTTATTCCATTTCTACAGATTAAAAACCAGAGGCTTTTACCTAAATCCCATTTGATGCCTGTTTTACATGGTCGCTTGTGAGTGCACTCAGATATATGTACTATTTCACACAATATACACTTGTACTCTGTTGCACTATATATATTTTTATTCTTTACATGTTCCCTGCGTAACTCCCAGCGCCCTCATCCTTTCACCAAACTCTATCATGTTTAATACAAAACCTGTGTGGGAACCTCTTCCAATATCTAGAGGCATTCATTATTATTTAATCTGAAAAATGGAAATTATTTATGTACATTTAGGGCACAAATATTGTGCAATACACATTCAAGTAAAGTTGATTTGGTAGACTCAATCATCATGGTTTTCTAGCAATGAAACGCTTATAATTAAAAGTAGCATCCGTAATATTAACCCTGAGAGAATCCATCTGTCATTGGAGTCAAAAGGTATTTCCTTTCCCTTCAAGATGAAGTTAGTATTTTTATTTTATTTTATTGTGTATCTGTATAAATAAATAAAGAGGTGTGGGAAGTTTGAACTTGAAGGATCTACTAATTATGTAACTATGAGTGGCGTTTCATCCTTTATTTCTTATTAATCAATTGTATCAATCTCTCACTGCTAAGGTTAGTTTCCTACCCATCCAATCTCAGTTATTTCCACTACTTATATTACATTACAATTAATGTCTATGCACATTGAATTAAATACGTACAACCAATGTAACTATGTTAAATTATTGAAAGTTATGAGCAGGAGTATGTATTCTAGAACCAAAAAGTGTCATTAACCAATAACTCTAATTATTTAAGGTAAAATCAGTATTTTGGAGTGTATTGAACCAGTTATATTACCAGTTGCCAAAGTACTATTTGAAGTACTTTTATTAAAAAAGTTTTAAAAATCTAAAGAAAGTGGACTGGCAAAACCTTTATTAGTTTCCTAATAATGCAAGCATAACTAAGCACAAATTCTGAATATACACTCTAACTAGGGTTTTGATTCTCATCAGAATGCTCATTAAAATTCACTGTCTGTTTGTTCTATTCTCATTTTATAAAATATTAACAGAAATGCCCAAACTTGGTCGATTTAAATAAACTACACAGTGAATATATCTTTTGCATAAAACAATATTCAAGTAGGGTGATTTTAATGTTCAGTGCTATTTTTGACTTTCTCTGGATTGTTTTTTTTGCATACATTTGCATGCCCTATGAGAATTATACCAAGAATATGATAATGATACAGCAAAGTCTAGAACGAGATTTTTTTTTATTGCATCTCAACAAAGCTGCCTTGTCTGGCTTTTCTTGACAACTGGCAGCATAGATTTAAAATTCAGTTCTGTTAATATTGCAAACAAAGTGATTATTTAATTTAAATATAGGCCAGAACTAGCATTTTGTTATATGTACTTCTAGACTAGATTTAACGGTCACTTAAGGGTCTTTTTAATGCATCATAGAGAGCTTGATATTAACCCATTAAAATTCATTTTTAGTTATTGGAACACAAAAAATTAGCCATAAAAATACTTCTTATTCGTATAATTTTTTCACATTAGAGGAAGCTATACATTTAGTCCTCAGCACATACTAACATGTTATGTATCTACATGTGAATGTATGTGTATATCTATTATATATATATATATATATATATATATATATATATATATATATATATATATATATATATATATATATATTGTGATCCTTGTTCTCAGTTAGCACGGTCCTCTTGGGCGAACAACATGTGCAGTCATTTGAATTGTATAAACTCCAGGTACTTTATTTGTATGCTTCAATCCAGATACCGCAGAATGTAACCAAAATATAACATAAATCGGTGTAAACAAAAACCTAGCTCGTCTGAGCTCTAATTAACATAAATCTCCCTATCTGTCAAGAGTTTTAAACTATAAGAAAATGATCCAGGTTTCACCAACCTATTTCCTTGTCAGCCTTCTGTTCTCTGGTTCTCAGGCAGCCTGTTGTTTTGCAGCCCTTCCAGAGAGAAACAAACAAAAAATCTATTTTTTACCTGACTAGCAGGGAGGGGTTTATTTCTACTGCTGCAGCTGATTACCAGCAGCTGAGCAGTGTATTTTGAGACAGTCCAAAACCCAGACATGGACCTATGTCTCCCAAGAAAACAGCGGAGTGGAGCACTGGCCCACCCTGCTCTCCAAATGCTCCACACCAGGGGCCCATAACTAAACAGTAGTTTATGTCACATACACACATATATATAACACCTACTCCCCCTGGGGTTAAATATCATATGCCCCTCTGAGCATTTTATGGGAAATATATACTCCCTCACAAACCACCCCATTCACCTTATCACAATATATATATAGATATACAGGACTTAAATCTGCTGCTAACGTCCTGGTGCCAGATGCCACTGCACACCTTCAGAGGTCTAGTGGAGTCTATGCTTTTATGGGTAAGAGCTGTATTATATATGAGTATGTGTGTATATGTGTGTAGTTCCACATAGTCTCCACTTTTTTTTTTAAAGGGATAGGGAGCCCAGCCAACGGGTCCAGTTATTAACAGAAATATAACACGGCGGCTGAGACAGAAGGAGGAGCGTGCAATTATAAAGAGGAGGAGCAGACTACAATTCCCAGTGAGTATAGCTGGAGGCACATTTGTGAAGTCACTGCAGAGGAGATGGCCAGTGGTGGCTAACAGAGTGGGAGGATTGGCATGTTGCGAAGTGGAGGAGTTTGTGATGGTTCAGGCTATGTTTGATGAAGACTTCAAAGTAAAGAAGTAAACACCATACATTGTGCTTAATTTGTATTAAAATATGTCACAAACAGGTGCCCATTAAAATATGCAACAGTTTTCTCATTAAAATAGGCAGGTCAGTTTGCCCATTAAAATAAGCCATAGTTTTCCCATTGAAAGGTGCCAGTAAGTTTGCCCATTAAAACTTGCCAGAGTCAGGTGCACATTAAAATAGGCCAGCCAGTTTGGCCATTAAAATATGCCAGAATCAGGTGACCATTGAAATAGGCCAGTAAGTTTGACCATGAAACTACTCCAGAATCAGGTGCTTATTAAAATAGGCCAGTCTGTTTGCTCAATAAAATATGCCACAAACAAGTGTCCATTAAACTATTCCACGGTTTTTCTATTAAAACAGACCAGTCAATTTGCTCAGTAAACCAGGCAAATCCTCCTACTGCATCTTAATCTGTTTGTTTTTATAATGACAGAGTTGGGTCACATGACCCATGGGAGGACTTTATTTTTAAACAGAAAAGCACCCATGTGCAGAGAGCTTGGGTGCGGTGCCACACTGTAAAGCTCTGTATTTCTGTGCCCCACCAAAGCTGCACCCAAGGCATGTGCCTCATTTATCTCACTCTTCCTACAGCTTTCAGTAGATAGATAGATAGATAGATAGATAGATAGATAGATAGATAGATAGATAGATAGATAGATAAAGAGTGCTCAAAAAATAATATGTGTTGGTGGTTTTTAAGGTAAAGCTCTATTGTTGCTCATTATCTTTAATCTTGTATCCTTGAATGCGACTTGTGAGGTTTTGATGTTATATGGATATCTCCATTTAAAATTCTTAGTATCAGAAAGAACGATAGCTGGATATTTGCAAACAAGCTCATTTCCTCTTACATTTTCTCATTCTTGGGGAATTAATCGAATCGAACCCGATAGTTATGATCCTCAGAACTTCTTGTCTTCTAGTATACTCTAGTCTTAACATAGTAACATAGTAATTTAGGTTGAAAAAAGACTTAAGTCCATCATAATTTGTGGAGAATGAGAAAATAAAAGCAAACATGTGTGTAAAGTCTAATGTGGCACCAGCACCATACTTCCTCTTTCTCTCCAGTGTTTGGGAGATGGACTGCTGAACGCTTCCATGGGACAGTGTGGAGATGCTTGGGATGGTGGCGGACATTGTGGCGTTGCTGCCTCTTCCTCTATTTGCTCAGTGGCAGGTGCCACTGTGACTCCAGAGCTGGAGGAAGAGGCCAAGACAGCAGCAGAAGAGGAAGCAGGAGGAGCATGAGACCTTTCTTGGGTTTTGAGATGCTTACTCCACTGCAGCTCGTGCTTTGCATGTAGATGCCTGGTCATGCAGGTTGTGCTCAGGTTTAGCACGTTTATGCCTCGCTTCAGGTTCTGATTGCACAGCTTGCAAACCACTCCTGTCTTGTGTCAGCACATTGTCTAAAGAACTGCCACGCCAGGGAACTCCTTGTAGCTGGCTTTGGTGTGCTCTGCCCCTGGGTGCGGTGGGCAGTAGCAGGCGTACTGTCTAGGGGACGGCCGCTACGGTTTTGCACCCTGCTCCCTCTTATGCTGCGCTGGTGCGACCTCTTTGCGACCACCGCCTCTTCCTCGAAACTGGAAACGTCACTGGCATTACCTTGATTCCATGTGGGGTCTAGGACCTCATCATCCTCCACATCATCTTCCACCCACTCTTCAACCCTGCCCTCCTTGCAGGTCTGCACAATGCCGAAAGCCACAGCAGTTGGCACCTGTGTTTCGTTATCATCAGAGATGTGCTGTGGTGGTCCTCACATGTCCACATCCTGACACATAAGTGGTTGTGCATCAGTGCACTCAATCTCTTCCACTTCTGGGGCAAGGCTAGGTTTGATGACCCCGCCAGCAGAGTCATCAAATAGCAAAAGAGACTGCTGCATGACTTGTGGCTCAGACTGCTTGGCTGATTTGCAAGGGGGTGAGGTGAAAGACAGATGTCCATGGGATGCAGGTGTCAACTCTGAGCTTCCAGCAGGGGACCGGGTTGGAGACAATGTGAATGAACTGGAGGCACTGTCAGCCACCCATCTACTATCGCCTGTACTTGTTATGGCCTCACCATTCTAAGAGTGGCTATCGGGACTACCAAATAACGCTGTAGGTTCTGTCCCGTACTAGCACCTAAGGAAGGTGTTTCACTTCTGCGTGTAGCTGGCACAGATCGATCACATCCCCTACTTGCAACAGGAGCTCCACCAACACCAGCAGCACCACGACCAGGGCCACGTCCCTTATTTGACGCTCTCCTCATTCTTTGCAGTCACCCACCAAAATAACAGATGGTTTATGTCAGGCGACAATGTAACCGCCAGTAGTCAACAATGTTTATTTGTATTTTTTTGTTTATTGGACTGCAAGAAATGCACCGCAAGACGTAAATGTACTATTTACCACCCAAAACAATTAGAATTGTTCAAAGTGCGCTGTAAGCACAGTATTGGACTGTTCTATTTGACTCTCAGATATGAAGTGCACCGCAAGACGCAAATGTACTATTTAGAACCCAAAACAATTAGAATTGTTCAAAGTGCGCTAGAAGCACAGTATTGGACTGTTCTATTTGACTCTCAGATTTGAAGTCCACCGCAAGACGCAAATGTACTATTTAGCACCCAAAACAATTAGAATTTTTCAAAGTGCGCTGTAAGCATAGTATTGGACTGTACTATTTGACTCTCAGATATGAAGTGCACCGCAAGACGCAAATGTACTATTTACCACCCAAAACAATTAGAATTTTTCAAAGTGCGCTGTACGCACAGTATTGGACTGTTCTATTTGAATCTCAGATATGAAGTTCACCGCAAGACGCAAATGTACTATTTAGCACCCAGAACAATTTTAATTTTTAAAGTGCACTGTAAGCACAGTATTGGACTGTTCTATTTGACTCTCAGATATGAAGTGCACCGCAAGACGCAAATGTACTATTTAGCACCCAAAACAATTAGAATTTTTAAAAGTGCACTGTACGCACAGTATTGGACTGTTCTATTTGAATCTCAGATATGAAGTTCACCGCAAGACGCAAATGTACTATTTACCACCCAAAACAATTAGAATTTTTCAAAGTGCGCTATAAGCACAGTATTTGACGGTTCTATTTGGCTCTCAGATATGAAGTGCAGGACGCAAATGTAATATTTTACACCAATAAATTGCAGTATTTAAAAATGTCTAAATGCCTGAGCTAACAGGATTAAAGTCATGTGCCTGGCACACATGCAGTTGCAAGTGCACTGCACTCTCTGTGGCACTGGGATCAGGGCAGATTACAAAAATGTAGTATAGCACCCACTAAAATAATCGCTGTAGTTTGAATAATAGCTGTAGTTTGCAGATTCAACACCAGAATTATTTACTAATCTGTCCCTCACAGCTGCGGCATCCTCTCCCTACACTAAGAAGAGCTCATGTGATGTGCGTGTACGTGACTCCAGCTTATATATAGAGGCTGGGTCACATGCTGCACTGGACAATCACAGCCATGCCATTAGTAGGCATGGCTGTGATGGCTTCTAAGGGCAAACGAGTCAAACGCTTGTTGATTGGCTGCCCTTCAGCCTTTCAAAATGCGCCATTAAATCGCCGAACCCCGAACTCCAACACGGACACACAGTGAAATGTCTGTGTTCGGGTCCGGGGTCCAAAAACTGTAGAGTTTGGTACAAACCCGATCAGTGCGGTTCTGGTTCGCTCAACACTAGTAGAGATCCTTTACTCAAAACCCTCACAACAACAAATAAATGATGCTGCTCACATTCATTTTCCTATGCAGACCACAAAAAGACTAGAGAGAGAGAGAGAGAGTGAGATATGTTCCATGTGATCAAATTATCTTCTAGCAATCATAGTAGATATAAAAACTAGTGAATGAGATATAGGTAAGAAATAAACGCTTAACTATATTTTATTATGAAAAGTGATTCTTAATGGTAGATTGACACTGGAAAAAAATATAATACTTATACATCATCCAAATAGATATTTTGAATACATGTAGACTAAAGTTCTTCTTTATGTCAAGTAAAACTATTGATTCAGTGTCGGTTGTTGTTATCTGTTATTTTAATGATCCACCTACAAAAATGTAAAAATGATAAAATAGCTATTGTATATAACATTAACCCCTTGGCGACACCTAGTCCGTCCTGTGTCAAAACGAGCACTGAAAGCAGAGTTTTTCCGCTTTCAGTGCTCTAAGGGTATTGTAAAGATGTTTCCGTGTGGAAGCATCGTACAATACTGAAAAAAATGCCCGTCGGGATTTCGATCGCTCCGGAGACCGATCGAAATGTCGGTTTTAAAGGCACAGTGCCTTTAAAACGCGGGCATTTCAGAAACTAATTTTTCGCTTCCTATGCTCAGAAAGTGTTTCTGATTGCCTCGCATAGCGATCAGTAACAGCGAATTAGTGGCAAAGGCGGTTTGGTGATTTCTCAATCAAGCTCACCATTCGCCCTGGTCAGATCAAAATTGGTCGGATCAATATTCACAAAAATTGATCTGCCTCCCTCTCCTCACTTACATTTTTGTGACGGAAAGAGACAGATCAGTATTAGTGATATAAAATAACATTTTATAAAATTCTCAGGTTTTATGAAAGTCTTTCACTGTGTATTAACCCCTTCCCTGCCATTCAGCACTGTATAAGCAGTAATCTTGCACAGCAACAGTATGTTTTGCTGTCTGCACTGTTTTATGGATTAATTACTTTGTACTGTAATGTATTACAGTACTAGATAGGCTCTTCTAAGAGCTATTAACCCCTTCTTTGCTCGAGATCACTGCTTACGCACTGATTCTGAGGCCGCGGACTCAGGGTTCGATTTTGACCCTGGTCAGCTTTCTGATACATCATCTAGTGATGTATCGGTGGCTGCTGAGCCCTTGACACAAGGAGTGATGGGGGTCTACCGTTAAAAAAATATATGGTTTGGTGGGGGTAAATTACATTGGCTGGCTTAAAAGATATATCCCATAAGGACACGGACGCAGGTTGACTACATGTCAAAATTCCAAGTTGGAATTTTGAGATGCACATCTCACAAATGTTGCCTTCTAGCCAAAAAACAAACCAACAAACCTATGCATGGGTGCTATCCCTGTACTCGGGAGATGTCGCTGAACACATATTGGGTTGTTGTTTGGCAGTGCCATATACTGAAATCTGTGAATTCATGCCTGAAGTACAATGTATGTGGAAAAAAAACTCCCAAAAAAGTACTACCACAAACTTTTACAAATGCTGGTGGTAGAATTAGTACCTATACAGTATTAAAATACCACCATTTGAAATACCTTAGGATGTCTATTTTAAAAAATATATGGTTTGATGGGGTAAAATTCAATGGACGGCTTCAAAAATGTTCCAAATGGAACATGGGCGCAGGCTGACTACATGTCAAAATTCCAGGTTGGAATTGCGCACCCCCTAAATGTGGCCTTTTAGCCCCAAAACAAACCAACAAACCTATGCATGGGGGGTATCCCTGTAATCAGGAGATGTTGCTGAACAGGTACTGAGGTGTTGGTTGGCAGTAGCAAATACCAGAATCTGAAAATTCCTGCCTGAACTACAATGTGTGTGGGTAAAAAATGACATCCCAACCCTTTGACATAGGTTGGTGGTAGAATTAGCACTTGGAAAGTGTTAAAATACCACAATTTTAAATACCCTAGGATGTCTAGTTTTCCAAAATATATGGTTTGATGGGGTAAAATATGTTGACAGGCTTCAAAAGTGTCCCAAATGGAACATGGGCGCAGGCTGACTACATGTCAAAATTCCAAGTTGGAAATGCACCCCCCCCAAATGTGACCTTTTAGCCCCCTAACAACCCAACAAACCTATGCATGGGTGGTATCCCTGTACTCAGGAGATGTTGCTGAACACATATTGGGGTGTTGTTTGGCACTGACACATAATAGGATCTGTGAATTCATGCCTGAAGTACAATGTATGTGAAAAAAAATTACTATCCATAACATTGACATAGGCTGGTGGTAGAATTAGTGCATGGAAAGTGTTAAAATACTACCATTTGAAATACCCTAGGGTGTCTAGTTTTCAAAAATATATGGCTTTGTGGGGTAGAATACACTTTTTGGCTTCAAAAATGTCCCAAATTGGACATGGGCGAATGTTTTCTGGACGTCAGAATTCCAAGTTGGAAAACCAAAAAGCGCACCTCTCAAATGTGGCCTTTGAACCCACAAATAACCTAACCAACCTATACATGGGTGGTATCCCTGTACTCAGGAGATGTTGCTGAACACATATTGAGGTGTTGTTTGGCACTGACATATAACAGGATCTGTGAATTCATGGCCAAAGTACAATGTATGTGAAAAAAAATTACTACCCAAAACATTGACATAGGCTGGTAATATAATTAGTGCATGGAAAGTGTTAAAATACTACTATTTGAAATACCCTAAGGTGTCTAGTTTAAAAAAAATATATGGCTTTGTGGGGTAGAATACACTTTTTGGCTTCAAAAATGTCCAAATTGGACATGGGCGAAGGTTTTCTGCACGTCAGAATTCCAAGTTGGAAAACTAAAAAGCGCACCTCTCAAATGTGGCCTTTGAACCCACAAATAACCTAACCAACCTATACATGGGTGGTATCCCTGTACTCAGGAGATTTTGCTGAACACATATTGAGGTGTTGTTTGGCACTGACATATAACAGGATCTGTGAATTCATGGCCAAAGTACAATGTATGTGAAAAAAAATTACTACCCAAAACATTGACATAGGCTGGTAATATAATTAGTGCATGGAAAGTGTTAAAATACTACTATTTGAAATACCCTAGGGTGTCTAGTTTAAAAAAAATATATGGCTTTGTGGGGTAGAATACACTTTTTGGCTTCAAAAATGTCCAAATTGGACATGGGCGAAGGTTTTCTGCACGTCAGAATTCCAAGTTGGAAAACCAAAAAGTGCACCTCTCAAATGTGGCCTTTTAACCCCCAAATAACCTAACCAACCTATACATGGGTGGTATCCCTGTACTCAGGAGATGTTGCTGAACACATATTGAGGTGTTGTTTGGCACTGACATATAACAGGATCTGTGAATTCATGCCCAAAGTACAATGTATGTGAAAAAAAATTACTACCCAAAACATTGACATAGGCTGGTAGTATAATTAGTGCATGAAAAGTGTTAAAATACTACTATTTGAAATACCCTAGGGTGTCTAGTTTTAAAAAATATATGGCTTTGTGGGGTAGAATACACTTTCTGGCTTCAAAAATGTCCCAAATGGGACATGGGCACAAGTTTTCTGCATGTCAGAATTCCAAGTTGGAAAACCAAAATGCGCACCCCCTAAATGTGGCCTTTTAGCCCCAAAACAAACCAACAAACCTATGCATGGGTGGTATCCCTGTACTCAGGAGATGTTGCTGAATACATATTGAGGTGTTATTTGGAAATACCCCTTCACATTTTAAGGTAATGTTTACCTAAATTGCAATCTATGTGAAAAATTTAAAAAAAAGTTTTTTTGCTGCAAACTTTGGCAAAGATTGGTGGTAAAATGGCTACATGAAATGTGTCAAAATACCCCAAGTTAATTGCCCTGAGTGGTCTAGTTTTCAAAAATATGTACATGTCGGGGGTCATTCATGGATTTAGTACAGAAATCAGTGTTACAATGTCACTATCACTAATTTTGAAAAAAAGGATTTTAAAATAGCTTTGCACTACACATAAAACATGGGCTATTTCTGAACTCAGGACATATATTAGAAACTATTTAGCAGTGTTTTTTTGTTGTCTCTTGTACATGAGTATACGATTTTTCAAAATAAAAGTCATAAAAAAATATTTTTTCATTTTTTTGCCATATTTTATTATTTTTTTTACATCAAATTATATGCAATTATCAAAACAATGGTATCAAAAGAAAGCCCTTCTTATAACGATAAAAACGATATATAGTTTGTGCGGGTACACTAAATGAGACAGAAATAAATTACAGCAAAACACAAACACCTCAGAAATGTTAAAACAGCCCATATCACCAAGCGTCGGACAAGCCAAAAAAGTCATGTCACTAAGGGGTTAAAGACACTAACTTACACTGTTTACAAAATGTTTACAAAATGAAGTTATATATAAAAATAGGATTTTTTTTTGTTTTTAACAAACCTTTAAAAATGATGAAGAATTCATTATCACAAGATGTACAACTGGATTGCTCTTGTCTGAAGTATGAAGAAACAAGCTTATAATTTATAAATTATTAAGTTAGAAGCTAGAAGAATGGATTCCAAGTCTCAAAGCAACAGTTTACAGCAAAATATATTGCTCCGACAAGAATAATGTTGAGACAAAAAAGAGATAATATAACATAGATAATATGGCATGGACAGTGCTTTCCAAACCTAAATGTGCACTTGAAACTAATTTGAATGCCATATCCACACAGCTATTTAGGCTTTCTGCCTATTTGAAGCTTAAATGAAGGGGATAGTATTTCAGTGAAACACCATAAAACACCCAAAAGATAAAAAAACAAATACACGTGTCAAAAATGTCTGTTTAAAGTCCCTCAGAATCAGTGGTGTATCTTGATTTTGTGCTGCCCTAGGCAGACAAAATCCGGGCACCCCCCTACCCAAGCTGCACACCCACGTTACACACCTAAGACATGCCCCATCATTCAGACTCACATCAAGCTCACACTCCCATCACACTCAGTCACACACTCCTACTCCCATCACACTCAGTCACACACTCCTACTCCCATCACACTCAGTCACACACTCCTACTCCCATCACGCACACACTGTCTCCTATCACACACACTCTGACTCCCATCACACTCAGTCACACACACTGTCTCCCATCACACATACTCTGACTCCCATCACACTCAGTCACACACAATGTCTCCCATCACACACACTCTGACTTCCATCACACTCAGTCACACACAATGTCTTCCATCACACACACTCTGACTTCCATCACACTCAGTCACACACAGTCTCCCATCACACACACTCTGACTCCCATCACACTCAGTCACACACACTGTCTCCCATCACACACACTCTGACTCCCATCACACTCAGTCACACACACTGTCTCCCATCACACACACTCTGACTCCCATCACACTCAGTCACACACACTGTCTCCCATCACACACACTCTGACTCCCATCACACTCAGTCACACACACACACACACTCTGACTCCCATCACACTCAGTCACACACACACACACACACACTCTGACTCCCATCACACTCAGTCACACACACACACACACACAGTCTCCCATCAGCACTTACCTTTCCCTGGCAGGCAGGCAGGCAGCATGGTCCTTCCATGCTGCCTGTTCGGCTTCCCGGCGATTGTGCCGACAGGTCACGTGACCGGGCGCGCGTATGACGTCAGCGCGCCCGTCACGTGACTGTCGGCACTTCCGTGTCGGCACACTGCACAGGGAGCCGAACAGGCAGCACGGAGGTTTCTCTGTGCTGCCTGTTCGGCTCCCCGTGCAGCCTGGCAGGCAGAGCGATGATGAGGAGGGATCTTCCGATCCCCTCTCACCTCTGTCTCTGCCTGCAAGCGCGGTGGGTTTTTTTTTTTTTTTTTTTTTAAAGGGCCGGATTTTTTTTTTTTTTATTTTTTTTTTTCCAGTGCTGGGGGGCGCTGCCGCCCCCCAAAATTTGCCGCCATAGGCATCCGCCTAGGATGCCTCGCGGTAAATACAGCACTGCTCAGAATGCAAATTATTGACAAACTTCTAAAAAGAAATGTTGGCAGCAGAAATACCAAGCTTTGGAAAGCCGTCTTCTTAAGTTTAATGCAAGGTTGTATTAACAAAACTTGTGTTTTGTCAATATCTAACTTTTGTTAAGAATAACTTGAATCTTACAAAGTCAATTATTGGCAAGATTTATTTTAGTCCTTGTCATTCTAAATATATATATATATATATATATATATATATATATATATATATACATTTTTTTATTTTTTTTATTTCCATTTTTACAATAAACAAATATAACATAATACATGGGATTCCTTAATACAATAAGCAAAGGCCCATATGCAGAGCCAAAACATAAATTAATATGAGCAAACAAGGGTGATAGGTGCGCTGGAGGTCTTACACACACAGAAATATGTATATGACAAAAAACGTATAATTGCCTTAAAAATCAGTCAACTTCACAAGCTGAGGATATAGGTGATCTCATCAGGCTCGGAACATAGAGAGACAGAAAAAAACAAAGAACATAGTGCAACTCTATACTCAGTGTAGAAACTTATATACTGAGGTGGTGAATTGCACTCACAAAAGTGAATAAGAAAAAGAGCTTATCTGATCCAAATGAGATGATTCCTTCGATTCTTCTTACTCAGTGACCATATGTAGGTATGATGGCAAAGAAGTGAAGATAAAATCAGTATATGATAAAATACAAAAAGCTTTAATAAAACATAGTATCTTACATATATGGAATAGTAAAAACAGCGCTGCAGATCTTCCTTTTCAGGCAGCAAAATAGTCCACAGGTCTGCAGTCAGAGAAAATCCAAAACTTTTCAGCAAGGCTGGAACTGGATTAAGATCAATCAGTGGTGTACAGTGGGTCACGCAACGCGTTTCGCCTTTCCTCAGGCTTCCTCCTGGCGTGTGACCACTGTACTATGTGAATTCCTTAAATATCCGAAAATCGTGGGCTTTACTTCCGGGTGCGTGACGTCATGGCGACTCCGTCGCCAAGCGTGATCTTCTTCCAAAACATCGCGAGATTCGGCCGTCGGCCATTTGGTTGGCTTGGTTGGCAACATAATAAGCACATAGAATATGCATAGGAAAGAAAAAAACGATTTTACAGTCTACCTGAAGACTTAATATTCTTATTTAAAAAGCATAATGTACTTTAGCTTTTTGCTATATGCATGTATATGCAACAAAGATATATTATAAATATCTTTATATAATAATGTGTCGATTATAATAATAAATCGACACATATGAAACGAATAATTAAAAAACATTGGGATATTCTATTAAAAGACGATACTTTAAAAAATTTAATACCTGAAAAACCCAGAATAGTTTTTAGAGGAGCCCCGAACTTAAAAAGGAAATTAACAAAGAGCTTCTTTGAAAAAGAAAAAAAGAAAAATCCAATACACTTTATGACACAAAAAGCAGGTTTCTACGGATGTAAAGCCTGTGAAGCCTGTAAAGTCTCGGCATTACAGAAATACCCTATAAATAAGTATATATCTTTCTCTAATAAAAAAGAATTTTCCATCAAACAATTTCTAACATGCTCCTCCACAAATGTCATCTATCTTGCCGAATGCCCATGTGGGCTACAATAAATCGGCAGAACATCAAGAACCCTCAAAAAAAGAATGGGTGAGCATGTTAGAAACATTAGGAAAGGCATTACCCAGCACGCCCTCTCCAAACATTTTCTAGAAAAGCACAACAAGAACCCAAAAGGTCTTAAATTTTGGGCAATTGACAAGGTAAAAAAATATTGGAGGGGAGGGGATAACATCAAAGAAATGGGAAAGATCGAAATGAAATGGGTTTTTAACATAGATACCCTCCTTCCAAAGGGTCTCAATGCAGACTTCGATCTGCATAATTTTTTGTAAAATAAGCCCCCGATTTCTCTCTTTGGCTCTTTCTATCTTCCCTGCGTGTTAAGATATATATATGATTTGTGTGGGGTTTGATGTGCATACGTACGTTAGCTTTAAGCTCACTACAATATGGTTACAAGACAAAGCAGAATATAACCCCATTTGGCAATGTAAGGTTGATGTTGGAAAATGTCCATAATATATACAGTAAACACCCTTATTTTATATATAGATATATATTTTTTATATTTTTCAGCTTTTTATATATTTTTATAACTATTAATAACAATCTTATTTTTAAATAAAGATATTTATAATATATCTTTGTTGCATATACATGCATATAGCAAAAAGCTAAAGTACATTATGCTTTTTAAATAAGAATATTAAGTCTTCAGGTAGACTGTAAAATCGTTTTTTTCTTTCCTATGCATATTCTATGTGCTTATTATGTTGCCAACCAAGCCAACCAAATGGCCGACGGCCGAATCTCGCGATGTTTTGGAAGAAGATCACGCTTGGCGACGGAGTCGCCATGACGTCACGCACCCGGAAGTAAAGCCCGCGATTTTCAGATATTTAAGGAATTCACATAGTACAGTGGTCACACGCCAGGAGGAAGCCTGAGGAAAGGCGAAACGCGTTGCGTGACCCACTGTACACCACTGATTGATCTTAATCCAGTTCCAGCCTTGCTGAAAAGTTTTGGATTTTCTCTGACTGCAGACCTGTGGACTATTTTGCTGCCTGAAAAGGAAGATCTGCAGCGCTGTTTTTACTATTCCATATATGTAAGATACTATGTTTTATTAAAGCTTTTTGTATTTTATCATATACTGATTTTATCTTCACTTCTTTGCCATCATACCTACATATGGTCACTGAGTAAGAAGAATCGAAGGAATCATCTCATTTGGATCAGATAAGCTCTTTTTCTTATTCACTTTTGTGAGTGCAATTCACCACCTCAGTATATAAGTTTCTACACTGAGTATAGAGTTGCACTATGTTCTTTGTTTTTTTCTGTCTCTCTATGTTCCGAGCCTGATGAGATCACCTATATCCTCAGCTTGTGAAGTTGACTGATTTTTAAGGCAATTATACGTTTTTTGTCATATACATATTTCTGTGTGTGTAAGACCTCCAGCACACCTATCACCCTTGTTTGCTGTTTATGTATATTTTTTCACGTGTGTTTGCAGAGATACACACAGGTTGGTGCTGCTTGGTCACGGATCTAGCGCTGAATTCTACCCCTTGTTTCAACTATAAATTAATATGATGATTAGAATTAGAAACACAAACTAATGTCAGTCGCAAATCTTTCTATAAACAGACAAACAAAAAACAATACGAAACAATACGAAACAATACAAAATAATGGTTCTCTCTAGGGCAATTCCAGCCAAGGGCGAGAGGGAGAGGAAGGGTCTGGGGAGAAGGTTCCCATCAGGCTGGTGGAGTCAAGAAGTCAAGTATGTCACAAATACATCAATTAATAACTAATCTATGTGTGGGATTACCCATCATGCAAGTGAGCGTCCATTGTGTTGCAAATACACAGCCGTTTCAACCACATTTTATTATATAACTCATGTTGATCGTTTGTTCTAAAGAAACCTTCTTTCATGGAGAGTTGGTATTCCAACTGTACCTTAATCTCCAGCCAATTTGTGTGGTCTGTTTGCTCCATTTGTTAGCTCTACAAAGTTGTGTGGCCAATAACATGTGTATTATCAGAAATCTTATTTCCTTATTGCATCTAGGAAGATCCATATACAACAGGAATGCTTGAACTTTAAGTGGCCTTAATGAGGAAATTAAATGAGTAAAAAGTGAAAAGATAACTTTCTAAATTGTTATAAGAGATGGACAAGACCATCACATATGTAGCATGTTCTCATCATGCTTTTGGAATTTCCAACAAAGTTTTGAATTTAGTGAGTAGATTTTACTAATTTGAATGGGGTCAAATACCATCTAAAATGAAGTTTGTAGAAAGTTCCTTACAGGGTCAGATTATGAACAAGATTTTTCTTCTGACCTTGAGGTTTGAGACAATCTAGCAGGGTAAACGAATTCCCAATATCATTTTCCCATTTAACCCATGAATGGTCTTTCTTAATTGGGATGACCTCTTCTAAAAAGTTAGTAATTTTCCCTAAGATTTTTTTATTGTGTTGGATTTCAAGAAATTGTTTGCATAATCAATTATATTAATATAATTAAGCAAATCCGTAATCCTTAAATATGTATAGTATTCTGATTGTGGTAGATTATAAATTGATTTCAATACATTAAAGGGTAATAATGAATCTAATGAATAGAGTTGTGAGATTTTAAGAATACCATTACTTTCCCAGGCTTTAAGGGTTATATTTCCAATGTTCCATCGCAGTGTAGTTATCGGGGAGGAAAGAAATAAGCTTCCAGGAATTTGAAGCTATTTTTTAAACTTTTTTAGAGAGACTGCTAAATATTGTACCATATAATTTGAGAAATTAATATCTGGATGACTATTATTATCCAACCAAAAAATGTGAAGGGGGTTAAATCCTCTACAGGTTTCCCTTTCAATCGGTACCAATAAATTCAAGGGGAAGATTTTGTATTCCATTTTAAAGCATGTAATATCATGGTATTCTCATGAACAAGTTCAGTATTGGGAAAATAAAGTCCCCCTTGTTTACTTTTCCTAATCATAGAATTATAAGCTATTCAGGGTTTTTATTATTCCATCCAAAACAGGATAACAGATTTAAAGGAAGTCAGACTTATTTGGGGGACCCGAAGTGGGATTGAGCTTAACAAATATATTAATTTCAGAATCTAACAAGCATTAACCCTGTTTAGTCGTCCCAACCACGAGATTTCAAGCCCTTTCCAATTACACAGTTTTTCTTAAAAGTATGCCAGCATAGGTAAAAAAATTGAAGGTCAAGAACAAGTAGCTGAAAACTGCAATCGGATGCCGGCGTGGGTTATTCCTCTCGACGCTCCAGCCGAATTAAAAAATCTGGGTTTATTTTTAACTTAATCCCCAAATAGTCAATTTCTTTGCCTGATAATTTCCATCCATATTGTTGATGGATTACATTTATAGTCCTAATATCAAGATTGGCTACTAATATTTGTTTTTTATTCAAATTTAATTTATAATTAGAGAACTATATTTGTGGATTGCTGCCATGAAAGATATCAAAGTATCTTCAAAGGTAAGTAAAATATCATCAGCAAAAAGAGTAATCTTCATGTTTTGATTTGCCATAGGTATCCGGGGTTTGTCTAATTAAACTTGGCAATGGTTCTAAAGGAGCGGGGCCAGAGGACAACCCTGCTGAAACGAATGCGTCACCACCCAAGTTTAATATCTATCTATATATATATATATATATATATATATATAAATATATATATATATATATATAGACATTAAACTTGGGTGTTGACGCATTCGTTTCAAACGAAATGCGTCCATTATTTTCATTTCGGGAATTCCAGCTGATTTTAGTCTTCCATTCATAACTTTTTCTTGCTACCACGAGTTCCTGAGATTGTAACTAGCGACAATTTTCACATTGTGTCCGTATAGTTAAAATAGGGATATAGAAGAAGGGCTCAGTTCCACGAGCGGGAGTGTCATGACGTAAGGACGCTGACGCTTTGAGAGGCGGAGCTGGAGAGTTGGCGGGCGAGGGTAGAGGACGCCGGGAGGTATGTTGAGAGCTCAACGAAGACACAAAATCATCGTCGCCGAAATACATCTACTTTGTCCCGGACCATAAGCGTGGGGACAAAACCGCTGAAGGAATCTCCCATGTCTCAGGATGAACGGCGGGAAAGCCCAAGGAAAACCGCAAGTAATCTGCTGAGCAGAATTTTTTGTCTTTACTTCCTCTTTGAATAGACGGCTTTTATGACTGTCTTATGTTAGAGGTAAATACTGACAAAGTATATAACTAAACTCATTAGAGTTGGTTTGAGAAGCGGGTAAATGAGTAAAGCACATAAATAGTTAATCATTCATCTAAACAGGAAACAGAAACTCTCCTAGTAAAACATTTCTCACTGTGATATATCTACATATTATCTGCATATCATCACCAAGTCTCTGGTCTGAACCAAATATTGGAGTACTAAAAAGGTTTTGCTGGATAAGCATAATCATATCTGATATCCCGGGTGAAAGTAACACAGGAATACAGATCACAAATAGACCAAGTCTATAGATAAAATATCCCAGTAACACAGCACTGGGTACTCAAACAGCACATAAACAGCGCAGGGTACTCAAATAGTACACAAACAGCGCTAGTAAGCTTGGAAGACTGGCCTAAAACCGACTCACTAGTAAAACAAGTATTCTCAATTCAAATCACTCGAGTACTACCAGTTGAAATAGCATTCTAAATAAATAAAGAACTTGAAACCCTTTTTTAAAAAAAAAAAGCAGAGGAGAAAAGGGGGCGGTGGTGGAGGTGAAGGAGACACGAGAAGAAAGGGGACATAGAGGTGAATACACACAGAGAGAAAATAGAAGAGAAGGGAAAAACCAAAATCTGCGGCGCATACTCATAAACTGTCAGCATGACACCAAAAAAAAGCCAAACCAAGAGGGATAAAAAAGAGGAAGGAAAAGAGAAAAGGATGACTTCCTTTTTTTCACCACAGCAAAATAAAGAAGATACAGTTAATCTATTAGAAGATTCATCTGAAATAAATCCTACTGGTTCCCCGGAAAGTGACCCAGATAGAGAAGCAGAAACAACAATCAGAACCCCAATGATGGTCTATATGGACAGACAATTGGAAGATATAAAACAATTAATTGCCTCTAGTGCTACTGAAATAAGGAAAGACATTGGTCATCTATCCTCTTCTCTAAAAGCAATGGAAGAAAAGACTGAACGTATGGAAAAACAACTACAAACACAAGGAGAAAAAATACAAGGGATGGAAAAAAAATCTGAAGACTTACTAACGAAAATAATAGATTTAGAAGATAGATCAAGAAGAAACAACCTACGTTTTAGGAACATCCCAGAATCAGTAACACAAGAGTCACTGAGAGGATTCTTAAAAGAATTAGCAGAGGAGATGGGCCTGAAAGAAACAGAATATAATTTGCAAATCGAAAGAGTACATAGATTATACAAACCCCAAAATATATCTGATTCGCTTCCTAGAGATATAATAGCAAATTATATGTCCTTTCAAACCAAGGATAAAATACTGAAATGTCATAGAGAAAAAAAAACACTAAAAGAAGAATATAATAAGATCCTGATCTTTCCAGATACCTCATACCAAACAAGGCAATGGAGAAGATCATTTGTTGAGGTTATCCAGATCCTAAAAGAGAAAAACATCAAATATAGATGGGGTTTCCCGAGATTTCTAAAGGTGGAATGGAAGGGCAAAATCCTTAATTTTGAATCTCCTCAGAAGGTTTCAGACTGGATAAAAGAGGCAAAAATTTGAAAATTAATAAACAGATGAAGAGGGGGGCGGGAGGGGGGGAGGAGAGGCAGGGAGGTCTCATCTTGGGGAGAGGGAAGAGTTGTATATATTTTTTTTTTCTCCCCATTAGGTTTCAGAGTCACAATATAACATTACCGGGCACTTTTTAGTCATGTACAAATAATTCTCACTTATTTATCAAATTTTTTTCAATTATTTAGTAGCAATTACCCTTACTGATTTTTTTTTTTCTTCCAGTCTTCTTTTATCTTTCCCTTTCAGGTTCTTAGAGCCCCATAGCATTCACTAGCACTTATAGACATGCACAACAAATTTCCACTTACTTATTCCACCTTTACTTACTCAGAGGAATATTTTTTTCACTTACCTAGAAACTACCACCCCTAATACTTTACCTTCTACTTCCACTTAGTAGAGAAATTATTTTTTTTTTTTTTTCTCCCTTCCATCAGGTCATTAGAAGTCCATAGCTATTTTTGACACTTGCACATACGCACTAAGAGTGGAGGGGGGAGGGAGAGAGGAGAGGGAAGAGGAGATTTTTCCTTTATCTACATTAAGTTATTAGAACTTCATTAGCAATTTTTGACACTTACAGACACGCATAATACCTTTCACTCACTTGGAGGCATTTTTTCACTTACCCGAGGTAGTTATCCTATATCTTTTTTTTTTTCCCCATCCCTGTCACCTTGGCTACCCCTCCCTCCCTTTTAGTTAAACAAAGATTCCCTCCTAAATACAAGGAAAGTGAGGAAGGAAGGAAGAAAAAGGGGGAAGAAAGTATCCTCTCCCTCGCTACCAACTCTCATAGCCCGCTTTGGGCCCCTATGGGACCCAGGACCGCGTCAAGGGGAACTTGATGCGTAGAGCAGCTACCCTGGAAA
This sequence comes from Pelodytes ibericus, assembly GCA_036172795.1. Lineage (NCBI taxonomy): Eukaryota > Metazoa > Chordata > Amphibia > Anura > Pelodytidae > Pelodytes > Pelodytes ibericus. Next base: position 116,118,281 of record CM069860.1, read on the forward strand.
GGATCCAGGTTTTCTGCCATAGTGGGGCGGGTTTTTTTTGTTTCTATATGTATGTAATTTTGTGTGCGCGCTATTGGTTGGGGAACTGCCGGGCGGAAGGAATAAAGCGGAGAAAAGATATGGAAGAATATGGTTAGAAGTGTGTCATTAAATGTGCAGGGATTAAATACCCATTATAAAAGACAATCTCTATATGACCTGATCAAAACTAAAAATATTAACATTTCCTTTTTACAAGAAACTCATTGGGAGGAAGGGGTAGATTTAAAATGGTGGAACAATAGAAGCTCTTTAATTGTTTATACAACCCTACAAGGGAAAAAAAAAAGAGGCACAGCTATTGTGTTTTCCCAAACAACTAAAGTAGAACAAATATATTTGGAAATAGACAACGAAAGTCGTTATATTATCATGGTATGTAAAATAGAAGATCAAATGTTTAAATTGGTGAACATTTATCTACCAAATGTTAGGCCTGTTAAATATTTAGAAAAAATTATTATGAAAATGGAACAGATTAAAAAAGGAACGGTAGTCATTGCTGGCGACTTTAATTGCGTTCTAGATCCAAGTACAGATAAACAATTAAAACAGGGTAAAAGTATAGATAAAACTGTCAAAAAACAAGCAGCTGCTCTCAACAAAGTACTTGGCGAGAGTGGATTGCTTGATATATGGAGAACAACCCATCCTCAAGATAGAGATTTCACCCACTTTTCTAGAGTCCACTCCTCTTTCTCACGAATCGACATGGTTGTGGGAGAACCTAATCTGATCAATAAAATTAAGGAAATAGAAATACTGCATAATGTATGGTCAGACCATAGCATGATCTTGTTTGAGATAAACCATATAAAAAAAAGGTTAAAGTCAACTTGGAAGTTGGATGACTATCTACTGAGAGATAAGAAAGACAGAGAGTATATATCTAAACAAATGGATCTGTACTTTCTGGAAAATAACACTAAAGACATTTCGCCCACAACATTGTGGTGCGCCTTTAAATCAGTTTTGAGAGGACTTTTGATAAACTTAAAAACAAAAAAAATAAGAGAGCAAGGTGCCTCCCTTGCAGACCTGCACATATCCTACCATAATCTAAATTTGGAACTGAAAAAAAACATAACTTTGGAAAACATCAATAAATTTGAATATATTAAAAAACAGATAAACATCTTGCAACAAGAAAAAATAGATAGGAATTTGATGAAATTAAAAATTAAATATTATCATAAATCTAATAAAACGGATAAAATGCTATCAAATAAACTCAAAAAGAAAAGGATGAAAGATAAAATAGTGTTGATAGAAAGACAGGGAGATGTGTGCAGATCTCCGCAGGAAATAGGAGAAGCTTTCGCTGACTATTATGCCTCATTATATAATCTAACAACAAAGGCATCAGAACAAGAGATTATTGAATACTTAGATCAAACAGAAATCCCCAAAATAAATATAGACAAGTTGAAGAACATAAACACCCAAATAAACAAAGAGGAGATCCTAAGAGCAATAGAAAAGATGGTAAAAAAAAAAAAAAAAACCAGGTCCGGACGGATATACGAACCTATTTTATAAAATATTTACACCTAATATAACTGAACACCTGCTAAACATGTATAATGCTGCAGTACAAAACGGCTCATTTCCAGCCGAGATGTTAAATGCAAATATAATTCCTATATTAAAACCAGAAAAAGATCCAAAAGAAGTGAAGAACTATAGACCAATCTCACTCATAAACGTAGACTTGAAAATATTTGCATCTATATTGGCAGAGAGGATGAAACAAGTGATTCCAGATGTAATACACTTAGACCAACTAGGGTTTGTCCCAGGACGAATAACCTCCCACAGTATCAGACGTATAATTGACATCTTAGATGGAGCAAGAGGGGGGAGGGTCCCCATGCTGACCCTGTCGTTGGATGCAGAGAAGGCCTTCGACAGGGTCGGATGGGGATACATGCTTCACACATTGCGGTCATTTGGTCTTTCCGGATGGATATTAAAGGCTATAGAATCCTTGTATGGAGATTTGTCAGCAAGAGTGGTAGGGATAGACTTATGTTCTAAATGGTTTGGTCTGAAAAATGGCACCAGACAGGGCTGTCCTCTTTCCCCAATACTATTTATTATGGCCTTAGAGCCATTGGTTATAAACATTAGGAAAAATAAGCTGATAAAAGGTTTCCCCAATGACGGAGAGGAATATAAAGTATCGCTATATGCGGACGATGTCTTTGTGACCTTGACTAGCCCCATCAGTTCCTTACAACAACTTATGGAACAAATTGATTTATATAGTAGGGTTTCAAATTACAAGCTTAATCCACAAAAAACAATAGCTTTGACACTAAATGTTGATGAAGCAACTAAACACTTTATACAAACTGAATTTCAATTTGATTGCACCAGGAAATATTGTGAGTATTTGGGAATCTTAATACCTACAGATATAGATAGATTAATGGAGATAAACTGCCTGAGAATAATGAGAGCAACTAACAAAGATATGAAAAACTGGCAAACTCATTTTATATCATGGTTTGGTAGAATTAATATTGTAAAATCTTATATAATTCCCAAATGGACATACTTAATGCTGCTGGTCCCACGCCAAATTCCCCCTAGTTGGCTCCAGATGATTCATTCTAGGTTTAAAGATTTTATTTGGCGGGGCAAAATCCCTCGCATAGCCATGAACCAAATTTCAAAACACAAGCAAGAAGGAGGTTTGGGTTTTCCACACATAGCACAAGAAGCAGAAGCTGCAATAGTATATCATACCTATATCATGCAGATTAAAGGAGTAGAAGAAGAACCATGGTACAAATTAGAAACAGGCACAAGTAAAATAACAACCCTGGACAGAGTGATATGGAATTCAAACAATGATAATATTACAAAACATATTAAAAATAAGAATATAGTATTAGAAAACATAATTCCGGGTTGGTATAAAATACTAAAAAAGCTAGGTTTAAAGAATAAAATTCCGGAAAGCGCACCCCTGGAAAGCATCGAACACAGTCTACCAGACATTACATTAATAAAATGGGGAGAATTGCGATTAGAAAAAATCAGGAACATATTTGATGGGCCAAATATTAAACCCTTCCCAGATTAAGTAGAGCAATACACACTCCCTGAAAACCAAATTTTTAATTGTTTAAGAATAAAAAGTTTTCTAAACCAACACCTATATGTAGAAAAGGAGGAAAAAATTAATGCAATAGAAGTAGTATTTTCTCATTCCAAAATTGATAATCCGTTATCTAAGTGTAAAAAATTAATAACAACATTTAAGGAAAGAGAAAGAGCAAAACCAATAATAAAATGGGAAAAAGATCTCAAAATAACAATAGACGAAGAAGAATGGAATAAAGCACTAATACTAGTAAATAAGAATATCCATAATCTCACCCTAGTAGAAACCTTCTACAAACTAACGAATCGATGGTATATGACCCCTAGAAGAATGGCTATGATGAATATAGGGAAAGAGGACAAATGTTGGGTTTGCAGCTCAGCAATAGGTACCTATACTCATATGTGGTGGGGGTGTAATAAAATTAAGAAGGCATGGGAAAACGCCTTTGATATAATACAAAGGAGTACAGGACTCAAATTGGAAAAAAAAACAGAGGTTGGACTGTTACACTTGAAATGGCCTAAAATGAACAGCCAACAGCAAACATTAATAATCCACATAATGATTGCGGTCAAAATCCTAATAGCAAGAACCTGGAAACAAACAGCTTACATTCCAAAAGAACAACTAGTAAACCAGATTAAATCCCAATTGTCACTAGAAAAGGGAGTGGAATGGATCGGAAATACACCCAACAAGAAAAAAGATCTATGGGAAGTATGTTTAAAGAGCTTAGAACAAATCTAGAAACAGAGATCAAAACACAAATCAAAAAAAACAAATTAATGGGCCCTGTACAAATTCACAAAATCACCATATACTAAGACCAAGATATTAGACATCGTATATGTTTCATATCATAGGATCATAGTATTTAATTCGATGTCGCTGAGTTCTGCCTGGCAGTGTCCCCCACCAAGACGCGCTCTTCTGTCCTTGTTCTTTCTCCGTCTTTCTCTCTTCTTTTTTTCTTTCTTTTTCCTGTCTCCTTTCTGTTTTGTCTTCCCGGTTCCTCTTGTTTCTTCCCTGTCTGTAGTTTAAATCTGTTTGTCTCAGATCTATAATATCATCTGGCACTTATATTACTAAAATCTCTTAAGAATCACTACTCCTTCATAAAATTTTAAAAATAATCACATAGGGGAGGGAGGGAGATGGAGAGGAGGAGAGAGGGAGAGAAATAATAGTGATAACAAAGAAAGACAAAATAAGGAAAAAATTACAATTAACAATTGGCACAAGGATGATCTCTGACTAAAAAAGAATATATTAATGCCTCGATTGACATCGAAGTGCCTTAGGATCTGAGTGCAAAAAAAATAAAATAAAAAAAAATAAAAAAATAAAGTAGGGATATAACTCTGCTTATTGCCGAGTTATACTACTATTTTAACTATACAGCCAAAAACGTCCTTTTTTTCTCATAACAATTTTATCTAATGTGAGCTCTGGTACCTCAGCCCTTTTTGGTATTGTAGCAAATATGCACTATTCATTTAGGTTTAAAACTGTCGCAAGTTACAAACTTCTGTAGTTACACACATAAAACTATGGATATTGCGCCACTTGTTACAATTCTCACTGACATGTATCATAGTAACATAGTAACATAGTAATTTAGGTTGAAAAAAGACACAAGTCCATCAAGTTCAACCCTTCTACCTATCATTACAGCTTTTGATCCAAAAGAAGGCAAAAAACCCCTAAGGAAGCTATTTCGAATTTTGCCTCCTGGGGGAAAAAATTCCTTCTTGACTCCAAGAGGCAATCAGATTTCTCCTTGGATCAATAAGCTCTTTTATTAATGCTTATTCTATTATTAATAGCCCTGTATGTTCTGCTTTCCTAAAAAAACATCCAAACCATTTTTAAATGCATCTATTGTGGTTGCTAGCACTACCTCTCTTGGCAGTGAGTTCCATAACTTTATTGTCCTAACCGTAAAGAATCCCTTCCTTTGCTGTCTATGAAATCTTTGCTCTTCCAGTCTGAGGGGGTGACCTCTTGTTCTTTGTACCTTTCTGTTAATGAACAGGTCACTGGAGAGCTCTTTATATTGGCCCTGCAAATATTTATATAATGTTATCATATCCCCTCTGAGACGCCTTTTTTCTAACGTATATAAATTCAATTTTTTAAGTCTCTCTTCATAACTAAGATCCTCCAAACCCCTTATTAATTTTGTAGCTCTCCTTTGCACTTTTTCTAGTTCCTTAATATCCTTTTTAAGGACTGGTGCCCAGAACTGTACTGCATATTCAAGGTGAGGTCTTACCATTGATTTGTAAAGAGGCAAGATGATATCCTCCTCCCGTGAATCTATACCTCGTTTTATACATGCCAATATCTTATTGGCCCTTGCAGCTGCTGACTGGCATTGGGCACTGTTGCCAAGTTTGTTGTCTATAATTATTCCTAAATCCTTTTCATTAGTAGTTTTTCCCAGGGAAAAACCATTTAACGTATATGTTGCTTTGTTATTATTTTTCCCATAATGCATAACTTTACATTTGTCTATATTGAACCTCATTTGCCACTTTACTGCCCAGTCCCCCACTCTGTCCAAATCTTCCTGTAAAGAAAAAACATCAAGATTAGTCTTTATTGCCTTACCTAATTTAGTGTCGTCCGCAAACACGGAGACATGGCTCTCAGCACAATGTGGCAGATCATTAATAAACAAATTAAAAAGAAGAGGGCCCAAAACAGACCCCTGAGGTACTCCGCTTAATACCCTTGTCCAATTTGAGAATTTTCCATTTACAACAACCCTTTGTGTTCTATCTTTTAGCCAATTTTCAATCCACATACACACATTTGCCCCCAAACCTATTTCTCTCAATTTGTAGAGTAACCTTTTGTGTGGAACTGTATCAAATGCTTTCGCAAAATCCAAATAGATCACATCAACTGCCACACCTAGATCTATATTTTTACTGACTTCTTCATAGAATGTTATTAAGTTTGTTTGACAAGACCTGTCTTTCACAAAACCATGTTGACTTTTACTAATTATATTCTGGTTCAAGATGTATTCTTGAGTGTATACCTTTAGCAATCCTTCAAATAGTTTCCCCACTACAGATGTCAAGCTCACTGGCCTATAATTACCTGGCAGAGATTTTGATCCCTTTTTAAATATTGGAATGACATCCGCCTTTCGCCAGTCTGTTGGCACTGTACCTGAACTGAATGAATCCCTAAAGATCATGAATAGTGGCCTGGCCAGAATTATGCTTAACTCTCTAAGTACCCTTGGGTGTATACCATCTGGTCCTGGGGCCTTGTCTATCTTAACAGAGTGTAATTGCTTAAGCACTTTTTCCTGTGTCAGCCAATCCCATGTTTGCGGCGAATGTCCCATAACTTCCTGTAGCAGGGGCTCGTCCATCTGCTCTTCCTTAGTATAAACAGAAGAAAAAAAAGTATTTAAAATGTCTGCTTTCTCTCTGTCCTCACTTACCAAATTTCCCATTTGGGATAACAAGGGCCCAACATTTTCCCTCTTTAGCTTTTTTCCATTTATATATTTATAAAACAATTTGGGGTTAGTTTTACTCTCCTTGGCAACCCTTTTCTCATTTTCCAATTTAGCCATTTTAATTGCCTTTTTGCAGGCTTTGTTGGCCTCTTTGTACTCTATAAATGATAATGCTGATCCCGTGTTTTTATAATGTTTGAATGCCATTTTCTTGTTTTGTACTTCCTGTTTCACGTTACCTGTAAGCCACATTGGTTTCGATTTGTGTCTTTTGCATTTGTTTCCCAATTGTATCAATTAAGAACCAACAGTCACAGGATTATTACACAGACTAATTTATAAGCAATTTTGGCACATTATCTGTACTTTTCACAGGGTTCTGGTAACAATAGGGACCACAATTTATACACCAAAAATACACACAAAATCCAATTTAGCTTTATGCTACTTTTCCAACAGGGAACCCCTTTTTTTGTATCTTCCTACCTTTTTTCTATCTTAATAAATACTAAAGGCTAGTTTATTTTATTTTATACAACATTACTGAACCTATCAAATTGTTTATTTCTGACCATTTAGAGAGATCCTTATTATTTACTTTATAAGTGTGTTCTCACGTCTCTTCTTTTGTCATATTATATAATAATGAAATAAAATTAATCAAGGGTTTTTATTTTTTTTTAAATGTTATTCTTCCTAAACATAAAAAAGGTCTTAAAATAGTGCAGGATTAGTGTGAACATTTTGATTATCTAAAGTATTGAATATTTGTTTCAATTTGCACATATTCAATTACTTCAACTACCAAAAGTCTTCATGAAATTATGTTCATGCAAAGGTTTGTTTATTAAATTGCTACATACAGCATATGTGCATTACAGTAATGGGAACATATTACAGGTGCTTTTCCACATGTTATGTGCTACAATATATGTTTTTGCTGTTCTGTTTGCAATATTAATTCATAAATAATCAAACAAACAATATCACACTCAAGGTTATTAAAGAACAAAAAACATTTAAAATAACATCTATGAGATTGTCAAAAATGACCATAAGCCCTGGAGCAAGGTGACTTTGACAAATAGTAACAGAATTATCATGTATAAAATATATAAATGTCTATCAACTTAACAAGAAGCCAGATATTTTCACAAACTGCAGTCAAGCACAGTATCTAGCTAAGAAAGTAGACATGAACAGAAACTTGCTTAAATAGAAAGCAAGTGTAGTCACGGCTTAAAAATAAATAATACTGACATTTTGTCCACAATTGTAATGCACTTACAGAAAAGAACATTCTGTTCCCAATGCACATTGCTTATCATAAAGATAAAGATATTGTATTATGGTAAAATGCAATACAGGACAAACCTGAATTCCCAGTCGATTTTTTTAAAAGACATATAGTATATAGTGATTATTTGTAAAACACATAATAAAATTATACTTATATTTATTAGATGCCATCATATACCTCATCACTGTACAGGGTGTCAAACAAAACATACCAGTAGTAGTGAATGTAACAGTTTTGACATACTTCAACAAATGGTAAGGTGGGCCATGTCCAAATGAGATTACACAAAAGGTAAAAGTAAAATAAATAGGCTTCATCAGAGATGCTTGAATAGAAGAAGAAAAGAAGTGCCAGGTGTTTTAACAATATCCAGCTGCACTTGATAATTGCACATAGCTAGCTATACCTTAAGAGACATGGTATCGACAGGGCCAGCACTTTAATGGGGCATAGTGGGGCAGCTTCCCCAGTCGGCACCCTGGCAGAGGCCGCACTTTGCTGCTCCATGCAGCGGTCTTTTTCTTCTCTGAGAGTGTGTGTATGTCAGTGTGAGTGAGTGTGTGTGTGTGAGTTTGTGTGTGTATGTCAGTGTGAGTGAGTGTGTGTGTGTGTATGTCAATGTGAGTGAGAGTGTGTGTGTATGTCAATGTGAGTGAGAGTGTGTGTGTATGTCAGTGTGAGTGAGTGTGTGTATATCAGTGTGAGTTAGTGTGTATATGTGAGTGTGTGTGTGTAAGTCAGTGTGAATGAGTGTGTGTGTATGTCAATGTGAGTGAGTGAGTGTCTGTATGTGAGTGTGTGCATGTCAGTGTGAGTGTGTGTCAATGTGAGTGAGAGTGTGTGTGTATGTCAGTGTGAGTGAGTGTATGTCATTGTGAGTAAGAGTGTGTGTGTATATCAGTGTGAGTGTGTGTGACAGACTGTCTGTCAATGTGTGTGAGTGAGTGTGTAGATTAGAGGTTAACGTCTCTGATTCTGCCTCTGTCTAGCCAGTGAAGGGGTTAACTCCTCTGATACTGCCTCCATCTGTCTAGCCACCCAAGGTGTTAACTCCTCTGACACTGCCTCTATCTGTCTAGCCACCCAAGGGGTTAACTCATCTGACACTGCCTATATCTGTGAAGCCAGCCGAGGGGTTAACTCCTGTGACACTGCCTAGATCTGTCTAGCCACCCAAGGTGTTATTTCCTCTGATACTGCCAATATCTGTCTAGCCACCAAGGGTTTAACTCCTCTGACACTGCCTACATCATTCTAGCCATCCAGGGGTTAACTCATCTGACACTGCCTATATCTGTCTAGCCACCCAAGGGGTTTACTCCTGTGACACTGAGATCTGTCTAGCCACCCAAGGGGTTAACTCCTAAACAACCACAGTATTGCTGAAGTGCCTGTCCAATGACCTTTATGAAGGAAAATGGAAATCCAAAGAGCAGTGCTCAAGTGGCATACTATTCTCAGAGACTCTTCCACTTTCAGCGGACTGGGATTCCTATAGAAAACATCTAGAATAAATCAGCAGACTATAGAGCATGGCACTGGAGCCTTGATGTTATCCAAAAGGAGATCTATAGTCGCAGTTGTAAGGTCCAAAGCTCGTCAAAACATTGATACCAGAAAGTGGCTCAATCCTCATTTAACCCCTTCGTGACGTTAGGACGTACTATGCCGTCCTGACTTTAAGTGCCTTAAAGTCGTTAGGACAGCATAGTACGTCCTGTACTAAACAGCTCATCGCGGCTCCCCGAGATGAGCTTTTTTCGGATCCCGCTGCAGGCACTTACAGCGGGATCCCACCTGTCAGATGAGGCCACTTTGAGTGGCCTCAGTCTGACAGGGAAAATGTAGCCGGTGCTCAAAGCGAACACCGGCTACATTTTGCTAAATCGCGCTGTGCTCGAACTTCCGGGTTCGGGCACGCCTCCGTGACGTCACACGTGACGTCCGGAGGTCTCGCGATTTTTTGGCAGGGACCCATAGGGTTTATTAGGACCCTGATCGGGTCTCTGCCAGAGTGTTCCTGGCTACCGATCACCTTGTGATCGGTGGCCAGGAACAAATCGTGACGTTTTGGTGCTTGCGTCGTTTGGGACGCAAGCACCTTGCGTCACGAAGGGGTTAATTCACCTGTACTCAAGTATTGACTATCTTTCTTACCTGTCTGTGTTCTGTGTTAAATGTTTGTAATGTAATATTTTGTTTTTTAATATTATTATATTGTTCTCTACAGTAACAATGCAAAGTTTGTGGACCCAGGATTTACCTGAAATCTCATTTTATCCTTCCTAGTAAAATACTTTATAAATAAATACCAGAACAGAGGTTTTTTTTCCCTCCACTTGCCCATTCTAATAAATCAGAAGTAACAACCATTTATTTTCCCCAGGTGAATATAAACACATCAGTCTGTATAGATTCTTATGTCTCTACACTGGATTCATCTAACGAATTGGAACAAATTATCTTAACTGTTGTATATCTTAAAACATGTTTTATCTTATATCTGGGCTCGCCTTGTGCATATCCCATGCATGCATAAACGAACACATTCTTTAGAGAGAAAAAATTACTTCCATACAATTTTGTTTCTCAAGTATTCAAGAAAAACAAATTTTATGAAGCTAAACTCAAAAATCTAGAGGAAAAACTCTCTGGCCTAGAAAATCGGTCTAAGAAATTAGAGCAGTTTCTTTTGGATTTTTTTTTATGGCCCTGCGATCAGATTTAGGACTGGATTCCTATATTATTGAAATATGTCCTAGAGTCAACAAACTAAAGAACTTACAAGACTGCTTAACACAGCCTATAGTTTCATATTTAAAAGCTTTCAGTGGTGTAAGGAACACAAAAAGTGCTACCTACAGCACTGAAAAGGTTCACATTATGAAAAAAAAATATCGGGGGAGTCACAGTGGCTCCTCTAATGTCACCCAATTCCACCCCCCCAAAAGAAAATCATAGCACCACAATGGGGCCAGTGACCTCCGCCGGCCACATGAAATAAAAATATATGATATAGCCCCAACCCAAGGGCCATGGGCCACACCACTGCCCATGACGACGATTAAAATAAATAAAGGCCCACCGAGACTTGGAGTTGCCGCTATGCCCCAAGCCCCAAATTAAAAATAAATAAAATAATTGGCCCCTGGGGCTGGCGCTATGCCCCAAGCCTTGATTTAAATTAAATAAAGCCCTGATTAAATACACAATTATTTTCCCCATCCCTCCTTATTTCAGGGGTTGTCCAAATTCCTCTGGCACGATAAATAAAAAAAATATCCAGCCCCGCTCATCTCTACCTTATCCAGGTAGGGGGGATAGTCTAAAATAGCCCCACAACTGGAAAAACACCATTTCAGTGCCATGAGGGTGGACAGTGAAAAATCACTGCACACCCCTCTGGCACACAAAGGGTGCTCTGTAAATAAAATATTACCAGCATCCTGGTTCTAGTGGCACTCACCAATGCCCTGGATTCTCATCTTCTTGCCCAGGGAAAGGGGTCATCCATAAAAAAAGTCTTCTTTTTCTATTGCTTGGGTAATACCCAGTTGCAATTCTGCCATAGAGTGCCAGGAAGAGTTAACTGTGATAAATGGTGGGACATGTTTTCCTCCCTCAGCAAGATTCCTAATTCCTAGGAGTCTTATTTAAGCATGCCCCCAATTGTGTACTATCCAATTAGCTAGAAGGGCAGGAGCTAATCCAGCAGAACTGGAATCAAGTCAGGAAAAAAAACGATAAGTAAAGTTGCACCTTTTAATATATGTTGCTTTAATTGCCTTGCTTTTTAGTGCTGTAAGAGGTTTTTGCCTTTAGACCAAGAGTTTTGAAACTAGCATACCCATTTTGTTACCTTTAGGTTGTGTAGAACATATAGGAATACATGTAGGTGAGGCAGCATTAAATAAAAATCTATGGGATCAAAGTGTTCTTTAAATACAGCTTTTTCTTTATTAAATATACCATGTTATGCACTTTGTTAATACCCTTTTCCAACTCTCTGCTTCTATGAACTGATGTATGATGGTTTTTCAGTGCAAGTATTGTATCACTTCTAATGCTTTTTTTTACATGAAAAAGAAACAAAAATAAAACCAAGATGGAGAAATTCAATATAGTAGTAACTTTTAGACTAACCAACACCCATTTATAACTGGATTAAAATATACACTAAGCTTACATTTAAGGTTAAATAACATTAAAATTAGCACATCAAATACAATGTACAAATATACTGATATGTCGAAAAATAAAAATACTTTATTTTTCATAAATGATGGTGGTTAAGTACCTTAATCCATTTTATGCTTTTTGTACATATTGTATTATACAATTTGTGAGTTACTTTAGTGATAACATTACTGTATGTTTGTATGCATGAGTCTATTCCCAGACCATAATTGGGGACCTGGTAATTAGATCGCAAAATGTACCAGAAGCTCAACTTTCATTTTGTGGTCTGAATTGCAAAGCATCGTATTTTTAAAGTCATGCTGACATTCCTCAGCCAGCATAATCTGCCAAAAACAACTTGAGCAAAGCTTGTCTTGGCATGAAGTCAAAATCAAGGCCTCAACAGTGTAACTGAAAACATTTACACAGCTGGAACCAAATCACCCTATATTGTCAAGAGTCTTCTAGTGTTAGAACCTATAAGTATACCTTTTCCTTAGCACAGGG